>CM076185.1:61988036-62633170 GCA_038277355.1 Encarsia formosa
AAATCGGTTAAAACCCGTAGAAGTTACAAGATTTCAAAAAATAAGTCTTTTTTTTCAAGTCGAATTTTCATATGGCCGCCATTTTGAAAATTTTGGGAAATTCAAAAAATCAACTAAACCTCCTTTATATATGTGCCAAATACTACTTTTTCCCAAATTTTCAGCGAAATCGGAGGTGTCATGTCAGATCTTGGTCGGTTTCAGCTGGAATGCCTCAAGCCTATCTTATTAAATAATTTTTTGTTTATGTTAAGTTCATGTTTCAGAAAATTTGCTGAAAAATCACATATTATGATGTTATGATAGAAATAATGCAAGTTATTTAATTTGTAGGTTCTGAGGTTAACTTTGACAAATTATAAATTTTCTTTAAATTAAGATCTCTTACTGCTTTTACTTTATGAAATTCGAAAAGACAACATCAAATTATAACTAAAAAAATTAATAACTCAGAATCGAACATTTATGCAGTTACGGAGGTTCTTGTTTCAGGCGGCAGAATAGTTGAATCATTATCAGAATATGTTTAGGAATTGCGGAGGATACGATAAAGGTTAAGGGAAATAATTACCGCGTTCGCGAGGGAGTGGGAAAAGTGAGAAGCCGAGGGTATTTGGAAGCACAACACTTATGGTTTTTATGCTGCACTTAAACTATTTATTTAAACTAAATATATAACTATTTACAAATGAAGAGAGAGGGCTCGCCGTTTTGGCCGGGAGTCTTTCAACCTCAGGAAAACTAGGTAGAATCGACGTAGATAAGCGGGTAATCTACGACGACGGCGTTGAGTCCCGTGACGCGTGATAGCGGCATCACGGTTGAAGCAAGACTGGTGAGGGCGGAAACTGGTCACTCCGGGCAGCTCTAGCGTGGGTCGCTCGCATGACCAATCCTATGGCAATAAAAGGCGGTAAATCTCAAACAGAATAATTTCAAAATAAATCTACTTTTTGCATTCAAACCACCAAATTTCTTACGATACCGTCAAATATTTGGTTTGTGTCAGCCGGAGGCCGACAGAACGTGCAGCTTGAGCACCGACACAGTTGTCGCCCTTTAACCGACAGAAATTTTTCAGTGTTACCGTCGAAACTGAGGATCGAAGCAGGGTGAATAATTAATAGTAGTAAAATTTTAAGCGAGCAAAGTAGTAAATACAAATCATTGTTATCATGACCCTACCCCTCAAATTCAGCAGGATTTTAGAGTTAGGAAAGGTATGTTGTATTTTTGTTATTTCTGTTATTCTGAAAAAGTTAAAGTATGTTATCACATTCTTTAAAAATTAAGTGTTACAAGTGCAAGATACCCCACTTGCCGAGGACTGAATGTAATAGCCCAACAATTATTTATTAACAAAGTAATCTGTTTTATGTTGGATTCTAGTGAGCATGACCGACAACATCTAAAATTCACTCGACGCGAGAGTGGCACTGAGATCAGGATATGGTATCTTTCTTACCCGCCATGATCGTGACGAGTTACCGATTGTCGCCGTGTTGCATGGACTGTCGATTTCCAAATTTCGCCACTGCAGCATTCGAGCGCGCATCGAGAGTATAAAAGCATGGACGCGCGGTCTTTCGAGAAAAAAATTTCTCATTTCTCTTACGCATACGTACTGTTGCAGTTCTCAATCGTTGGAATTTTACGTCAGTTTTATACAAACTCTATGGATGAGAAATTTAATGAAACTCATCGTTGGTCCAGACCTTGATCATATAATTTTTTTTCATTTTATTGAATTTAATACAACAATACAATGACTTAATTATAGGGATCGTTCAAAAACTCTGTTACCTTTCTAGGAGAGAGGGGAGTCATGCTAGTTGTAATAAAATACATAAAATCGAGTATGAATTACTACAGCTGTTTTCAAGGAACGGAAAGAGGGGAAGGGGTTTAACTTGCAGTAACGTCGTCTTTAATAGACGTCTCTAAATTAAAAGAAAAATTTCAGTCCTCTGCCCGACTATTGTCGCAAAGGGCTTTCTATTTTTCTATTTTTCTTTGGATGCTATTGAATGGATAGATATTAAAGCAGTTGATGATAATATTTAAGTTTAACCATGAAAAGAAGCTAAATCTACATAATGAGATTTGAGACTAGACAGAAAAAGCTGATATGTATGTTGAAGATATGTAACAAATAAGTACTCAAAAAGTATTGAATTCTTTAGTTAGAAGCTCATCTTAAGACCATCGGTTAAAAAAACTCTTGTCCACGTGTTGAAAAAAATTTTAAACTTTTTTTTTTTTTAAGATGCAATAATTATTAATTTAAAATATTTACTGAAATTTGATTACTGTTTTAAATTATATACTGCTGTAAAAAAAAGTCTTAAATAAGGACCTGGACGTAAAAACCGCCTTAGCGCTCGGCCGGCTGTAGCCTAGTCCAGCCGAAGATTGTCAAAGCTTGATTTTAAGTGATTTTGAAACCATCCCAAACTCAAAAATTAAAAAATACTACTCGATGCAGAATTGAATTGCGCGTCTTTTTTATATTCAAAATCATAAGAGATTTTTTTTGTTTTTGAGTGAAAAATAGAAAACCACGTTTTTTTACTAACCTCAAAAACAAAAAAAATTCGTCTTCACCTCACGATATCTTGGGATCTAGTCAAAATAATTTAGGCCAGACGTATGAATTTAAAAAAAAAAAGTTTCCTATTTTAAACGATCAACATTGGATTAAAAAAGTGTGCGAGGAAGTTTTGAGACTCGACCACACTAATTTGTTCCTGAACTATCAATGAAGTATTTTGGAAAGGCCTTTCTTCGACAGTGAAGGCAATCGATTTGTAGTGCGGGAACTGAACATAGATAATTTCTTATTATACCAACTATGTATCACCATTAATGCTCCGTTTAGTGGAAAAGACTTACACGCGGCGCTGGTGAAAGACCAGGGATTCGTAATACAAGACCTACCTGTATCAACTAACGCTGAGGATCCCCTTCAAGTGCTAAACGTAATCTTGAAAGACATAGATTAAACTCGTTGAGAGATAAAGATGATAACGAATTGGAGGAAACAACAACGGCTTATGAACGGAGATACACAAAGAATTCTAATCCAAATGCCGAGAGGGTGGTGCTACCAGAAGATGTACTGGGACCTAGAGCGCGAAGGTCCCTTAATAAACCTTGAGTTTTTGGTACAGCAAGACGGCGACGAAACTCCTACAAGGGGGAACAACGATTTATAGCATTCGCTAAGTATAAAGACCCCTTTGTAGCCACCTTTGCGCTACACAGAATCAACAAAAAATATAAGGCAAGATTACCGAGACCTCGTTTAATTTCCCAGGAGATTTCACTAAACCGCATCAGGGAAACCCAACAACGCCTGAAATGCCTAAAATGCCTAAAATGCCTAAAATGCAGGGAAGAAAAACACCAGATGAATATGAAAGGACATTTGGAAATCCATTGACAGACCATCCCACCTTGGAACCAAAAGACCAATGAAAAGAAACTTGATGAACCACTTTGGAAACTAAGCCCCCAATATTGTGCAGAAGAAGAGAACTGTGACATAAAAAATGTCAACACTACCTCTGGCTACGACTTTAGAGCCAACTCAAAACGCCTTTTGGAAGACGACGAGTGAACAAAAAAAGAGAGAGAGAGAGAGAAGCAGAAGAAGAAAGTGTAACAAGGTAGACTGGAGAAGCCAGCTCACCGTGACACTTACTGGGAAGAGGCCGTCGAAATGTACTTTAGGCCATGACTTGTAATACATCGTAGCCCTAATCACTGCCCTCAGTGTCCAGCGGTTAAGGTACGAGTGAGTTAGCATGGGACCTAGAGTAACATTACTGATTGGACAAATGTCCAAAGGATAGGTATAACGCTTAACGACTAAACGCAGAAGTGAACTTATGGTAATCCACCGAAGGAACAACATATTCAACTGATCTAAGATTAACCTAAATCTCCCGGGTCGGCAAACGCTAAGAGGAGATGCTGTTACGTGACGTAGAAAAATAATAATGTATAAATGTTGTAAAGAGTAACCAAAAGAAAAAATTTTGGGTCAGCACACGTTCCCATGGAGCTCGGCTACCTAACCAGCACCTTTGAAAATCGAGGTGGAGGGGACAGCCGGACTGCAGCAAGGAGCGGGTGCTGACGAAGGACAGTATGAGTTAACGAATGATTACGAACACGTCGCGCACGCTGATTATTTAATTGTTTCCTATTTTACATCAAGTTTACATTAAATTTCTGATTATTCAAATTTGTAGTTTAATTATTTGACCGATTGTATTTCCAATTTTTGTTTTAATTGTGAACTTATTATTTGATTTAAGAGAATATTTTTGATTTAACTGTGAATTAATTATTTGATTTAATTGTGAATTTATTATTTGACCTAGTAAAATAGCTTTTGAGTAATTGTAATTTTATTATTTGACCAAACAAAAAAAAGCTTGTGACCAGAACACTCTGCGCTAAAAAATATTAAAATTATAAAAAAATCAACTGAAAAGATGCCAAAGGGCAACACAAAGAAGAAAAAAAAAACATGAGAAAAATGAATTGAAAGTATCAAACAGTAAAAAAAAAAGTTTACGAGAAAACATGAACATCATCGAGAAGAAAAGCGTAAGCATGAAGTAAAAAATGAAGCTCGTGAAATCGAGCAACAAAAACAAGCAGAAGCTTAGAAAAAGATTGATGCCGCCAGAAAAAAAAGGAATTTGATGAAACTTTAATCGAAAAAAAAGTTACAGTTTGCGATTGCTAATTTATATAAAGAGCCTATGATGCAGCAGCAACGACAACAGGTCTGCGAAGATTTATTATTTGATGAAGAGACCCAAGAATTTTTTGAACGAGACTTCACCATGGCTGATAATATCGTTGACCAAACCTTACTTACTCCCGGTGCCGATGAAGGTTCTGACTTGGTGCAGTACCCTGCTACTCTAGCACCTTTAGTCAAGATGTAGCCTCTTATTGTTGTTCTTGAACGAGATTCTGTCGTCGTACGGATCCAACTTAATGAAGAACCTTTGGACATAGTGATGTTTCCTGGTGTTGAACAATTCGTCGATTAAACTGCTACTCCATATATTGATCAAAACGTCAATCAACTGGCTCATATTATCATTGAGCCACAAGTCGGAGGTGTAGTTCAGTCACACGATGAGATTCGATTTATTTAAAAAAAATTTTTTTTATTCACAACTTAGATCTACGATTCATTTAATTTTTGAATTAATTCAATCCACTTCATCAACTGACTTACAACGGATTAAAACCCAATCCTGAAGAATTTCCACATTGTGAGCAGCGCATACAAATTTAAAGAAGAGTGGGTGATAGTTGCACGAATTTTTCTTGTTTCCTAACTTGGATAAAGATGGGCAACCAATCATTTCAAGATCATGAGCGTTTCCAACTATTTTTTTGATCCAGTCCATCTGCTCGT
This sequence comes from Encarsia formosa, assembly GCA_038277355.1. NCBI lineage: Eukaryota > Metazoa > Arthropoda > Insecta > Hymenoptera > Aphelinidae > Encarsia > Encarsia formosa. The sequence goes on from CM076185.1 coordinate 61,993,483, forward strand.
GTCCTTTGACCCATATTGCAGTACAATCCTTGAGTGCGGATTTTACAACCTCCTGGACATTGGCGTAGGGTATTTCACCAGATTCCCGGGGTATACCGTGATAGTCCCGGGTTAATCAGGAGTTCTTGCAGCGATATTTGATTGGAAGGCTGGTCCAACTGTATGGTGGCCCGATAAGATAAACCTTTGGAACTGAGTTTTCTTCGAGAGCAGTGATAGCAATCTCTTTGATTGTGAAATCATTTATGGGTCTTTTCAATCCTAAAGCGCGATAGCGCTTTAACGGCGAGTTGGTGAACTAAAACACTGACGGCCGTGAAAGCGTACTGCGCTTTATATACATTAAATTTTGTATATTAGGTTAGGTCAACATGAAAAAATCAATTTTAGGCTAATAATGTTAGTCATTTTATTTATTCTACACGTAGCCAATGTTCCCCTGAGTAATTTAAAAAAAAAATCGTATTCTTAAGTTTGCGCATTCAAAAGTTATGAGCGTTTCATTTTCTCGAAGCGCTGTTTTCCTTTCGCTCGTCTAGTCAGAGGTGATTCGATTCCCGACCAGAGCATCCGGTTTAGCTGCGGGGCAGCATGCAGCATAAACCGGACGTCACGTGATCTTGCGGGCTCACTGCAGCAAGATGCAGGCAAGCATAGCCGTATTCTTATGCCGCGCGCAAGTGACTTAGTGACTGTCAGTGACTGCTTGCTCAGCAGGCAATAGAATGACTGTCAGTGACTGCTTGCTCAGCAGGCAATAGAATAATATAACCTGTCTGCTATCTGCTAACTAATCTATATATGTGGGTAATGCAGTGTGCATTCGAAGTTCGAACGATATTATGATTTTTTTTTTCAAAATAACTGAAAGCATGAGGTATTTGTTTTGTTTGTTAACTTATTAAATTTTCGGTCTCCTGTAGTTTCAGTAACAGTGCTATAACGATTCAATCAAAAAAATTTTTAATTCATAACTCTTGAATAATTGATGGACTTCGTAATTCGATCGCGATACATTACAGCTCGTCTGCTCAGCTCTCGCACTGTTGCAGAAGCAGACGGGATAAACGATAAACAACTGTACGTGTTATGAAGATGCTCCAAAAGGACACGTCACTCGTTACTTTACTGCTTAACTTCGACTTACTTCGACGCCACGCTTTGCATCAGATAGCTATAATAGCACCGACTTACTAGTTGAACTCTCAAACTTTGGCGGTGATTATTTTTGTTGTTGTCAGACTGCGGGGAACGTGGTATGCAAGGTGAGATTCACCTGATCAGTTTTAGAAAAGCAAAAAAAAAAGTTCAGTGTAATTTAATAAATAATAGCAAATTAAAAAGTAAAAAAAAAAAAAGAAAAGTATCTTCACTAGGTAATCAAGTGAAAATTTATAAGTGACTGTTGAAAATGAGTAGATCAGTTAGAAAGCAGCCAGGTCTGCAGTATGGACTTGTGTTGCTTGCTTCCCAAATTTTAAATTATGGTATCGGCTACATCCCACCAGCCACACTAGCAGGAATAGCATTTCAAAGTCTTCTTGTATATACATGGGTTTGATAAAGGTCCCCTGGAATGCAGAGGATGTTTGCATACCAAGCATTAAAGTCATCAATAAAGGAGACTGGAGATCTTTTGTTGTTTCAAACTTTGAGCATGGATTGGACATGCATCTGTATTATAACATGGTGACCTTTTTACTAAAAGGATCCTTCTTTGAAAACTTGTGGGGAAATACTAATTTTGCATTATTGGTTGGCCTTTTATCGCTTGGATGCAGCTCAATGTATGTGGCTTTAGGACATGTTTTAATGCAGATTACAAAAGATTACTCTTATTATACCACATGTGACATTGGATTCTCAGCAGTGTTGTTTGCTTTGAAACTTATAGTTGTTTGTAAAGAGTCTGCCAGACCAACAGATGTAAGTGGTTTCAGAGTGCCTAGTAAATTTGCTGTTTGGGCTGAAAGAAGAGCGAAAAAAAAAGTTCAGTGTAATCGGCTACTAGGTCCCACCAGCCACACTAGCAGGAATAGCATTTCAAAGTCTTCTTAAATATTTACACAATTATAAGTTAAGAATAAAATAACAAAAAATCTACAAATGTACTATTTTACTAAAAAATTGTTTATAACATTCAACCAAATAAAGTTTTTAAAATTCAAATTAGTATTTTCTATCTATAAATTTTTCTATAAATAAATAATGTATATTTTTCTATAAATAAATAAAATTTTTGTTTTCATGCAATTGTTTATTATTAAGTTTTTAAAAAAATTTACATAATATAAAGTTTTGAAAGTTGTACATAAGTCCAGTTTATATATAGTATTATACTTAAAATAAAAAAGAAAATTTATCAAATGATTATTTCTCTTTTTTCATTAATGTAAATAGTGATTGACCGAGTTACACCGGAAGCTAATTTTGTGCAAAAATTAGTTTCAGAAAATAAACAGCAAAATATTGGTCAAGGTTTAAGATATATGATAGCGCTGAAAAAATACAACTCTGCTGTATTTTATAAATTATATGAAAAGGTGTTTGTTTCTGTTATTTAAATAAAAAACTTTCATCAGCAAACAAGCCAAATAATAATTTCTTATTTACTATGGCCAACGTTGGTATTTTCACTTTGTAAGTAGAAAGTTCTTTATTATGTTTACATAGAATGTATTGATAATTTAGTGATATTTGAACAAGATTGAATGACTTTGAAATATAATTTTTTTTAAACTTTTGTATTTACACCAAATTAATAATATCATACTTAAAATTACTTGTAAACATGAGTATCTTTTGATTAAGTGATTAAAATCATTCGGCTTAATACAGTTGAGATAAAAAACATTTTTTTTTTTTTTTTAATAAATCACAGTATTAAAATATTTTAAAAATATGATGATGAAAAACTTTTCAAAAATGTTTTTTTAATTAGTTACAATATTACTTTTTAGTGATCAAATACATAAAAAAATTCTTTATCTTTTCTCAATGTACTACATTCTTTATTTTTTATCATGAAGATACAATTAAAAAGATTCACCATCAAAGTCTTTACTACTGTGCAATGAAAAATAGTTTTTTTTCTACAACTAAAAAAAATTTCTAACTTCATAAGATTGTCATTTTTTTTCATTTTTCATAAATTATTGAATAGAATATTTTAAGGTATTGAAAAAAAAATCAGGTTTTAAGTTTATGTAGTAAAACTATACAGCTATTAATTGAAATAAACTCATGTATACATGTTCAAAATAAATAAAATAAAAATAATCAACTTGTTGTTTAAATTTATTTCAGGTTTGCTTTCAAATTTAAAAGCAATCAAATAAGAATTTAACTCTCAATTTGAGGATAAAATTCTAACGAAAATTCGCTCTCAAATTTAACCCCCAAATAAAAACTTTCAATTGAGAGTTACTCTTACTCTCAGTTGAGAGGTTGCGAGAGTTTACTCTCAGTTGAGTCTACTTTCGGACATCCCTCAACCTACTTGAGGGTAAACTGGGAGTAAATTTTGAGAGTGTAAAATTTACCCTCAATTTGAGAGTAACTCTCAAGTAGGTTGAGGGATGTCCGAAAGTAGACTCAATTGAGAGTGACTAGTTGGGAGTGATTTTGAGGGTTTTTTTGGGGATAATTTTGGGGGTTTTTTCCGTACGGGCTAAAAGCAGACCTTTAAAAAGGTATAAATTTACGGCGAGTTGTTTGTATCTTTGTCTACCAAAATAATAAATTATTATAAATGTAATGTATTACTCTCAGTTTAAGTTTAGTTAAAGGTGCAGAATCAAATATTGAATTTTTTCAAGTTTAGACAGCATAAAATTTTTTAATGGTTTGAGAGTTATAAATCTTGTCTTGAATCAGTAAGTGTAAAAGTTGAAATTATTATTGCTCTTGTTCATTGTACGATACGAACAGTTGACTGCGTTAAAATCAAAAAATTAGATACGGGCGAGTTCTTTTGTGTACCAGTAATAATGAAATATCATATTTTTTAAACAAAACAATTTTGAATTTCATACTTTATGGACTTGCAAAATATTCAACTGCAATTACTTTTATAAACAAGCTCAAAAATTACATCTTATTATGCAATATATTGAGAATCGTAAAAGCAGACCTTTAAAAAGGTATAAATTTTCGGCGAGTTGTTTGTATCTTTGTCTACCAAAATAATAAATTATTATAAATGTAATGTATTACTCTCAGTTTAAGTTTAGTTAAAGGTGCAGAATCAAATATTGAATTTTTTCAAGTTTAGACAGCATAAAATTTTTTAATGGTTTGAAAGTTAAAAATCTTGTCTTGAATCAGTAAGTGTAAAAGTTGAAATTATTATTGCTCTTGTTTATTGTACGATACAAACAGTTGACTGCGTTAAAATCAAAAAATTAGATACGGGCGAGTTTCTTTGTGTACCAGTAATAATGAAATATCATGTTTTTTAAACAAAACAATTTTGGATTTCATACTTTATGGACTTGTAAAATATTCAACTGCAATTACTTTTAAATAGGAACTTCTTTTAGTAGGATTTGAAAAAGTTAGACGATTTATTTAAAAATCAATGCCAAATTCATATACGAAAATACATAAAATTCAGTATTGATAACAATATTTTCATACTCGACGGACCCATTCCTTGGCAGTTTGAGACGCTCAACAGACAAATGTAAAATGAAAAGAACCAAGTGATTTGAAGAAATAAAATCAATATAGAAAGATTATTGGAAACAATTTTATCCTAAAAACAGACCTTGAAATAAAATAGAAAATTAAATAAAATTTATTTTACGATTTTGTAACTGTTTTTTAACCTTAATATCATTTTTAAACTGAATAAAAATTTATCGAATCTTTTCATCTACGTTTCATCTTATGTAATGTATTAATCTCAGTTTAAGTTTAGTTAAAGGTGCAGAATCAAATATTGAATTTTTTCAAGTTTAGACAGCATAAAATTTTTTAATGGTTTGAAAGTTAAAAATCTTGTCTTGAATCAGTAAGCGTAAAAGGTGAAATCGGGGTCCGTCGAGTATGAAAATATTGTTATCAATACTGAATTTTATGTATTTTCGTATATGAATTTGGCATTGATTTTTAAATAAATCGTCTAACTTTTTCAAATCCTACTAAAAGAAGTTCCTATTTAACGTTTGAAAAATAATTTAATCCGCAATCAAACTTTACTGTAATAAACGAAAATAAACATAACACGAAACGGGTAAAGCCATAGATTATTTTCATTTAATTTTGTATTTCAGAATAATTCTAAATATATTGCATAATAAGATGTAATTTTTGAGCTTGTTTATAAAAGTAATTGCAGTTGAATATTTTACAAGTCCATAAAGTATGAAATCCAAAATTGTTTTGTTTAAAAAACATGATATTTCATTATTACTGGTACACAAAGAAACTCGCCCGTATCTAATTTTTTGATTTTAACGCAGTCAACTGTTTGTATCGTACAATAAACAAGAGCAATAATAATTTCAACTTTTACACTTACTGATTCAAGACAAGATTTTTAACTTTCAAACCATTAAAAAATTTTATGCTGTCTAAACTTGAAAAAATTCAATATTTGATTCTGCACCTTTAACTAAACTTAAACTGAGAGTAATACATTACATTTATAATAATTTATTATTTTGGTAGACAAAGATACAAACAACTCGCCGAAAATTTATACCTTTTTAAAGGTCTGCTTTTACGATTCTCAATATATTGCATAATAAGATGTAATTTTTGAGCTTGTTTATAAAAGTAATTGCAGTTGAATATTTTGCATCCTTGTATATCTACAATATACTCTATTGTCAATAGTAATAATAATACTTTTAGTCTAAGGATACGCTCTTTTATACTGTAGCCCTCACCGTAATAAACTATACTAGTGCCATCTGGTAGTGACATATGAATCATCAGCATGGCTATTTCGATCAAAAGTTAAAACATACAATACCACTCTTAAATTTGTAGAAATTTAACTCTGGAAAGACCCCCCAGCCGATAATTTGTGCAGAGTCATCTATGCCTACAAAAAGGAATTAATATCAGGACTCTCAGCGCAGCTCTTTATTCTCTGACAAAGAGTGGAGGAAAAAACATTCAAGTTCGTTAATTCTGACTCATCATCATAGACCCTCGCTCACCATTGGAATGTAGCGAGATCATTGAAAATTATCGAAGAATTTTGGAAATTTTCCAAGGAGATGTTGGAGCTGTTTCTAGCGGTATAATAATCCACTTCGTGGAGAATCTGCTACCTGAACAAATTGATGGTTTTCAAGGACTACTACGGTGTGAAAGTTTTACTATTGCTGAGCGTGCTCGATTTTTGAATACAATTGGACTTTTACATTCAATACATCATCGGATGAAGGCATGTTAGAAGATTGGAGCACGCTTACAAGAAGAACCCTTGATTGTTTCGAATGAGATTCAATCGGCGTTTGAAAAAAGAATCCTAACCGAATGTATATCGAATCTTGGACACATTAATCTAGAGTCATTCATGGATGACGCTGAACATTGAATATTGATAAACTTAGTCCAATGAGAGGGAGTTCCTGGATTCCTCTTCCTCCTTCAATCAAGAACAAAGTTGCTTGCATCAATGTGAAGAATTTTGACAACAAATGCTTCCGTTGGGCAGTTCTTTCGGCGTTGTACCATCCAAAACATGATGGTCAGAGGATTTTAAAGTATGAGAATTTAAAAGATGTACTCAAATTTGGGAAAATTGAGTTTCCAGCTAAGCCTTAAGATATCGAAAAGATTGAGAAACTTAATCCTTGGTTATCGATAAATCTATTCATGCTGGAAAAGGTAAATGGAAATTTCAAAGATTTTTCATGCTACTTGACGCCTTCTAAGCAGGAAAAACACATCAACCTCTTATTTGTCAGGGATCGATACTATGAACAAGATGAATATGTCCAGGGAAAACCATCAAACTACAACTACGTCTGGATAAAAAAATTATCTGCCCTAGTTAGCACTGATTTGAGTAAAAATACTTTTAAAAAAAGCATATTTAAGTATTATAGGAATAAATAGGCCTCTAAGATTAATATTTACGATTAATCCTAGCATGCAGCGCGAAGATTATCTAATGAAATGTTAAATTATTCTTATCTACTTTGTCTGTTATTTTTTTTTTATACTCTTTAATTATGGGCATGTCCTTTTTATTGAAAATTAATAAAAAAGAAAAAAAATATTTGTGACCGATGTCTTCACTACTTTGAATCTGTAGTTATAAATGACATGAGCATACCATGGACTGTGATAAAATAAATCATTGCAAGGTCACCCTACCGGACCAAAAAAATAAAATCTTGACAATCAAGAATTACAAGAACCGTGAACAAGTTCCATTCACTATTTATGCGAACTTGGAATGTTTGCTGAAAAGTGTGGAATATAATGACAAAATTCAGCATGAACACGTACATACGTTACAGTATAGGTTACTATCTACAATCAAGCTTCGATGAGAATCTGCTCACGATCAAGCTGTGTAGACAGAAATCTGAAGAGTATAAAAGCCCTGCTGCTTTGTTTGTGAGAAACTTGCTGAAACATGCCCAAGATCTTGAAAAATATTATGAAAATTTAAAACCAATGACTCCGTTGACTGTAGCAGAAATGACTGACAAGGAGAGAACCAGGCCTTTGGGTCATGGATTTGGCTAAAACTTGGTATATGGGCTCCAACTATGCCAAAAAGAAACCTCCAAGTGTCAGTTTCTCTGAATGGGCCTTTTAAAGTCATGTTCCCTCTACACTCCATGCTAAAAAATCATCATTTTATCAGCATTTTTCAATAAAAAGCTGTTTATGATCTGATTTTCAAAAAAATATTGCTCAGATCCTATTACACTTACAGAATTCTGGAACCTCGCATTTTTTTATTTTTCTCAGTACTTTCTGGAAAAAATTATTTAAGATTTTTTTTTTTATGTATTAGACCATGTAAAAGTGAGATATTTAAAATGAAAAAATGACGAAAAACATCTCAATTTTACATGGTCTAATACATAAAAAAAATCTTAAATAATTTTTTCCAGAAAGTACTGAGAAAAATAAAAAAATGCGAGGTTCCGGAATTCTGAAAGTGTAATAGGGTCTGAGCAATATTTTTTTGAAAATCAGATCATAAACAGCTTTTTATTGAAAAATGCTGATAAAATGATGATTTTTTAGCATGGGGTGTAGAAGGAACATGACTTTAAAAGGCCCATTCAGAGAAACTGACACTTGAAGGTTTCTTTTTGGCATATTTGAAGCCCATATACCAAGTTTGAGCCAAATCCATGGCCCAAAGGCCTGGTCCTCTACTTGTGAGTATAAATATGCACTAACATGTCACGTCTGCTGCAAACCCTTCACTCAAGACTCAACTAACGTACGTGACTGGGTTGAGTACTTTAGTAAAGTTTTCGACTTTACTAAAGTAAAGTGTAAAATAAAATGAGCACAGCAGCTGCACACATCCGCACAGCGAGCACACAGCTGAACGAATGCCACGGTTTCCGGCCGTCAAAGAAGTCAGAGCGTACACGTGGTGCCAAGGACGGCGATGACGCCCTGTAGATAATTTTCCCAGAAAGTCGTGACTCTGGAGGCCAGGGTCAATACCTGGTGCCAAGGACGACGATGATGCCCTGTAGATGGTTTCCCCAGCAAGTTTTGACACCAGAGGAGTCAGGGTGGACACCTGGTGCAGTTGGTGATAGTGACGCTTAGGAGATGATTTTTCCAGGAAGTTTTGTCTCCGGAAGGGTCAGGGTAGACACCTAAAGCACTTGACGAAAGCTACGACTTGGAGATGAATTCTCCAGGAGGTTTTGACTCCGAAGAAGTCAGGGCGAACACCTGGAGTATATGGTGATAGCTACGACTTGGAGATGATTTCCCCAGGAAGTTTTGACCCCGAAGAAGCCAGGGTGGACACCTGGTGCCAAGTTTTGTCTCCGGAAGGGTCAGGGTAGACACCTAGTGCACTTGACGATAGCTACGACTTGGAGATGAATTCTCCAGGAGGTTTTGACTCCGAAGAAGTCAGGGCGAACACCTGGAGTATATGGTCATTGCTACGACTTGGAGATGATTTCTCCAGGAAGTTTTGACCCCGAAGAAGTCAGGGCGGACACCTGGTGTATATGGTGATAGCTACGAGTTGCAGAGGATTTCCCCAGGAAGTTTTGAATCCAAAGGGGTCAGGGTGGACATCTGGTGCATTTGGTGATAGCTACGTTTTTGAGATGATTTCCCCAGGAAGTTTTGACCCCAAAAAAGTCAGGGCGGACACCTGGTGCATATGGCGATGGCTATGACTTGGAGAGGATTTTCCAAGGAAGTTTTGACCCCGAAGAAGTCAGGGTGGACACCTAATGCACCTGGTAACACTTACGCCTTAATAAGGACTTCCCCAGGAAGTTTTGACATCAGAGGGATCAGAGTGGACACCTGGTGCACTTGGATAAAGTTGCACCTCAGAGATGATTTCTCTAGGAAGTTTCGAATCCGAAGGGGTCAGGGTGGACAGCTAGTACATTTGGCGATAGCTACGACTTGGAGATAATTTCCCCAGGAAGTTTTGACCCCGAAGAAGTCAGGGCGGGCACCTGTTGCACCTGGTAACACTTTCGCCTTAATAAGGATTCCCCCAGGAAGTTTTGACATCAGAGCGATCAGGGCGGACACCTGTTGCACTTGGATATGGTTGCACCTCGGAGATGATTTCTCTAGGAAGTTTTGACTCCGAAAAAGTCAGGGCGGATACCTGGTGTATATGGCGATAGCTACAACTTGGAGATGATTTCCTCAGGAAGTTTTGACCCCGAAAAAGTCAGGGCGGACTCCTGGTGCATATGGCGATAGCTACGACTTGGAGATGAATTCTCCGGGAGGTTTTGACTCCGAAGAAGTCAGGGTGAACACCTGGAGTATATGGTGATAGCTACGACTTGGAGATGATTTCTCCAGGAAGTTTTGACTCTGGAAGGGTCAGGGTGGACACTCGGTGCATTTGGTGATAGCTACGAGTTGCAGAGGCTTTCCCCAGGAAGTTTTGACCCCGAAGAAGTCAGGGCGGACACCTGGTGCACCTGGTAACACTTACGCCTTAGTAAGGATTTCAGGAAGTTTTGACATCGGAGGGATCAGGGCAGACACCTGGTTCACTTGGAAACGGTTGCACCTTGGAGTTGATTTCTCCAGGAAGTTTCAAATCCAAAGGCGTCAGGGAGGACACCTGGTGCTTTTGGCGATAGTTACGACTTGAAAATGACTTCACCAGGAAGTTTCGACTCTGCATGGGTCGTAGTGGACATCATATGTACCTAGTGGTTAGTGCACACCGAAAATGTTTTCTTAAAGAAGTTTTAACCCCAGTTGGTATGAATTATTGGGTTTACTATTAGGATAGCATCTCCAGAGTGTATTTATTGCCAGGCGCACCAAGTCATTCACTTGATCGTCATAACTTCCTGGGAAAATCGTCTCCAAGGCATCATTATCTCTAGGTGCATTAGGTGTCCAATCAAATTCCCCTCCATAGTCAATACTTCTTGTGGAAATCATCTCTAAAGTGTAACTACCACCAAGTGCACTAGCTATCCATCTGGACCCCTGCGGAGCCAATAATTTTTGGGAAACTCATTTCCAAGGTGTCATTATCACCAGGTGGTTCAGGTATACACCCTGACCCATCCGGAGTCAAAACGTCTCGGGGGAATCTTCTTCAAGGCGCAAGTGTCACCAGGTGCACCAGGTGTCCTCCCTGACTCCTCCAGAGTCGAAACTTCCTGGGGAAATCATCTGCAAGTCGTAGCTACCACCAAATGCTCCAGGGGTCTACCCTGACCCATCCGGAGTCAAAACTTCCTAGGGAAATCCTCTCAAAGTCGTAGCTATCGCCAAATGCACCAGGTGTCCACCCTGACCCCTTCGGATTCGAAACTTCCTAGATAAATCATCTCCGAGGCGCATTTATATCTAAGTGCACCAGGTGTCCGCCCCGATGTCAAAACTTCCTGGGGGAATCCTTTCTAAGGCGTGAGCTTTACCAGTTGCACCAGGGGTCCCCTCTGACTTCTTTGGGGTCAAAACTTCCTGGGGAAATCCTTTCTAAGGCGAAAGTATTGCCAGGTGCACCTGGTGTCCGCCTTGACTTCTTCGAGGTCAAAACTTCCTGGAGAAATCACCTCCAAGTCTATCACCAAATGTACCAGGTGTCCACTCTGACCCCATCGGATTCGAAACTTCCTGGGGAAATCCTCTCCGAAGTGCCACTTTCTTCAAGTGCACCAGGTGTCTGCCCTGATCCCTCCGATGTCAAAACTTCCTGGGAAAATCCTTTTTTAAGGCGCACGTATTGCCAGGTGCACCTGGTGACTGCCTTGACTTCTTCGGAGTCAAAATTTCGTTGGGAAATCATCTCCAAATCTTAGCTATCGCCATATGCACCAGGTTTCGGCCCTGACTTCTTTGGGGTCAAAACTGCCTGGAGAAATCATCTCCAAGTCGTAGCTATCACCATATACAGCAGGTGTACGCCCTGACTTCTTCGAGGTCAAAACTTCCTGGAGAAATCACCTCCAAGTCTATCACCAAATGTACCAGGTGTCCACCCTGACCCCTTCGGATTCGAAACTTCCTGGGGGAATCCTCTCCGAGGTGCCAGTTTCTTCAAGTGCACCAGGTGTCCGCCCTGATCTCTCCGATGTCAAAACTTCCTGGGGAAGTCATCTCTAAGTCGAAGCTTTCGCCATATGCACCAGGTGTCCGCCCTGACTTTTTCGGGGTCGAAACTTCCTGGGGAAATCATTCCCAAGTCGTAGCTATCACCATATACAGCAGGTGTACGCCCTGACTTCTTCGAGGTCAAAACTTCCTGGAGAAATCACCTCCAAGTCGTAGCTATCACCATATACAGCAGGTGTACGCCCTGACTTCTTCGAGGTCAAAACTTCCTGGAGAAATCACCTCCAAGTCTATCACCAAATGTACCAGGTGTCCACCCTGACCCCTTCGGATTCGAAACTTCCTGGGGGAATCCTCTCCGAGGTGCCAGTTTCTTCAAGTGCACCAGGTGTCCGCCCTGATCTCTCCGATGTCAAAACTTCCTGGGGAAGTCATCTCTAAGTCGAAGCTTTCGCCATATGCACCAGGTGTCCGCCCTGACTTTTTCGGGGTCGAAACTTCCTGGGGAAATCATTCCCAAGACGTAGCTATCACCATATCTACCAGGTGTCCACCCTGACTTCTTCGGGGTCAAAACTTTCTGGTGAATTCATCTTCAAGCCGCAGCTATCGTCAAGGGCACTAGGTGTCTAACCTGATTCTTCCGGAGACAAAACTTCCCGGGAAAATCATCTCCTAAGCATCACTATCACCAACTGCACCAGGTGTCCACCCTGACCCCTCTGGTGTCAAAACTTCCTGGGAAAATCATCTACAGGGCGTCATCACCGTCCTTGGCACCACGTGTACGCTCTGACTCCTTTGGTGGCTATACAGCGGGGAGCCGTGGCATTCGTTTATCTGTGTGCTAATGTGTGCAGCTGCTGTGCTCTTTTTACTTTACATTACTTTACACTTTACTTTAGTAATGTCGAAAACTTTACTAAAGTACTCAACCCTGGTACGTGATCATGATCACTTTAGTACAGGAAGGCAATTCATAAATTAGATCAATCAAATAGTTATTTTAATTTTATTTATTTATTTATTTACAGGTACCGTGGTCAATCGCACAATTCCTGCTATATAAACTTCAAGGAATCTCGAATTATTCCAGTTATATTCCATGATTTAAGTGTAGATATGACGCACACTTCATAATCGAAGAGTTGGACATTGAAGATTCCGTATTGCTTTTTCTCTTGACGAAGGAAAAATACTTCTTCTTTTCGAAGAAAATCAAAAGTAGCAATATCAAACTTCGCTTTATTGACTCGTATCAATTTCTGTCTGGATCATTACAAACTCTGGCTTGCACTTTAACCATGCATAAGTTCACCGATCGAATTTTAGGTAGAAAATATAACAAAAATCAAATTAATCTGCTCCAGAAAAAAGGTGTTTTCCCCTATGAGTACGCGAACTCTCTTCAAACACTCGATGAGATACAATTACCACCAAAATACTGCTTTAATAGCACACTCACCGACAGCAAAGTTCCAGAGTCAGAGTACAAACATGCCTTCACTCCGTAATTTCGAAGTTATCTCGATAAAATGACGCTTCTTATTTCGTATAATTTGTTGCAAAGTTTTGTTTTCAAATTCACTGCATCTTTTTACTGCCAAGTGTCTGCTAGATTGCATAAGCTTTTATTTTTAACTTCAAACTGACCATCTGAGGAAAGCCTGTATCCAATGCCTGCTGGTCTACGAGAGCTAGCAGTCTTGGTACTAAACGAATGCCTCAATACATTGACATTCATCTTATTAATGATATTTTTTTATTTAAACCTTAGTATATACAGACTCCTTTACGTAGCTTCCCGATTATAGCTAAAATCTCAATGTTGTGACTGTTATTACCCGCAGATCTCTCAGCTATTAGCAACCTTAATCTTTCGACAAGTTCATTCGGATCATCCCAATAGCGATAGTCTATAAAGGTGTTTTTCTTAGCTACCTTAAACTCGGGTAAACAACCTCCTTTAGAGCTGGTTAAGTAGTTTATTGAAAGGGTAACGGTCTTAAACTTTGTGCTATTCGATAACCGGACTTTACTATTGTTTTTGAAATTTTTTTTGTAAGCATTTTTTGCATTCCAAATTTGACCACAATAAGTTAATTCATTTTGATTGATATTTGTATGATTCGGATGTTTTGAAATGAGCAGATCTATCAGTCCAGCAGTTTTTAGGATATGCTTGACCCTTGACTTCAATATGATAATTTTTAAAATCAATATCAGTCACCAAGTTTAAATTTTTCATTTTCTCATCGTACACCAAAAATTAGATTTAATAATGTTTTATCCTTATCCTTGACTATTGTAAGATAACTATTAGTACCGATGTATTAACAGTGTTAGACACAGTGTTAAGCAACAGATTCTGTATCCAAATTTTCAAGTTTTGCAGTTTTAGCTTGAGGTTTAATTCCTTGAATTTCGAGTATTCTTTCTTCAGCTGCACACTCAGCGAGTTTGCTCAAAACTTGTTTTTCTATTTCAAGGTCATCCATGTTAACTAAACAATGGCAGACTCTTGAGTATTAATTAGAGTGTTGGTTGTATTTAAAGCAAAACAATCGAAACCTCTGTGGCATCTACCCCCATTTATAGGTCTATCCTTGTCAATAAGAGAAATTCATAATTTCCTTTGCTCCAACATGATGAACACAATTTTTTGAATTGATCATAAGTCATGTCCATGGTGACATGATCTGCATATATATGTTTGATGTTGGCCTCATCTTGCCAGAATACCACCAGAAGATTAACGTTATCGAACTAAAAGCTTTAGCATGCGCGTAGGATTGGCAGAGGTAGAAAGAATCAACGTTTTCGTATCTCCCCATGCAGAAAAATATTCTTACATTGTCTTGCTGTTCAGTGGAAATATCATCGAAAATTATCAAAGAGTTTCAAAGTGCATTCTCTGGAGAAACAACTTCATCGTGCTCTCCGAACGGAAAATACTGAATCCCCTCCAAAAGTTTCAATAGGTTTTTCAGAAATTGATACTTGAGTTGGTATTGGAACTTTGAGTAGATGTATATATTCTCGTATCTCCAACCATTGGGATGTGTAATAAGTGTAAAAAGACTGTTAGTTTTTCCACAGTTTGATGATCCACAGAAAATTGCACGTATAGTACTTGGTAGTAAATTACTATGATGATTAGGTTTTTTCTCTTCAACAAAATAAAAATTTTCTACAGGAAACTTGCAAGATTGTTATATGTATGTGTATAGATAAAATCCATAAACACCGACTAAATTTATTAGTTTAGACTTTTTATACCCTCGTAGTCATACTCTGACCTTCAAAAGGGTGTGATTACATTTCAAAAGTGGTCTGGTAGAGGTTTGGTCAACAAGTTAACCAATAAGTTACCTTTTGAACTTCACCTTCCAGGTTATCAATACTGTGGTCCTTGTACAAAACTTTCCAAACGTCTTGCCAGTAGAAATCCAGGAAAAAATTGCGAAAAAAAAAACGTTTGTTGCTTGAAAACATTCAAGCAACAAACGTCGCTGATAGAGAACTCGACAATAAAGCTTGGGAGCGAATCAAATCTCAGGACGCTAGGTTTGGTCTAAAAGCGGTAGCATAAGCAGAAACAAATATAATGAAGGCAATAACCAAGTTTGGTATGGGTTGGAAAATGAAAAGGAAGCCTAAGAAGAAAATAAGTTGGAGTGAGTGAAAAGAGCTTAACCATGATTTATAACCTTCATTTCTTTATTTAAAATAATTTTAATTTCGATATGTGATTTTGTTTCTTTAGCCTTTGAAGAGGTCATCCATAAAATGATGACGAAACGTCAGGATTTATAATAATTAAAAATCAAATATCGTTCATTTGACCAAAAAAACATTGTCTTAATTATTCAAATTTGTACGAACAAAAACCAATATAACAACTAATGAAAAGAGCTGCTCCAATCAAAGGAATCAGAAATAAAAAGGCTAAAGATGTTATTCGCCAGTCACTAAAAAAAGCTCGAAACGTGGTGAAAAGGCAGGTGAAGAGAGTCAACTGCAAGTCAGTAAAGTTTTACCGATTCTTACTAAAATGGGAAGTTATCTACCGTTTCTTATACCACTGTTTGCAGGATTAAGTACTACCAGAACCTTGGCTGGTGAGGCTGCAGGAGTTTCAAAAGCAATAAACAGCGCCAAAGCTGCCCAACGACAGCTTGAAGAATCTCAACGACACAATAAGACCATGGAATCTATAGCAATGGGTAAAGAACTCTATCTAAGCCCCTATAGAAAAGGATTGGGATTGTACATGAAACCTGGAATAAGGCTAAAAAAAGTTCAAAGATTTACCGAAGAAAGCACTAACTAATCTGGACCCACTAAAGTTTGCTAAAAAATATAAAATTCCAAATTTTAGAGGAGTATTCATGAGAAATGCTTTATCAAATCGACCACACCACACAGAAAAGGCAATTGTAAATTTAGATGATGTAAATAGACTTGGTACACATTGGGTAAAAATATGGCAAGGATGTAATATAGTTTGACAGCTTTTGGGGCTTGCAACCACCAATAGAACTCATGGTTTATCTTGGTGTGGACGGCATCAAGTACAATTACGAGAAATATCAAGATTACGATAGTTACAATTGCGGTCATATTTTTTTTAAATTTCTATGCAGCGATATATAAGTAGCAATATAAATTTTAAAACTTCATTGTACAATGAACCAGCATGGATGATTCATTGACGATCACATTGTCGGGGATGACGTCAGTTTTAGAGACAAATTTCTTTCCACCTATCGAGCTATTAACTTTCAAAAATTACGTTCTCGGTTTAATCGAGCTCTTGACATTTAACGCAATTCCCAACATAGACATTGGTTACAATAAGTTTTACGTTGATAAAGAAGACATTTCTTTTCCCACAGGTAGCTACGAGATTGAAGATATTGAAAAATACTTACAAAAAGAATTAAAACCAAAATATATCTCTACATCTTTAAAGCCAAATAACAGTACTCTTCGTAGCGAGATCAAGTGCAGTCACGAGATTAATTTTCAACCACAAGTCTCCATTGGTCCGATTTTAGGATTTAAAAAACGGACAATTCCTGCAAACGTACATCAGGGTTCAGATTTACAAGTAGACAATCTCAAGGTGAACGCTTTAAGAGAAGAGTGCAACATAATATCTGGAACCTACATAAACGGACAAAAAGTACACACTATTCACGAGTTTTTCCTGCAGTGCCACCAGGTTAATAAATTATTGAAATTTCTTTGCAACCAATTTACTTACCAGTCACAATTAACACTATAAATTGCTTAAAACTGGGCATTGTCGATCAAGACGGTCGATTAGTTGATTTTCGGGAAAAGGTGATTACAATCAGACTACATAGAAAGTCAATTTAATAATGGGTATAGTATTTAATCCGAAAGGATACATAAGTAAAACAGTATCGCAACCAGTTACCAGTCATCAACGATCCTTCAAATAGTCAACTCAACAGCCAATATGGTGACTAACAAAGTAAAACATTCAGTTTCTAAAAAACCTTGGGCTAAAGGTTTTAAAAAAATAGTTTGCTTTTTCTTCTGCTGCTACAATGAAGAGATTTTTAATATTCAGGCTACAATTGTTTTTGCTGAGTCCATTTCTCATTATAAGATACATGTTCATCAACCCTACAACTTGAGTTACATCAATAACAACAGCGACAAAATCAGGATTATCATACAAAACCAAGACTTGAGTGTTCTTTCATCACGAAGTGCTTACATATTGCAGTTAAAATAAGTAAAGTTGTTGGAGGTAATTTAGAGCGAACTTCAATAGTCAAAAACTTAATTTGTTACCTTTTCGAGGAGATTTGATGCGAATTGAATGCAATTGAAATTGATAATTGCAAAAATGTGGGAATAACCACTTTTATGAAAGGCTGGTTACCTGTATCTCCAAATTAGAAACATATTTTGAAAAACGCACGCCTGATAATTGGTCTTGACGTTGCAGATATTTTTGATACAACCTTACCACTATGCTTACTTTTGACTTTGCCGAAGACTATCGAAAAATTATAGTCAATGCCAAACATGAACTTGTACTTATTCGTTCGAGTAATGATATCAACGCTATTTGCTAATCACCTACAGTCGATTCACCAGTTTACGAACAATACACCTTAAATTTTTCAAAACTAAAGTGGTTAATGTCGTACATCACGGTTTCAGATCGTCATAAAATTTCTCTTTTGAGTTTTGAATCAATTGAAAAAAATATTCTCATGAGCTTTTGAACATGGGAAATGTATGAGTATACTGAACTCCCTGCTACTTTCAAACATATTTGGCCGATCAAGACTTCAAACCCGCTGAAAAAACCTCGTTTTGTCATGATAGGTTTTCAAACTAATCGAAAAAATTGAAATGAAACAAATGCAAGCAAATTTAAAAAATTTTTCTTGAACGGTCAATATTATTCATTCAGTGATTTAAACCGAAATTTTACGGCAGTACATTCTTGCATACGATATGTTTTAATTATTTCAATTGGCTTATTTCTATAAAGAACTCGAACCTCTTTTGGACATAGAACAATTCAAATACAAGATGTCATTGATATCGAGCGCTCTGGATGCAATAGAAAATTTTCCTACAGGTACATCTGCCTATTGTCTCATAATTTACGACCGTATGATCGAGTACAATCCAATGAACGGTGACGTAAGAAAACTATAAATTGGATGTGATTCAGCAAATAGAATTCAGTCATAATGGAGTCGCACAATGCATCGTTGCCATGCAAGGCTTTAGACAGCTTAGAAATGACTACATTCTCAAAGAACTTGCAATCATCTCCTCGAGCAAGGACTCTGATCCCTTTGTTTTTCTTTTCAAACCATGCTTTTCTTTGCAAAAACTTGATGTCGACTTGATTGACGAAAATAATAGGAAGTCCGACAAAACGTTCGCGACAAGACGTTGCGACTTAACATCTGCGACAAAACGTCGCGACTAAACGTCTGCAACAAAACGTTTATGCGACTATATGTCCGCGACAAAACGTTCACGTGACTATACGTCTGTAATTCATAGTGTACAAAAAATTGAGTTAAGAAATATTGTCAGGTTATTTTTAAAAACAATGCGCGCGTGGGGGCCGAAGGCCCCCTGAAGAGCGCGCCCTCATCCAAGTATTTGAGCGCGCTTTAAAGCTGAACGTCTGCAATTGATTATGTGCGAAAAATTTTGAAAATATAATTACATTCATTTACTCAAATTGAAAATACTGAGAATAATCGTGAATTGATCATTACGTGATCAAAATATTTATAACAGTATGTATACCATAAAGGTGGATTAGGAATTTCTAAAGAGAGGGGGTATAGATACATTAGCCGCCATTCTGATGCGAATTTAATTATCTTTTGTTAATGTGTTCGTAGTTTTCGGTGAGTGTAGTTCTCGTAATTTATTTTAAAAATGGGCTTGAAATTTATTTTAAGCCAAAAAGGCAAGCGTCAATTAGTATATAATAATTTTATTTATAATGAAAAATCAAGAGATGTGAGGACGTTAAGAGATTTGTTGCGGACGTTCTGTCCCTAGGACGTTATGTCGTGGACGTTTTGTTGCAAACGTTTTGTCCCCCAGAAGTAATGTCGTAGACCCAAATAATAACATTGAATGGTATAATCATGGCATCCCTTGGAAATCTGGTGATATCCGCTACACTGAATTTGGTAAGATAATTCGAGCATGCCTGGAAGATTCCAAAAAAGTAATCGTAAGAGAAAAAATAAAAAAAGAGTGGCTCAAAAGATTCAAATTCAATGTGTACGACATCAACAAAATGGATTTCCCCGGATTGGATAATTTTTATAACCAAAAACTACTGACCATGCCCACATCCTAATGGTGCATCCAAAACTGCGGTAAGAAACGTCAATCTCTTGAAAAAATTCTACAAAGAAAATACACTATCACTCGAAAGATCAATCAAGATTTTCAATCAGGCAAGGTATCTCTCATTCATGAAACCCGAGGACATCCGAAAACTACCAAACGAATTGATCATCCAGAACGCAGCCTACAGCATTGAGTTCGCGTTGAATAAACTACCTGAAAATTTCAAAATTGACAGTGATATTCATTTGTATCTTTGTTGTTACGATCATGACTTATTTTAAGACCATTTAAAAAATATTGTAATGAATGCTTGAAAAAAAAAAATTGCTTAAACTGTACTCACTTGCTTTTTTGTTTCTTGAAAAAAAATAAACTCCAAAATATTTAAAAAAAAACAATGTCAACTTGCTTTTACTCACTTCTTTTTTTATTTCTTGAAAAAAAATACACTCGAAAATATTTAAATATAATAATGTCGGTAAAGTTGAAAACAACGTTAAAAAAATTATCACAAAAATATAATGAAAAATTTAAAATATTAAAAATCAACAATATTAAAAATAATAATGCCGACAAGGTAGAAGACATTTTAAAATTTCATCGGAGTAGTAGGTCGCTTAGCACGGACTCAAACCCGTGGTAAGGTGGATTCCTAGCTGCGCCCAAATATACATGACTCTACAACTCATTAAAAGCGGAGAGAGTTGAAGAAACGTTTTGTCAAAACTCTGTGAAAAAATTTTGACCGGATCCTAAGATATCGTGTGGTAAAGATGAATTTTTTTGTTTTTGAGGTTAGTAAAAAAACGTGGTATTTTATTTTTTACTCAAAAACAAAAAAAAATCTCTTATGACTTTGAATATGAAAAAGACGCACAATTAAATTCTACATCGAGTAATATTTTTTAATTTTGAGTTTGGGATGATTTCAAAATCACTTAAAATCAAGCTTCGGCAATCTTCGGCTGGACTAGGCTATAGCCGGCTGAGCGCTAAGGTAGTTTTTACATCCAGGTCCTCAAGTGTTAAAATTATTTTATTGCTTTATTTTTAGAGTGATACAACTTACGAAAAAATGAATACAATTATTTTAAATCAACTTAATTAACGTATTTACTCATGTACAAGACATGGCAAAAAATTTGTTTTCGACGAGTCAAAAACCGGGCTGCGCCTTATTTACGGGTGTTTGTTTTTTTTGCAACTCATTATTAATGCTTGCCAAATTAAAATTTTGTAACTTTTAATCATAATAATTGCAATAATATTATGATAATCACATTTACAGTTGATTGAAATAACTAAATAAGAGTGAAATTTTCACAAGTGGGCACACTTTTTTGTGAAGTCATGAAAATAAAATATTTTTGCTTAATTTTCAAGAATCCATAGAAAAATATTCCACAATATATTTAAAAAAAAATTCAATTGTTTATTGTTTATTTGTGCAAAATAGGATTTTCGAAAAAAATTGATTACGGTTACAATTATTGATTACGGTAAGTCGTAAAAAAATTTGAAAAAAAAGTGAGTGTTTAAATATAGCAAGTTTGAATTGAAAGTGTTAAATCAGCACTCGTTCCCACGGAGCCTGGCTGCCTAATCAGCATCTTGATGAGAAAAGGTCGAGATGGAGGGGACAGCTGGACTCCGTGAAGAACGAGTGCTGCATGGTGTGACAGTTAGAATTTTGAATTAATTAGCACCGCATCGCGCCGTATTTATATCGAATTAATTTTACCAGGTATTTCCCCATTTTTTTTTACGAGTAAATTCTATTGGCCTGTGTCCATCGCGACTATTGTTATTAATTTCCTTTGTAGTGATCAGAAACTTAACGTGATTAAATATTGTAATATTTTAACTATCGCACACCATTCATTTGTAATGCTGAACAGTTTTGTGACCCAATTTGTGACCCAAATAAAGTGTTTAACGTAAAGATATAAAGAAAAGGGAAACTGTCCCTTTAGGTAGAACTTTATAAATTGATAAAATCGGTTTCTTTTTTTAGGGGATGGTTACAGATAGGCGTCCTAATTTTATTCAAACAAAAAAAAGATATTTATAACTCGTCGATTTTTTTTAACGTTGAGCAAATAAAAATCAAGTGACTTTTGTAGATACAAAAAAAAAAAAAAATTTTTACATGCTATTGTGACATCCTTCTAATTTCCCTGGTTCTGATTTTTTTTCATTTTCCATTATTTTTCCGTTTATTTAAATGAGTCAAATTAATCACTCAAGTTCCGCGAATACGTTAAATTGCACCATAGTTGCGAAAGCGGTTTACCAAATTTAAGATTTACGCCCCCTGTCTGGGAGGGCTGATTAGGATTAAGAAATCTTTGCTCATTTAGATTAAGAAGAAGCTGTTTAGTATATAAGAAGAGAGAACTAGGCGCGCAGACAGACAGAGGAGAGACTAGAGATCGGGCTAGACTCGAGAAGTACTTAGTTACTGTCTCCACTTACTTACTAATTTGCTTACATTTATTGATTAAGCTTTTTCGCTGTTTGCTAGACGCATCCGCATTTGCATTACTTTTAATAAGTCAGATACTGTTGCTCTATTCCGAAGTATCTCAGTTTCTTTGTAGAATAACCGCCGTCTCAATTTATAAAGAGTAAACAATTGTGTTAATGACTTAGAATATTTTCGCCCATCGTTGTATCAAAAAGTGTATTCGATTCTTAGGGAAATCGTAATAAAGGAAAAGAAGCTCTAATAAAAATAAGAACAGCAAGCACATCGTTGTGTTCGTACTTCTACCCAAGGTAAAATTATCCTTCAATTACACACCAAATCTATATTTCTCCGACAACTGCCTGTAGACGCAGCTGCGACAAAATCACCCTGCTCCCTTTAAATAAGCCACGCCTAACAGAATTTTAACATAATACATCCGCTCGGTATTTCGTTAATAAAACAATTCTTTTACAATTAACAAATCCAGATAATCGTCACCACCCGACGTGACACTATTTATAAGTAAAATTTTTCTTTTTTAGGAATTTTGATAATTTTCTCATGGAATCGTTCCCCCGTGTAATGTGTGTTACGTGACAAGGTCCGTAAAATAATAATTAATCATTATTAATTTTATTAATGTTATTTCAATCGTAATTAAGAATTTTTACCAAGAAAGTTCTTCTGAGTCAGCACTCGTTCCCACGAGTCGAGCTGATCGTCATCACCTGAGGAAAAGGTGGGGGACGCAAGCTCGGCTTCGCGAGGAGCGCGTGCAGCAAAAGAGAGCAGTACCGAATTAACTGTAATTAGCATTGTATCGCGCCTTAAAATATTTTTCTTTGTATAACTAAAACTCTTCTATTCCGAATATTTCTTTATTATATTAATTAAATTTCCACGACTAAAAAGCCTTGTTAAAGTATAAAAAAGAATATAATTTATAGTGACCGCATTGTAGTGACCAAATAAGCTTAATTAGTGTTGCGCGAACAATATTCTTAAAAGAAGTGAAATAGCGACCGCGAGAAATAAACAATTGTGTATTACGACCAAATCTTCAATAAATCATTACTAGTGAAAATCTGTGTCTTCTGAATTCCTTCTTCACCTAGCCTTGCAGCTGCCAGTCGAGACCGAGTCGTCCAGTTACCAGTAAGCAGAACAAGGTAAATTCTCATATTACTAGACCTAATTTTTTATATTCGCGTGCCTAACGTCATCATACGAGGGTGGATCGTCTACCCCGGATTTAATTAAATTTCCCTTTCCCCGGGCTGCTAGAAGTAAAGGGAGGAAGTCGTGTGTCCCGTGACACAGAACTTCACAAATGGTAGCTGGAGCGTAGTTCAGACCACCCGCGAGTAGGACTAGTCTAATTTAGTTAAAATTTTAATTTAAAAAAAAAAAAAAAATATCATAGTTTTAATTTAGCATTGTTTAACTTTAGTTTTTTTGAAAAAATAAAATTCGCCAAGACTCGTCGCGCACGCAACAGTCTTGTAAGTTAAGGTTGTTAAAAATAAGTAATTCATCAATTATTTTTTTTTCTTAAATTTAAATTTAATTATTAAATCCCGATAGAAGTTAGCTTTAACGAAAAAGAAAAGATTTTTTTTTTCTTTTCGAAAATTTTTTCCTTTCTTCATAATTTTTTACTAGCTTAAATCGAGAATAGTTTAGGATTAGTGCAAAAAAAAAAAATTTTTTTATTAATCAGCGCGAAAGAAAATTTTTGCGTCAGAAAAATTCCATTCGAAAAAAAAATATCGAATTACAACCGGTAACGAGGAATTTATTTATCGCTGACACAGAGCATACGCTCTTTGTGTAGGGAAATCGTCGAGTTAAAATAACGACAGTGTAAGAAAAAAAAAAAAGAAGAAGAACGCGCTTATTGCAGCGTCACACTTCAAAAATTTTTTTTTTTGTTGTTAGTCCACCACCACACCTTACAATTTCGGTTGCTCGGTCGCAGAGCAACAGAAATAGTTCGACAAAGTGACTGACCGGCATCCCGGCAGCACTTGTCGGGTAAAGTAATTTCACCGGCCGGCGCGGCTCTTATTGGACGCGGCGCGAAACAGAGGTGCGGCCTCTGCACCAAGAGTAGGCGGAGCCCCGCCCACCACCTTCTCCCATTGGCTACCGCTAACCAATCGACCAAGCGTGAGCTGCAGCATAAATTAGCGTATTCATGGCCGACTAATTAACGCCTAAGCTAATTTTGACCTAACATTTATTGTTCAAGACAATAATTACCAAATAAAAAAAAGTTTCTTTTCGTGATTTAGGGATATTATTAATCCATAGATTCATATTTTAATCCGATAGTTGAGCGGAAAATTTTTTTTTTTTACACCTAAATTTGATTTTTTTAGAGGCAATTTAATATAACGAATTAAATACATGTTGAATATTTTTTCGAGAATAATAGAAGAAAATAGAAAAGTATAAATAAAAATAATAATTTTTTTTTCATATACATTTTTTTTGGAGGAACAATTTTTACTTAAAGTATAAATAATTATTAAATTTAAACCTTACATAATTGCTTACAGGCATACAAAATTTTTTTTTTGTTATTAATTGCATTAATTAAAATTAATTAAATATTTGAGTAACATTAAATGAGCACATTGGGCAAATCAAAGAAAATTTTTTTACAGTGTGTTTATTCGCATTTAAAGTACAATCGATAATAATCAGTGAATTTTTTTTTCTTTTTTTGAATTTTTTTTTTCTTTTCAATTTTTCCAAGTCAATATTTATTAGCAGTGAACACACTTTGAAAAAAAAAAAAAAAAAAAAATTTCTTCCACCCAAGTTTAGAAAAAGAAGATTTTTTTTTGGAAATTTATTAACGTAAATAATCCCTACCGGAAAAATAGACCGTACAAGCAACTGACAATATCTTGTATAAGTAGAAAAGAAAGGAAACAGAAATTTTTATTTATACTGATAACCTAGTGAAATTGCACATGTCGAGCATAAAATCCAGCACTATAGTAATTTACGGGCAAGTTCATTCGTCTTTGTCGATAACTTTAAAAAGGTTGTTTCAAAAACATCCAATTAAAGTAGTGTCCGATTTTTATTACTTAGACGATTTGCTAGTTTGGGTGCGTTAAATATTAACGGTCATCGTGCGCTAAGGTTCCTCGAACCGAATAACGATAGACCTCTCGGCGACTGCCCTCGTGAGAAGACTGGGAACATTTATAAAATATTGCATGCCATAGTTTATTAATATTATTCAAAATAATTATTCCTAAGACCAAAATTTCCCTGACCAAAGTCCACCGTGGCTGACCAATTCCTCCGCCTCTGACCTAATTACGACCAAAAGAGAGAACCCTCGTATTCGTGGACCTAATAGCCTATCGCAAGATAAGCTTGACCAAAAATTGCGATCGACCAATAAAATTTTTCTGAAAGAGAAAAAAAAAAATAATAATAATACCCTCTCTCCAGACGCCCCATTTAATTTGATCAAACAAGACCACGCTGATTCCCGGTGAATCCTGCAAACAAACCCATTGACAGTGGATTGGCAGTTAGGCTGGTGCCAGTTAAACTCCGGCGAAATGGTGAATGAAGCCAATACAAACGTGCCTGTGCAGGGCAATTTAACGCAAGCGATGAGCACTACACTCAGTGCACTCGCGAACAGCCTATGCCTACAGAATGCCATCGCGGGTCTGAGCACTTACGATGGAAACAACATACCACTTAAGGACTTTTTGCAAGATGTTAGAAATGGAGAAGAAAGTGTCTCCGCTGAACAAAAGGATGGCTACAAACGGGCAGTACTGAGCAAGTTGAGGGGTGCAGCTAAAGATTGCACGTGGGGCCAAAACTTCGATAACCTAGAAGCCCTATGTAGTCATCTTAAGAAGAGGTTTGCCCCAGGGAAAGGATTTGCTTACTACAACAATAAGCTTCATACCTTGCAGATGAGACAAGGTGACACAGTGGGAGGATTTAAAGATCAAATTAATATCCTCATTAGATGTGCACGCACCGCCTTAAAAGAAGAAAAAGCCGGGGAATTTCATGAGAAAATGATGGTTCCCCTACTTGAAGCAGCCGTAGACGTTTTTATCAAAGGCCTTCCAGCAAGTCTTAGTCAGTGGGTAGATGCTACTAAACCAGACTCCCTGGAAAAGGCATATGAGGAAGCGGTAAGGCTTGAATCCCGAATGGATGCGCGCATCATTCCGGATGCCCGCCAACGCTCGAATTATCGTCTCCCTGATAACAGGAAACCTGACGACCGAGCAGCCTACGTAGGTTGGATTCAAGAGGGGGATGAATCGAACGAATGGTATCCATGGCCTGGAACGGGTGAACAAATGGACCAAGGGGAGCAGTGGCAAGAACTGGTCCCTTACATGGGCGAACAACCTAGCGAGGTATACTATCAACAGGTACCCCAGACCTACCAAAACCAGCAATCAGGGTATGCGAATACAAAACCCACGCAACCCCAAATGCAGATGCCAACACCCCCGCAGCGACCACCCTATCCTAGAGCGCCAAACCCAAACATGGCTCCACAAGGATATTGGGCACCTCCACAAGGTTATTGGCCGCCACCACCACAGGGCTACAACCCTTATTATGGAGTTCCCAGACCAACCTTCCGACCAGTGGCACCACCAAGGCCTAGAACTTGGGATCCAGACAGAAGTCAGACCAATAAGGCACCAAATTATCAGTACCCGAGATACGGACCACCACAAGGACCACGGATGAATATGCCAGCAAACCCTCCCAGAGCAGTAGGACCACCGCAAATGGCCACCAATCCTGCCATGCCCCCGGCGCAATGCCAGCATGTAGCTATGGAGGATATGAATTTACGGCCCACTCCGCAGTACCAACATCCTTTAAACTGGATGGAGGCCCGCCCAGTCATGGTGGCGGGCCAGCCTCAAGGGACAGCCGTACCAATGATAAACCAACCCGTAACGAGCCAAGCAGCTCAAACGATGCAGATTCAGACGGCAGGAACGCCGCGATCAACTTTGCTGTCTGCGCGTACTCTGCAGAACTCGCAATAGACCCAGACCCAGGTACACACATCAGGGTGTATCTACCGCACGAGCAACGACACCTTGTGCTTATGTTAGACACTGGCTCAGCAGTCAACCTAATCAAACTTCAAGCCTTGCACCCAGATGCCCAAGTGGAGACCGCAGTCGTGATACCCCTTGTAGGGATCGCGGCACAAGAAGTAATGACCCTGGACATTA
This sequence comes from Encarsia formosa, assembly GCA_038277355.1. Taxonomy (NCBI): domain Eukaryota; kingdom Metazoa; phylum Arthropoda; class Insecta; order Hymenoptera; family Aphelinidae; genus Encarsia; species Encarsia formosa. The sequence continues at coordinate 62,020,822 of CM076185.1, forward strand.
CTTGGGTACCCATAGAGGACCAAAGTGTACTTTTCCACGTGGTTCCCGACCAATTCCCAATACGTTATGACGGAATACTAGGGCGAGTATTTCTGAAGCAGAATGAAGCTGTCATATCATATTATAAGAATAAAATTATGATCAGTGGAGACCTAATGAACCCCATTCCCTTTTTGGATTCTGAAGGGTATGAAGTAGTTGACCAAGAGCGTGGACTCGAACCCCGAGCACCAGTGCAAGAAGAAGTTCATGCGGTTAAGGTCGAAAACAGGCCGCCAATAGAAGTGAAATTAAAGAAACCGTTGGAACCGGTTGAACCAATAAACGACCCTGAACCTGCCCCCGCGGGGAAGACCGAAACCAATAACGCCTCATGGACCTTAAAGAAACGGTGTCGACAGGTTATTAGTGTTAACTTAATTAATCCCAACATGAAAACCGGATATCTGCCTATAATTAGCAAGACCCCTGGAGTGTTCATCGGAAATGCTCTTGTTACCAATGAAAATGGAAGCTGCAAGGTTTTAGCAGTAAATACGAATGAAGAAGATGTAGTAATAGAAATTAACCCTCAGGAATTGATTCCTTGCGAATATGACGCGCCGCCTTTTGATCCTGAGTCCGACACAGAACCGGAATGTGAAGAGATAACGGATGAAAAGGAAAGAGTGCATCGTGTTCTAGAGCTGTTGGACACCGAGGAGTTAAATCAGGAGGAGAAGGACCAAGTTAACCAAATAGTTCGAGATTATCACGACGTATTTCTTCTCCCAGGAGATAAATTGTCATGCACCGACATGGTGGAGCATGAAATTCCGACCGAAGACAACGTCCCCGTTCACACCAAGCAATACCGACATCCCCCTGTACATAAACAGGCAATGTTGGAAGATATCGAAAAGAAACTTCATGACGACATTATCGAACCCTCTACGAGCCCCTACCAAAGTCCGGTTTGGATTTTGCCCAAGAAAAAAGACAGTCAGGGCAGATCCCGTTGGAGGATGGTGGTAGACTTCAGATCCTTGAATTCCAAAACGATAGGGGACTCGTATCCTCTTCCGTGCATTTCGGACATCCTGGACCAATTAGGAGACTCGGTATACTTCTCCACGTTCGATTTAGCCAGTGGATTTCATCAGATCCCCATGAAATTGAGTGATAGACCCAAGACCGCGTTTTCAACAATCACAGGACATTGGCAATTCAAGAAAATGCCCATGGGACTCAAGAACGCACCTGCCACGTTCCAACGTCTTATGGATCGAATACTGTTAGGTCTTCAGAACGTCGAAATGCTCGTATATTTAGACGACATCATAATCTACGCCAGCGATCTTATAGACCACTTGCAAAAAGTACACCTACTACTCGGTCGCCTTAGGCAAGCAAAACTCGTCCTACAGCCGGATAAAGTGCTGTTCCTTAGACGAGAAGTCGCATTTCTGGGGCATATAGTGTCTGAGAAGGGATGCGAGCCCAACCCCGACAAAATCATTGCGATGCAAAACTACCCCCGGCCCCGCAATGTTACACACATACGTTCATTCACTGCTCTAGCCGGGTACTACATGAGGTTTATAAAAGATTTCAGCAAAATTGCAAAACCTCTTTATGACCTTACAAAAAAAGATACTAAATTTGAGTGGACCGAAGCCCAAGAAGAAAGCTTTAAAACATTGAAGAAAAGGCTCTGCGAGGCCCCCATATTACAATTTCCCGACTTCAATAAAAAATTTACGCTCACAACGGATGCTTGTGACTATGCTGTTGGAGCGGTACTTAGCCAAGAGAAGGATGGGTTCGATCATCCGGTTGCGTACCTATCCCGAAGTCTTACGGGGGCCGAACTTAATTATAGCACCACAGAAAAGGAATGCGTTGCTGTATTACACGCATTCCGCAAGTTTAGAACCTATTTGCTGGGAAAACGCTTCCTGCTCATAAGCGACCACGAACCCTTGAGCTGGATGCATAATCAAAAGGACCCTGGCAAAAGGATGCTGCGTTGGATGTTGAAATTCACCGACTATGAGTACGATTTCAAGTATAAGCCGGGTAAACTCAATAGCAATGCCGATGCCCTCTCCAGGAACCCTTCGGACCGACCATTGCCGGAGGATGAGATTAACACCACTTTGCCAATGCTACGAGTACTAGTGATTGAAGGAAAAGAGGAAAGAAAATCTAAAAAGAATAACTTCGAAGGAAAAAGGATGCCTACGGGACGTATGGTCAACAACCCTGCTCCCAGCACCTCAGGAACAAAGACAAAACAGACGGCTGGAAATGAACCACTGAAAGGAATACCAAATTCCTCCTGTTTACTTCCACCCGCACAAAGGGTGCGAGCCAAATCGGTGGATGAAGAAGTAAAACCGCGTCGTGGAAGACCCCCAGGAGCCAAATCTAATAAGACTCCGCCAACGCTGGACCATAGCGGCGTAGCCCAGCGCACACGATCCAAGAATCCCTTAACTCACACAAGGGCCACGTCACTTCCACCCCCACCGAAATTAAGACCGATACCTCAGCATTTGAGAGACTGTCTCAGCCCCAAGAGAGGTGAAGAACCGAAACGACAACAGGAACATCAAAAGGTAACAAGGCAGGCAAATGATGAGGATTCTACCTCTAGCGATAAAACAGCAAACAGCTCCAGTAATGAAAGCCCATCCGAAAAAAAGACCTATTGTTGATTTAAAAAACAGTGGACTGCGAGATGAAACCACGGAAGACTCTTTTTCGGAAGAAGACGAATCCCAACCTGACCGGAACACACGTACCGAAGCCGGCGATACGGACGTCAGTGCGGTTACTCCTACCGAAACAGAATCCATCGACCTGTCTGATACGGTGGAGGAGATTTTTGAAGATTCTCGAGCCTCAATCAGTCTACAAGACCTACAAGCTAGTAGTGACAAACTGAACCAGAGCCTGTTGGACCACTATGAGCGTACTAACAATTTGTATGGATTGGCCAGCCCCGAGGATGGCCAATGGCCAAGGCACTTCTCGGACGGCGACGAGAAGACAGGACCCGATAAAACCAAGGACATAACCCATTTTTCAGAAGGGGAAGAAGTTAGCGAAGAACTTCAAGATGAACTAAACCAAGCAGACCCCTATGATGACAACACCCTCGATGATAGCATCATGAGCGAACGCGTACAACGCCTGATAGCCAAAGCACGAGCTAGTACGGATAGTGAGTTAGACCGGCGAGCTTCAGCGCCTTCTGGGACCGACTCGGACGACGAATCTGGAGAAGAAGAGGATGAAGAAACAAAGACCAAGGAAACCTCTGCAAAATGGCCCCGACAAACAGGAGTATCCGTCAGTGCCGGATACAAACCAGAAACTCCGAAAGGTAGTAGTACGCCTCAGCATGCGGCATCCAAAGTGCGGTGGTCAAAACCGCCGGAACTCGAGACGATACGAGAAGATCACCAAGACTCCCCGGTGGAGTTAGAATTCAGCCAGCCAGCTCAAATAAGTCTTCCTTTCTTCTTACCGGAATTTACATGGGCACCGAGAGAGCCCCCGGACCATAGCAGGTGTTGGGACCCTGATAAACAAGAGTCCGTAGCAGTAAACAGCGAACTCCCATCGGTGAGAAGCCAACAAGGAGAGAAAGGTAAATTTATAAGGAGTAGAAATTGTTTGACTTACAAAAGAGACAACCTTGTCCATTTCCTGTCAAAAGATTGCATTCCAAATGGACCTGTCAGCAGATTGCTAATAGACCTAGAAGCCATAAATCAAACGGCTCTCAGACAAAAACGCCCCCGAAAGGGACAGATTATGATCACACCGTACAAAAATCATAATGTTTTGTCCCTAATAGTGAAGAACCACTATTACGATCCAATAGAAGTGAACACCGTCAAGAAGTGTTTAGAAGGTCTTGAAAGCGTCCTAGGTAAACGAAACCTCAACAGTTTTCGCATAGCCCGTAAGGGTGACCTAGCGGACCAGCTGGAACCAGGTTTGTTGGAAGAGCTTCTGCAAGAAATTTTTGGGAAAAGTCCTGTGGATGTAACCCTTTGCTTCGGCACGGTGGTAATGCCTGACCCCGATCAACGCGCCGAAATTATCAAATTGTTACATAACAGCCTTTCCGGAGGACATAAAGGAATTAACCAAACGTACCAGAAAATTCGTGAAAGGTACTATTGGAAAGGCATGCGAAATGACGTACTCGATTATATCCGTCGATGTGGGACTTGTCGGGAAATGAAGATCAATCGATGTAAAACCAGAGAAGAATTAATACTCACTGACACTCCAATAGAAGCATTCGACAAAGTATCTATCGACACCGTCGGAAAATTAAGAACAACCCCGTCAGGTAACCAGCATGTTCTTACGATGCAGTGCAATCTTACAAAATATGTGATTGCGATACCTATCCCTGACTTAAGAGCTAGCACGATAGCAGATGCTTTAGTGAAGAACCTAATATGTCAGTTCGGAGCCCCGAGAGCTCTCCTGTCAGACCGAGGGAAAAGTTTCCTCTCCACACTCATTGATGAACTTCTGAAGCTATTTAAAGTCCATCGACTCACTACTTCCGGTTATAGGCCGCAAACAAACGGAAGCCTGGAAAGATCACATGCCCCACTCATGGATTTTGTTCGATCATATTCAGAAAAATACAACGATTGGGACCGACTCATTCCCTTCGCAACTTTCACCTACAACACGAGTGTGCACTCTGCCACAAACTTCACACCTTTCGAATTGGTGTACGGAAAGGTTGCCCGATTCCCAATTAAGATTCCGAATGAGGAGAAATTGAGGACCTATAACCTCTATCTGGGTCTGTCCGTATGTGACGGGTGTTACATCGTACACAGTTTTTCAAATATTTATGAACATAGAATACTAAAAAAAAAAAAAAAATTGATACTAAAGGGAAGTACTTTTTTTTTAGAAAATTTTCATGTCATCCAAAAATTTTTCACATCTTTCATTTTTCTAAAAATTTAATGCAAAGTCCGTTCCGGGCGTTACTGAAAACAGAAGTGGTTCTGATGTTACCAGTAAGAATACAAGAACTCAGCGAATTATGAAATGATGCAGTTCTGAAAAAAATTCATGTTAAAGTTAAGTCTTGAAACTTTTACGCTCATATAAAAGTTTTTGTATTTTTCATTTTTTTTACTTAATAAAAATTTATCTTTATGTTCCGGGTGTTACACGAATTTGTTCCGGGTGTTACGCGTACGAATAAATTTCTTGTAGAACACTGAAAAAATGATTTCTGATAGTTATTTGATACTATTAAATTAAAAATCATCTATTGAAAAACTCTGAAGCACTTTATTTAAGAAAAAATCTTTATTTTTTGAAGATTTTACATTTTTAACGGGTGTATAGTATAAACATTGTTATATAATACTACTTAAATTAAAATCTTTGATAATATAAGATCTAATAGTCAAATTGATCACCATGAATATATTTTTTAATATTTTATCTCATTTAATTCAACGGAATCTTTTTTTAAAAGTAATTTTTTCTTTTTTCGTCTTTTTTTATCTCTGATTCTTTCTTTATAGTCTGGGCGCCGCGCCGTAGGGGTTTTCGTGACCCGATAGCGGTCAGCGATCCACCCAGGCTTAAAAGATGTATTTTGACCTCCTAATGAAGAATTTCGAGGGTGGACGGAAAAATTTGTTTACAATTATTTAAACAAATAACAAAGTAAAAAAGTCATTTTTTCGATGAAAAAAAATTTTTTTTAAATTTTTCAGGTAAAAATAAGTTGACAATTTAAGCGGACTTTTATTTGTAAAGTCAATAGTTTTCGAGAAAAAAATCATCAAAGTTTAAAAAAACCGTGCATCTGTAGAAAATCAGTCGAGCCTACCATGGCGGCCGGAGTATAAGTTTTTTAAAACTTTGATGATTTTTTTCTCGAAAACTATTGACTTTACGAAAAAAAGTCCAGTTACATTTTCGACTTATTTTTAGCTGAAAAATATTAAAAAAAAAAAATTTTCATCGTAAACATGAGTTCAAAAGATTGAACGGAGGCAAAAAGACCAATGCTCTAAAATACGTTTAAAAGTAAAAAAAAAAAAAAAAAAAAGATATCTGTATTGTTTCTTTTTAATGCTTTAGTAATATTATACTTTTTTCTGCTTAAATAATGTATTAATTCTGAAAGATTCAAGTGCACTTTAACAGCGACGTCTGTGATATGTAACACCCGGAACGCATTTTTTCGGAAAGAGGAGTCTCAAAATTTTTTTCTACAGTAGGGGGGGATTAGTTATCTTAAGATAGCTTTGTAAACAAGAAGCTGAGTAAAAATATTAAAAACTCAAGTCACTATACAAACAATACCCTTTTTTAGCGTTCCGGGTGTTACAGAGAAATAAGAATCTTTAACACAGCACAAAATTTTCTGTGATTACCGAAACAAATTGAAACTTTGCTGGGAGCTCAATCATACTACATTCTAAAGAGTGAAACATAATTTATAAATCTTTGTTGATATCGAACGATTTACAGTGCTACCAACTTTGCACTAGAATCACACAAGTCAGGCCGGTGGTGTTCATAGATTCATCAACAGGCTAAAAAATTTTAAATTAAAAAAAAAAGTGGTAGAACCAGTATAGTTCCAGAAACTACATATAATTTCTGACCAGAAAAAACGGTTTATATATTTTTTTTTCATAATTTAATTTTTTACTCTGAGGTTCGTTTTTATACGGACAGACCCATCTACGCGATCTGATCGTCCGACTAGACGAAATGAAAGTGATCGCTGGAGAGAGAGAGATCACGACAAAGAAAAAGACCAAAGCTCGCTATGACCAAAATACCAAAAAGTTCTGTGGCAGACCAGAAGGGTACGCCTGGGTTTTGTCCGAACCACGTATCTCGAAGTTCGATAGTTATTATAAAAAACCATTGAAAATTGTCGAGATCGTGGGAAAGAACAATGTGATTCTCGAACTCCCGAATGGGAAAAGAATTCGGAAACACATGGATAAACTCATAGGAGTCCCATCTGGCCCCGAAAGACCTGACCAAAGCAACTAATTTTTTTTATATGATTACAGATGCTAACCTATCTCTTGCTTATCTTTGTGGGAATATCCTTAAGTACGGGAGAAATGACCTATGACCTTACAACATTCCAAAGCAACCCAGGCCTCTACTACGAGAAAGTAGGGGTAGTCCATCTTAGAAGAGCAGACTGGAAGGTAATCGTCTCCGTAGAGACCGACCAAATACTTCTAACTCATGAAGTGAAAGACCGAATAGACGCACTCTCCATAAGGTGTCGAAAAAACGACGAACTTTGTGAAGAGTTCGTAGACCTAAATTTTCTGACCGATACCTACAAAACTCTACAAGAGTTAGACCGAGAAATCAAAGACCGAATAGAAGATTTAAAAATTGAAGAAACGACCAAATCAGGAAACCAATCAAGAAAAAGACGTGTCCCGCGAATGGCCCCGTTTGGGATTGTGGGCTCCGTAGGCGAGAGCTTGTTTGGATTAGCTACCGTAGACGGAGTAGAAAGAGCCCATCGCGAAATCGACCGAATGCAACAGAACCAAAAACAATTGCTCAGTCTACAGAAAGAACAAGTCCATATTGTAACTGGTGCTCTGGCAGAACTCCACAATGAGACCATGATGCAAAAGCAGAAAATCGACAAAATGGAAACAATGTTATCGCAATTGCAGTCATCACCAAACCTCCAGAAGCTGTACGTGCAATATCAAAATTTATGCCGTCAACTAAATCAATTAATAGAAATGCGCAAAGGACTGTTAAGAATCATTGCCATGGGACAGAAAAACGAACTCGCCCCTGGACTAATATCCAATGACTTCCTAATCCAAATTCAGAATGAAATAGGACAAGCCACCAAAAACCTTGTCCTCCCAATCCCAGAAAAACATTGGCGGATAGACGAAGTAGCAAAGATATCAAAGGTAGATTTAGTTCATCACCGAAACCGGCTGCTAGTGTATATCCACTTACCATTAGTAGACCATACCAACTATGAACTGCATCGAATGCACTCGCTTGGAGTTCCCCAATCCCTCAGCACGGGAGTCAATGGAACCGCCTACGTCGAGCCCTCTCATGAGTTCATTGGGGTAAGCGAAGATCAACTCCAATACTTTAAATTTGGCCAAACGGACTTCAAGGAATGTCTAAACTTAGCCTACGGGTACCTATGCGATGCAAAATTGGGAATTTGGAAAAGTTCTTACGCACCAAACTGTGAAATAACCCTATTTCTAAGGCCATCATTGGAAGCGCTTAAATTATGCGATTTAAGGTTCCATCCACAAGTTCTAGATCAATGGAGTTACCTAAAGGCTACCGGATCGTGGCTGTTCTCGTTAGCCCATGAAGAAACCCTGCAAATTCTATGCCCCCATAACACAACGATGCTCAACGTTAAAGGGCTGGGAATCCTACGAATGGCACACCAATGTGTGGGAACCTCAATAGGGATCACATTACCAAACCCGGAAATTCACGTGCAAAAAGGGGAATACCTCTACAGACCCAAAATAAACCTCACCTTATTACAACTGTACCCTGAACTGTCTGATAAGGCTCAAAATCTTCCAAGAGTCAACTGGAACAAAGGGGGTGCCCTAAGCGATAACTGGCAAACTCGGCATGGGTTGCCCTTGCAAGAATTATTAACCCAACTTAAAATGTTGGAACAGAGACAAAACGACCAAACCGTCAACACAGGACTAAACCTAGGTGGATTGCTAGTACAAATGTTAGTAATCCTAGTAATCGGGTTGATTATATATATACGAGTATTAAAACCACAGATGACACCTCCGACGAGCCCTGGACCGTCACAACCCCAGGTTGGAGGAAATCTCGAGAGCACAGGGGAAGAGCGGATACCCTGTATCACACCACCCAAGGCAAACAGTACAATCCAAGAGCCCGTGACCGATTCCTAGATCCTACAACCTCATCCCAACCTTAAATGTGATAGAATGTATACTACCAATGACCAAAGTCCAAATCTAACCCTATCCTTATTTATTACAGAACGATGGATAGAAAGAATGAAGATTCCGTCCACCAATTGTTGAAGGAGAAACCGGGCCAAGACCCATCCACCATACAAGTAAAACATCCACGAGAAGTAGAATTGTGGGAGGTACTACGGGGATTAGGTCGTTATGGACCAATCGTAGGTGGATATTTAGAAACCACCAATTCCACGGGAAACGTAAGTCGAATAACATTTCAAAAAGTGCGTGATGCAGACCGAATTCGACACAACCATAAAAGACATAATGAAAACAAAGCTAAGAGGCAGCATAACGATACGGCCTCCCCACCAAAACAGCCCACGAGATCAGTTCAATCAGTCATACGAAAGGCCCAAGCCACCGGTCAAAAGGAAGGGCGGCAAGAAAGACCGAAGACACCTAACGTCGACCACTACGGAAAACCACTCTATAAAAGACCGCAAGAAGTGCCCCACCTCTGGAGCGAACAGCTCCCAGAACCAGAAATAACCACCATAAATAATACCGGTGCGAAAGATAACATCGATTACAATAGGCTCTTCTGTATGTTGCCGGAAGAAATACCGATTGAATATCGAGACGAGTTATTTTTCAAGGAATTCGCGCAATTCGGACCATTGGAGTACTACCAAACAATCCACGACCGTCAAGGGCGACTGAAATGGGGATACGTACGTTACCTAGATCAGATCGACGCAGAACGGGCCGTTCACCAAAGTCAAAAACAGTATAAAGCGAGATACGCGACATTTCACTTTAAGTCAAGTAGAAACACGAAAATGATACAACACAGCTGCGGGCGTTGGATCGGATCCCGCACTCATAAATATCACGACCAAATATGTACAAGACAAAATGCATATCTGTCTCAAATTATCCGTGGGCAAAACTACCCACCACCAATGATGGAAGAGACGAGAGACCTACTTGACCTCGACTTCGAAGAAGACGTGGCATACATAACATACCCGCCTACCGGAGTAAATCCGAGGACAACCGACCAAATAGCCAATAATGGGCTGAAAATCCTTACACCAAGATTGGGTCAGCGAATCAATGACAACGCTAATGACCCGCAAAAAACAATAACCGAAAGCGATGCCGCTTTACCAAATATGACCAAGACCAAATACCCCCAGGAACCTGGAACATCCTGCTCAGGGGTCAATACCGAATCCAGCATCGACGACCGAAGAATAATACCAATGGAGATAGAACCCTTAGAGACTCTAGTGTAAAAGTGATAACCGAGCAGACTGTAAAATCTTGTATGAAATGTTAATGGAATGAATAAATGTATGCAAGAATGAATGTGCGAGTAATGGAGAGACATACTATTAAATTCAAGTAAAAATGAATGTGATACGAATTGATAAGATTAATTACGTATGAATGAAACCACATGTAGGAATGTTTGCATGCGAATGAAAGAATGCGACGCGACCGATTATAAATAAACCCCGCGAACCCCATTTAACCTCACTAATAACCGTTAATGACCAAAACACGAACGAGAGCAGAATTTCAACGAAGAGCATTAACATAAATAACTTTGAAACAAAAACACTGGAACCATCATTACTAAAACTTGACTTCAACAAAGAGACCCGATTGAATGGACAAGACTAAAACAGCTACAATCAAAGAAACTCCAATGTAAAGCAGAATCTTCAAACACGGGTAACTCTGTCGAACCTACGCCAACCATAAGTAAACCTACATAAATACGCTGCTCAACCTCGACCCAATACAGATGAATCAATTGGCCGAACACATCTTACAAATGTTGAATCAACAACCTACTGAACAACCCCTAATAAAAGGGAACGAAACAGAAGATGTGATGCCAAACGTAGTGACCTTACCCATATTGACCGAGACCGAATATTCTACAAAATCTGAAGAAAAAATTACAAGGGTTAAAAGACAACGCGGAAGAACTGGAAGAAGGCGAAATTCAGGCGGAAATGGAAACCCTAGGGACTTTAGTGTAACTGAAATGAAAAGAAAAATATAATGAAGTGTAGAGTGAAAAAATGTTGACATAGTGTGCTAATCTAGTATGTTTGAATGAATGAACAGGGAACGAATAAAAGCAGAATGAATGAAGTTAAAATGGCGCTACCTAATATTTATATTTTTTATTTTACTATTGGTAATAAGGCTACCTAAGTATATTGTTCATTGACCCTAAATCCTACCAAAACCATTTCACTCCCTAAATCTTCTGTTGACTACTAACCAATGCAAAGAGCAGGGAACGTCTATTTTTTCCTCTCTTTCTTTATGTCGGCGAGAATAAGAAAATTTTTTGTCTAAAGACCACTGAACGGTCATTTTGAAAAAAAAAAATCATTAGCAAATTATATTTGTCATATATCAAATTCTCAATGGAACAACTTGACAATAGGCACTCAAAACCGCAACTTGCGACTCATCGTAGCCCTAATCACTGGTAAACATTACCAGTGGTTAAGGTGCGAGTGGATTGCATGGAACTCATCGTAGCCCTAGTCACTGGTATACATTACCGGCGGGTAAGGTGCGAGTGAGTTGCATGGGGACTTGAAGTAGCCATATCCATTGAATGATTCCAAAAAAAAAAAAAAAAAAAAAAAAGAATACCGATTATGAAAAGAAGGAAAAAAGGACGAACCCTAAGAACATCTCTTATAGAACAAAAGAAAATCTAACCTGATCCGTATATCAACCGTTATACCTACCTTATACCTAAGTCCACCAGGGACGGTGAACAATTTAAGAGGGGGATCCTGTTACGTGACAAGGTCCGTAAAATAATAATTAATCATTATTAATTTTATTAATGTTATTTCAATCGTAATTAAGAATTTTTACCAAGAAAGTTCTTCTGAGTCAGCACTCGTTCCCACGAGTCGAGCTGATCGTCATCACCTGAGGAAAAGGTGGGGGACGCAAGCTCGGCTTCGCGAGGAGCGCGTGCAGCAAAAGAGAGCAGTACCGAATTAACTGTAATTAGCATTGTATCGCGCCTTAAAATATTTTTCTTTGTATAACTAAAACTCTTCTATTCCGAATATTTCTTTATTATATTAATTAAATTTCCACGACTAAAAAGCCTTGTTAAAGTATAAAAAAGAATATAATTTATAGTGACCGCATTGTAGTGACCAAATAAGCTTAATTAGTGTTGCGCGAACAGTATTCTTAAAAGAAGTGAAATAGCGACCGCGAGAAATAAACAATTGTGTATTACGACCAAATCTTCAATAAATCATTACTAGTGAAAATCTGTGTCTTCTGAATTCCTTCTTCACCTAGCCTTGCAGCTGCCAGTCGAGACCGAGTCGTCCAGTTACCAGTAAGCAGAACAAGGTAAATTCTCATATTACTAGACCTAATTTTTTATATTCGCGTGCCTAACGTCATCATACGAGGGTGGATCGTCTACCCCGGGTTTAATTAAATTTCCCTTTCCCCGGGCTGCTAGAAGTAAAGGGAGGAAGTCGTGTGTCCCGTGACACAGAACTTCACAATGTGAAAAAAACCGTTTGAAAACTTTTTGAAAAAGACAACGCAAATAAAAATTACTTAGTCTCTAAAAGTGCACAGAGACTGCACGTGCAACATAGAGTCAGCAGATAAGAAAATACTCTCCGCTGCTGGATGGTAATCCGAGCCTTTTTGCGCTCCAAGAAAAAAATTACGTCTATTTCTTATTCCTCCCGTGTTAGTTCGCGCACGAAATTATTGATTCTATTTTCTTCTTAAGTGTTAAACTGTCGTTATATTTTACATATTATATTAATTTATTTTTGTTAGTATTTTAGAAATCATAATTCAACCTTTTGACGCAATAATTTTTTTATAACTCATTTAGTGTGAACTCTTGTTATTTTAACAAGCTATTAACTTTAATTGATTTTCTTTTTACAAATATTTAACGAATCATCAAATTCGATGGAGGTGCGAGAAATTTTAATTTTAGGCAGATTTTTAAATAAATTTCGCTGTTTCGACAAAAGCTGGTCGATGAAAAAAAAAGAATTCCAGAACCCGAAAAGTATCAAGTCACACTAATTTTTTTTCACTGAGACTGTTGCTCCTACATCATTGTCACGCAATTTTACTTCTTATAGTTTTGAAGTGTTATTTGTAATTTTATAGCAGAAAAAAAATTTTTTTTTGAAAGAAATTATTGTAAATTTAGTATTTTGTGACCATAACTATTATTTATTAAACCGATTAGTAACTTTATTTATTTCAGACGAGTATTGCTAAAAACAGAAAAAGGAAATTTTTTTACCAATAGGATCCGTTCATTAAATAAAGATTTTCTTTTAAAATTGTCAACCCTTATGAAAAAAAAAAAAAAAAAATAAATAAATATTCATCGTTCGATAAACAAATAATTGAGAATAAATCGGGAGTAGCTAGAGTAGGCGCGGATCAGGAGAGCAGCCGCAAGAAAAGGTGCGCGCAAGTAAGCGCCGTTTCACTCCATTCTCTCCTTGTTCGTACCCCCCCCCCCCTTCGCCGCGCAGTCCCCACTATAGAGCCGTTGCAAAGCCGGAGTGTGTGGGGAGCCGCAGCAGCTCTAATCCGTCTCTTCTTTGTGCTGCTGTCCGCTTATCGGCGTTTCACTTCATTCTCTCCTACTGAGCGCCAAGTTGACTGAATAAGCGCAAAACGTATGACCGAGGACCTATTTTATTTCTTTTTTTGAAATTCATTCTAATTCACCGTTCTGACCCAGGACGCGGCCGCACTACTCCCCTACCAAGTGTGACGGCCGACCATTGAATATATATATGTCTGGTGATTGCTTTTTTAATATTCTTGCGCAGGGCAGAGCGATTACCGATTATCTAGGTCGAATTGATTCTGTATATGGATGACCTAATAATGTATCGTCGATAGCTTTTGACCCAAGACTCAGGACCTTATTTATTTTTGGGTACTGTTTTTCTTCCCCTCTCCAAATTCTCTCTCTCCCAGGGCCAGTGGCGTTGTTGATCCCAAAGCGTTGCCAGTCGCGTCTGGGAAAATTGTCTCCGCAGAGCTCCTGTGAACCCGTGGACCGTGGATTGGCAGCTATGCTGGTGCCTTTTGGAGCCACCAAGAACGACGGATAAGATGCCGGGGAACGAGCAAGGTCCGGTTGACCTGACTCAGACAATGGGCACGACGCTGACAGCTATGACCAACAGCCTATGTCTGCAGAACGCCATCGCGGGTTTAAGTACCTATGATGGCAGTACCATACCCCTTAAGGACTCCCTCCAGGATGTCCATAATGGAAAGGCAAACGTATCCGAAGAGCAGAAGGATGGGTATAAACAGGCTGTTCTGTGCAAGTTTAGGGGTACCGCGAAGGTTTGCACCTACGGACAGGACTTTGCTAATTTGGAGGAATTGTGTAGCCACCTCAAGCAACGTTTTGCCCCTGGCAAGGGATTTGCTTATTATAATAATAAGCTCCATACCCTCAGTATGAGGCAAGGCAAATCAGTGGGAGGATTTAAGGATCAAATCAATATCCTCCTGAGATGTGCCCGTACGGCCCTAAAGGGCGAAAAAAAGGTTGAATTCCATGATAAGATGATGGTTCCTCTAACTGAAGCAGCAGTAGACATATTTATTAAAGGACTCCCAGCCAATCTTAGCCAGTAGGTCGACGCTAGCAGACCGACTACTTTGGAGGCAGTTTACGAAGAGGCTGTGAGACTGGAGTCAAGGATGGACGTGCGCATAATCCCAGATGCTCGCCAAAGATCAAATTACCAACCAGCCGAAGGATGGCGACAAGATCCTCGTTCAGGGCCCGAAAGCCGAACCGCGTATGTAGGTTGGGTTCAAGAGGGGGATGAAACGACCGAATGGTACCAATGGACCGAACAGGCAGAACCCGAACAGCCAGAGCAGTGGCAGGAAGTACCCCCGCCGTTAGTCGAGTCAGCCTGCGGAATCTATTATCAACAGGCCTCAACGGGATATTTCGATCAACAACCGGAATACCCCAATCCAAGGCCTGTACAGTTCCAGATGCAAAATCGCCCTCCACCATCTCAACCATTGTACCCACAGGTCCCGGTGCCCAACATGCAAGCGCAGCAGGGATACTGACAACCACGACAGGGATATAACCCGAATTATAATGCCCCCAGGCCGAATTACCGACCGGCCGCGCCACCCTGGCCTGGAACGTACGACCACGATAGAAGTGCATCGTCTAAGTCCCCTACCTATCAATACCCTCGATATGCAGGACCCCCTCAAGGGCCCCGTATGAATGCTCCGGTAAGCCAGGCCGGGAGAATGTTACCTCCACCGGTAGCGAGTAATCCAACCATGCCTCCCGTGCAGTGTCAACCCGTAACCATGGAGGACGTCTAACTCTAACCTACTCCTCAGTACTAACAGATTTTAAACTGGGAGGAGGCTCACCCGATGGAAGTAGCGAACCAGCCTCACGGAAGCCAAGGACCCAAGACGAACCCACCGGCCCCCACACAGGCAGCCCAGACCTTGAAAATACAAACCAAAGCAACCCCATGATCCACTTTGCTGTCTGCCCGTACTCTACAGAACTTGCAATAGAACCAGATCCCGGAACACATGTCAGGGTGTTTTTCCTCACGAGCGACGCCACCTAGTGCTCATGTTGGACACCAGCTCTGCAGTCAATCTAATCAAGCTGCAAGCATTACACCCCGATTCCCAAGTGGAGACCGCGGCTGCGATTTCTTTAATAGGGATCGCAGCCCAAGAGGTCATGACTCCAGGTATAACCTGGATACCCATCGGAGACCAAAATATTCTGTTCCATGTCGTACCAGACCAGTTCCCCATACGGTATGACGGTATACTTGGCCGGGTATTCCATAAGTAGAATGAAGCGGTTATATCTTATTATAAAAATAAAATAATGATCAGCGGAGACCTAATGAACCCCATACCTTTCTTGGACGCCGAGGAGTATGGGGTGGTTGACCAAGAACGAGGGCTGGAGTCCCGGGAAACTCCGCAAGAAGGGATGCACAAAAAAGAGGTTGGTGAAACCCCTCTGTCCAAGGCGGCACAGCCCTTAAAGGGGAGCGACAGGAAAACACCCTTAAGGCAAACAGATCAGATCACAGAGCTCGAGGCTGGTCCTGCTCGAATGACCGAGTTAGCACCTAACCAATGGACCCTTTAGAAACGATGTCGACAAGTTATTAGTGCCAACTTGATCAACTCGACCAAAGGAGTAGATTACTTGCCGGCACTCAGCAAAATTCCAGGAGTGTTCATTGGGAATACACTCGTCACTAATGAAAATGGAAGTTGCAAGGTCTTGGCCGTAAATACCACAGAAGAGGATGTGACTATTCAGGTCAACCCTCATGAACTTATACCCTGTGCTTATGGGGCCTCGCCTTTTGACCTCGACTCAGACACCGAACCTGAGTGTGCAAAAATCACGGATGAGAAAGAAAAAATACGCAGAGTGCTAGAGGTACTAGACACTGAACAACTAAACAAGGAGAAAAGGCGACCTAGCGGATCAACCAGAACCCGGGTTATTGGAAAAGCTCGTGCGAGACATTTTTGGGAAAGAACCATTCAGTATAATCTCCTGTTTTAGAACCGTGACGATGCCAGAAACTGCCCAGCGCCCAGAAATCATCAAATTACTGCATAACAGTCTTTCCGGAGGACACAAAGATATTAATCAGAACTATTAGAAAATCCGTGAGAGGTACTACTGGAAAGGGAAAGAACAATGTGATTCTGGAATTACCTAACGGTAAAAGAATACGAAAACACATGAACAAGCTTGTGAGCGTGCCGTCCGGTCCCGAAATGTCAACATAAGTGTTTAATATTTCTTTTATATGATTACAGATGTTAGCCTATCTAGTCCTTATTATACGGGGGATTCCTTAAATTACCGTGAATTGGATCTATAACCTTGCCCAATTCCAGATCAACCCTGGCCTCTACTATGAAAAAGTAGGGTTAGTCCACCTTAGAAGAGCCGATTGGAAGGTAATCGTTGCTGTAGAGACCGGGAAACTGCTTCATACTCTTGAAGTAAGGGACCAAATAATTACCCTCACCCAAAGGAGCCACGATCACGTGGAGGATCCTTGTGAGGAGATAGTTGACCTAGAACTTTTGACCAATACTTATAAAACCCTACAGGGGTTAGACCAAGGAATTACCGAACGAATGAATGACCTAAAGATCGAAGAAAAGACCGAGGTTAAAACCTAGCCCGCCATTTAAACCAGTTGGTGGAAATACACAAAAAAGTATTGCAAATAATTACCATGGGGCAAAGAGGAGACCTTGCTCCAGAACTAATATCGAAAGACTATTTTTTTTTTTTTTTTTATTTATTAAGGCGTACCCAAACCAAAAGGTTTACACGGCCATATCGAAAGACTATCTGACCCAAATTCGAAGCGAAATCGAGAAAGCCACGAATAATCTCGTCCTTCCGATTCCGGAAAAACATTGGCGCCTGGACAAAGTGGCAAAAGTCTCAAAGGTAGATATAGTCCATAGTCGAACAAGGTGTATTATTATAATACCATGCGATTAATCGCAAAATCTGCGGTTTTCGACTTTAATCTGCGACAACTTTTTTGAATCTGCGATTTGCGATTTTTTGAAATTTTGTAAGCGATATTCGAATAAAACTTTTAAATTATAATTTATAATGTTTCAGGTGCAAAATCGGTACTGAAAAAGAAAAAAGAAAATGATTTTAAATAGGTATATTTCGCCCCAAAGTTTTTCATAATAAGCCTGGTTTGATTTCATGACCTGAATTTCCCGGAAGACCGTCCATAAATAGTACACTATACACGTATTTAGTGCGAGACAGGCTCTCATCGAAACGTACTCTAACTCCACCCACTTGTAATCAAACAAAATTTCAAACATCCAAAACCAGCAGTTTTTACTATGTAATTAAATCCTTTCCATAAGTTTCGTTTTCGCATTAGTCTGTGTGATCTTGAAGGAAGCAGATGCGTCCTCGTGTGAATAAATAAGTATGTTGGTACAAAGCAAATTTAGTAAAAAAAAAAAAGATCAACAAATCTTCGAATTTGTGTCTGAGTGGGAAAAAAGAGACTGGGAAAAAGGTAAGAGAATTTTCTCTGTATATTTTTCCCTTTAAAGACTTTTTGAAAAATCGCCAAACACTGACGCTCGAAATTTGAAAAAATACATCATTAATTAAGTTCCTGAAATTAATAAAAAAAATAAAAACTAAAACTAAATGTTTTTTAATTTTTGTTTTTAATTTTAAGTATTCATTTAGTAAAATATTTTTAGAATATGTGTAAATAAAAAAATTACAACAGCGATTATATTATTTTATATTTCCTACGCCCTTATAAATTTTTTGTCCAAAAAAAAAGAATTAAAAAAGATATGTAATTATCATTAATATAGTTTTGAAAAAGATGTATTTGAAGCCATTATTTGAAAAATTTGTTCTCTACAATAATAATTTTTTTTTTTTAATTTTATTTATTTATTTTAATAGATAAATATTTATAATCAGTAGATTTTTATTTACAAAAGATTAATTTTTATATCATACGGCAACGGAATAATTCGAAAATTCATTTGCGATTTTCGAAAAAAGTCTGCGATTATTGCGGATTTTTTACTGACTGAGTGCGATTCTATCTCACAGCGGTCTGGTCACCCCCGTGTATATCTATTTACCATTGGTAGACCATACTATATACGAGTTACACCAAATGTACCCCCCAGAGTGCCCCAAACCATTAGTGCTGAAATCAATGGAACTGCGTATATTGAACCCTCCCACAAATACCTTGCGGTGAGTGAAGACCAACTCCAACACTTTAAATTTGACCAAGTCGATTTGGAAGAATGCCTGAACCTGGCGTATGGATACCTCTGTGAGTCAAAAATGGGAATCTGGAAGAGCTCCTACATACCTAATTGTGAGATAACCCTATTCCTCCAGCCGACTCTGGAAACACTCAAACTGTGCGACGTGAGAATTCATCCACAAGTCGCAGACCAATGGAATTACCTGAAGACTACAGGGTCATGGCTATTCTCTGTAGCTGAGAAAAGAACTGTACAACTCCTTTGTCCCGATAACACGACCACGCTCTCTATAAAAGGATTAGGAATATTACACGTGGCTCACCGATGCGTGGGAAAAACTATTGGAATCCTGTTACCTAACCCAGAAACTCATTTGCAGAAAAGAAAATACTTTTACCGGTCTAAAATCAACCTGACACATTTGCATTTGTATCCCGAATTATCTAAAAAAAACCCAAGGCCTCCAACAGGTTGACTGTACTAAAGAAATAGATAATGACGGTGAGTGGCAAACCCGGCAAGGCGCACATCTAAAAAAACTGCTCAATCAACTGAAAGAGCTAGAACAACGCCAAAACGACCGATTTGTTAGCACGGGATTAAGCCTGGATAGCCCCTTTGCCCAATTGTTAACCATAGCAATCGTCGGGCTAATAATATATATACGAAGAAGAAAACCACGAAAAACACCGAAGAACAGGTCCGACTCATTCAGATCAAACCTCACAAGCGACAAGGCTCCGATAGCAGGAAAAAGAGAGAGAAAGTCCCACTTTAAACCCCTCCGAAAGCCAAATTTTTAGTTCAAGAACCCGAGGTTGATTCCTAATTCCGAAAGCCTTATTTACCTCTACAGAAAGTCCATTATTAACTCAATTCCCAGGCTACACAAAAAAAAAGAACAAAAAAAAAATTATATTCTTAATTGCAGAATTATGAGTCAACCAAAGAAGACAGCCAACGTTCAACATATCTTGAAGGAGCCATCAGGACAAGACCCCTGCATGATTAGAGTTCGACACCCAAACGACCTAGGATTGTGGAAAATACTAACATGGCTAAGTTTTTATAGCCCCATTCAAAGCGGGGAAATAGAGACCACCGAACCTGTGGGAACCATAAGTCGAATAACCTTCAAATGCTTCGAAGACTCCGAGCGAGTTCGACTAAACCAGAGGAAATATGACGAGAAGAGGGGTCAGTTATCACCTAGTGCCCCTACAGAGAAGGCTACACCAAACCAAAAACCGGTAAAGTCTGTAGTATTCAAGATTCCGCCAGGGAACAACGAGAAACCAAGACAAGACCCTGAAGCTACTGATGCGAGCAATCAGGGAAGTCGATCCGAAATCCTGCTCCCGGAAATGCCCTGTCTTTGGAGCGAATATTCGAGGGACCCAAAATTCACGGGAACCATCTCAAAAAGGACCAAACTAGAAAGTCTAGATTATAGCAGATTGTTTTGTTTGCTAGCAGAGTCAATACTCCGTGAATATCAGTACGATCTTTTTTTCAAGGAGTATGCCAAATTTGATCCCTTGGAATATTGTCATACTGTCTGTAACCGAAAAGGCCAACTCGTATGGGGTTATGTGCGTCATATCCATCAAGAGTCAGTCCATCGCAAGACAGCAGGCCTCTCGGAAAGTATTCGGCATAATTGTGGAGCCTGGATCGGAAGAAAAACATACAAATACTACGACCAAAGGGTATAGCCGGGTAAGATAGTCGAATCGGCCCCTATGACGAACCCTTACAATATATATACCATTCGAAAGGGCATAAAAAAAGAAAATTGTTGGCGCAAACCGCAGCTACCTGTTCCCAATCTAGGGACCCTAGGGTCTAAGATAGTGATTTTTCAACTTTAATTTTTATCTCAGAACCTGTTAGGGCTAGAGACATGCGGTTTTCGGCAAGATTTAAAAAAAAATGTAGTCCACCTATAATTTTTAATATTATTTTTGGCGCCAAATTTAAACCGTTTTGGCCATTTTTCGAATTTTTTTACCTTACATTTACGATTAAAAAAATTGAAGACAAACGCCTCGCTAGAAAAAAAATGTGTGATGTATTTTAACGAATATTAACCGCTCTGATTTTTTCAGATTTTTAAAAAGGGTGGAGCACTTTTCTGACCGATTTATTAAAACTCTACATAAAAAGCCGTCTAGCGGGCGCATATTTAGTCAAAATTAAAAATTATATGTACCGTTGAACTACATTTTTTTTTTAGAAAATTTTGCCACAAACCGCGTTTTTCTAGCTATTTTAGGTTATGAGATATTAATAAAAGTTCAAAAGTCACTATTTGGCTCCGCGCATGTGCAGTTGAGGGAAAAAAAATTTGCGGTTTGCGCCAAAAATTTCCTTTTTTAAAGACCTTTCGATTAATATACATATTGTAGGGGTTTCTGCGTTTTTTAAGTTTTTTAAGAATCATCCCAGTGCCAGTTTATAACCTAAAAATCCTAAAGGTTAATACAACCCTATAAATAATTAAGCTGGATAAAGAAGTCAAAATTTTTTTCGCAGAAACCCCTTCAACATACATATCAATCGAAAGGTCTTTGAAAAAGGAAATTTTTGGCGCAAACCGCAAATTTTTTTTCCCTCAACTGTGCATGCGCGGAGCCAAATAGTGACTTTTGAACTTTTATTAATATTTCATAACCTAAAATAGCTAGAAAAACGCGGTTTGTGGCAAAATTTAAAAAAAAAAAATGTAGTTCAACCATACATATAATTTTTAATTTTGACTAAATATGCGCCCGCTAGACGACTTTTTATGTAGAGTTTTAATAAATCGGTCAGAAAAGTGCTCCACCCTTTTTAAAAATCTGAAAAAATCAGAGCGGTTAATATTCGTTAAAATACATCATACATTTTTTTTCTAGCGAGGCGCTTGTCTTCAATTTTTTTAATCGCAAATCTAAGGTAAAAAAATTCGAAAAATGGCCCAAACGGTTTAAATTTGGCGCCAAAAATAATATTAAAAATTATAGGTGAACTACATTTTTTTTTTTAATCTTGCCGCAAACCGCATGTCTCTAGCCCTAATAGGTTCTGAGATAAAAATTAAAGTTGAAAAATCACTATCTTAGACCCTAGGGTCCCTAGATTGGGAATAGGGAGCTGCGGTTTGCGCCAACAATTTTCTTTTTTATGCCCTTTCGAATAATATATATATTGTAAGGGTTCGCCGTAGGGGCCGATTCGACTATCTTACCCGGCTATACCCTTTGCGCTCGACAGATGGAGTATGTACAAAGCCTGACTAGGGACACCACCCAAACCGATCCGCAACTAATGGATCTTGATGTCAACGAAAACCCGGGAGCCACCTTTTTGATCCCGCATCGAACACCGTCGAAATACCATGTGGAACCAACCGAAAGCCTTAAAACCGAAACAAGTAATGACTCCAACATGCTTCCTCTTATGGAATTTGAAGCGACCCTGAAAAAAAAATCAAATCAGACCGTCTGCCAGGCAACCAAACTTCCATCGGACCCCTGGACCGACCATCGACCGATATGGAAATTGAACAGCCAAAACCTACGGCAACCACCTCACAGCTTAGTGATGAAAAAAAATCAACAAGGGAAGTCTAAACCATCCTAGAGCAAAACCAAAATCCGACCAAAAGCTTCAGCGGGGAAAGAAACCCTTCGTCAACAACCGAAAAAAACTCCAGCCAAGAATTTACGAACGCTTAGAGACCCTAGTGTAAAAGTGATCTGTAAAGTAATCCCCTTTAACACCTATGTGTCCCCTTCTTTCTTTTTTCTACGCAAAAAAAAAAAATGTCTTTCAATAAATAACCTTCTTTACCGTTAAGCAACCAACCTGAC
The DNA here is from genome assembly GCA_038277355.1 of Encarsia formosa. Taxonomy (NCBI): domain Eukaryota; kingdom Metazoa; phylum Arthropoda; class Insecta; order Hymenoptera; family Aphelinidae; genus Encarsia; species Encarsia formosa. The sequence continues at coordinate 62,043,566 of CM076185.1, forward strand.
CACCTCCTTTACAATCCTTATAATTTCACAAAACAATTTAACCAAAATTTTGTCTTATATTTAATTCTATTTTTAGAAACCCGGAGATCAAGATGTCAGACACACACTTAAAGGATCATCAAGGGAAAGAACTAAGAAGGCCCTTCTTTGATAGTAAGGGGAAATGATTTGTGTTGAGGGAGTGTAATTATGAAGACCACTCACTCAACAGAATCGGTCTAACCATAAACGCTCCGTTTGAAATAAAAGACGTCCATGCGGGGCTGGTCAAAGAAAAAGAGATCTTCTTATACGCTAAGTCCGATGCGACGAACCCTGAAGATCCCCTCATAGACATACAAATAACCTTTCGCAACCAAAACGAGACCCGGCGTGGCGTAGACCAAATTAAAAAGTGTCAAGACCAACAGAGAATCCTGAACGAGGATACCCAAAGGGTAATAATTCAGGTACCGAAAAACCAAAATTATGCTGAGGTGTACCCCAACTTAGTGGTGTAGGGCCCTTTACGAAGCCTGTAATTCTTGCAGCAACAAAACAGCGACGAAACTCCACAACAAAGAAAACCGTTATACGTCGCGCTTGCAAAATACCAAGACCAGTTCGTAGCGACCTTCGCTCTCCACAAGCTCGCTGCGAAATATAAGCCGAGGCTGCTGCCGCCACGGCCAATGCCTCGCACAGTACCGCTAAACGAACTGAGAGAGACGCAACAGCAAAAAAATTGCCCAAAATGTTCTCTCAGAATGCACGAAATGGATCTGCAAGGGCACTTAGAGATTCATCGAAGGATCTCGCCGTGGGACCACGAAAAGTATGTTCGACGACCTGAACCTCGTTGGGAACTAAATCCCGTAAATCCGACCGAAACAGACAATGAAGAAACAGAAAGTGTCGTAACCACCTCCAGCTACCAATTTCAAGAGGACATCGACTGCTTGCTACAAGATAACAACTAAAAAAAAAAAAAAAAAACCAAGCGCTCAAGACCGCGACTCATTATAGCCCCAGGCATTGGCACTCAGTGTCCGGCGGTTGAGGTGTGAATGGGTTAACATGGGACCTTAAGTAACCTTATTCAAAGGATGTACGTCCTAGAAATAAGGTGTAGTGGTCCAGAAAATTTTTGAAAAATCCAAAAATTGAAGCCGTCATGAAATTTTGAGGTTAGGTGACGATTTTGGTAGAGCACGGATGATTTTAAGTCAAAAAATACAATTTCTCAATAGAAGAAAGTGTTAAAATTTTTATTCAGCATCTCAGAAGTGATGAATGTAAGTTGTAGGTTAAAATCATGTAGTTGTAATTTTATGAAAACAAAATGGCGGATCAACATGGCGGTAAATATTCAAAAAAGTCAGAATTTGATGTTAAAAAAAATACTGCCGTATTATGCGTTAAATTTCAAAACGAAAAGTATGCTTGGTAATTTTTCGAAAAGTGCATAGGTTTTGAGTAAAAAATCAATAATCATCCACTTTATGAGTTTAACGCACTTTGAGCAAGGATTTATAGAAAAAAAAAAAAAACGTTTTGAATATAACAACACGTAATTATGATTGAAATATAATCGTAATTATTCAGAGAAAGTACAAATGGTGCAACTAGGGGACTGCAGCTCGCCCTTGATCGACCGAAATACAGAATTCGAATGCCAGCGTGGTTTGAATGCTTGAAAATTTGGCTAATATTTAATAAACAATTTTAGACTGCTTCCTCAGTTAATAAAATGGATTTTTGCATTTATTAAGTTATTAATCAAGGGCTAGGATCTGCCCTTGATCGATAAGATCTAAAAAATCATGTGTCACCCCATTAATACTTGCTCAATTTTCGATTGTCTTTCCTGAAAACTTGCGAGATACCGTTTCGGTTAACACCATAGTCATAATCACTAATCAAAGCTGCTGTCACAATGACGAAGGGCCTGAATTCACCCTACATCGGCGGAAATCGAGAAATCAAGTGGAACGACGTTCTGATATATAAAACTCAGCGTGAACTTGAAGGTAACTTGAAAGCTGTTACCCCACAAAATCACCAAGTCAGATGTCATAATCACGAATGGTTCAAATCCACCCTTTTTCAGCGAGAATCAGACCATCCATGCGACCCTCCAGCAGAAGCAGACAGTCTCTCTTTACAACTGACTCTTTCCCCCTTCCCTCGTTTTGTCCTGTACAGCGAGAGTTGAGTATACCACTGTCTTGTGTACTGTAAAGACTCATCGTGTGCTTGAAAAAAACTTGCAAGCTTTACGAACACGTAAAAACATTATAAATCACTTATCAACTCTGCTGTCATAATTACGAAGATCATAAACCTACTCTTTACTAGCGAAAATTAAACCATAAAGTACCATTTTGCGACGAGTGAAGACTCACCATACATTTGAGGAAAACTTGCTAGCTCCTATTTCACATAAAATCACAGTAAAATTCCTTTACTTTGTCAGTTGTTGTAATTACAAAGAGCTGAAATCAATCCTTTGTAGGTAAAAATGAATAGAACAAGTGGTACCGCTTTTTACTTTTTAAATAACTCAATTGTGTTCATGCAAAGTTGCAAGCTTTCACCTTAGGTAAAAACACAAGAAATTTCTTCTTCAAACCAGCAGTCATAATTTTAAAGGGCCCAAGTCCATCGATTTTTTGGTAAGAATCTTGAGATAAAGTGGAATCGCGTTGAAACTCGTAAAAATCCGCTTGCGCTTGAGAAAAACTTCCAAGTTTACGTGATAACACAGTGAAATTATTTTCGTCAAACCAGTCACCATATATACAAATGGATCAATTCACACTTTATAGGCGAGATTTTAACCATCAATAGCCACCGCGTTTTTACTTTTAAAATCTAAGCTCGCAGTCAAGGATTACTTGCAAGCTTTTACCCCACATGAAAACCCAAGAAATTACTTCAGCTGAGCTATCATAATAGGGAAGGGCTCAAATTCACCCTTTATCAAGGAACATCAAGAGATCAAATGGTACAACATTAGACTTGTAAAAATTTCAGCAGAACTTGCAAGCTTTCATCTCACGTAAAAACACAGTGTAATGACTTTACCAAGCCATGTTTCTGTTGCACTTGATAAAAATTTGCAATTTAACATTTCAATGAAAATCACAGTGGTATAAAACCATCTGTTTCAATTATCATGAGCTAGAATCCGCCCTTAACTAAGGAACATCGCAAAGCAAGTTCATCGAAAAATTCCTAAGTATACTTTTCGTTTTGAAATTTAACGCATAATACGACAGTATTTTTTTCAACATCAAATTCCAACTTTTTTGGATATTTACCGCCATGTTGATCCGCCATTTTGTTTTCGTAAAATTACAACTACATGATTTTAACCTAAAACTTACATTCATCACTTCTGAGATGCTGAATAATAATTTTAACACTTTCTTCTATTGAAAAATCATCCGTGCTCTACCAAAATCGTCACCTAACCTCAAATTTAACGACGTAAGCTAAGACAACCTTTTTTGGTTCATTTATTTTTAATTCATGTATAAAAACTTCAGCTGTGACCGCTGCCCTAAACTAGGTTTGGCACTGGCTACCAAACTTTTCAGCGCTGGCCACCAAACACTCCCTTTTAAATCAGTTTAGCAGAAACTGCCAAACTGTTTGGTAGAACTGACCAAACTTTGCTCTCCGTGCAGCAGCCCTCACCAAAAGGTGTCAACAAAACCAAAAGAGAGATACTCTGCAGAGAGATGCTTGACCTTGAATCTCTCAATACAGCGTATCAGGCATTGGAAGAGATAAAAAGAGAAATCACGGAACGGTTGAACGATTTACGCGTTGAAGGACCTATCGCTGAAGACGAGTCGAAATCAAACCGAATGAAACGAATGGCACCGTTCAGAATTATGGGAACGGTAGGACGAAGTATTTTTGGCTTAGCCACCCTCTACGATGGGGAAGAAGTGCAAAAAAAACTAGCAACGACTCAGCAGGACCAAAGGACATTGATTCATATACAAGCAATACAAGCACATATCGTTACCGGAGCCTTGACCAAATAGCACAATGAAGGTGTGACTCAGAAGGAAAAATCAAACAACTTGAAAAAACGCTGATGAATGTGCGTTCGTCATGCGTCCGGCTAGGACTACATGCCCAGGCGAAAAATTTAAATCATCACTTGCAACAGGTGTTGAGGTAGCGTGAAGAAATTTTAAGAATTCTTACATCAAGACAAGATAGTGAATTAACTCCAGGACTAATATCTTCAAAGCACTTGCAGCAGATAAAATATGAAATCGAGCAGACCACAAAGAATCTCATATGATCAGTGCCCGACAAGATTTGAACTTTAACTGAAATGACGGAGATCTCAAAAATAGACATGATAAGCAACCATGGACGACTGCTTATCTACATACACCTTTCGTTGGTAGGCCAAGTGACGTATACACTATACCAATTACACCCACTTGCTGTGCCGCAGAAGCTACGCCAAGGAATTAGCGGAAACGGCTTACATAAATCTTTCCAATCACTATCCGGGAATTAGAGAAGATCGACTACAATATTTTAAATTTGACAAAGACGACCTGGACAAATGCCCGGTACTAGCATACGGATATGTGTGTGATCTAAATCACTGAATATGGCAAAGCACGAATAAAGCTGAATGCGAAATCACAATGTTTTTGCGGCCGTCTAAAGAGGCGATAAAATTGTGCGATATCAGTTATAATCCCAACAATTCCCACTGGGAATACTTGAAAACTGAGAAATCTTGGCTATTATCAATGAGCACTGTAGAAACTATCCAAATACTTTGCCCTCAAGACACATTGGCAGTAACCATCCAGGGACTGGTAGTGCTCAAAATGGCACCTGAATGTGTTGGCAAAGTAACAGAAATATCTTTACTAAATCCAGGGGGGTTACACACAGAGAACGCAGTACTTCTACAAACCTTTGATTAACCTTACCCAGACAGCCCCCATTTGTATAATTGGATACATTCAGCTGACGTGAACGAAGAAACCATCAGAGATACCAACATCCTCCTCGGAAGGAGACTCTGTCCTTACACATAAAAATGAAGAAACGCCAATCCGATCTAGGGTATTTACCACAACCCGCTCCAAAAGCTCAACTGTAGTCCAATTGCCTGAAACGGATTAATAGACCTAGGGACCAAAAAAAAAGAAAAAAAAAAAACAAATCTACATGCATAGTAATATATCTGGTGCATAAACAATCTAAATTTAAACAGTTTCAGAAATCAAGATCAACTTCATACATTGGCATCTTGAATTCCAATGGAAGAATTGGAACAGGTTAAGGAAATCCTAGATGGAGTACCTGGGCAGGATCAACGTATAGTACGTATCAAACATTTCAATCAGGAGCGCTTGTGGGAAATTCTCCGCGGGTTTGAACCCCAGGGAAGCCGACTGGAATCGATAGGCACGCATGACAGCGTGTCCTTAAACGCCTTTTGTTGCCTGGTGGATGCACATAAGGTACGAGACTACAATACGAAGACTAGTGCAACTGGAAGCACTAAGATGGATGCGATAATGAACACCGATCTCCCAGCGACCAATAAATCAACATCAAAAATCGTCAAAACCTCACATCAAAAAAGGACCATGCTAACTTCATATGAATCACGGACACCACGCATGAATAAAAAACCAACCAATATGGCTGCAACTGAAACGCGGTTTGTATTAGATGACGGAAAAAAATACAACCCGTCATTAAAAATGCTGAACGAGCCCCTGAAATACCATGGTAAACTGTATGGACTAATAGTAATATGAACATGACCAAGCTAGAGCCCAGAGAAGAGCGCGATTATCATCGATTATTTTGCTTGTTACCTAAAATCATCCCAATCGAATACCGGGACTAATGTTTTTTTAAAGAATTTGCAAGGTTTGGACCGTTGGAATACTACCCCACCCTGCTGAATCGTCAGGGAAAACTAGGATGGGGATATCTGCGGCATATGAACCGTGAGAATGCAGCAGCGACTCTGAAACATTGTCATCCCAAGTATATACCACAATATGCTGCATTTCACAAAAAGACACAAATGTGTGACGAAAGTAGGAAACGTTCATGCGGTGCCATGATTAACGTAAAAATCTTTCTCTACCATGATCAGATTTGCGCAAGACAACGTAAATACCTTGCTCAATCAAGAAATACTTGACTTGAAAAGGATAAAACTGAGGAAGAGGAAGTTAATCTGTTAGACTTTAGCTTTGAAGAAAATATCGAGGAAAAATCCCAAACACCGCCAGCACTGAAGGAAGAAGAGTGGCAACAGTTATCAACACAAGTATTAGTTAATTGGATGGACCAGCAGGATGCGTTACCGGAATCCACTCCACCAGAATCATCTATCCGACCTAACAATTTAAGCAAAAAAAAATCCAAAAGAATGGAAACTCTAGTATGAATATTGTATGTGTTACAGGTAAAACTCCACGTCTAAAAAAAAAAAAAAGAATATAAAAGAATATAAAAGATGGGGGATGGAGTGTAATGATACCTAGCTTAATTTAACAGTCTAAGTGCATAAGATGGAAATGCCCAGCGCATCTAACCAGAGAAGAAATCGTACCAATTATTTAACATTAAGGAGCAAAGAGGGCGTTTCGGATGGATCTACCATTAATAAGAAAGTCACATAGAATAGTTTCGGTTTTATATGAACTCGAGACAAGCGTCGACGTTATCTACCATACACAAGGAGGAAGTAAAACAACGAAGTTAACGAGGAAAACAACTGTAAATTGATCTACGTATTGGACCTGTACCGACTTTAAATCAGTTGTTGAAGAGGAAACTGACAGAAGAAAACCTCCCATTATAATAGGGACATGAAGAAGTTGAAGTGCATAAAACATGGTATTGTCTGAATGAGAGTGAGTAAGAAAGAATAAGAATGTGGATAATTAAATAACGCGGGTGAACGTAATGCATTAACTTCATTGCCATCCTTACTTCATCCCTATGCTGAATCCAACCAGTTAATAACAATAATAATAATAATAAAAATAAAAAACTAGTAAAACCAATTGAGTAACATATAGAATAGTAATGATACTAATAAATTATATATTTCAGTAGATCAAATAATCATGACATTGAAAATTCAATATACAATGTAAATCTCTTTACAGTAATATGACGGACCAAAAACTTCGGAACCTAGTATACGAAAGGACGAAGATTACGTCCACGTCACTTACAAAGAGATGGTTTGTCCTTTGGGACCTGGATTTTCATGAAACTTTGCACACAGTTTTTATTCATCATAAAAACAAGCCTTTCAGTGTTCTTTTTCCAGATTGGGCCTTTTTCACCTACTTCCCATATAACCCCTGTGTTAAAAAGTAGGCTGTTTCCTATAAAAAGTCGTTTTTGGCCTCATTTTCAAAAAATTCCTCCTTGGACCGTATTGCACTAAGAAATATCTTTAACGTCGCATTTTTTTCGTTTTTCCAAGAACTTTTGAATAAAAATTATTTAAAAATTTTTTTGGATGATCTTGTCCATGTATATTGTAACCTAAATATACTAAAAATTGACTTTAAAAACCTTAATTTTTCATAGTTAGAACCATTCAAAAAATTTTTTTAAATAATTTTTTTTCAAAAGTATTTGGAAAAACAAAAAAAAATGCGAGGTTCCAGATATTTCAAAGTGCAATACGGTCCAAAGACAAATTTTTTGAAAATGAGGCCAAAAACGGCATTTTATAGAAAACAGTCTACTTTTTAACATAGGGGTTATATGGGAAGTAGGTGAAAAAAGGCCCATTCTGGAAAAAAAACACTGAAGGGCTTGCTTTTATGATGAATAAAAACTGTGTGCAAAGTTTCATGAAAATCCAGGTCTCAAAGGACAAACCATCTCCTTGTTAGAGAAGTAAGGGAGCAAGGCGTTAGTCATAGAGTTGGAATCCCTATTCAATTCAATGACACTAGGACAATGGCTGGAGACAAAGGTGCTGATTCAATTTTGGAATACCAACGTTGGGAGGTACAAATTCCGGACGCCTTCTGATAACTTGATTTGAATCGGAAGAAAGAGATAAGGCAGTACGGTTCCTTATGATAGAAATGTTCCCTGAATCACCAATAAAACAAGAAAGTAAGGAAATGACTGAAACAGATCCTGTACAAATGTTATCTGCCAGAAAACTGCAGAAGCTGAAAAAGACGATGTTGCCTACAATCGACAACAAAAAGAAAAAGACCCAGAAAAATGCCGCAACGGAAGAAGAAGAGGAAAAATTTTCATGTGTTAAGTGACAGGTAAGTAAAGTAAGTATGACGAAGAATGTTAAAAGAATGTGGTCTTTAATTGAGGATGGATGAGCCTTTATGTAACCCACAGATGAATGCATGATTGAGTACTGTCGTCTGATCCTTCCAAGTAACATTCAACACTCTACAAAAACCTAATAACCCTAACCTGTGACCAATAAATCCTTGTTTACCTCAATACATCCATGTTGCCGGAACACCCACCCCACCCCACCCCCCCTCCTAAACACCTTAGACATATCATATACCTAGGTTCACCGAGGACGGTGGAACATTTTAGGAAGGGGGTGCTGTTATGCAACTTATATTATTTTAAGCAATTCAGCAAAATCACACACTCGTGCACGTTGCACACACCACCAGCACGACCCTGGCTGGGAAAAACGTCATGATGGCGGGAGAATGCACCGACCAGTCGGTGCTGGACTTGCAGCGGCCTGACGAGCAGTCCAGATTGGAATAAAGTTGAATACGGACGATTTAATCCTTTGCTGGATAAATTGTCTCGTGATCATAAGATATCATTAAGATCTAATTAATTGCGCATGCAATTAGCTATTCTTTGCCGGATAAATGATTAGTATCATACTGTTGCAATTATTAGTTAAGTTCACGTGCAAGTTTTTGTATGTTTTACCAAATAAATAACAATATCGAACCTAGACCAAACTCAGCGAATTCATTGCGTTTCCCCGACAAAATTGCAGCTCGTTTGCAGCAGAGGGTCGTCAGCAGAAAGCCGAGAGAACTCGTCGAAAAGGTAAGGTGTTGACCAAGCTAATATTTAAGTTAAATATACTCCCTCTACCACGATAATTTAAACAGCAGTATTCTGTCGCCACACCAGGGTGGCCGTCCGTCCGGGTTTAGTTAGGAACCTCTTTCTCGGGTCTGCGAAATAAGAAGGCATTTTGTTGCACCTAACAAAAATGTAATTGAGTACTGTGTAAAAAAGATTATTTATTCAGTTTTTAAACAACTTTTTTATAAAGAAATTCAAGTTTGACTAAGTACCCCCCTTCGATTTTTGATTTTTTTTTTTTTTTTAACTGTAGGCAATTTATTAAGTTAAAACATATCCGAAAACTGTTTAGTAATCTCACTGGTGGGTAATGAAAAATAAAAATTTCCGTTGCGCCCAATTTGCGCCTACAGACTTAACCTTCAACCTGCAGACTAAACTGTAAAGCGCGGCTACGCCGCTTGGAGCATGCTTCTAGTCTGCAGGTGAGTGCACTGGGCGCACATTAGGCGCAACGAAAATTTTGATTTTTCATCACTCCCCAATGAGATTACGGAACTGTTTTCGAATATGTTTCAACTCAATAAATCTCTTACAATTAGAAAAAAAAAAAATCAAAAATAGAAGGGGGGCAAGGAGTTAGGCTTGCATTTGTTCATAAAAAAGTTGTTAAAAAACGGGATAAATAATTTTTTTTCGTATTACTCAATTTCACTTTGAAGATTATTAATTTCAAGTCACGTTTCTATTTTTTTCAAATTTTTTTATGACTTATTTTAAATAATAAATTTTTTTTGAAAATTCTATTTTGTAAACAATTAACAATTGAATTTTTTTTTAAACTATAGGGCGGAATATTTTTCTATGGATAAGTACTTAAAAATTATGCAACGATATTTTATTTTCATGAGTTCGAAGCGTCTTAGCTACCAGTGCTTTTTTTCCTTTTTCATCTTTTCAAAACCTAGGATGAGCCTTATTTACTGGGGTGTCTTTTACATGGTTAAGTATGTTCGTTATTAATTCTTATTCAATCAATTGCGTGTAACTTGGTTATTCATGAAATAATTTTTTTTTAATTACACAAATTTAATATTGATAAAATGCTATGTTACAGAGGAAAATCTACGTCAGACAACGAGGGAGTAGAGAGAGGTCAAAAGTCGTCTCAAACAAGGTTACATAGTTTTTGGACGACCTCTTACATTTGAGTATTATATAAATTAACAAACTACATGAATCATTATGGATTCAGTCAAATTAAATTTGAATTCTAACGGATTTAAATAAAAATATTTTTATTTTACTTGTAACTAGTTTTTACACTCGAAATGTAAAACAAAAAACATAAATTTAATTATATATACCAAAAAATATTTTTATTTTTATAAAAAAAACGCTTTTTAACAACTATCACTTTTTAAATCAACTGTGGACGTCTTTTATTAAAATACAAGGCACTGAATTGGCGAAAAAATAATAATTTAACGATGATTGTTCTTAAGTCTCTAGCTCTCTTTTCTTTCTTTTTTAATGGAAATTGAAACGCTTACTTGTTTTCTTATTTTTAATTTCTTATTCAGTTTTTTCTTCACTTTCACAATTTGGAACTTCCATAGGAAACTGTATCGTTGAGGGTATGTTAAAAAAAAAAAAAACTTTAATTGAATATATATCTTGATAACTTCAAACTGTAATTAAAACATTTGATACTATATTTGCAATTCATCAAATTTGACTAAAGTTTTACTAATTTTATTAAAAATGGGCAGTCTACATTCTATCTTGTGTGATGAAGATACTTTATTTTGTTTTAAATGTTTTAAAGATATTTTTTGAAGGTTTATACCTCGATTTACATGAAAACGAGAATCTGATAAATAATTCTGTTCGTCTAAATCCAATGAATTTTGATAACAACTAACTGAATACAGTATTTCGTCGCTGAAAAATGTTCCCATTGAGTTGGTTGGAGATTGACTAAGGCTCGAAGTAGGTGATATTGAATCTGCACTACTGCCTAGTGAAAGCCTTGGGGATGAATTCAAAGGATTTGGTCTACGAGGACTACTCTGAAAATTACTTTGCTGTAATTCTTGCTTGATTGGTACTTGAGTAGGCTGTTGTAAGCTTCTAATTGATCCATTTAGATAGGAGAGTTCATTATCAGTGAAAGCAAATACAGTACTGGTCTGTAATGGAATAGTAAGTTGCTCCCGTACGTGAATTGGCTGTAGAAGTATATTTGAGTTGGGTGACAAATTTGATGAATTTAATTTAAATCTATTAACTCGAGCTTCCTCAAAATTATGGACAAAATGACAACGTGGTCCATACGGACAAAACCCGGTTTTGTGAAAAGTCCGACAAAGTTCGGTCTTGTACTTGGGGTGACGGTCTAAGTTTCGTAATTCACGATAACCGTGAGCAAATTGACATTTATCGCCATATTTACAAGTGCCGTTTTCTTCAAAAGGTCTGCAAAGTTCAGTCTTGTACCGCGTGGCTGGTTCACTTGTACTTCGATCAAGCTTCTGGTGATATTTAATTAAATTTACTATACTCGTACAACTACGATGTAAGGATGTATGACAGTTCAAATTATTAAATTCGAGAATATTACTATGTTGTTTCTCTGATTGTGGATTTTGATGAGCTTCTGAAGATTGATATTTATTTTTAGGTAATTTATTCGGAATTTGACCAATAAAAAAAGCTGATTTGGTTGGTTTGATTTTTGAACCATGAGTGCTCTGAAACAGATTAAAAATTTTTGCTTTAGATAATTTATTTAATATAAGTTAAAAAATCATTAATTAGTTTTTATTTAAAATAATTGACAGTGGCAAAGAATGTAAATAACTTAATTGAGTAAACAAATAAAAGCTAAAATAAAAATTTGGTCAGGTAATCTTTTCAATTTGTAAATTAGCTACGTTAAAAACTTTTTTTTTCAAAAACATTAATGTTGTAAGAAATAAATGTAACCAATTATAAATTTACAATTTCTGAAATTTATTTCTATTCCAAGCTATAAAAATTATTGACGATTAAGTGGGATAAAGCAAAAAATAACTTCCCCCCCCAAAGGAGGGTACATAGGTGTGACAATATGTTTAGTTAAAATCATATAACACTATCTTGAGTTCAATAGATCACTTAATTTAAATCACTTTATCACGTCATATGTTTAAGTCTTTCTCACAATTTTGCTTTGTCATTGATTTACTCCAGTCATAAATGTTAGTTTCTCGCGTGATTACGTCAATGTAGAACATTAATATCTGAACAGTTGCTAGGATACATAGTCATAGTCATATTTCAGTCATTTATAATTCATGAGTGATCACAGGCAGTTTTCGCTAAGTGCTAAGTTGTCTTACACACAAAAAAAAGAATAATAATAAAAAAAATACAATAAAATAAATTAAAATAAAATAAATAAATAAGTAAAAATCACAATCAACAGACGTGTACAAGATAAAATACAAATAATAAATAAAAAGAAAGCGGACTAATACTGTCTGCTTCCCGACAGGTGCTCCACGTAGATGTTCCGGGACCATTTAATCGTGTCGCTGATCATGAGCCTCCTCATCATCTCCGCATAGTACGGGCTGATATTGAGGAGTCCCATGACCCACTCGTTACCTGGGTCCCAGCCACCAAGGGCGCCGACGACGAACGCTTCCACTACGACCGTGTAGCTCTGCCGTTGAAAGTTCTCAGCGAGTGGGCTGTACTTAGTAAGTTTCCCCGCTCTTGCTTCACAGAACCCCTTCATCCGGTTCTCGAACGGCACGGCTACATCGACGATCGTGATCTTTCTCTCAATCTCATTCCGGATTACGAGATGGGCGCAGTCTTGCGAACTCACCGTCGACCGCACGGATGTCCACCGACAGCTCTTCTATGGTGGTGTACAGCGTCTGCTTGACTTGAAATCCCGTTGGGGTGCCCAAATGTTCGTAGGCTTCGCCACGGTCTAGGGCGCGCATCAATTCACCCTGTATGCTTAACTGCGTTCTCCTGACCGCACCAACACCCCTGCCTTTCAGGTGCAGAGTGGCAGATTTGGCAGGGTTGAAGATGAGGCAAATAGCCGCAGCAGCCTCCTCCGCAATTCTCAGGAGGATTCTCATCGCCTCGGGTGAGTCCGCAATGAGGCCCATATCATCTGCATAGTCGAGGTCTGTAAAGACCTCGCCCGCGAGTTCGTAACCCTGATCTGAAGCCGCAACTGCCCTAATAACAGGTTCCAGAGTGAGGTTAAAAACTATCGGGCTCATGGGACATCCTTGCTTCACGCCCGAGTCAATGGAGATGGGCTTGGTGATGCCGTCCGCTGTCCTGACGCAGGTGGTCCTACCATTATACGCTGATGCGATCAGCTTCCTGATCGGCTCCGGGACCAGATGCTGCTTGAGGGCACTGAAGATAGGAGCGTGGGGGACCGAGCCAAACGCATTAGTGAAGTCCAGCCACGCGACCACAACTTCCTTCCCCTTGGACTTCGGGTCGCGGAGAATCTCTTACAAGTATATTATCTTGCTTGCATAATAATGTTAAATTTAAGCATAGATTTATACGTTCGAGTCAAGTAAACGTGTACACATGTCCAAAACGCATGCGAATGTTTTGCGTAGTAGAACACAAATAATACTATCGAGTTAAATTTAACAATTTTAAGCTCGCGAGGTAATATCCTTTGTACTACTAACTCAAAATTTTTCGACATAAGTTTTAAGCGATAAAACATTAAACGAAAAAACGTCAACTTTTTTTTTGCCTAAATTCAGAATCCTACCTACTCAAGTAAAATAAGATTATGTTAAATAAGTTCACCATTTTGTTCTGTTATTTACTATTGTGAACATCGTGACTTCAAATTTTGATCCAGTTTAATGATTATACAGGGTAGCGTAAATAATAGAGTTTATTTTTATCCAGATATTCAGAGAGCTTTTTCGAATTGTGATAATCCAGAAAGTTTTTTGAATACTCAAATTCAGTTTCTTACTTAGTTTTGATATTTTTTTCAATATTTTATGGACTGTGTCAATCTAAAACATTCAAGTCCAAGCTGCCGGTAAGGTCGTGAAATACTGGATTACAGATTTTTACAATTGACTTCAAGAAATCAATTGGCTCGTGTGCACGGCCACTGCCTTGAGTGTCGGAAAAGTTCGTTGAACACCCTCCATTCAGGTGGGCTCGCGCGTCTTGAAGTGACAACACGAAGATAATAGCTCATTTTTTAAGCATTTTTTAGACTCATTTCTGATTGAATACAAAGAGAAAATATGTGCTTTTCAGCTCCATGACTCATCAAGCGTTTTATAAATTTTTTTTAAGTATTTTTTAAGCATGATTTTTATAGAAAGCCATGCTGAAAAATGGCCGGACGGAGGAAGACAGATTACCAAGAAGACTACGAACATCCGATGAGAACAATGAGGCTTTTGATAAAGCCTGGATTTTTCTATGTGAATAGGACTAGAAATTTATGAGTTTCAAGGTAAACAATTTTTTTATCTTTCTCAATTTAATTCTTAGGGGGTGCAAATTTATTTAAATTTATTTAAATTCATTTTAAAGTTGAAGTTTAACGTTTTTAGTACTTTTTCTCAAGAGAGCTGTGCTTCTAATGTGGGAATACGTTATTAACGGTGCCTAGACTATCGATACAAAATGGGATATCTAAAGCCGACGTGGGTCTTTTGAAAGGTTATGATAACGTAGGATACAAAGTTTTAATTAACGGTAGAGTTTTTGTTGCTCGACATGTTGAGGTAATCGAAAATAAGGATAGTTTAATCGATTATAATGGGAAGGAAGAAGAAAGTAATTTTAGTGATGATAATGATTTCTGTGAGAGCATTTCTAGTAAAAACTCTAATTCAGATTCTTTCATTAAAACATCGAAATTAGAGTTTTTACTAGAAATGCTCTCACAGAAATCATTATCATCACTAAAATTACTTTCTTCTTCCTTCCCATTATAATCGATTAAACTATCCTTATTTTCGATTACCTCAACATGTCGTGCAACCAAAACTCTACCGTTAATTAAAACTTTGTATCCTACGTTATCATAACCTTTCAAAAGACCCACGTAGACTTTTCTATCCCATTTAGAATTTCTTTTCACGTCCGGTACTCTAACAAAGACTTTACTACCGTATAATTTTATGTTACTCAAATTCGGCCTTCTGCCGAAAAATGTCTCAAAAGGTGTTTTAGTTACTATCGTACTTCTCGTAAAAGTTTCATTTTTTAAATTTTTATTCACGTCAGCCTCATTATACATCAAACATCTCGCGGAGTTCATGATCGTTTGATTAAATTTCTCAGTCACACCATTTAATTCGTGCACGTTCGGTGGGCATGGTTCAATAGATATGCCATTCTCATTAGCCAAAGCATAAATATGTTTATTTAAATATTCTCACCCGCTATCACACCTGAATTTCTTAATCTTTCTACCGATTAAATTTTGTACTTTATTCATATAATTCTCAAAATACTAATAAACTTCATTTTTAGATTTAATAGTATAAATTACGACAAGTTTACTATAAACATCAATCAAACTAAAAAAATATTTTGATCCATCAAAACCGGTTGTCCTGTGAGGACCACTTAAATCTGAATGTACCAACTCTAAAATTTTACTGGCTCTAGATCTATTATTTTTAAATGGCAAATTATTCATTTTCTCTCTCAAACATGTATCGCATTTTAAATAGGTTGATTCTAATTTCTCGGATAAACCATCAACTAATTTATTTTTGCACATGTAATTTAAATATTTAAAATTCAAGTGACCAAGCATTCGGTGAAGCTTTTCTTTCGTAGTCATGCCGTTTAAATTTGTTTGAGTATTATAATTTCCTCCGTCAAAATTAAAACAACTCATTTTGTATAAACCAATTTCTTTCTAAGCAATTTTTAACAATCTATCGTTCTTATCAGAAATTTTCGCAGTATCACCAATTGAAAATTTTTTATTCTTATCCGTAACGTGCGCAAAACTAATTAAAGGAGGGTTCTCATGAAATCTTTTTTTTTTTTTTTTTTTCTAAGATTTTTATTTATACTTAAAATTATGTTTTCAAATTTTTTACAGATTAAAGTAAATAAATCGAATTATCAAAAAAATTTTTGTTTTTTTTTAGTCATTGACTTCACAAAACTGCGGCCTGAAAATTGTCCTCTTTTAGTACTGTACTATTTTTCAATGGTGGAATTTTTAACTCAAGAACCAATGATCTGAAATCAAAAAGTAAAACGGATTCTTAATTTGTAGAGATTTGGCTATGTCCGGTACTAGAATCAGACATTTTTATTGAAAAAAAAACAAAATGTCGGACATGTGAATTTTTTTTAAATTTAAAAAAAATTCAAATATCCGCCATTTTGATTTTATGAGAACCCTCCCTTAAATTTCCACCCATATTTTATACATAGAATACATTGGATAGATTGATTTCCATTCGTTTATTGTCAACAATAAAATATGTTGTGATTTTACCGACCGACTCCAAAATTCTACCATCACCGACTTTGACTTTAATCGGATTTTTCAAAAAAATAGACTCAGAAAAGTACGAATCATCATTTACAATATGATCCGAGCATCCGCTATCTAATATCCAATCTATTCTGTTTACATTACAATTATAAACATTCGCTTTTATATCATTATTATTACGCATTACTTGCGCCAAAAACGAACCTGGAAACTCTCGTTCATTGTTGTAGTTGTAGCTCTCGTCGTTTCGCTGCTGCCCCTCTTCGCGGCCTACTCCGTCTGCTCTGCTGTTATCTCGCTGTGAGCTACCTCTGTTGCGGCCACGGCTGTGTCCACCGCGCGTCGTCTGCTGCTGCTGTCGGCCTTGCCGACCTCGATCACTTCCTTTGTTGTATGCACCAGCTCCTCTTTGACCACCTCGACCTGGTCCTTTCAACAAAGGACTATTGCAATCCATTTTCTTGTGGCCCAGCTCGCCACAACGTAGCAAGTTAAATTTTTTTGTTCCACTTTAAAAACACATGCCTTCTTTTTACTGGAGTCACTATTATATTTAGTTTCCCACATCACTATTTTTCTTTTCATAAAGTCACAGTTTCTGTCTTCTTCTTTTAGCACATCAATTGAATCACCAATATAACTCAAAGATTCTGGTAGAGTCTTCAGTATATAATTTAATTTTTCTGGCTCACTCACATTTCCACCAGCACTTTTTAATTTTTTCACAATTTATTCAAAATCTAAAAAGAATGTACTCGAGTCTTCGCAATCTTTTCATCTTATTTTATCGAGTTTATTTCGAATACAAATCTGTAGTGCTCTAAATACATTTTATCAAACACTTTCAATATTTTAAAGGCTGAATCTTCTTCTCCAATAAATTGAAATTGATCGTTTGAAATATTATTGTAGATGTAACTCATAGCTTTATCATTTTTTTCTTACCACTCTTCTAGTTCATCAGTAACGGATCTATCTTTTTTTGCTGGTTCATCACATTTCTTAATTTTCAATGCGAGCAAGAGTAGTTTTTTCCAAATGCTGTAGTCGCGACCGACAAAAATTTGTACTTTCACCTCCTCGGTTTTAGACATTTTCATTATTTTTATTTTCTGTACAAATTTAGGTTTATTTACCACTCGGTTGAGAACCAAAACTTTTTAAACCCTTAGAAAAATTTTCAGTAAATAATTTCTATCTTCCAATTTAAACTCAAAATTTTAATTATTCACAATTTCGTTTGATTCATGTTCGTTCAATTTTTCTTTATTTAACTCGTTGCCCATTTAACAATTTACAGTACTCAATTATAATTCAGACACGTGCTCACTTAACCTCACTTTTACAATGCGTTCGTTTAGCTACATAACCCACCACGCGCTTACAAGATTTTAACAGTGCAACCGAGAATCGCACGGAGTTTTCCTCAAATTCTTTTTGCCTTTTCAACACTTCGTTTTCGAACTTGGCCGGAGTAAAATTATTTTCTGTGCCCCTGAGATAGTAGACACAGAAAAGGTAAAAGATTTTCAGAGCACATTTTTTTTCTCACCACACGTTCCAACTACACTTACTTATTGTTCATTCAAAAGCAACTAATGGCCTGCTACCATGTTGGGATTTTCTTATCAGAGGATTAATAATTCGTAGATCGTTATATTAACCATTATTTATTAATAAGAATAAGTGTAGTTTAGTTTACAAGTTAATAACGTGCGTCCCGATGCACGTGGTGTCTTTTACAGATGACTCTTTGCAACTGCCACAAGCAGCGCCGTTCACGCATGTGTCGCTCACGCATACTCGTACCGCACACACACACACACACACCCGTGCCGCTTTCCCGTTGAAGCGAAGATTTACCTTATTTCCCAACATAAATTTTGAAAAATCTCTATTGATACTTTTAAGTAAATTAAAAAACCCTCTCTCACCTCATCAAACTCTCAAACCCTCCTCCTCCCTATTCCCCGCCTTACCAACCTGAACCACCTTAGTAGCTTCACCAACAAGTACAATATGCCTGACGACTAGAAACAGCAGTAGCATCAGGTATAGTGCACTATTAAATTTTAATCTAGTGTAAGTATCGAAGCAACGTCCTCAGCGAGATGTTGTTTCAGCTAGCTACTGCGTAAATACATCTGCAGTTTTAATCAACTAAGCCAACGAAACGCCGGCGAAAGTGTTGTGTTTTCACTTCAATTGTGATTGAATTTAGTATTGATCTAAAGTATTAATGCGTTGTATTCTTGTGTAAAATGGTGAGTTGAGAGGACCATGAATGCAATCTCAAGAATGTCAAGAGTCATTCGCGTCAGAAATTTTAAATAACAATATACATTGTTGAGACTAATATAAAGAAAAATTGTAAAAGTTTCTGGAGATTTGTCAATGGAAAATCCAAGGCCTCTGGTGTTCCTTGCTCAGTGTTCAGTGGTCATAGTACTGCGGATGGTGGCCAGGCTGTCGTTGATCTCTTTGCCGATCACTTTGGGTCGGTATTTAGGGTTGATGGTTTTAGTGCTTCCCCTGGTGATTGTAATACTGGGTCGATGACATCCCCGCCATTGTCCTGCTTGTCTGTGACCAGGGCCGTTATAAAGGCTGAACTGAATATGCTGAGTGACAATCTCGCCCCAGGCCCGGATGGTATTCCTGTAGCGTTTATAAAGACCCTGGCTCCATGCCTTGTTGAGCCCTTGTATCTTATCTTTAACAAGTCGTTATCCACTGGCAAGTTTCCAGATGCTTGGAAAGACACTTCCATAACACCTATTCATAAGCGTGGTAATAAATCTGACGTTAATAATTATCGACCAATTGCTAAATTATCTTTGTTCGCCAAGATAATCGACAGTATTGTACATCGTGAGCTATCATCGTACTTGAATCGTTATATTTCACCTTATCAACATGGCTTTATGCCTCAGCGTTCTACGGTGTCAAACCTTTCGCAATATACTGAATTTATTCTTAGTCAGATAGATCTTGGATATCAGTTGGATTCGGTTTACACGGATTTCAGTGCGGCATTTGACTCTGTGAATCATCGTCTGTTGATTAATAAATTATCCGGATATGGGTTAAATGGTGCACTACTCCGTTGGATCGAGTCCTACTTGCTTGATCGCAGGCTGTTTGTTAATTATAATGGCTTTATATCCCATGCTTTTTTTGCGACATCAGGTGTTCCTCAAGGATCACACTGTGGTCCGTTATTTTTTAATGTGTTTATAAATGACCTGATATTAGTTATTAAATACTGTTTCTATTTGTTATATGCGGATGATTTTAAGATCTTTATTAGTATAAAGTCAGCGTATGACTCTTTCTTGTTACAGGAAGATCTACATGCGATTGAGCTCTGGTGTGCGAAAAATTGTCTTGAATTTAGTATTCCAAAATGTTCGGTGATCTCATTCTATTCATCTAGTCCGGTTTATTATAATTATTTACTGTGCAATCAATATTTGCAAAGACAAGCAATAGTGAAGGATTTGGGAGTTTATTTTGATGAGCGATTGTCTTTTGCATATTATGTTAAATTTACTCGAAATAAGTCAATGAGATTACTATCTTATATTCTTCGACAATCACGTAATTTTAGAAATGTAAACACTCTGCAAACTCTGTATCTTACTCTGGTAAGACCAGTGTTACTGTATGCGTCTGTTATATGGGCACCTCAGAATGTAAACTCTCGTTCCATGCTCGAGAGTGTCCAACATAAATTGTTGTGTGTTTTGGCCTTTCGTGCTGGTAACCCGATGAGTATTTATGATCATGATTTTGAGGCGATTTCACGTAGATTCGATATCTGTACTCTGATATCCTTTTATGATTATCAGGACATCTTGTATCTTTTTAAAGTTACGAGGGGTTATATTGATTCTCCTGATCTCCTTGCCTTGGTGCGTTTTAAGGTGCCACCGAGAGTTCTGAGACCTTTAGGAATTTCGGCAGTCGCCAGGTTGAATCGGGTTACCATTTCGAACAGGTCAGTCCTTGATAGAGCAGTCCGTACCCTAAATAACTCTGAATTAAGCATATACGACTTTGTTAGTTATTCTATATCTAGTTTTAAACCAAAAGCGAGAGAGTTGTTTTTTAAGTACTGATAATTTACGATTTATGAATTATGTTTTGTTGAAAATCTATTCGTTAAATATTGAGATACTATGCACTATAAATGGTCGCAGTTGAGTCCACTAGAACTCTATGATGTGCGAGAGCTACCCGTACACCACCTTAAATTTAAGTTGTTATATTAAAATGTATTTTTGGGCCTCGGCCTGTACATAAATAAATAAATAAATAAATAAATATACCCCAAGAGGAAAGAAATCAACTCTGATGAAGGTAAGAATGAAACAAAAATCTTTAAGATTGAAGAATCTAAAGATAAAGAACGAATTGAATTATTGATAAATAGAACAAGACTATCCCACTTATCTGTGGAAAAGCAAGACGATTTGTGAGAAATTATAAGAAAATATAATAACATATTTCATTTATCAGATGACCCAATGCCTGTAGAGAGTGATGTAGAACATGAGATTCTGCTAAAGACCGATAAGCCGATATCTTTGCAAGTTAATAGACAGCCAATTCATATGCAAGAGAAGATTGATTCTCATATTAAAGAACTTGAAAAGAAAGGTTTAATACAACCAAGTTCATCACCTTATTCAGCAAATGTGGTATTTGTACCCAAAAAATGGATGCTTCTGGAGAAGTTAAATGTAGACCAGTTTTTGACTTCAGGAAAGTTAATTTTGAAACCGAGCAAGATAATTATCCTATTCCTTGCATCGAGGAAATACTTTGCTTGGAACCAAGAGACATTCCAAAAACAGCTTTCAGTACACACAAAGGCCACAGAGAATGTTTAAGAATGTCTTGTGGATTGAAGAATGCACCAGTGACCTTTCAACGAGTGGTGAATTTCAAATTGGGAGGTTTGATAGGAAAGATATGCTTTGTATATGTAGATAATATCATATTATTTCTTCTACGTGCGAAGAGCATTTGAGAAATTTGGAAACAATATATCAGAGATTGAGAGAAATTAAATTATCTCTACAGACAGATAAGTGTGAATATGTAAAGATAGAGCTAGGATATTAGGGACATCTCATTACAACAGAAGGCGTAAAATCTTAAGAAAAGCATGTTGAAAGAATGAAAAATTTTCGAGTTCCCAAGGACGTAAAGGAGATAGAAAGATTTTTAGCACTGGTAATCTATTACAGAAGATTCATTCCACAATGTGGAGAGATAACAGCCTCCAATGAAGGTATGGGTTGCATATTATCGCAACTCGATAATGGAAATGAACACCCGTGTGCTTTTGCTTCAAGAATACTGAATGCAGCTGAAAGAAGATATTCTACCAAAGAGAAGGAATTTTTGTCAATAGTAAGGGGATCAAAAATTTTTAGACCTTTTTTATGGGGAAGAAGATATACAGTTTATACAGATTATAAAACGCTGAAGGGAATAATGAAAAGTCAATCCCCAGACATATCTTCAAGATGTTTCAAATTTATAGAGAAACTGACTGATTATCACCCAGAAAAAAAAAGAAAGGTAAGAAAAATCAAAACGCTGATGCTTTATACCAAGCGTTTGTTGCAGAAAATGAAGATGACACTCCTATGGAAGAATTGTTGGATTATACAGTGAACGAAGAGACACTCAATAAAAATTTATCTGGTTGAAAAGAATCAATTGATAAGTCCAATTTACCACCAGAGGTAACAATTTTTGATGAATTTGAAAATGTAGAACTGAGTCAAGTTTGATTAATAACTGAAAGAACCCCGGGAAAGCATATTAATAGATGAATAAACATTAATTAATTTACGCTTTTTTACAAAATGCAGCAAGATTTCGAGAAATTCGTAAAGGTAGGTACGAAAACCGTGACCATAAATGCTTCTAATATTGAAGATTTTGAACTACATTTTGAAGTAGGAGAAATGCTATGCTGCAGGGAAAAGCTAAGAAGATAGAAAAGTATAAATTGAAAAGGAGATATAAGAATTAATAGCGTACCATACTGTAAACCAAGTGACATTATCAATCTATTCTTAGGGAAAGTTCACAAACCACGTGGCCCAAATAGGGGGGGGGCGATTGAAAGGCTACGAAAGGTTAAGTGGGGAGTAGGGCTGTTGATTCAGAAAGGCACGTGGTTTTTAAAGTGCATGAATTGATATTTTGATTCATAATATTTGACTGTTGAACGTTAAAGTCGGCTATCCCCCAAGCTCTAAACCCCCAAGACCCTAGGCGCCCGAGTTCAACAAAAAACTGGTCGGATATCTCCCAAACTCTAAACCCCCAAGACGCCTGGGCGCCTGATCATTTCCAAAAATATGAGTGCATTTTAATTAACGAAATAAATAATTTTGTAACGATACCTAACTACGCTGAACTGGTGCAATTATATCATGAAGTTGTAAATCTGAAATTTTTAACTCCAAAATGGCGTGGTTGATTAGGAAAACGCTATAAATTTTTACTTATTGGTGAACTCTTCGTTTGCAACATTATCAACAAATTTTTTTTTTTTTAACTATAAATTAAATGCTTGTAAGAAGCAGACACATTTCGAGGAAAGTGTAAAAATTTTTGTTTGTTTATTATTTATTTATTTATTTTATTTTATTTTATTTTTTTATTATTTTGTAATATTTCCAAGTGATGTTTATAAAAGTACACCACAACCTTTTTGTGGAACAAAAAAAAAAAAAAACGCATTTTTATGGACTTGATATTCAAATATTAAGTACGCTTCACTTATAAAATTATTTATTAAAATAACTAACACTTTAAGTTACGTGTTAAAATTTTCACTTTATTTTTGTCACATTATAAAATTATTATCGTGACAATTGTTTCGGTATACAGCACCTTCATCAGACGATCCAAGTCGTATTGTTAAATAATATTGTTAAAATGAATTTTCATCAAGTAAACACCATTTCTATTAATTATATAAAAATTATTCCACTCAATAACCAGAGTTTTGGGAGGCTTAGAGCTTGGAAGATAGCTGATCAGTTTTTTTATTGAACTTGAGTTTCCAGGGTTATGGGGGATTCAGAGCTTAAGAGATAACTGATCAGTTTTTTCTTTGAACTTGAGTTCAATAAATAAACTGATCAGCTATCCCGGACGTCTTGAACCCCCCAAACCCTGGGCGCCTGAGGTCAACGAAAAGACTGATCAGTTATCCCCCAAGCTCTAAACCTCCCAAAACTCTGGTTACCAACTGATCAGTCTTTTCGTTGACCTCGGGCCCCCAGGGTTTTGGGGGTTCAAGACTTGGGGAATAACTGATAAGTTTTTTTGTTGAACTCAGGTGCCCAGGGTATTTGGAGGTTTAGAGCTTGGGGGATAGCTGATCAGTTTATTTATTGAACTCGACGCCCAGGGTTTTGGGGATTTAGAGCTTGGGGAATAATGAACCAGTCTATTTATTGAACTCACTTTTTTTTTTTTTTTCTCGACGTTAGTTTTATTGGGGGGGGGGGGGGTAGACCTCAGGAGAGCCCCCAGCTGAAAGGAGTTGTTGCGCCCCTGGTATTAAATCATTAAATTATAACTTAAAAAATGATGTTTTTAAAAAACTAATAGTATTCATATTTACAATTTGAAATCGTAAAAAAAACCACGTGACTTTAGGGGGGGAGGGGTCGAAAATTTGATACAATAATACTACGTTGATCTTCATGGGAGGGAGGGCCTTTCAAAATCTTCGAAAAAATGACCACGTGACAATTTTTTTTTCTCGATTTCAAGCTCAATAACTTAACCGAAAACATTAAAATTTAAATAAATAAATACTCTAGTCGACTATTTTTAGGTATGCTCTACAAGATGAATTAAAATTGATTAAAAAATTTATTTAAAATTGTTAATTAACAATTTAAAGAAAAGCTGAAAAATTAGTGTTTTTTTTTTCAAACTTCAATAAAAGTGGAAAAATAGTATATTGCTCCCGAGGGAAGCAAGTGTGCCATAGAGGCCCACTGTCAAATAAGAGGCATCCTCAGCATGCTAGTTGAGTATGTCCATAGGGAATGCATGGCAGGTTGGCAATTATGAGTGTACAAGAATGAGTGTCTAAACGCCGGTGCTTCAGATGAAAATCAAATTTGCATGCCACTTGATAGCTGGCGATACCAACTTCTGAGCGCCAAATTGCTGGTGGTGCCTCGTAGTGCCGTCTGAACCTCAAATACCGGTACACAGATTTTTCCGTGACTCCTACACCGAAAGAAGGTTGTAATTAAAAAATCGTGCTTCCAGATAGCACCTGAAAATGTATGCCTCAGAACAACTTTCTCGATACCAAACACTAAAGTTTTGATGCCATGCACTGTTTTTTCCGTGCATAGCATCAGTTTTTACCAAGATTCTTCGATTCAGTGCTTGATACCAACATGTCGATAAAGAAGTTTTACTTTTTGAAGTTAAATTTTTTTTTTGATTAAATAATAACAAATTAGAGAAATTGAAATTTCATTTTGTTTTTTAAAGACATTAGGATTATTGAAGAAAAATTGTTGAATATGTTGAAAATGATTTAGTTAAAACAAAAACTAATAAGACATTCTAACGTCTATAGCTCATAGCAGACGCTACGGAAATTGTAAAATTGCACTGATTTTTTGATGCAGCTTGCATGACTTTTTCCATGTATTGCACAATTTTTTGACCACAACTTTGTTTCAGTGTAGCTCGGAAGTACTGAGCTATCCTGAAAAACTCACATACGAGTAGAGCTAATACGGTCACTGGAAAAACTAAAAAATTGAGTCTCCATGCTTTAAGTGCAAAAACTATTGGTTAAACACTTCAAAACCAAGAAGGATGCATAATTAAAATTAGGCACTAACACAGCATTACCAAATGGTTATTGACGACCTTTAGTTTCTGTATAACAGTTCAATACATTTTCGAACGACCCTGGTTGAATGAAGAATGAAACGAAAGAAAACAACATTCTTAAGGGGGGTGTCTTATGAAATCGGCCTTTTTTTTTAAGAATTTTATTTCGTAGAAAAAAATATATTTCAGGCTCAAATTTTTTACATATTAAAGATAAAATATTGAAAAATGAAAATTTTTTTTTTTTTTTTTGTTGTTGTTGACGTCATTCTGTGGCGGTCCGAAAATTATCCTTTTTGTTGTTGGTGAAATTTCTAACTGAAGAACGGTAAATCTGAAAGCAAAAAAAAAAATAGTTTTGTAATCTATACATGTTTCCCCATATCTGGTACCATTTTTAGACATTTTCATAATAAATTAACAAAATATCGACGTTTTGAATTTTTCAGGTGTTTTTTTTTTACTTTAATTGTTGATAACTTTTTTAAATATTTATAAAATAATCTATTCGTGGTAGGGGACTTGAGGTTACATGTCACGAACATGCAGTTAAAATTTGGAGTCAATCAGTGCATTATTTTTTTTTATAGAACTTCCACCAGTTGAAAAAGTGCAGTTTTGAGATAAACGCGTTTAAAGTTTTTTTAAAAGAAATTTTTCGAAAAATCGTTACATACCTTTAGTTTGCGATTCCAGGACCATACATAATTCCTTCATCTTCTTCGTACATTTCATTTTCTGCAATCCTGGCCAACCTTTTTTCTGTTCGGGACTCTTTTGAGGCAGTGGAACTGCGTATCTGTGCTTTCGAGCGGCGCTCGGCGTCGACTGTGAGCGCGTGCCGGTTGGCCTCTGGGCCGATTTGGATTCCCATAGTCTCCATTATTTTCAATATTGGGAAGTACCCATCATTGAACATACAAGCACCACTCCAAGCTGCAATTTCAACCACTTTTTTCCCATAAAAGGCGTGTTTAGGGGCAATATTCCAAACACAAGAATTTAAACTTTCGTTGTTATTTTGAGTATTTGCGCCTAAGCACCTGTCCAGTAAATCATCCAATGATAAATCCTCATAGATTGGTTTTAATAATGATTGCACATCTTCATCAAAAGCTGGAGGGTGCTTGAATCCATTCAATTTTTTTTCAGCTGCTGCTTTTTTATATTCACACCAAGAGTCCGCTCCGTCCGGGCAGTACTGATGCTGGGGTTTGCTGTCGGTCGAACTAGAATGATAGAAAGTCGCCCAAATTGCTTCTTTCATTTTTTTTGCATCATCAGGGTATCGGAGAACAGCCAGTTGATAATAAATCGACAGTTTTGACATTATTTTTGCAGTTAAAGCTAAGGTTTTCTCTTTTGGTGGTTCTTTTTTCGAATTTTTTGCCTTACGTTTTGATTTATCCTCAGTTTTTTTGTTCCCTTCTTCTTCTTCTTGTTTTTTTTTTCTAAAGCTTTTTTTGCTTTTATCAACTGAGTTAACTGTTTTTTAGCTTCTTTTGCCCTTTTGTACATCCTTTTTTTTTACATGCAGAACACACTCTTTTTTCTTTACAATTACTTCGTCACCGTAGGGTTTTAGATCGGTGAGTTGTTTAAAAGTTTTTGTGTCACCATCACCTATATAATATTCATACATAACATTATAAAGTTTCACAGATCTTAAAAACATGTCTTTTACTCCTTCAACCTCCATCAACCCTGCACTGCCTTCGTGATTTGCGGTACACTTTTCTGCGTGCGACTCGGACCATGCATCAAATTCAGGCGAATCTTTTTCCAAAGTATTAGCTGCACATCCATGGCACACCTTGGACTTAACTACTATATCAAGAACTTTGTTAGAATATTTTCCTATCAAACTGACCAAGCCAAGTAATGAACCAAATCCTCGTTTTGGCCAAGAGCCATCGCCAGAAACTATCAGTGATTCTATGGTCGATTGTTTTCTGCGTTCAGTTTTTTTTCTTCTTCGACTGCATTTTTAAAAACTAGTTTGGAAACTGCTTCAGCAGCTATCCAAATATGATTAAGACAATCATAATAGCATGCTCTACTAAAACTACAGAAAGAAATATCCATCAGTCCACAAAAATGAATCAAGCCTGCGACACTTACACCAAGTAAACGCATCACAAACACAATACGTCTGTTTATTTCAAAACCAGAATGAATTTTAGGCGAAGTAGGTATTCTTGTAAACTCTTCACACTTGCAGTTAATTTGCAAATCAAACCCTAAACCTTTTTCGCCATATTTTGAAAACTTGATAGGGTTTTTACATTCTTTACAAATCAATCGATATTCGAATGCGATCAAAGTTGACCAATGCATGAAGAAGTAAGCCACAGTAAGAACCACGTTGATTTTAAAATTTGTTTCACTATTCTTTAGTTTTTTAGCTGCTGTACATGTTTCACTTGTATCTTTGTCAGAAGTGAACTGATTACCTCTAAAATTTCTTTTTTTTGTCTTGTGTCCCGGCCTCATGTTAGCGGCCCTCTCTCCTTTTTTGTTATGAAACATAATGAAAATTCACTTTTAAAACTTAAAATTCAACCGTCCTAGTCGAAAAGAGAATCTAGACTGCTCTCTCGAGCTCGTACACTGTGCCAAAGGACAAAGGAGCAACGAAAAAGAGGGTAGGGACGAGCTGAATACAATAGGCCTGCCGGAGCGGTGGGCAGGCAACTCAAGCGCTCGAACGCTGCAGCTGTCCAACACCATTTTCTACCTGATCCTGACCTTGTAGACCTTCAAAACCAATTTTACCGTAATTCTATGATGTTATATTACACGAAAAAAAAAAAAAAAAATTTCGATTTTCTGAAAAAATTTCATAAGACACCCCCCTTAATTATGTATAACGTTTTTTAAACTGATTACTCAAATTTGATGAATATTTATTTTATACTTTTAATTTGATTTTATACTATTATGTTGTGATTTAAATCCTATAAAATCAGAAGGTATGAAGTTCTTTCTATGATCGTCAGCCCACTGCGAAAAGAACTTGGTACTTTTGGCGTTAAAACCTCGTGAAAACGTTCTACTTAATTCAAAGGTATAATTAAGTGCACATCTCTTGGAGTGCGGGGCAATTAGGCTAACAGATTATGCATGTGAGGGGGCTGATGCCGATCCTATAACCTCACTTATCTCCTCACCATCCTATGATTCCTTTACCTATCTCTCTTAATCTATCATCTCTACTCTCGCATCTGCCCAGGGAGGAAAACGGAAAACTCCTCTGAGAGAAATTCTCAGAGGTAAAACGTCATCCGAGAGTGGCCGGTGTATTAAGCGATTCTGGATTAGATATTTGTGTCACATTTTGCAGACATAAATACAGAACTGGATCATTCACACCTCCCGTTTATCCTGTTAAATTGGAAAGAACACCCTCATCAACTATCGTACTTTCAGCTTAGTGAGTCTGAGTAACTGTTGACTTCGTCACGCCTCTCTGACCTCGATAGTGTTTTTTTTTTTTTTTTTTTTTTTTTAAGTTAAATAATTTAAACTGTCGTTGAATTGCATGTATAACCAATTCAAAATTTTTATGGACAAAACAGCAATAAATAAAAAAAATCAAGTTAGTTAAATGATTTATTCGTGCTAGACACGATGTTTCTACAAATTCGAATTTTTTCGTCGAAGCAGAGGTCTGTAACCTAAAAAACGAATTTGTAAAAACGTTTTATCTGATTCAAATAAATCATTAAACTAATATGAATTTTTTACTTATTTATTGTCATTCGTAACAAAGAAGGTTAAAGGGCATAAAAATATTGAATTTCGAGCTGTTTTACAGTCTAAAATAATCAATCAGAAGTCAGCAAAGGGGTGAAATGGACTTTAGGTAAGATACATGGTTTATGAAAGAACGATGCAATTTTAAATTTTAACTCATGAACAACGAGAGTCGAAAAAGGACGAGGGTTACAGTGGAGTGAGAAGACATTACAACTATATAGTAAAGTAAGGTATTTTAATATATTATACAGTTTTTTTTCTTTCTCACGGCTCCCTACGCTCTTTTTTTCAAAAAAAATCCGTAATCAACCGTAAAAGTGTACTGAAATATGCTTATTTCTCTCTGTTTTCGTTTTTCTTAAAATTTTCTGCTTACAGTCACCATTTAAAAAATTTTTTATATATTTATTCTTATTACTCTATTATTTTGATAGAATGTCTTTTTGTCTGTCATTTCTATCGAGTATTTGAATGAATATTGATTATTAGCAGTAAATAATAAAAAATAATTTTGTTTGTAATCATTTAATCTCGTTAAACTACCTTTGATTTTTTATTACTGTACCTACCATTACCTCGAAAACAAATAAATTTTTTTGTTTGCATAATTCAATAAACAAGTGAGTGAATTGAATGAGATAGATGAATGAAAAATTGAAATTAAAGTTAATTAAACAAACTAAAATGTTTTATTGTTGAATTAATTGAACAAAACTAAACAGTTCTTTAGTCAGAGTATGCTGACGACTGATAAATAACAACAAAAAAATAAAAAATTTTGCAAGTTAAAGATAAACGAGAGAAAACTCAGGTTAGGTAAGGGGATATACCTAGTGAGCAAGACTACCACACGGTAAAAAGTTTTGGTCGGTGAGCGCCCCACTAGGCTAATGAATGAACTGAACTTGGGTCGTTGATCAACCAGGTCGAAGGTTTTTGTGAGATTTCCCCCCCCCCCCCGGATAAATAAAGGTTTTTTTTACTAATATTGATGCGCTCATCACGAAAATCTAAGTAAAAAAGCATAAAAACGGAGCGTTTAAAAGTTAACAACAATTAAACTTTGCAGCCATGGGCCTACGGGGCGGCTGTACTGATCAGCTGTCAGCTGCGACTGCTGCGCATGCGCCATGATGTACAATAACGCGAGCTCCGCAGCGGCAGAGTATAATTGTTGTTAACTTTTAAACGCTCCTTTTTTATGCTTTTTTACTTGGATTTTCGTGATCAGCGCATATTAGTAAAAAAAAAAACCTTCATTTATCCGGAGGGAAATAATCTCATGAAAACCTTACCAGCGACCAGACTATGATGGATTCGTATCATGTGCTCGACATCAACTCTGGCCTCTCAGCAACCAACTTTGGTCGCTGAGCGGCCAGAGTCGGATCGCTGCGCGCCTAGCCCAGTTCGCCTGCTGACTCACACCACTAGTCGGTGGCAGCACCAGTGTAGTTCAGCTACTAACCTAAACTTTTTACCGTACATCTAAACAAATTTATTGCAAATTTTTTTGACCAACTGAACAAAACTTTAAATTGCCCACAAGTTATTTATCTTTAAAACAATACATCGAAGTAATGGATCAATAGTATGGGGATCGTAAGAAAATTTTGTTATTGGGGGACGCCAGTGGCAATATCCTCCTCTCTCAGCAGTGAAACATCTGCTCCACGCCAAACTGCTGGGAGAGGACTTGGCCAGTGGCACCCCTCAATGACAAACCTTACGATTCCCATACTTACAACGTACCAATCACACTCAAGATGAAGAAAAAACACATACTGCGAAAAAACACATTGAAGTGGTGGATCAACGCGATGTCGAACCACACTCACGATGTAGAAATAACTTTTCCTGCGAAATAACTTATAAAATGCTGCATCAACCCAAGATCAAACTTTACTCACGATGAAGAAAAAGTATATGCTGTGAAACAACTCATAAAGCATGCGTGGGTGCAGGCAATTGTCTGCTCAGCTAGTTTTTTCGTTTCTGCTCAAAGGGTCAACAGTTTTTCATTTTTTTTTTTTGGGCTTTTTCAGTTGAGAGTTTTCCTAGGTAAAGGGTGGTGAGTACAATCAGAATATTCATTTGAGAAAAACACCTACTATTTAAAACTCTGAGATCTGTAGATAACTGATTAAAAAGTTTTTTTAAAGAACGTGATGCTGTTGTTTAACGTAAGAATAGCTTATGGAAAGTGACGATACGGAAGAGAAAAGGCAAGTATAATAATACTGGGGGGGGGGGGTCTCTTCTGCTCGTTCCACTTGCCAACCCCTTAAATTTAATTCATGATTACATACATTATTTAGTAACAAATACATTTTTAAATCTCTTGCATCGCAACTAATAACTTGAGAGCCAAAAGAACGGCGGGCCCCCTGCACAACCGATCAACGCGCATAGCAGACCTTGCCTGCGGTTCGGGGAGATACACACTAGTCTACTGTGAGATACGCGCTGGTTGCTATGCGCAGAGAGCAACCTCGCCGTTTTTTTGGCTTTGATCGGAGGAAATCAAGTTAAATCTTGCGATACGCGATTAAACAAGTGTATATATCACTCGAAACTAATAGTGTACCGGGGAGGCCCTCATTGAATAATATACTATTTCGCCTCTCTAACTTCAAAATCTGAACTCCACCCCTTATTTTTCGATACGCAGGGCGAAAAATTAAATCCATCCCTTAGGCGAGATATGAAACTTTTTTATTTTTAATTCAAAAAGTATATTTTTACAATTCTGGAAGTTCCACAGTGAATAATTTTTTTTTTTTCTTACATTGATAAAATCAATTCTTTTTTTTTTTTTTTTAATATAATAAAGAAAATATTGTTAAAAATTGAGATTTTTAGTCAATTTTTTCGAAAGTATTAATCAAATGTTTTAAAATGTGCAATTTTTTCCAGCCTTTATGTGTAACAGTACTCATTATTAAAAAATAAAAGAAATCAAGTTGCATGAATTGTTAACATAAATTTTTCAAGTACAAGGTAGATGTACACTCGACGGACATCATATCTGTGCAGTGGTTTGAATTTGGCGGTCGATTTATGTTTCCCAACCTGAAAATTCCAGGGCCGTATGAAATTGATTTTTTGTAAGGGGGCAATGGAGGCACCGGAATTAGAGGTTATGTTGTGTTTATAAGTGTGTTTTATTTATTTATTTATGTAACGAATGAAAATCTTAATAATTTATAGCTTAAAACGGTGTTTATTTGAAAAACTTTTTTCGAAAACTAAAAGTTAATGTATTATAGTTTTTTAGAATAAACTGAATTTGACATAATAAATCCAACTGCTCTTATTATTAATTAATTTGCTTTTACATATTTAGTGGTCACTAAGTTTTTGTAGCTCATAAGAAATTAAAAATTAAAATTACAATAGTCTATTAAAATAACAATTTTCAATAATATTTTTATTTTATTATATTTATTTTTATTAATTCTTTTTGCTTCAAACATAATAAAAAAATTTTAAATTTGTTAGTAAGAATAATTTTGTAAAAAGTTCAAGTCACAAAAACCAAAAATAAATAAAACCACTCAGTTTTCAAAAAAAGTTTTTCAAATAAACAGTGTTTTAAAATATAAATAATTAAAATTTTCATTCGTTGCATAAATAAATAAATAAAACACACTGATAAACACTACATAACCTCTAATCTCGGTGCCTCCATTGCCCCCTTACAAAAAATCAATTTCATACGGCCCTGGAATTTTCAGGTTGGGAAACATAAATCGACCGCAAAATTCAAACCACTGGACATATATGATGTCCGTCGAGTGTACCTAATATGGTCACCTAGACCTTGTAACAGGGATGGATTTAAGGGTTTTGTATCTATCTATACAAATACCCATGGTGCGTACTAAACCTTTCTTGCCTGTACTGAGTGCTAATCCAAGCACTCGTTGAACTGCAATTTGTCAACCTAAAATAAGGAAATCACGCCCACGAAAACCAATATATCTCATGACTCTATTGGCTAGTCCATTTGTCGGAAGCAGATGTGAGCATTAAACCAGGTTTAATCAATAACATTCAATTAACAATTCAACAATTCATTATAACTGTGACGTTCCGGACGTCTAATACTTTATGTGATAGGCTTCGGTTGCTCAGGCAAGCTGAGCGATACCAAAGGAGATGGGGTGGTCACAAGGAAGAATTAACTGCACTGTTAATTATAATGGACTTACTGATTTCTTTATTGCACTAGTATTCCCGGGAGGGAGTGTGTATAAGTGTGGGGTTTTGTACCAAATCTGCGCTCATGGCGTCGGCGAACGAGGTTTCTTTCCCCCAATTATGCACTCACGAGGCCTGGAGTCCCGAGCTTTCATATCCACGGCTACGCTTACGGATTTCGTCAGCAGGCCTCCTGGTTGGGGCTTGCCAAATCACCTGACATCGAATTTTCAGGAAGCTTTTTATGCCCAAGTCAGCGCGCAGTCAACGCTCGCCGCTCGAGGCTACCGAACTGCTGACGCGTAGTTTTGCGCTTGCAGCTCGCGTGGCTTAGGCCTCTTTAAGGCTCTGAGAGCCCATCGTACGGTTGTCCAAAGGATAGTGCTTACGTGACAAAACTAAACTTAAGATACAAATTCCAAATTGCGACTTATCGACCAGAAAGATTTGGGCACCATCCTCTTGCATTACGAAAAATCAATATTCCGATTTTTCTGTGCTGCTGGATTCAGCACACTAAGAAACATAGATGTAAATTCAGAGAGCGAGCGCGGTACTCTGCGACTCTCTCTTGTTTATCTCACAAACATAAACAAGCAAACTCATTTTTGACTCTTATCTCCGCTTGTTCCCATTTAAAAAACGGACTTTTTACATTTTTTAGGGGTCTTTTTTCTGGAGTTGTTACGTGTATCGATTAAAATTGCTCACCTTATATATCATCGTAAAGTAGAGCAAAAGTGGCGTATTAAAAAAAAAACAAAAAAAAAACAAAAGTGGGAGTTACCAAAATCTCAATTTTTGGTGAATTTTTTGCTGTAGTTTCTTTACTGTGAATTAAATCGACTTTAAACACATGGATCGTATATATTTCGTTACACTTTTAAGCCTTCATAAACTACAAAGTACCACGTTTTTTAAAGAAATTTTGAGGGTTTTTTAACTTACAGACCAAAAAAATTCTCAAAACTGCAAAAATAGGAGATTTTTATTTCAAAAAGTACACAAGTTATAAAAAAGTCATTTCAACAAACGTCATTTCCAAAAAAAAGAAAACTCACTTCCAAAAATATCTTTCATTAACACAAGTTCAAAAAAATCTTCCATTTTTCAATAACTCCATTTTTACTTTTGGGCCCCCATGATATTGGGACGGTTCTTGGAATTTTGCAATTTTAATGAAGAAAAAATATAAAAAATGAACCTGTTAAAGACTTTTCATACATTTTTGGGCCACTATTTTGTTTGGAAAAATTGCAGCATGAAAATTCAAAAAGTTTTGAAAACTTTAAACTTTTTGTGCACTATTCATTATTTTTTTAGGTGTGTGAAAGAAATTTTACCCACTTTATTTTTCAATTAAAAAAAATGCTGAGTTTGTTGCGGCTGGGCTAACGCGAATGGGCTGATTTTGAATGCTGGCAAGACTAAGGTCATGATTTTGGGTACCGCGTCTTCTATCAATGACTTTGACAGATTGGGTATTCGCACCCTGCAATTTGGAGAGTGCACTGCCCCGTTTGTTTCGTTCTACACGTCGTCTGAGGGTGGTGCTGGATTCCAAGCTGACCTGGAAAGATCATGTTTGGTATGTCTGTAGCAGAGCTAATTCTCTCATGTACCGTCTTAACCACTTCACACGCAGCACCACCTTTGAAGGAAGCACCTTATACAAACCCTCCTTTTTCATATCGTTGACTATTGCTGTTGTTTATCGGAATATCTCAGATGAACAGGACCTTATGCTGTAGCGTGTGCTCAATCGTGAGATCAGATACATATTTGGGATTAGAAAGAGCGATCACGTTACTCATTTCAGACGTAAGCTTGGCTGGCTTCGAGTGTCAGGTCGTAGAAACTACTTTGCGGCCTGTTTGCTCTATAGAATCTTGAATTCAGGAATCCCGTTTTATTTGGCAAATTTTTTTATTGAAAAGCACAGCTCGCGTCCGAAGAGGGTAGCGAATCCGCAGGCTTTGGATACATTGATTATTCCCTCCTTCCGCACAGAGTCCTTGAAACGCTCCTTTCATGTATCAACTGCCTACATTTGGAATAGTTTACCCCCTCATATTCGTCAGGCGTCATCATTTGCAACTTTTAAACATCTCATTAAATCACGCATCTTTACTACCGAGGAAGAAGGTTGAGTACTCTGTGCCGCAGAACAACTTGTGCTCAAACTATGTGAGAATTTGTAGTGCTACTAGTGGCTGATTAGCAATGACTTTTTTGCAGGCACAGATTAGATTAAATTTAATTAGATTACCAAAGATTGATATATCTTGATGTATACCTTTGTTTTGATTATTTTATTATTATGTTTATTTTATTATTATTATTTATTATTTACTATTGTTAATCTTGCATGGATTACTTGTTGATCAACTTATGTATTTTGTAAAATGTAATGTACAATCAATAAACTTATCAAAATCAAAATTAAATCTAATCTCTCTCTCTCTCTCTCTCTCTCTGTGTGTGTGTGTGTGTGTCATACCCCTTCTTTATTATCTACATGTACCTCACGTCCTGCCTCTCAGAGGCCGGTGCGGACGAATGGGACTGAGCTGCGGGCTTGTTGTCTTAATGTGAACTCGCTGCGCGGCCATATTGAGCAGCTCAGACTCTTTCTCTCATCGCAACCCTTGATGCATGCTATAGCCGTTACGGAATCTTTGCTGGGACCCTCGATTGAGGACTCGCTTGTGGCTTTGGATGATTACGCTATCCTTAGACGCGACCGTAATACCCAGGGGGTCGGTGTGGCACTCTTCGTTCATAAGTCGCTCTCAGAAAAAACCCCTCTGCTCGATTACTACAATTTGGACTGGCAAGCCCGGACATCCTGAGTATCAGTTTGCAGAGATCAGATGCACAACTATGGCACTTATTCTGGGCAATTTCAACGCTGACCAACTGGCGAAAACAGACGCTGACGCGGGCTTCGTTCGTCGGTTTATTAAGGAGAATACCTTGTTTTCAGTACCCTTTGGAGCTACACATCACACCTCTCACTCGGATACCTGGCCTGATCTGGTTCTTGTTGATGCACTTGATACCATGAATAGTTACTGGAAGACAGAAACACCTTTTATTGCAGGACATGGCCTACCGACTGTTACCCTTGACATACAAACCCCACAACCTTTAGTAAACGACTTTACTTACAAGGATTTTAAATCTGTTGACTCTGAGGCTTTGAATGAATTTTTACTTGAATGTGACTGGTCAGTACTCACGGATGAGTCGAGTTCCTTAGCGAGAGGGTGGATTGCTTATACGCTAACCTTGATACTGCTCATAATATTTTTGCCCCTCTAAAAACCCTCAAACAAAGGAAGAATCGCCATTCGTGGTTTACTCCATGCCATCGAGATCTAGTGACTGAAAGAGACAGACTCTACAGACCCCTACCCCTAAAATCCAGCTGGATTTTCAGCTGGATTAAAACAAAAAAATTTTTAGTTAATATTGCATAAAATCGAGTTATTCATTTTTCAATGATTTTGAAAAAATTGAACTTAGTTTTTTTTTTTAATTTTCCAGCTGGAAGGCAAGTTCAAATTTTCGAAATTATTGAAAAATGAATAATTACTTGATTTTAAGCAAAATAAACGAAAATTTTTTTTTTGAAATCCAGCTGGATTTCCAGCTGGATTTTAGGCGTAGGGACGTAACTGACGCTCGAGACTCGACATTGAACTGTTTTTATACAGGCAGGCCCGAGACTTTGCACATGAGAAAATTGAATCTGCGAGACTTTAATTCTATTGGCATAGGCTTAAGGACATCACTGATCCCCATCAGGTTTGGAAGGAACTAAGGTAATAAGTAATGGCGGCATGCTTCCAGTGTCTTACCAGTTAGGATCTAGAAGCCCGTTGATAAAGTCGTTTACGCTCTTTCATTTTATTACGGAGCTAAAGAGAGAGCCAGGGTGGAGGTTTCTTATTAAGTTTGATTCGACTTAAAGGGGCAACTCTATCAAATGCGCCAACTGTTTTCTGGGTGAGATCGGCTACTCGCTGCGACAAAACAGTCGATTTAAGTTGATGGTTGATCATTTGATAATGCAGACCTTGCCAATCCTGTAAGGCTGTAAGATTGAGATGGCAAGTAAATTCAGTAGGATCTAAGAGGTTCATGGAGAGAGGTGTGAGGTGAGAGCAAGAGTCCAATAGAAGGTTATTAAGATCAAGTGTGTTGATGTGCTTAAGCTTTCTAGCCATCATAAATGTGATAAGTGTGAGGGGTGGGGTTATATCCAGGGTTGATGAGATGAGGTCATAACCATACGTAAAAGGTTTTGAAGATTGAGTGAAATTCATTGCTGAGTTGAGGTTGCGAGTGATGAAGACGTCCAGGCAAGAATGATGTATGGAATGTGGTCTTATGAGGCGGAATATTCAGGCTCGACTGACGACATGAAGATTGTGGGCTTCAATATTGCGTAGTAGATCACTTGTGGGTTTGTCTTCCTTCAAGAGGTTAGTATTGAAGTCCCCTGTGATTTAAATGTTTTCATATTGTGGAAGTAGTGAGGTGAGCGAATCAAACAGAGATGACAAAAAGGGTATATATAGACTAGGCTGTATTACTGCTGACTCATGAGGAACAACTTAAATTTAGCTTTATCAAATAAAAAATTATTTTTTTTGTTGGACAAATTTTTATAAGTAAAAAGTTTAATGAAAAAATATCTTATTTCAAGATCATAAAATAGTGTATGACATAATTTATTTTATTTTCAAAAGAATAACCCATCCATTGAAATTCGCGTTTTTGTTTGAAATGAAGATTTTTATAAAAGCTTTTATAACTTTATAATGACTGCAAATATCGACTTGAAACTTTCACAGGTTCACCATCTGAATCTTTTGAATGCACCATTCCAAGTTTTATGAAAATCGTTACATTAGTTTGAACGCCAACCTCTTGACAAAATTCGCAAAAAATTACGCGAAAAGGCCTCGACAAGAAGGCTAAGCACAAGGATATGAGTAACAATCGTAGCTACGAGGCTAGCCACAAATGTAGACACAAGGGTAAATAAGATATTTATCTTATTTCAAGATCATAAAATAGTGAAAACTACGGCTAAAGATTAAAAAACTCTAAAAATTGGTTAAAAAAAAGTGAAAAACAATTCATCTATCCAGTGTCGTACGGACGATTTTGGATTTAAATACATAAAACTTGGCAAAAAACTTCCTTTTGTATGTACCAATCGAATGATATGTATTTTGTAAGACTGCGAAAAAATTGCTGACAGTACCAGTTGTCCTAATCATTTTTAATCATTTTTTTGCTCTTTTTAAATTATTTTTTAATAGCTTTAGGGGAAAGGGTTGAAAAAGGAAAAAGAAATTTTTTTTTAGTAATAAAATTATTTTTTGGTTCTAAACTAACTTTTAAAGGGATGGCAATGGATACAGCGATATTTCGGGAACTAACTTGCACCCTAATCTGTATGCGCCGTATTAACATGTTGTTAAGTTTTTTTTTACCGATAATTATTATTATCTTTTTTTGTTTCATAAATCCATATCTGAATTCGATCAACTTTTTGACATTTACCCATATATTATACTGTAGGAATCTGCCGTGGGGGTCGATGTGACTATCTTACTCGGCTATACCTTTTCTATAATTCAATAAAATACAATAAAAGTTTTTTCTCAATAGGTTCATAAAGTACATACTAATCGCAGTATCTATACACTCAAAAAAAAAAAAATATTTTTGGTACCTAGTAAAGTATTTGATAGTTTTGGAAATGATTACAGATGAGTTGGTCACAGACTCCGATGATTTAAGATGAATTTAAGTTTTACTTACTTTTGAAATTTTTTCTAATTTATTCGAATTTTGTGTGTTAACAAACTACTACTTTGGGTACGCTTCAGGCCCTCAAAATGGAAGTCTGAGGCGCAGCCAAAATAAAAAGTGCTTAAGTTCCGATATTTTTGACCAAAATAACGCGTATTCAAGGAGTTTTTGTCTGTGCCTCACGGAAAAAAATTATGCCCTTCAACAATATAATATATTAAGATATATATAAGTTTGTGACGTATTTTAATTTTGCTGTTCTAATTTTTTCAGATTTTTAATAAACAGTGGAAGGCATTTTTCTGATCGTTTTATCAAAAATTTTTACATAAAACGTCTTGACGCATCACCTAGCGAGAACATATCCAGTCAAAAATAAAAAATTATTCATACGCTCAAACTACATTTTAAGTGAACAAAATTTTGCAACAAACCGCGTTTCTTCAGCCATTTTAGGTTTTGAGATATTAATAAAAGTTGAAAAATACTATTTTCATCCGCGCATGTGCTGTAGAAGGAAAAAATTGTGGTTTGCGCCAAAAATTTCATTTTTTGAAGACCTTTCAATTGATATATGTATAACTTACGGCTAAAGCCCGCTAGCCGCCTAAAGTCAACTTTAGCCACTGTTTTTGGCTAAAGTTGTATTAACATTGAAAAATCGAACGTTAGCCAAGGCCTGCTGACTAAAGCTGTACTGCCCACTTTGAGTAGGTCTACAAAAACGTACCTTGCCGCAATGCCCCACCCTTAAAATTTTTAGAGCTTAGTTAATGCCAATCGAATTATATTAGTCTCTTTCTTCTGCTTGGAGGAGTAAGATCATTATTTTCTGGTGTCTTTTAAATTAATATATTTTAAAATTGCTTTAATATAACAGAAGAATTTAATCAATTTAAAAATAAATTTATTGAAGAATTCACAAAATTATTATCATCAAAAAGCTGAAACAGTTTTTTTATTAGTGACACAGATTATTCAGATTTATTAATTGCTGTTAAAGAAGCAAAATCAGCTACTACTTCAACTGACTTGCAACTCCGATGGTTGCAACGTTATGATATTTTCTCGATAGGTGGATTAGTAAAGTTGATTGTTCCTTTGAAAGAAGGCAAGTTATTTAAATGTAATTGACTGTATATTCCTCCAACTGCATGACAATTTGAAGTTAATATTAAATTAAATTTACAGGAGAAACTCCAATTAAATACTTATAAAAAATGAGGAAATGTTTGATGTTCTAAACACAGCTCATATTGAAACTGGGAATGGAGGAAAAAATCGAATGATCTAGGAGCTCAAAAAAAATATATTATGCTCAAGAAGCAATTATGCTGTTTCTCAAATTTTGTGTTCCCTGACAAAAAAAAAAAAAAAAAAAAAAACAAAAAAATGCAAGAACAGGTCTTATGGTGAAACCAATTATTTCAAGTGAAATGAATAGCAGGTGTCAAGTAGATCTAATTGACATGCAGTCTAAAGCAGATGGACCGTATAAGTGGATTTTTAATTATCAAGACCTTCTTACTAAATTTGTACAGCTTCGAGCTTTAAAAACGAAAACTGCTGAGGAAGTAGGCGATGTTTTGCTTAATTTATTTTTATCATTTGGAGCCCCAGTCATTTTACAGTGTGATAATGGACGAGAATTTGAGATTAAAGTAATTGATCAATTAGAAACGATGTGGCCTAGATTTAAAATTATCCATGGTAAGGTCGAGGTGAGCTCAGAAATATTTTAATGTGTGTCATTGAAATTGATAACGATTTATTATAGTATATATATATTATTAACGATATTTATATTCCCAGCTCCTGTTCGCTTTTCCTCTCCCTCTCTGTTTTTCTTCTATTTATTCTCTCTCTCTCTCCTACTTATACTTATTAATTTATCTTATTTAACTAATAATTGAATAATTTGTAAATAATTTAAGAATTATCTGAAAACTTTTTTAACATTAAAAAGGGGAGCTGGTGCCGACACGACAGTATATATAACTCATTGTAGATTAATTTAGATGAAGCTTCTACAAAATTTGTTTTAGATTATAAAATACAATTGCCCGTGCGCTTCGCTTAGAGAGCTTCAAGGTTTGGCAAGAGGGTAGGTACATGGGTAGATTCAAAAGTGGGTAAGTGTTTACGTGCAAAGGTTTGTACAGGATCGAAAACAGTTGTATAAAAGATGATAGTTTCAGGGTTAGATGTTGAGGAAAAAAAAAAAAAAAAAGAACAACATACGTTCACAGTTACAAATTGAAGTATGAAAATAATAACAAAGTAAAAGTGGCTGCACATGGCTGGAAACTGGTGTCGGAAGGTAAACTTCTATATTAATCAGGATAGGTTAATTGGGAGAAACCTAGGTAGAAAAAATGTTGATAATAAATGTAAAAGGATGTAGAAAATATTTGTCAAAAAAGTTAAAGAACTGTGTGGGCAAAATTGTATGAAGATGATTAGTTTCACGATTGTAATTACAAAAAAATTTGCGAAGAACAATAGAAAAGGTAGTTTTTACAAAGATTAGAACAAAGATTCAGAGTTAGAGACCAAAGCATGAAAAAAAGAAAAAACAACAGCAAACACCAAAATTAAAGCAAGTAGATTCATGTGAAAGAGATAGGAACAATATTAAGCAAAAATGTACATATAACCGTAGGTTCAAAGTTACAAACGTAATGACAAGTCCAGGTACGGGAGTAAATACAATGTAGTTACCAGAGTAGTTATCAAGTTTGAAATCACGTTATGAACAAGGTTTGTTATAAGTTTATTTACAATAGTAAGCGCAAGAGGATAAAAAAAGATTATGCACAAGGCCAGATTCAGTGTTAAAAATTCAAATAAAAAAAATAAAGAACTAGAGTTGGCATAGGAGTAGAAACAGATGTAGAAACAAATGCATGTGTATCAGGTTCAGCGTTAGAAGCTTAAGTAAAAAAAAGGTAGTTAGCACAAGATCATAAACATATGTAAGAAGAAGAAAAAGTCATCAGACGTAGCAACGAGAATTAGAAAAAAAAAACTCAAGAAACATGGATAGTAGCAAGGTTAAGAAGCAGTTATTTATTATTTATTAACTTTCCCTGCTTCATAACCTTGCTACTATCCACGTTTCTTGAGTTTATTTTCCAACTCTCTTTACTACGTCTGTTGACTTTTTCTTCTTCCTACATATGTTAATAATCTTGTGCTTACTACCTTTTTTTTTACTTAAGCTTCTAACGCTGAACCTGATACACATGCATTTGTTTCTACATCTGTTTCTACTCCTATGCTAACTCTAGTTCTTTATTTTTTACCTTATAACAAACCTTGTTCACAACATTATTTCAAACTTGATAACTACTCTGGTTACTACATTGTATTTGTTCCCGTACCTGGATTTGTCATTACGTTTGTAACTTTGAACCTACGGTTATATGTACATTTTTGCTTAATATTGTTCCTATCTCTTTCACATGAATCTACTTGTTTTAATTTTGGTGTTTGCTGTTGTTTTTTCTTTTTTTCATGCTTTGGTCTCTAACTCTGAATCTTTGTTCTCATCTTTGTAAAAACTATCTTTTCTATTGTTCTTCTCAAATTTTTTTGTAATTACAATCGTGAAACTAATCATTTTCATACAATTTTGCCCACAGAGTTCTATAACTTTTTTGACAAATATTTCCTACATCCTTTTACATTTGTTATCAACATTTTTTCTACCTAGGTATCTCCCAATTAACCTATCCTAATTAATATTGAAGTTTACCTTACGACACCAGTTTCCAGCCATGTGCAGCCTCTTTTTCTTTGTTATTATTTTCATACTTCAATTTGTAACTTTGAACGTTGTAACGGGGTATTTCTTGAGAAAAGGGCCTCCCTTAAATAATTAAGAGAGTTTCCCGGGCCCTCCCGTTACAAGGTAATTCATTCTAAAAATAATTCGGGGAAACACTCCTTAATCTGGGGTCAGGGTTTCCACGGAGAGAAAACCTCCGGGAATGGTTGGTGAGCTAGAGAGAGAAGAAATAAATTATTATAAAAATTTTAGGTTAATTCAATTTTATTCTTGTCTACGAAAAATCAAGTCTACAATTACAAAAAAATAAATTTTAATTTGAGAACAAAGGAATATAATTGAAACTATAAAGTAGTCTACAAAATGGCGGGCAACGACGCCGCGCCAAGAAAATCTCGATCGAATTTATATAACTCTCAATAATATCCAAACAAAATTCTCATTTAGCGTACGTTACACAGAAATTTCCGGAAAACATGCTTTATAAAATTTTCAATGAAATATACAAAAAAAAACCTTACGTTACAAAATTTTCAAAAAAATTCTCTGATGCCCCAAAATGGCTACTATTTCGTTTTTCCAACTCTCGGTATAAGGAATAACCCAAGCTTCGATTTCCTGCTTGTACCTAGCTGTAAATTAAAAAAAATGTCTAAAACTCTCAAAAAAAAAAAAAAAAAACTCTTAAACAAGTCTACGGAAAGAACTTAGAAATTTTTTTAAATCACTCTCTCGAAACACTACCTCACACTATGGCTACTGAGAACAGAGTGACGCTCTCCGCGTCTCTCTGACTCGACTTCCTTCTTCACCATCCCCTCCAAACACTCTCCGCCAATCAACACAAATCAATCCAATTAAGCCTCATTCATACTCGAGGAACAGTCATTTGTCCACCAATCAGACACATTCACGCCACAACACCCAATCACGCTCCCGTCTACAATCTTCCGGTGGCGATCGCCACGCCACCTATATTACGCGCGAAAATCCAAATAAAGAATAAAAATAATGCACACGAGGCACTCACTGCGTTAACCTATCCCTCGCGCACATACTCTCTCTCTCGCTCTCCCCCATTCGCGCAACGTACACAATACAAAAAAAAATAAAATCTCACTCACGCCCGTGTCTACTGTGGTGAGCGTGCGCGCACG
This sequence comes from Encarsia formosa, assembly GCA_038277355.1. Lineage (NCBI taxonomy): Eukaryota > Metazoa > Arthropoda > Insecta > Hymenoptera > Aphelinidae > Encarsia > Encarsia formosa. The sequence goes on from CM076185.1 coordinate 62,087,802, forward strand.
CGCTTGGCGACGCAGTTGCGTCGTCTGCCAACACGCGCCGCGCACCTCCTCCGTCGCCGAAAACTCCCCGACGGAGAATCGGAACCCGTGTGTGGTGTATGTGTGTGTACGTGCGCGCGCTGGGCTGGGAGAGCCTTCCCGGGTGGTGAACATGTGTGTGTGTGTGTATGTGTCGTGCGCGCGCCGTGTGCTCGTGTTGCTACAGCAGCGTCCAGCCGACGGCGATCGTTGCCACGTGGTCGGCTTCTGCTGCGCGAGAAAGTGGCATGGTTATCACCTGGGAAAGTAAACAAACAATTTAATTATTTCATTGTTTCCCAGGTGACCTGACACTGCCAGGTAAGAAAAATAATTTACGAGGGATTCACTCCCTCGCAACGTATGTTGTTCTTTTTATTTTTTTTTTTCTCAACATCTAATCCTGAAACTATCATCTTTTATACAACTGTTTTCGATCCTGTACAAACCTTAGTACGTAAGTCCTTTTGCAACATTCTTTTGGAGAAATTTTTTGTAACTAATTATTAATAATTTTGAGTTGGATTAAAATTAAGTTGGATTATTTAGAGTGCAACACTCTAGTTTGTGAGCAAATTAAATACAAACTTGTTAGTTTTTACCATAAACTTATCAAGTTTTAATAAACAATGATATGAATGTTGGCATGTTAGCTAAAATTTTTTGTTAAAATAAAGACTGATTCACACTGAATTTACAGGTTACTCCCTGTTTATGAAATCTACACACTTTGAAGCTGTATCCAGACACCTAAACATCTCAAGCGAAGGATCAACAAGAGCTTTCTTCACCATTGGGTAGTCCTGCTTCTTAGCTGCTTTGGGTTACTGATCCATCCTCCTGCAATAGTTCTTCGAGCCATCAGACAAGCTACTGATTCACTTGGGTTGTCTTTCGAGCACCTTATCTGACTTCAACTGATTGTTCGAAGGAATCGTCAGGCTACAGTGGGCTCCTACAAGTTAATTTTCAGTATCGTATAGCCTTTTTCATTTGAGTTTTTGCTTACAGCTATTCTGCTGAATTTTGTTTGAAAATTTTAATCTTGTTTTTTTTTCCAGAATTTCTGAAATTGTGTTTTTCTTGCAGGCTTAATGAAGATTGACTCAAGCAAAGTCAAACCCCCAATTGATTAACTAACCCATGGAGTTTAGGAAGTCATTTAAAATTAGTTCTCAGATTTGTTATAAGACAAATCTATTGTATTTGTCTAAAATTTTACTGTGCCTTGCACATTTTTTAGATTACTAACCACACAACACAAACACAACATTTGTTACCCCCTTAGCTGATGTCTAGTGTCATCTTTACTATTTTTTCACTTTGTAGTGAAAATCAGTTATTGCTTAGGGTTTCTATAGAAGTTGGTCCACCAACGTGGAATAGATTTTCGTGTAGGACTTTTTACACCCTTTCAACACAACACATTCAATAAGGATAAATAAAGTGAAATTAAAATGCTTGCTCGTCAATCACTCGAATTGTCGAAAGTTTTTTAATTTTTTCATGTGCTTTGCCACGCATTATTATATTCAACGCTCGCTTGAATATAACCCCAATCTAAAGTAGTACCTCGTTTATCAGCTACTGATAAACCAAAGAATTTGATCTTTTCTTTTACTTCACAAGTGCTTGCGCAGAAATGGAAGTCGCAGTCAAAGCTCAACTCGCTATTCTCAAGCGAATAAGCGAGCACTACAAGAAATTCGAGAGCATGGAACATGTGGATAAAACAGTGTTCCTGGCTCAAACCAGACTCGAAAGAGTAGAGCAAGAGTGGAGGGAATTCATGGAGCTCGATAAGGAAATGCGCTCGTTAGGGGATTTTGATTCCACCCACGAGTATTTCACTAAAGATATTTACTATGAAACTCAAGCGGTTTATGATCTAGTCAAGTCCAAGTACTCGTTATTTATTCATGTCAATAAAGTTGCAGAGCCTCCATGGTCATCTCAAACTTCAGATGTTATAACACCTGTTCAAGCTAATAACTCTTTTGACCTCGGTTCCCTAGTCAAGAGTTTACCGCGAATTACGTTGCCCGTATTCTCCGGGGATCCTGCGGAGTGGCCTAATTTTCGGGACATGTACCTGTCCTTAGTTCATAATCAGGAGAGAGCTACCAACGTAGTCAAGTTGACGTACTTAAGGTCTTACTTGCAAGGTGAGGCACTTGACGTCATTAAATCGATCGCTATCACTGATGATAGTTATCAAACAGCCTGGGATACTCTCAAAGCCTTTTTCGAGAATAAACGCAGATTGGTACAAGGATATGTTGCTGACCTTTTTGAAGTTAAACCCATGGCAAAAGAGTCGTATACCGAAATTAGAAGGCTACTTAACGACGTTTTCACACCTCTTGACGCTTTTACAGCGTTGAATAGATCAACGAGACATTTGTCAGACATAGTAGTCCATATTCTAGTCTCGATAAAGGACAAGTGAACTCGAAGGGAGTGGGAGGTAAACTTGGGAAGATCGACCCAATACCCCACTCAAGAACGTGCTAAATCATTCTTGCAATCGCAAGCCTTAGTCCTCAAAGCTTTTGAAAGAACATCTAAGAATAAAGTTCCTCAAAATCTTGATTCAAATACGAAGAAACCTGGTGGTAAACTTAATGTAAGCTCCACGACAGTTCACGCCACGGGTTCAAACTCTAAGAATACTCAGGTTAAAAGGGTTCCCAAATGTGCATTGTGTTCACAACCTCATTTTTTAAATAAGTGTGAACTTTTCTTAACTAAGACAGTTGATGAACGAAAAAACCTTGTGACGGCCGAACGGTTGTGCTTTAATTGTCTAGGCCCGCACTTGATAAAAGATTGTAAATGTGAAAGAAGATGCAGTGAGTGCAAGGGTAAGCACCATTCACTTCTTCACAGAGACAAGCCCCCAAACTCGAATTCTAATAATTCAAATCCAGTTGCGAGTACACCGACTACTTCAAGTACTCATTCGCAACCCCCAGGTAATTTCGTTCAAATGAACCCGAGTATAGCAGAATTCAGTCCAAGTTCACAACCTTCACGCGGTCAACCTTCGCAGTTCGCAGGTGTTACCGATATTGATGATACTCACAAGACAGGTGTTTATTTGTCTTCAGCTCTTATTTACGTACAAAATAAGAAAGGTGATAAAATTCTAGTTCGAGAGTTAAATGATCAATGCTCACAATCTTCCTTTATATCAGTTCTTTAGTGAGAAGATTGAAACTCAAAATTGAAAGTACTTTTAACAGTATATCTTCAGTAGGTGGTCAAAAACTTACCACTTGCACACAGAAAACTGAATTTATGATAACGCCACATTTCAAATCCGATTTTGTTTCTGAGGTCAGTGCCTTAGTCATTAGTAATGTCTCATCGTACGTTCCTCCAAAAACGTACACCCGATCCAGTCTGTGTCATCTCATAGGTCTCAATCTAGCAGATCCTGAATTGACCTTAAAACATCCTGTCAAAGTACTTTTAGGCTCTGATATCCACGCAGATTTAACCCTCAATGGAATAGTCAAGGGACAACCAAGCGAACCAATTGCAACGGCTTCGCAATTGGGCTGGTATATCTCAGGCGGTTCCACGGGTACATAGCTCACTTCCACGAATACTGCGACAGTGTCTCATCACTGCGCGACAACTGATGAATTCTCTGAGCTTGTACAGAATTTTTGGCGGCAGGAGGAGTTGCCAAAAGTAAAAATTCTGACGCCAGATGAGGAGTACTGAGAGAAGTTTTTTGCCAAAACTACTACCAAAGACGTAACAGGTTGTTACGTGGTAAGACTACCATTTAAGCAAGAATTCATGCACTTAATCCATGATTTAGGTGATTCTTATCAAAAAGCAGTGGAAATGCTATATAGAATGGAAAAGAAATTCGAGACAAATCCAGACTTTGGCAAAATGTACAAAGACTTCATGAGAGACTACATTGATCGTGGTCACATGAAACTCGTTACCCCTAACTCGCCAGAATTTAAACCGATAGATAGTTGCTACTTCATGCCTCACCATGGGATATTAAAGCCATCAAGCTCCACGACCAAATTAAGAACAGTATTCAATAGGTCAAGTAAAACAAGTAAAAATATATCGATCAGCGACGTTTTGCATACAGGTCAGAATCTCCTTCCTGAACTGCCTGATGTAATAAATAATTGGCGAGTATATTGATATGTATTCGTCGCTGACGAACAACAGATGTTACGTCAGATTAGAGTCCATGATGAGGATGTTCACTACCAAGCAATAGTTTGGCGTTTCAGTCCTGATCAGCCGATTGACATTCTTTATCTACTCACAGTCACATATGGTTTGAATTGTTCAGTTTGGCACGCAAATAACACGTTACTTCTGCTTGCGGAAGAAAATGTTGCGGACTATCCACTAGCAGCGGGTACCTTACAGTATGGGCGTTTCATGGACCGTCAGGTGGTCATACACTACTAGAGGCCTTAAAAAACAGGCACAAGTGATTGAATTACTCTCTAAAGCAGGTATGAACCTCAGAAAATGGTTAGCCAACCACCCGGATATTCTTAGTCACCTACCTGGCGATCAGTTAGCAATTGAGCCAGCGTTGTTCAAGGATTCTTCTTCCGTCACAGTTTTAGGTTTGAAATGGCTAGCTGATGTGGATTCATTTCAGATTGATTTGAATTGTCATCCTCTAAGCAATGCTTACACCAAAAGAATAGTTTTGTCACATATCGCTCAAATCTTTGATCCTATGGGCTGGATCGCACCTGTTGTTGTAACCGCTAAATTATTTATGCGGTCTCTTTGGCTACTCAAATGCGGTTGGGACGACCCTCTTCCAGAAGACTGATTGGCGAGAGTGGTACGGAAAGCTCAGCTCGCTAATATCCATAAAAATACCGAGGTACATTCACTGGACACCCGAAGTTAAACTTTGTGAACTTCACGGTTTTGGTGACGCTTCACGAGAGGCTTTCGGTGCCATGGTTTACTTAAGAATCGTTGTAGGTGATCAGGCTTATACTTAGCTACATACAAAAACCAGAGTTTCTCCTCTAAAAACTCAAAGCATCGCTCGTTTAGAATTGTGCGCAGCACAATTACTAGCTCAACTCGCAAATCACGTTGTTGAATCGTTAAGGATGAATATAGAAATTATGCATTTGTGATCCGATTTCAAGGACACTTTGTTTTGGCTACGAAGTCATCCCGCCCGTTGGCAAACTTATGTAGCTAACCGGTGCAGGGACATACTCACTTTAGTGCCTCAAGCGCATTGGCATCACGTTAAAGGTAAAGAAAATCCAGCTGATGTTGCGTCAAGAGGGCTAGACCCTAAGTTGCTCGCTGAGTATAAACTTTGGTGGCAAGGGCCCACCTGGTTACGTGATTCGACACTGCCCTGGTCCACATCACTCGAAAAATTGACGGTTGAAAAAGTCCAAGATGAAAGGACTTTGAAAAATTCTATGATAACAACTTTACACCTGATTGAACCTCCCGATTCTATAATGTGGGTTTTAGCTCACAAATTTTCCAGACTAAATAAATTACTAAGAGTTACAGCTTACGTCTTTCGATTTCTACGAATCGTCCTCTGTAGGGTACAAGTTAGACCGGAGTTTTCAGCTACTAAACTAGAGACCTTACACTTTGAATTTTTAACTCAAATTGAGCCCAGTGACTCTATCTTAATAGAGCCTGGGGAGTTGGAAAATTCTTGGTATTATTTTGTGTATTTGTTTCAACAAGTTCACTTCGCCGAAGAAAGTGAGCGGCTGCGCACTCAAGATGATCCAAAACTTAAGACCTCACTCGCTAGGTTAAATCCTTTGATAGATAGAAAGCTCCTTCGTGTTGGAGGTAGACTAAATCGTGCCTTACTGGCCTTTGATCGAAAGCATCCACTCATTCTTCCAGGAGACTGTTTTCTCTCCAAGTTGCTAATTCATTAAACCCACGAGGCTACACTGCACGGAGGCGTACAATTGACCCTTGGGAAGCTTCGACGTCGTTTTTGGTTACTTAACGGCCGTGCAGCTGTTAAAAATATGATATGTAAGTGCAATCCGTGCAAAAAGTACGCCGCACAAAGGTATACTCAGCTCATGGGTGAGCTACTCAGAGCAAGAGTCTTGCCATCACCACCATTTAGTCGTTCAGGCGTTGACTATGCTGGTCCGCTGTTCGTGCGTCTCACCAAAAGTAGAGGTAAGGGTACCATGAAGGCATACATTTGCCTGTTTGTTTGCCTGTCCACCCGAGCCATCCATCTAGAAGCCGTAGAGGACTACACCTAGGAAGCCTTTATTGCGGCATTCCATCGATTCACAGCTAGGCGTGGCCACTGCAGCGAGCTTCGCAGTGACCAAGGTTCAGACTTCATTGGTGCGGACGCCGAACTCCAGCAAATGTTGCAGAAATCCTCAGATTTTACTGTACGAGTCAGCGCAACTTTGGCTCCTCAAGGTACGACCTGGACCTGGAATCCCCCTGATGGCGCACACATGGGTGGGATTTGGGAAGCCGGAGTGAAATCAACCAAGTATCACATTAAAAGAGTCATCGGTGAAAGTGTTCTTACATTTTCCGAGCTCGCCACTCTACTTTGTCGTATCGAGGCTTGTCTCAACTCAAGACCTCTTCTGCCTTTGTCAGACGATCCGTCCAACGTCGATTTTCTCTCCCCGGCTCACTTCCTTATCCAAAGGAGATCGTTTCTGGTACCTGAAGCCGATTATTCGGAGGAAAACATCCCCATAGGAAAGAGGTGGAAAATTCTAGCACAGAAAGTATAACACTTCTGGCAACGCTGGAAGGACGAGTATCTTCCCTCGCTCCAACCTCGTATGAAGTAGTTACGAAAACAGTACGCCGCATCCACGCGTCACGGGAAACTTCTAAGCTCACGCGCTTAGTAAGAAACCGGAGTCCAAGCTTTTCCTGTCAAAAAGGCAAAAGACTCGGCTCCGAAAAAGTATTAAATTCATAGTGAAAGAGTCTCGAACTCTTGTAATTCTAACGCGGAGTAAAGAAACAGTGAAGAGTTCAACCGAGTTTTTATTTCAAGAGCCTTTAACGCCTCTCCTCTCTCGCACCCACGTCCCACGGTCCTTCGAAAATATAGCCAATCAGTCAATCCCAAACACTAACTTTTGATCAAAATGAGAAAGAAACCTCTAATATAAGACAAAATTTTATTCAGAACAAGTACTATTCGAGAAAAATATTAAAACTTATCATTTTGATTTTTTTCATACGCGTGCAGTCCAATGATGAAGTTGTTTTTTTTCCTCATTTTAGGTTATATTTCGACGACCGCTGCAACTAGATTCATTTTTTTAACATATTAAAAAATTGTTAAATTTTCTACATTAAAAAACAAAAATTTTGCGATCTTATAGAAGTCACTACGACTTTTCGTTTTCAAGACACAGCTGTTCAAGTACTAAAAAAAAGCCAAAAACGCGTTTTTTACAGTTTTTGCATATACTATTGTGCCGGTTCACGGCCTCTTCTTTTTTGCTGAGTGCTCGCTCCGCTCGCCAACCCCCTATAATTTTATACTTATGCTTACCTTTGTGTTTACACTTGTAGTTACCCTCGTATCTACCATTGTTTCTACTCTTATAGCTCTATTACTGTTCCTTTAGTTTTGCTCACTTTTGTACCTACCTCTGTGACTTTCCTGGTTTCTATCCTTGTGCTTTCCACTTTTTTTACTTAGGTTCCTACCGATTTACTTTTTCCTGTTTTTACATCTGCTTATACTTCTATGCTTACTCTGTTGCTACCTTTTTTTCTACTTACACAGTGAAAAATAAATGGGAGTTTCTCCAATTTAAAATAGGAGGTGCTCTGAGCCGTATCCGACTGTAGAATCTCCTACCAAAAAAAGGAGTTTCTCCTATTTTTTATAGCACTCTTCGCCGGCAGTTACCTTCTTAGTAAAATTTATGTACTCACCCATACTTTTCTCATAGGTACTTAGAAATAACTCCTGGTGCACTCACTCGACTTCTCTTAGAACTTTTTCTCGTAGCTAGTGCTTGGAACCAAGAATACCGGGTGCTTCAGGTCGACTCCTGGTGCACTCGGTCGACTTCTCCTGGAATTTTTTCTCGTGATCGATGCTCGGGATTTAGAATAAGGTACCGGATGCCCCGGGTCGAATCCTGGAAATGTCTCAGGAAAAGCCAACCGGGTTCCCCGGATCGACTCCTGGTGCACCCGGTCGACTTCTCCTGAAACTTTTCCTCGTAAACGGTGCTCGAGATTTAGAACAAGGTACCGGGTGCTCCGGGTTGGATCCTGGAAATGTCTCAGGAAAGACAACCGGGTCGACTCCTGGTGCACCTGATCAGCTTTTCCTGGGATATTTCCTTGATTTTACCCAGAATATCAGGTACCTTATTCTAGGTCCCAAGCACCGGTTACGAGAAAAAGTTCCAGGAGAAGTCAACCGGGTGCACCAGGAGTCGAACCGGGGTACTCTGTACCTTGTTCTAGATCCTAAGTACCGATTACGAGGAAAAATTCCAGGAGAAGTCGATTGGGTGCACCAGATGTCGATCCAGGACACCCGGTATTCTTGAACCCGAGCACCGGTTACGAGAATAAGTCCCAGGTGAAGCCGACTGGGTGCGTCAGGAGATATTTCTTAGTACCTATAAGATAATTTAAATTGTGTAATACTTTACATATTCGTCTATATTTAATTTTAAAAAAACCTCGAGGATGATCTCCAGGTATACCCGTCATTGACACCTTGCTAGTCCGGTTAGGATACGCCGTCCAAAGTATCCAAAAATTCATGTCTCCATCGAGGAAATTTAAAAAAGTCCTCGAAGATGATCTCCAGGTATACCCGTCATCGACAGCCTGGTCGTCCGGGCTTACCTCGTCTGCGACCTTATATCTAACCCGGGTCTGCAGCGATCTATAATATGTAATAGTCTTTATGTGATTTGCACATCTCACGAGGATCATCTCTAAGATTTTTAACCTATATATTTATTGAAAAGTACAATTTCAAAACGGAGATTTAAGAAAAAAAATAGGAGAAACTCCTATTTTTCGAAATTGGAGAATCTCCATTTTTTTTGGTCGAATCTCATCAACTATTAGTGAAATCTCCTATTTATTTTTCTCTGTGTAACTTCTAACCCTGAATCTATCATCTTGCCTACTATTGTGTCCACTTCTGTGCCAACCCTTTTACCTACCCACTTGCCCACTCTTGAATCTACCCATGTACCCACCTTCTTCCCTAACCTTGAGTCTACCGCTATGCCTACTCCTGTACCTACCCTCGTGCGTACCTACGTACACCTACTGATGTGCCTACTCTCGTACTCTCTTGCCTACTCTCGTATCTCACCTGTACATACCTTCGTGTCCACTCGTGGGATTATCCTCGAAACAGAAGTATTTTTCCTATACTTGTGCCTACCCTATACTTGTTCCTACTGTTGTACCTACCTCTGTGCAAGCCCTAGTTTCTTTCCTTATACTTTACCCTTTTTCTACTTGAGTTTTTACTAATCCACTTTATCTTGTTCTTATATCAGTTTTTACTCTTATACTTTCTCTGTTCTGAACCATTTTATACTAAAACTTCTAACCTTGAACCTTCCCTCTAGGACACCCTTGCAGAAAATATCTTTGTAAATTTTCGCGAATCTTTGTGAATTTTCATGAATCTTCGTGAATCTTTGTGAGTTTTTGTGAATCTTTGTGAATTATTGCATGAATTTGGAATGTTTTATTAAAGATTCCCAAAGATTCACAAATATTAACGAAGATTAACAAAAATTCACAAAGATTCACAAAGATTCACGAAAATTCACAAAGATTCTCATTAAATATTAATGTTACGATTTAGCTTATACTTTTTTTATAAATTTGATTTACATTGTAATAATACCGGTTGTTTAGGTTTATTTGACACCACTGACAAGCAAAAACTTTGCATGTATGCATCTTTTGAGCAGGGTAAGAACTACATCCTTTGATAATACATGTAACCATGAAAAGCATTTTTATTAATTATAAAGAAACTTTATGTGTAACTTAAAAATGTGGAATTAAAGTGTTTCTAGAGAGATTATAACTTTACTGACAAGGTTCATTAAAGTACTACATTTGAATGGATTACAAATGGAAATTTTAACATTTGTGACAGTAATAGTTTTTATTCACGATACGCAGATTAATATATACTAAACGAGATCCACATAACATTTTGCTATTTATTTTATGATCTTAATTATATTTTAAGAATACTCAAATGACATTCCCCCTGGGCTCAGGGAATACTATTTTTCGTCCTTCTAACCGAAACAAGGAGCGAAGTTCCAATTTTGAGGTTAGAAAGGCGAAAAAAAATTTATCATCACAACAAAAACAAGCATGAAATAATGATCAAAAACTAAAGTTCTCTAAAAATTTTTTTTTACATACAAAATTCTTTCAGTTTAGTTAATTGGTATTATAACGGGGCGAAATAAAATGAATAAATAATTTTTATTATCAAAATTTATTTTTTTTATTTACCAGGTTATTGCTAAATTTTAAATTTTACAATATCTTACAATTTATCATACGAATTCTCAGAGGAGGCACCGTTGATGAAAATCCTTTTCTCAAATCCGCAAGTGGAAAACGTCCTTTTCCATGCGTATGAACAACCAGGGAACCGAGCCTTTTCTACCACAGTTCAATGTACTCTGAACTCAACTGGAAAAAGGCCTTTTCTACCACTGTTGTCGTTTCTCTGCAGCTGTTTACGAAAGAACAGCCAAAGGAAGAAACGAAATAATATATATAGGTATATTATTTTTAAAATGCATAGTATACCGTACTATGAATCACTCTCATTTTTACGACTTTAAAACCAATGAGAGATCAAGTGTCCGATTTCCCCCTCGCTTTGCTCGACTTATCGCCGCCCGGCCGCCAGCGGGGGGGATACATGGATACCGCTCCACTGTGTCGCCTCTCATCAGTAAATTATAGAAAATTGCATTGAAATTCAGCGAATTTGAGAAAGCACAGTCCTGTACATGTAAGTGAACCTTGTCGGTACCACTCGAGTTGGATGTTTCAGCACTCGACCATCGTTTTTAAACGATGGCGCGCGCTACATGCACAGGAATATACTATTCTTTTACTCTTCATTTCTCTGTCACTGTCTATTACTTCTTTCTTTTTTCTTCACTATTACTTATCTCCCTATATTATAATCTGGTTTTTTTTTTATCCTCAAAGTTGAGTCCTCAAAATTGTAAATCAATAAAAATATGGTCAAAAGACACGTAAAAAAGATACTTCTGAGTCCTCAAAGTTGAGTCTACGATGGGAAAGTTGAGTCCTCAAAGTTGAGTCCTCCTTTTCTCAAAACGTTGTTTTTTAGATTCTCATGTAATATTTTCTATAGAAGCAGCTTGGCGTATAGAAAGATTTGAATTGTGTAAATGTAGTCATTCAGTACAACGTTTAGCAATTCATACAGAAAATCAACAAAACAAAATATATAAAGAAAATGAAGAAGAAAAAAGTTAAAAAATTGATTGCGTTGAGCTATTTAAATGGGTCTAATAGTAAATAATGAAAATGTATATGCCATTTTTGAAGAATCTATAAACTATTTAACTCCGAAAAAATTACAAGAATTTTTCGGATTATTTTTATTGTCCGAAAAAATTCCTGGTAATTTAATTTGGAATAAATATAAATTACATTTTATAAAAGATTTCAAAGATAATGCAGAAGGTAGAGGTTCAAATGAAATAAACAAATTTCTATTTAGCGAAAATTCTAATTCACGTTATGAATGTTTTGGTTTACCAGAACCATGCTTTAAAAATATTTCTAATATTTCTGAAAATTATGACTGCAAAATAAACTGAAAAGAAGAGAATGAAAAAATGTTTGAAAAATTTAATAATGATCAAAAAAATATATTTAATACAATGACAAAAAGCAAAAATAATATGTACTTTATAGATAGACCAGGTGGTACAGGTAAAACATTTTTTCCTTTCGGAGGAAAATTAATAATTTTAGGTGGCGATTTTCGACAAATCCTTCCTGTAGTCAAAAGAGGCAACGAAAAAATTATTGTAGAAGATACTATTAAGTACAGTAAAAAAAAAAATTTTTTAAATTCTTAAACTCACTGAAAATATGAGATGTAAAGATAAAATTTTTTCTAAATTATTACTAAAAATAGGAGAAGGTGAAATTGAAAATTTTAAAATACCTATGAAATGGAAAATTAAAGATGTTAGCAACTCAATTTTTGGAGATATAAATGAAAATAATAATTGAAACAAAGTTATTTTAGCTCCAAAAAATGAAAATGTTGCAATGTTAAACAGAAAAGTATTAAACATATTAAATGGACCAAGTAAAACATATTACAGTATAGACAAAGCCATTCATAAGGGAGTTGATCAAACTGATTCAAATATATGTTTAGATTATCCAATTGAATACTTAAATTCAGTAAATGACGGGCTTTCTACCCATGAACTAAAATTTAAAAAAAATGCAGTGGTAATGTTAATTAGAAATCTAAGTAAAAAAGATAGTGTATGCAATGGAACTAGTTTGAAAATAACAAATTTATATGAACATAATATTGAAGCTACATGTGAAAAAACAGGAAAAATAGTACAAGGTAGGTGAGGTTGGTTAGGCGGAGGTTATGGGGGAGGAGCGTGGAAGGAGAGATGAGGTGGGAAGGGTTTGTTATTGCACTTAAAAATGTTAGTAGAGCTTTTTCAAAATTTAAAGTACTTCAACGAAATTTTAAAGTTAGTGACTGAGTTGATGAATAAGGTGAATAAGATTTGTTCGTAGATTGGGTGAGATAAGTTTGGGGGATAGAATACGGTATTTGAAGTAAATAAAATAAGTGAGGTCAGTAATATAGCTAAGATTGAATTAGGTCAGGTAGTTGAAGATAAAAAAGTAAGTATAGTTACTAGGGTTCTTAATATGGGTGAGAATAGTAAGTCGGGTTAGATAAGGCGAGTGTGTGCGGAGAGTAGAGTGTAGCTAAGATGGTTGCGGGCTGGTAGATCAGATATTAAAATTAAAACTTTGGCTCTAATTAGAATTTTCATATAAAATCATATATCATTAAAAAGGTCTTGAGCTCAGCTTTCTAATTATGTCATTTTATGTCATTGAAATTTTTATTAAATACTTTCTGTTGTCATGAGAGAGTGCTGAACAAAGCCGTTTATCATTTTAAATCAAACCCCACCCCTACAAAATCATAAATCGGCTTAAACGCAATTTCGCGAACTGTTACTATGCAGGAAGTAAGTTCATCTCATGAAGAATCTGTAGAAAAATTTTGTAGATTATTTTCCCGAGCTGAATTTCAACCAATAGGAACGCCGCATTTGACATTTGGCGGAGGGGTGTGGGTAAAATTATTTCGATAATTTGTCGGTTATTTCCAATTCGAACGTTTTTAGTCGCAGAGCAACTTGAATTGTTAGACTTACTCGAATCAGCTTTTGGTTTGGACCCGAGTCACTGCGGTGTATACCTATATATAAGTATTCATAGGTATATTCATAGTAAACAAAAAGTAATATGAGTAATATAACTATATCCGCAAAAATGTAAAATACAGCATTTCTATGAGTTGAAATTCAGCTGGGGAAAATAATCCAGCCGAATACCCCTCGTGCTTCAAAACTTTAGATAATTTTCCTCCAGTTTTTTTGCACAGCAACCAGGGGGGCAAGTTTGACAAAAAACCACTCGCGCTTCGCGCTCGTGATTTTGAACCTGTCAAACTTGCCCCGCAAAATATAGTCGGAAAATTATCGACAATTTTGAAGCACTAGGGGTATTACGACTGAAAATCGAGGCTTGCATGTACGAGATTGCAAAATTTGAAAATAATCGTGATTTTTTTATTATTTCTCTAATTACTAGAGTAGTTTTCAGGGTGGGCAGTTTAAGCTAGAGATCTAAGATGAGTCAGGTCCAGAATGAATAAGGTGAGTAGGGTTTGTTGGTAGAGCGAGTGAGAGATGAGTTGGGGATTAAGTGTGGTATTGTGGTATTGGGGATTAAGTAAGTGAAGTAAGTGAAATTAGTAAGGTCGAGCAAAAATATCTAAAAAGAAAAAAAAAAGTATCGTGAATTATAAAAAGTGAATATAATTTTGCTAGTATGTTTTCAAAATGTACAGTTGCATATTATGCATCTCCACAAGAAACATCTTGATATAAAACGCTTCTTAATTCATGATTTATCGTGATAATCAATGCGTCATATGGAGTTGGATCGCATAAGATTACAGTCAATCGCATTTAACACTGTAGAATTACAGTAGGACCTCGCATTGCATTGTTTAAAAATATATCTAACTGGATCGCAGCGTATTGCATTTTAAAAATTACATTGTACCAGATCGCTTTGGATCATGATGCCTTGAATTAGACTGCGTTGTATTACTTTGGATAGTCTTGGATCACCTGAATACTGTTGAATCGGATTGGGCTTTAGTTCATTACTTTTTATTCATTGCATTGAATTCGATGTATTTGAATCGCTTGAGAGCTGAGATGATCTTGAGAGAATCATCTTTTTTTAATTACACTTGACAGAATGTTGACTTTAGATTATAATGAATCGTATCCGATGACGCCGTACCATTTTGAATTGTATTGAATTCGATTGGATTGGATTGAATCGTATCGGATTGGATCGGATCGCATCGGATCGCATCGAATTGGATTGGATTCGATCGCATCGGATTGCATTGAATTGGATTGGATTCGATCGTATTGGATCGGATTGAATAGCATTGGATCGCATTGGATCGCCTTGAATTGGATTGGACTTGATCGCATCGGATCAGATCGGATTGCATCGCATCGGATCGCATCGGATCGCATTAGATTGGATTGGATCGCATCGGATCAGATTGAATCGCATTGGATCTAATCGGATTTAATCGCACTGGATCGCATCAGATCAGATTGAATCGCATTGGATTGCATTATGATCGGATCGTATCGCATTGGATTGCATTAGGATCGGATCGTATCGCATTGGATTGCATTGCGATCGGATCGGATCGGATTTGTGCTATATTAATTAACTTTCAACTGGAAAATGATAAGGAGTCTGTAAGGGAACTTAATTTTTTCACCCAGTAACAAAATAAATAAAAGACAAATTTGAGATAATCACCGGCAGGATATTGATATTTAAAATACCGAAAAAAAACTTTCAAGCATTCTAGCAGTGAGGTATTAAGATATTTTCAGGATCTTAAAAATGGAATACCAAGATATTCGATTATGAGTACTTAATTTCATAAACGACCTTATGATTATTCAGTAATATAAGACATTTTTTAAAGTTTAATTCAAATTTTTGGGATTAACATTGCGATCCAACTCCATATGACGCATTGATTATCACGATAAATCATGAATTAAGAAGCGTTTTATATCAAGATGTTTCCTGTGGAGATGCATAATATGCAATTGTACATTTTGGAAACATACTAGCAAAATTATATTCACTTTTTATAATTCACCTTACTTTTTTTTTCTTTTTAGATATTTTTGCTCGAGGCTACTGACACACTTTTTGGAGCATATTGTTTTTCGTATTAGACTTTTAGGGTGAAATCTGCATCGTGCGTCCGTACAATGCAACAATTAGTTTCAATTCTGTAATATATAATTTTTTCATCAAATTTTGTGACACCTTATAGTCTGCACTCAACTAATACATAGGTGCGAGTAATCCTCTACAAGATTCTCAACACTATGCACAGAAAAAAGTTTTATCGCATGCTTTATTTCTACAATCGATACATTCTTTTTTATCAAATTAATTTTTTTTTTCGAGTTTTTTTTTCTAGTTGCTTTTTTATTGTACAACTTTTTGACATTTTAGCACTTGTCATATTTTCTTTTCTATTGCTACTTTTAATAATGTTATGGCATCCAATTCGTTCCAGTGGGCCTGGTACTAATTTTTAAAATTTTACTAGCTTTCACGCCACTGTGATACCACTACCTTTTTTCTACTTAGATTTCAACTTATTCACTTTTTCTTGTTCTTATATCTTTTGGTACTACTGTGCTTGCTCTGTTCTTAACTTTTTTTCTTCTTAAACTTCCAACCCTGAATCTACGCACATGTTTATTTATGTGTCTACTTCAGCGCATACCCTTGTTAATACTCTATGGGCAACCCTTGTGTATATCCCTGAACCTAACTTCATTTCTACTGCTGTGCATATTCTCGTAACTACTATCTTATCCTCCCTTGCAACAAATCTGTACCTACTCTTGGGTCCACTCCTGTGCCTACACTCTTGCCTAAATTTGTATCTACCCCTGTGCATATCCATGTACCTACATTTGTGCGTTCCTTAGTATGTATCATTGTGCTTACTCCTGTTCGAAACCTTGTTTCTACCTAATTTGTAGCTACCCCTCTATGTACCCTCATGCGAACCTTAGTGAATCCTCTTGCACCGACCCTTGTAGCTACCAGGCATGTTAATATAGAAAAGGTCTTAGGCAAGGTACCTAAGTCGGCCTAAGACCTAAGAGAAATTCGAATGGTAACAATTTTCGACTGCACACTATGCTTCGTATGCATGATCGCTGTGTTCGCTGCGATAGACTTGAGAAATTTTTTTTTCTTTTGCTAAATATTGTAACACCTATGGAGTCAGGGTGGACAACTGGTGATAATAACGTCTTGTAGATGATTTCTCCAGGAAGTTTTGACTCCGGAGGGGTCAGAACGGAAACCTGGGGGACCTGGTAATAATAACGCCTCGGAGACGATTTCCCCAGGAAAATTTGACTCCACGGGGGTCAGGACGGACACCGCGAGTTTTTTTTATGAAAAAATAAAACAAATATAATCACCCGAGCTGCTACGATCCCATAACGCCGAGCTCGCGAATTTTTTTTATAAATAAATAAATACATAATCCCTCAAGCTGCTACTACCCCATAACGCAGAGCTCGCGAGTTTTTTTCATAAATAAATAAATACATAATCCTCCAAGCTGCTATAACCCCATAACGCCAAGCTCGCAAATTTTGTTTATAAATAAATAAATGATTATATAATCTCCCAAGCTGCTACAACCCCATAATGCCAAGCTCGCGGGTTTTTTTTATAAATAAATGAATAAATACATAATCCCCCAAGCTGCTACAACCCCATAACGCCGAGCTCACGAGTTTTGTTAATAAATAAATAAATGATGATATAATTCCCCAAGCTGCTACAACCCCATAACGCCAAGCTCACAAGTTTTGTTTATGAATAAATGAATAATTATATAATCCCCACAGCTGCTACAACCCCGTAGCGCTGGGCTCGCGAGTTTTGTAAAAATAAATGACTGAAAAAAAATTTCCCGAGCTCTTGCAAGTTTTTAAGAAATAAATAAATCTAAAAAGATCCCTCAAGCTCCTACCACCCCATAATGCAGAACTCGCGAGTTATTTTATAAAAAAATGAATAAATACATAATCAGCCAAGCTGCTACAATCCAATAACGCCGAGCTCGCGAGTTTTTTTTATAAATAAATGAATAATTATATAATCCCCCAAGCTGCTTCAACTCCATAACGCCAAGCTCACAAGTTTTTTTTATGAATGAATAAATAATTATATAATCCCCCCCGCTGCTAAAGCCCCATAGCACCGAGCTCGCGAGATTTGTATAAATAAATAAATGAAAAAAAAATATCCCGAGCTCTTGCAAGTTTTTAAGAGATAAATAATAGGGATTATATAATTGTTAATTTCTTTTATAAAAAAAATCGCGAGCACGGCGTTAATAGGGTGTAGCAGCTTGGGAGATTATGTATTTATTCATTTATTTATAAAAAAAACTCGCGAGCTAAGCGTTATGGAGTGGTAGGAGCTTGGAGAAATATGATTTATTCATTTATTTATGAAGTGACTCGCGAGCTCGGTGTCGTAGCAGCTTGGGGGATTATATGATTGTTAATTTTTTTTAATAAAAAGAATCGCAAGCATGGCGTTATAAAGTTGTAGTAGCTTGGGGGATAATGTATTTATTCGTTTATGCATAAAACCAAACTCGTGAGCTCTTCATTATAGGGTAGTAGGAGCTTGGGGGATCTTCTTATATTTATTTATCTCTTAAAACCTTGCAAGAGCTCGGGAGATTTTTTTTTCATTTATTTATTTACACAAAACTTGTGAGCTCGGCGCTATGGGGTTGTAGCAGCTGGGAAGATTATATAATAAGTCATTTATTCATTAACAAAACTCGTGACCTTGGCGTGATGGGTTTGTAGCAGGTTGGGAGATTATATAATCATTTATTTATAAACAAAACTCGCGAGATCGGCGTTATGGGGTTGTAGCAGCTTGAGGGGTTTTGTATTCATTCATTTATTGATAAAAAAAACTCGCGAGCTCTGCGTTATGGGGTTGTAGCACCTTGGGGGATTATGTATTTATTCATTTATTTATAAAAAAAACTTGCGAACTCTGCGTTATAGTGTCGTAGGAGGTTGGGGGATTATATAATTATTCATTTATTTATAAAAAAAACTCGCGAGCTCGGCGTTATGGGGTTGAATTAGCTAAGGGGGTTACGTATTTATTTATTCATTCATGAATAAAACTCACAAGCTTGGCGATATGGGGTTGTAGCAGCTTGGAGGATTATGTATTTGTTCATTTATTTATAAAAAAAATTTGTGAGCTTGGCGTTATGGAGTTGTAGCAGCTTGGGGGATTATGTATTTATTCATTTATTCATAAAAAAAACTCGTGAGCTTGGCGTTATGGGGTTGTAACAGCTCAGGGGATTATATATTCATTCATTTATTTATTTATTAACAAAACTCGTGAGCTCGGCATTATGGGGTTGTAGCAGCTTGGGGGATTATGTATTTATTCATTTATTTATAAAAAAAACCCGCGAGCTTGGCATTATGGGGTTGTAGCAGCTCAGGGGATTATATATTCATTCATTCATTTATTTATAAAAAAAAACTCGCGGGCTCAACGTTATGGGGTTTTAGCAGCTTGAGGGATTATGTATTTATTCATTTATTTATAAATAAAACTCGCGAGCTTGGCGTTATTGGGTTGTAGCAGCTTGGGCGATTATGTATTTATTCATTTGTCCTTAAAAAAAATTCACGAGCCCTGCGTTATGGGTTAGTAGGAGCATGGGGGATCTTTTTATATTTATTTATCTCTTAAAACCTTGCAAGAGCTCGGGAGATTCTTTTTTCATTTATTTATTCATACAAAACTTGCGAGCTCGGCGCTATGGGGTTGTAGCAGCTGGGAAGAATATATAATTAGTCATTTATTCATTAACAAAACTCGCAAGCTCGGCGTGATGGGCTTGTAGCAGCTTAGGAGATTATATAATCATTTATTTATAAACAAAACTCGCGGGCTTGGCAATATGGGGTTGTAGCAGCTTGGGGGATTATATAATTTTTTATTTATTTATTAAAAAAAACTCGTGAGCTCGGCGTTATGGGGTTGTAGCAGCTTGAGGGATCATGTATTTATTCATTTATTTATAAAAAAAACCCGTGAGCTCGGCGTTATGGGGTCGTAGCAGCTTGGGGGATTATGTACTTATTCATTTATTTATAAAAAAAAACTCACGAGCTCAGCGTTATGGGGTTTTCACAGCTTGAGGGATTATGTATTTATTCATTTATTTATTAACCTTTAGCTGGCATGCTTCTGTGGTGTAACATAGCTGGCACCGTGGGGTGCTATAGTACCCCACGGACAAAAGTTGAAAAAATTAGAGGTTAAATGCATTATTAGAACTAAAAAAAATTCAGACATGATCTTTAGAGGTTCTATCAAAGAGTGTAATAGTTTAAATAACGATAACCTAAAGTCGGTCCTAAAAAAAAATCCAACAAGTCGAAAAAAATAGAAAAAAACCGTTTTTATTCAAAAAATCATAACTTTTTTGTTTTTTTATAAAAAGGTCTAAAATTTTAGCAGGGTTATCTCCAAGTAGTGGACTATAAAGGAAAAATAATAGTTTATATGGGTTATTGAAAAAAGGTATTTATTCTCAGAAATTACCATCTGAGGTTTACGAAAAAAAAACCATTAGGTATTTTTAGAAAATTTAATGTTATTCAATTTTTTTATTTAATTCATACAAAAAAACTGTACATTTTAATAAAATATTACATGAAGAAGTTAAAAACTGTAAAAAAGACATTTTATTCAAGTGCCAGCGCAGTCTTGGCAAATTAAAAATCTATGGTCCGGGCAAATCGGACGCGAACAAACGCCACAGGCTTTATCAGTTTTTTTGTCTTTTCCCCTAGTGCAAAAACTACTTCTTTTTTTAATTACAAGATTAACTTGAGTTATAGAGCGTACCGATGTTTCAGATATTTTTAGAATAGATCGGATTCCAAACTTTAGCTCTTTTGAAAGTTTTAAAATTGAAAGTCGCTGCTCCAAAAGCGGCTTTATTAAATAAAAAGAAAGGGTTTCCAAGCAAGAAATAGCAGTGATTTTTTCAATATTTTCACTCTGTTCTTCTTTGCAAGCTAATAAAATTCTCGCATTAACGATCGCTTGATCCAAGATCCCATAAAAATATCGAACAGGCCACCTATTAGATCTTTTACGCACACTGTAGGAATGGCATAACTTGTCGAAAGTATCCGTTCCTCCTTTATTTTTGTTATAATGAAGGACAATATTCGATTTGTCACCTGTCATTTCTTCAGTTTTCAAAAGTGACGAAGCAATTAGAACTATCTTATCAGATTTTTTTTTCTTTGGCGCATAAGTTAAAAGCGTAATGTTTTCAGTATGACAAAATTTAGTCATGGGACGATCTTTTTTGGGAACTTTGACCACGAAATCAACTGGTATTTCTCGTTTATTTTTTCGGATAGTACCCGTAATTTTTAAATTATACGGATCCTTCAGCATTCTGTGAAGGGAATCGAGGTGTACCAATTATCGCAAGTCACTTCACGGTTAGTGTTGTAAATTGGCACAGTTACCAGTCTAAAATAGTATTCAGGAACACTTTCATTATCTTCCAAGATTTCAGTATTCTTTCCTAAGTAAGGAATAGCATTAATCTGTAATAAAAATAAAATTTAGTTTTTTTTTTTTTTTTTTTTTTTCAAGTATTGGTTTCATAAATTAAAAAATAAAAACTTATTCATATTTACCATATAAGCTGTTTGAGAGTCATTCAAACTTATAATTTTGAGGCCATATTTATCGGGCTTATCTTTCATGTAAACTCTAAATTTACAACGTCCTCTGAAACTTAACAACTGCTCGTCCACGGTGCATTGACGACTTGGAGTGTAATTCTTTTCGCAGTTTCCGATGAACATGTTCCATAAATTTCGGATAGGAGCAAATCTATCATCTTGTTCTCTTTCATCTGCATTGTCAAAGCGCAAACACGTTGATAAAAACGTAAATCTGTGCCTTGAAAAAGCACTACGATACATAGATAAGCCATTAGTTTTGTCCCATAATCTGTTCATATCAACATCAGCCGATTTCCATAAACCAGAGTAATATAAAATTCCAATGAAAGCTTTCACTTCAACTGGATCAGTGTGATAATGCCACGATTGTTGTCGTTCCTCAACCACATAATGTAAGCTTTCCTCTTCTATTTTTAAATTGGTATTATCAACTATTAAATTTATCATTTCATCGGTAAATAAACAATTCCAAAAATCAATAATTGTTTTTGCATCGGCAGCGTTACCGGCCGGACCAGGTTTGATTTCTGGTAAAATATCCGACTGCCTGTCTGTAAAAGGCGAAAAAAATAATAAAAATTTTATAGTAATAAAATTGTTGTAAATAAAAATTCATAATATTTAAATTATTTCGGCTGAATAAATTTTATAACGAGAAAAAAAACTTGAAGTTAGTTTGTGAACATTTTACAAAAATACGCGTGCAAGCAAAAGAGAAAAACAGAGAGAGAAAAAGAGAAAAAGAGACAGAGAGAAGCGCTCAATCCCAGCGCGCATATGAAAAAAACCCCTGGTGTGCTGCTTACCTGATCTGCGAGAAGGACATTTTACATTCCACTGAAAACCATTTTTTCCATAAAGTTTCGATGACGGGCGACCACGCTGTGGAATTTCTCGACTCTGCAAAAGCCGTTGATTCTCACTCGGGACTTCCATATCGACGTCCATTTCTCCTTCTTCTTCAGAAGATTCTTCTGAAGAATATTCAGAGCAAGACGGTTCATCCTGACCATCGCTTTCAACTTCTTCATCATTGTTGTCAACTTCTAGTAAGTGCTCTCGCAAAAGTCGTGGCCGCAAATTATACGCCATGCTGAGAATATACATAAAACGTCGTAGGACTCATGGCATCGAGAAAAAAAAATTTTTAGTGACTGATTTAATAATTACTTACCTTTCAAACGTGTTTTAACGCATTAATAAAAGAAAAAAAAAATGCTCCAATTTTACTTGTATCAACGTTGATGGCACCGTGGGGTCCTGCAGTACCCCAAACCGCTTTCGACAACTGCTACGTGCAGACTTACGGTCATCGAACACTAATTATGGCGGGAAAGGCAAGCCTCATCCCTCAAGTGTAGGTAGATGTCGCTATAAACCCGGTTTACGAAATTTTAGGTACCGAAGATAGGTAAAGAAGACAGTGGGGTACTATAGTACCCCACGGTGCCAGCATAAGGTTAACATAACTCGTGAGCTCGGCGTTACGGGGTTGTAGCAGATTGGGGGATTATGTATTTATTCATTTATTTATAAAAAAAAACTCGCGAGCTCAGCGTTATGGGGTTTTCACAGCTTGAGGGATTATGTATTAATTCATTTATTTATGAATAAAACTCACGAACTTTGCGTGATGGGGTTGTAGCAGCTTAAGAGATTATATATTTATTCATTTATTCATCAATAAAATTCGTGAGCTTGGCGTGATGGGGTTGTAGCAGCTGGGGGGATTGTATAATTATCCATTTATTCATAGAAAAAAATCGGGAGCTTCGCGTTATGGAGTTGTAGCAGCTTGTGGGATTATATAATCATTTATTTATAAACAAAACCCTCGAGCTCGGCGTTATGGGGTTGTAGCGGCTTGGGGGATTATATAATTATTTATTTATTTATTAAAAAAAACTCGTGAGCTCAGCGTTATGGAGTTGTAGCAGCTTGAGGGATCATGTATTTATTCATTTATTTATTAAAAAAACCCGTGAGCTCGGCGTTATGGGGTCGTAGCAGCTTGGGGGATTATGTATTTATTCATTTATTTATAAAAAAAAACTCGCGAGCTCAGCGTTATGGGGTTTTCACAGCTTGAGGGATTATGTATTTATTCATTTATTTACTAACAAAACTCGTGAGCTCGGCGTTATGGGGTTGTAGCAGATTGGGGGATTATGTATTTATTCATTTATTTATAAAAAAAACTCACGAACTTTGCGTGATGGGGTTGTAGCAGGGGGGGTATACCCTAAGCAACTTTAAAAAATCGATTTTTTCTTAAAGTTTAACATCTCAAGAATGTTGTGTCAAAATTTCAAGTCATTCTGAGTCGATCTCAGAAAGTTACAGCAGTTTTCGTGCAATGATCGAGGATGAAAGCCGTATAGACAAAGCTGAGAAAGAAGCTACCAAAGAGAGTAAAGATGCCAGGGTTAAGCGTAGAAGGAAAGAAAAACAAGCTGAAGACGAAGCAGAAGCAGCAGAAGAAGTGCTTTATGGTGCAGGAATCGATGATTTCTTTTAAGGTAAAAAAAAAAAAAAAATTTCATTACTTTTATCTTGTTCAAAACTTTAAACGCGTTTTTCTCAAAACTAGTCTTTTTAAAGTCGGTGAGGAAAATATCTCGGCGACCGCTGCAGCGATCGTTCTGAAATTTTGAGGATTTCTTGAGTATATATTTTTCCAGGTATTAACACGAGGATTTTAAAAAATTTTTATTTTTACGGCTGTGGCGTCAACAAAATGGCGGATTTTTTAGCCGAAAAAACGGTTTTTCACTTTAAACAACCACCAAATCGTCAAAAATGAAAAAAACCCTCGTGTTATTACCAAGATAAACTTGTCTTCTAACAGAATCTTATTCAAAATTGATTTTGGGTGATCCTGAACAAAATGGCGTTCCTCACCGTAAAAAATCGAAAAGCGAAAGCGTCGCCGAAAAAGTACTGGCATCAGCTTATTTATTAATATTTTTACTTGAAAAAATTATGGAAGGTAGTTGAAATGTTGTATAATTATATGGTGAATAAATGACTTAAATAATATTAACTGTTTTTTCAATATATATTCCTAAAAATTACCTTTTTTTTAGCCTCTTAGAGTATACCCCCCTCCCTTAAGAGATTATGTATTTATTCATTTATTCATAAATAAAATTCGTGAGCTTGGCGTGATGGGGTTGTAGCAGCTGGGGGGATTGTATAATTATTCATTTATTCATAGAAAAAAATGAGGAGCTTCGCGTTATGGAGTTGTAGCAGCTTGGGGGATTATATAATCATTCATTTATTTGTAACAAAACTCGCGAGCTCGGCCTTATGGGGTTGTAGCAGCTTGGGGGATTATATATTCATTTATTTTTTTATTAATAAAACTCGTGAGTTCGGCGTTATGAGGTTGTAGCAGCTGGGGGGATTTTTGTTTTTATCCATTTATTTATAAAAAAAACTCGCGAGCTCAGCGTTATTGGGTTTTAGCAGCTTGAGGGATTATGTATTTATTCATTTATTTGTAAATAAAACTCGCGAGCTCGGCGTGATGGGGTTGTAGCAGCTGGGGGGATTGTATAATTATTCATTTATTCATAAAAAAAACTCGCGAGCTTGATGTTATGGAGTTGTAGCAGCTTGGGGGATTATATAATCATTCATTTATTTGTAACAAGACTCGCGAGCTCGGCGTTATGGGGTTATAGCAGCTTGGGGGATTATATATTCATTTATTTATTTATTAACTAAACTCGTGAGCTTGGCGTTATGGGGTTTTAGCAGCTTGAGGGATTATGTATTTATTCATTTATTTATAAATCAAACTCGTGAGCTCGGCGTGATGGGGTTGTAGCAACTGGGGGGATTATATAATTATTCATTTATTCATAAAAAAACTCGCGAGCTTGGCGTTATGGAGTTGTAGCAGCTCGGGGGATGATGTATTTATTCATTTATTTATAAAAAAAAAACTCGCGAGCTCTGCGTTATGGGGTGGTTGAAGCTTGGGGAATTATTATTAATTTATTCGACACTTAAAAACTTGCAAGAGCTCGGGAGGCGTTATTTATACCAGGTAGCCCAGGTGTCCATCCTCACCCCTTTAGAGTCAAAACTTCCTGGGGAAATCAGCTAAAAGGCGTTATGAATACCAGCTGCACCAGGACATGATCCTGACCACCCTGGAACCAATACTTCCTGGGTAAATCATCTACAAGGCGTTATAATTACTAGGTGCACCGGGTAATCATCCTGTCCCCTTTGGTGTCAAAACTTGGGAGGAAATTATCTACGAGTCGTTATAAACGACAGGTGCACTAGGCATCCATCCTGACCACCCTGGAGTCAAAACTTCCTGGGGAAATAATCTCCGAGTCGTTATAATCACCAGGTGCACCAGGTGTCCGTCCTGACCCCCCTGGAGTCAAAACTTCCTGGAAAAATCGTCTCCGAGGCATTATAATCACCAGGTGCCCCAGGTGTCCGTCCTGACCCCTGTGGAGTCAAAACTTCCTGTCGAAATCGTCGCCCAAGCGTTACAATTACCAGGTGCCCTCGGTGTCCATCCGGACCACCCAGGAGCCAAAACTTCCTGTAGAAATCATCTTTGAGGCATTATTATCATCAGGAGCACCAAATGTCCGTCCCGACCCCCCTGATTCAAAACTTCCTGGAGAAATCGTCTCCGAGGCATTATAATCACCAGGTACACTAGGTATCCATCATGACCACCCTGGAGCCAAAACCTCCTGTAGAAATCTTTTCTGTGGCATTATTATCATCAGGTTCACCAAATGTCCGTCCCGACCCCCTGGAGTCAAAACTTCCTGGGGAAATCGTCTCCGAGGCATTATTATCATCAGGGGCACCAGTTGTCCGTCCTGACCCCCCTAGAGTCAAAACTTCCTGTAGAAATCGTCTCCGAGGCGTTATAATTTCCAGGTGCCCCAGGTGTCCGTCCTGACCCCTGTGGAGTCAAAACTTCCTGTCGAAATCGTCGCCCAAGCGTTACAATTACCAGGTGCCCTCGGTGTCCATCCGGACCACCCAGGAGCCAAAACTTCCTGTAGAAATCATCTTTGAGGCATTATTATCATCAGGAGCACCAAATGTCCGTCCCGACCCCCCTGATTCAAAACTTCCTGGGGAAATCGTCTCCGAGGTATTATTATCATCAGGTGCACCAGTTGTCCGTCCTGACCCCCCTGGAGTCAAAACTTCCTGGGGAAATCGTCTGCAAGTCGTTATAATCACCAGGTGCACCAGGTATCCATCCCGACCACCCTTGAGGCAAAACTTTCTGGGGAAATCGTCTCCGAGTCCTTATAATCAACAGGTGCACCAGGTGTCCATCCTGACCCCTGCTTATAGAAGGGCATAGTAGGCCGGGGCATACTTAAAGTTGAGGCAACTCTGCCTTTCTTAATTTCTTTAATTATCAGAATCATCTTATTTTCTTTGAAAAGTGTTAAATTATATTGATTTATTTATTAAAGAGTACATTCTTTATTATTAAGACTACGGCTTTATTACAAGAAGCTAACCGACATGATGACGACTCCTTATCTTACTAATGAGTGCATATTCATAACACAGACTACTCGTATTTAAACGCGCTGTAATAATGCAATTCAGCGGTAACATACTTTTATTTAGTTCAATGTGCTGTCGAAATATTGTTTCTTCCGTCAGCATTTTGACACTCACTCTCATAAATTTGCTCCCATTTCAACACACCTCTTCAAATTTATGATTTACAAATTATTCTTTACACCAATTATTCGTAATTCAACAAAAAGTTAATCAAGTCAAACTGTCATTTCTTCTACTTTAATTATTTGGTAACCTCGGGATCACGTACCTGTTTGGGATCAGCCATAAATTTGTAAAATTATAGACTTGTACCTTCTGTGCAGTTTGTACAGAGTGATCCCAAATAGGTAGGTGATCCTATATAGGGTCCACCACTCTATTAGGTTTACGGAGAAGTAAATGTTTTCCGTGGATGATGGAGCCAGGGAATTTATGTTTAAGTGTGTCCATGTTCTGGGTGTGACCAAAACACGGAGGAGTCGCATTTTTTTTCTCATTTTCGAATTTTAAAGGGTTTTATTTGAGTTTTTTATAGTTTAATCGCCACTCGAGTCATCTGGGGACTTACAAGGAGAGGCTACACCCTGCGGGTCACCGATGCTAACGAAACTTTGTGAATCGTTTTCTAATATCAAAGAATGAAGAAATCCATCAATAATTCTGTCCGATGGGCCTATAATGTTGATTCGCCATGTAGCTTATATGGCATTTTTTGCTCTTTTTTGGTTTTTTAGCTAATTTTTCAAAAATTCCTATTCAAAGCCTATTGCACTTAAAAAATTCTGCAACCTCGCATTCTCTATGTTTTTTTATTTGCTTTAAGGAAAAATATTTTAAAGTTCATTTTTGATGAGTTTGACTCTGTGCTAAGAGGATTTCTAAAAGCATTTTTTAGGGTTTTTTTTGGCTTTTTTAAACTTTAATTGTACGTGGACGACTTTATCAAAACGGTGTGTAAAAATATTTTTCATCGAAAATTCATGAAAAAATAAAAAGAATGCGAGGTTACAGAATTCTGTACGTGCAATAGGCTTTGAACAGGAATTTTTGGAAAATTAACTTGTTGAGACACTTTTAGATTTTTTGTGGTTTTTTAACTAATTTTCCAAAAATTCCTGTTCAAAGCCTATTGCACGTGCAGAATTTAGAAACCTCATCTTTTTATTTTTTCATGAATTTTTGATGAAAAATATTCTGAGACACCGTTTTGATAAAGTCGTCCACGTACAATGAAAGTTTAAAAAAGCCAAAAAAACCCTAAAAAATTCTTTTAGAAATCCTCCACGGAGGGAACTATTCAGGGTCAAAGACAGTGAACAAAAATCGCTCACGCTCCCGAAGCCTGCGTTCACGTAAAATCTAGTGAACCCTAAGCGATCACTGAAAAATCCAGTGAACAACACTACAATACCCGTGTAGAGGGCGCGCGTTCACATAAAAAGATGACGACGAGCACAACGCAGCACGCTGAACGATCATCTGCTTTGACTGTGATTGCTGATCACTGAAAAACACAGTGAATTGTTCTCTCCGTGTCTTAGCACAGGATCAAACTTATCAAAAATGAACTTTAATTAAATTTGTGGTTACGACCTTTTCGGACCAGGAAGGAGTGGGTGGAAAAAATTTTTTATTAAAAAAATTAGTTAAACTCCTCTAGTATTTTTTCGACGTTTCGGCTACCTTTAGTCAGCCATCATCAGGATTTTTTCTAAAAAGTTTATTTAAAGTTTACATTGATTAAAATCATCACTTATCATATAATAAAAATAGATACATTAGCTGATTAAGACACTTACCAAATTATGAATGTAGTAATTAGAGAATCGAAAACTTCGCAGGACGTTTGCTTTTAAACTAACCGTGTGAACACAAACAAATAAAATGAGTCAGTAATAGAGGAGTGGGATAGTTCTGGAAGTCATAAATTCGAAGGATTAAAGTAACCAAGTCAAAAAGGAAATTCAAACACACAAATTCTCCTATAGAAAGATTCAAAATATTTTATTAAGAACGACATCATAACTAGGTGGAAGATTAAAAGCCTCATTCTTCCTGTTCAAGGTCAAATCATCCTTACTCTTAATAAAAATCCCCTCAGCTATCTTGCGTTCCGAAAAGGTCGTAACCACAAATTTAATTCATATTATCGGACGGAAAACAACACAAAAAAATGAACTTTAAAATATTTTTCCTTGAAAGCAAATAAAAAAACAAAGAGAATGCGAGGTTGCAGAATTTTGTAAGTGCAATTCGAAAATCCAAGGAATAGCTATAGATATACAAATTACACGTGAAATTTGGTATAACTTGCAGCAAATGTCTCTTTCGCACTCGTGCAAGGGATAGGATTTTGGTATAACTTGTAGAGCGCCCTCTGTCGGAGCTTGGAGATACGAACCCTGCTGTATAGCCACACGTGTGTCACACGTGTGGCACACGTGTGGCACACACGTAACTTCCACACGTGTGGCACACGTAAAGTTCAAATAATAATTATTTGTCTGTAATAAATAATTTGATGAAACAATAAATATAAAAATAAATAATAAAAATTATACAATTAAAATTTTCCCAGCTATATTTCCCCAGGTCGACTCCTGGCGCGCCCGGTCGACTTCTCCTGGAACTTTTCCTCGTGGACGAGGCTCGGGACCTAGAGAAACGAAGGGGGGGCCCCAGGTCGACTCCTGGCGCGCCCGGTCGACTTCTCCTGGAACTTTTCCTCGTGGACGAGGCTCGGGACCTAGAGAAACGAAGGGGGGGCCCCAGGTCGACTCCTGGCACTCCCGGTCGACTTCTCCTGGAACTTTTCCTCGTAGACGAGGCTCGGGACCTAGAAAACCGAAGTGGGGGCCCCAGGTCGACTCCTGGCGCGCCTGGTCGACTTCTCCTGGAACTTTTCCTCGTGGACGAGGCTCGGGACCTAGAGAAACGAAGGGGGGGCCCCTGGTCGACTCCTGGCACTCCCGGTCGACTTCTCCTGGAACTTTTCCTCGTGGACGAGGCTCGGGACCTAGAAAACCGAAGTGGGGCCCCCCCTTCGTTTCTCTAGGTCCCGAGCCTCGTCCACGAGGAAAAGTTCCAGGAGAAGTCGACCAGGCGCGCCAGGAGTCGACCTGGGGCCCCCACTTCGGTTTTCTAGGTCCCGAGCCTCGTCCACGAGGAAAAGTTCCAGGATAAGTCGACCGGGCGCGCCAGGAGTCGACCTGGGGCCCCCCCTTCGTTTCTCTAGGTCCCGAGCCTCGTCCACGAGGAAAAGTTCCAGGAGAAGTCGACCGGGCGCGCCAGGAGTCGACCTGGGGAAATATAGCTGGGAAAATTTTAATTGTATAATTTTTATTATTTATTTTTATATTTATTGTTTCATCAAATTATTTATTACAGACAAATAATTATTATTTGAACTTTACGTGTGCCACACGTGTGCCACACGTGTGACACACGTGTGGCTATACAGCAGGGAATAGGCTTTGAACAGGAATTTTTGAAAAATTATCTAAAAAACCAAAAAAGTGCAAAAAATGTCATATAAGCTATACGGCGAATCAACATCAAAGGCCCATCGGACAGAATTATTGATGGATTTCTTCATTTATAGATATCAGAAAACGATCCCCAAAGTTTCTTAGGATCTGTGACCCGCAGGGTGTAGCCTCTCCTTGTTAGTTTTTTTCGTGGGTAAAGGCAAAAGTACAGAGGTTTTTATTGCTTCCTGGTCAGAAATATTGTCAGGACGCTAGCTAGGGCCTCGTTAATTGCCCCGAGAGCATAGTAGGGCCCTCGTTAGAATTGTAACGGGGCATTCACGGGGCCCTAATAAGGTTCAGTTAAAATGGTATTTTTGGCATTTAGATTTTGAGGTTATAACTAATTCCAAATGTATGAACAACTTGGACAATAAACTCTTGATAGTTTAATTTTATTTATCTACGTGAAAAAATCGAAAAATTTATTGCTTAAAAAAGTGTATTGAAAAATGTCACTAAGATGCTTAATAGTTTAGTAATAGTTTTTTTACTAAGACCACTACTGCTTTTTAATCAAATTTTTTTTCACAGAAATTTAAATATTTTTTTAGTTTTATTTTTAAAATCCCTTTTTCTATAAAAAAAACTTACTATAAATATATACAACTTGAAATTACAATATTTACAAGACACATAACCTCTAAAACAAGTTATTTTCTTTATATTCTATGATTGTCATTGTTGTTTAGAGGGTTAGCTAAAAAGTTTTTCTTAAATCTTTAAATTCATTATCTCCACTAAAGCTTGAACTTTTCAATTTCATTTTCTTAAAAAACTATCCACCTGTGTCCAATTTTCAAGTCAATTACTGCATATGTCCATGCAAATGATCTAGCGAGGCCCGAAACAGAGCCTCATTCGCTCCCCAAGAGGGCATTGATCTGATGTCGAAACGTTGAAAATAAAATAAATTGAAACAATAACAACGTTAACAATTTATTGTGCTCACCACATCCAAATTACTGAGAATTAACGTATGGCTATCTGAGATTTAAGGCAAAAATTCATAAAACTAAGAATACTTATAAATAATTTGATTTCAAAAATGTCTTTAGGCTATATTCGGCTTTGCTCTTCGAAAAAAAAATTTTGTCATTTTTTAGTTTATGGTTTAAATTTTACACGAAGAAAGTTTTTCGTCGACAATAGTATATTATACAATAAGTGCGTAAAATGCATCATTCACGCACGCGTGCTGGCGTCGGCTTTGCCGATGCCAATAGCACAAGTGTGTGAACAATGCAGTTTACGCACGCATTATGTATACTATTTTATATTACGAGTACTCAAAAATGCGTCAAAAGTGTGAATTTATTGACAGAATTTGGCTAAACTTTTAAATTTTTAGATTGATAGGTTAGATCCTGCTAGCAGACCGCCATAGTTGTTCTTGCTAGCATGGGTACTTTGGTTTTAGCTGTACACCATATAATATACATGGGTTTGCTATAGTGTACGTTTCACACCGCGGCCTCGAACTCGAACTCACAACAGCGCGTTGTAAACTTGTAAGGAGAAAAGATTTCACGATTTAGCGTCGCTTGATTTGTTTACTTAGGAATGCTAACGTTGAAACTGATGCACAAAAATGATCCCGAAATAATCATTCATACAAGTATAAGCTCGGTCATCAAAACACAGCTGCTGCCAGTGCCATCTGCTTTCTCCACGCTGCCGCCGCCGGCCGCTGTCTCGGTGTTTACCTACATCTAATTTTTCCCGACGTTAATTTTTTGAAGTCGTGGTCTCCGCCGGTGCTCAAGCCAAAAACTGAGGTAGTTGCTCGTGTTTAAAAACATTTGATCCTTCGTAATATAGTCTAATGTGTTTTAAAATAAAATATATTATTGAAATCAAACACACTGTTCCTCCTAACTTAACTTCAACTTACAGTTTAAACACTTTTTACACTTTTAACTATAAGCAGATTTTTATTTAAGTAAATATATTTCAACTGCTGATTATTATTTTGTAAAATATGATTAGCAAAATCTACGTAGCCTCACCGCTGCACGCAACACAACTTGATGGCCGAGGTTATGTACGTTTACTTTTTAACTAAGTAGACTTTTTATAAAAAGAAAAAAATAAAACTTTTAATAACTACCTATACTTGACGATTAATTTTTATAAAAAAGTATTATTTTGTAAAATACACGGACGATTAATGATATGAGCCGCAGGCCGCTGCAAGACTCTTGCAACAAGCAAAAGCAGCTAAAACCAAATATAACTGCTGCTCAGCTTTGAATTTAAATCAATAGATGGCAGCTCTATCAACATGAGCACAATCATAATGTGCGATTTTACACACTCAAAATAGCTGTTTTGAATGCGTAAAATACGCATTTTAGAGAATGGGTAATATAAAAAATTTTAATGACAATCTTCTTCATGCATTCATTTTTTTTTTTTCGTAAACAAAGATAAAAGATAAAACAAGGTTCCACGTAAACCTATGACATTTATTTGGGGAGGGTCATTTGAGGTAGATGCAAGTGTCCACGTAAATTACGAACTTATTCGAACTTCGAAACACGAAGTTATTCAAGGTAAAAACTATCGTCAATGTAGACTTTGAATAGTAATTTGGCAAGATTTATTGCATTCAAAGTTAAACAAAAGTCAACGTAAACCAACGAGGGTTATTCAAGAAGGTTTAATTAACAGTAAAAACCAGTGTACACGTGAATCTCTCCCTTAATTTAAATAACTGTGCCCAAGTAACCCTCCCAGGTTCCTCAAAGGTAGTGCATACAATCACTTTCAAAAGCTTGAAATAGTATATTATATAATAAGTGCGTAAAATGCATCATTCACGCACGCGTGCTGGCGTCGGCTTTGCCGACGCCAATAGCACAAGTGTGTGAACAATGCAGTTTACGCACGCATTATGTATACTATTTTATATTACGAGTACTCGAAAATGCGTCAAAAGTATGAATTTATTGACAGAATTTGGCTAAACTTTTAAATTTTTAGATTGATAGGTTAGATCCTGCTAGCAGACCGCCATAGTTGTTCTTGCTAGCATGGGTACTTTGGTTTTAGCTGTACACTATATAATATACATGGGTTTGCTATAGTTTACGTTTCATACCGCGGCCTCGAACTCGAACTCACAACAGCGCGTTGTAAACTTGTAAGGAGAAAAGATTTCACGATTTAGCGTCGCTTGATTTGTTTACTTAGGAATGCTAACGTTGAAACTGATGCACAAAAATGATCCCGAAATAATCATTAATATAAGTATAAGCTCGGTCATCAAAACACAGCTGCTGCCAGTGTCGTCTGCTTTCTCCACGCTGCCGGCGCCGGCCGCTGTCTCGGTGTTGTGTTTACTGTTTATGTAAGTACCTACACCTAATTTTTCCCGACGTTAATTTTTTGAAGTCGCGGTCTCCGCCGGTGCTCAAGCCAAAAACTGAGGTAGTTGCTCGTGTTTAAAAACATTTGATCCTTCGTAATATAGTCTAATGTGTTTTAAAATAAAATATATTTTTGAAATCAAACACACTGTTCTTCCTAAGTTAACTTCAACTTACAGTTTAAACACTTTTCATAACATTTGATACTATTATTATTACACTTTTAACTATAAGCAGATTTTTATTTAAGTAAATATATTTCAACTGCTGATTATTATTTTGTAAAATATGATTAGCAAAATCTACGTAGCCTCACCGCTGCACGCAACACAACTTGATGGCCGAGGTTATGTACGTTTACTTTTTAACTAAGTAGACTTTTTATAAAAAGAAAAAAATAAAACTTTTAATAACTACCTATACTTGACGTTTGATTTTTATAAAAAAGTATTATTTTGTAAAATACACGGACGATTAATGATATGAGCCGCAGGCCGCAGCAAGACACTTGCAACAAGCAAAAGCAGCTAAAACCAAATGTGCCTGCTGCTCAGCTTTGAATTTAAATCAATAGATGGCAGCTCTATCAACATGAGCACAATCATAATGTGCGATTTTACACACTCAAAATAGCTCTTTTGAATGCGTAAAATACGCATTTTAGAGTACGGGTAATATAAAAAAGGCTATACTTTAGATTAAAATATCTCGAAAATTAGTCCAGGTCGGGGCATTCAGGAAGAGAGGAAGTTGTTTAAAAATTATTCAAGTTTAACATATTAAGAATTTGGAGAAATTCAAGGTTTATTCAGGCTTTAGTAAACAGAATTATAAAAAAATTACTAGACTGACGCTTGATAATCTATCTTGACCATGCAAATTCAACAAGCTTTGAAGTATTTTTCCTCAAAATTGAACCCTGCTCCTTAATTAAATACCATTGGATACCTTGAATTAAAACGAACTTATTAATACAAGTTTTAAAAAAAGCGCACCCATCATGGGACGGCTGATAGAAGCGTAACTTCAGTCTCTTTGAGCAGACAGAGGTTTTAAATTTTATTTCTCATTATGATGCTAATTTTTGTTTTACTAGTTTTGAAATTTAATTTTAAAGACCCGGTGCACCTGTGTCTCACGGAAGACATCGACATCCTCTTGGATACGTGCGTTTGGTTGCAAAACATCGATTTTAAATCAAACTTCCTGGAGAAGTCATCGTTGATGAGTTTTTTTGACCTGGTGCACCCGGGTATATCGGGTCATCGTCGACACCCCCGCGGGTAAGTTTATTTGATTGAAAAACATCGATTTTATACAAAACTTCCTGGGGAAGTCGTCGTCGAGAGGTATATCGAGAGATCGTCGACACCCCGCCGGGTTAGTTAATTCAATTGCAAAATATCGATTTTAAACGAAACTTCTGGGGGAAGTCATCGCCGATGAACTTTTTCGACCTGGTGCAGCCGGATGTATCAGGAGATCGTCGACTACCCCCCGAGTTTTGCCCCGAGTAAGTTTAATTAATTGCAAAACATCGATTTCAAACAAAACTTCCGGGGGAAGACATCGCCGATGAACTTTTTCGACCTGGTGCAGCCGGATGTATCAGGAGATCGTCGACTACCCCCCGAGTTTTGCCCCGAGTAAGTTTATTTTATTGCAAAACATCAATTTTAAACAAAACTTCCTAGGGTAGTCGTCGCCGATTAAATTTTTCGACCTGGTGCACTTGGATTTACCAGGTCGACATCGACGTCGACGTGCCCTCGAGTAAGCGTGTTTGATTGCAAAACCTCGATTTTAAATTAATTTTCCTGAGGCCCTTTTTTACCTGGTTGTATCTCTTTATTCCGCGTTTCGGAGGCAAATGACGATCTCATCTAACACTAAAATCTGACGCTTAAATCTGACGATCACTTTTTCATTTTACTTTGGCCGTGGATATGTAATAGTATTAGTATAGCTATATATGTAAAGCTACGCTTCAAGAATTCAAGGAGTTGGGATATTTCACGTAACTACCTTAAATCTAATGACGTACACATTAACCCACTTGGGTTGTTTAGGAAGGATTATTAAATTTATGGGAGAAATTTACGTGGGCACGAGTTTTCACTTTTAATCCTATAACCCTTCTTGGTTTACGTAGATTTTAGTTTTTAACCTGAATGCCAATAACCCTACAAAAGTACTTTTTTTTTTATAAAGAGGAAAAATGTTAAATTTTTTTTTTGGTTTAAAACGTATGATGATTAAATAAAAAGTTGAAGGAAATTTATTTGACTGCAAGTATTAATGGTTATTAGTTTCTAGTGGTACTTTTGTATGGCACATAACATTATTTTAGAAACAGTTTTTAACTTACAGCAAAAAAACTTTTTTTTAACCTCGTTGATCACAAGTAATAACTTGTGTCCCTCCGACGCAAGCCAAAAGAACGAAATGTACTCCCTGCGCCATCGACCAACGTGCACCCGGCCAACTGCATGCCCTCGCTGGCGCTCGGGCCGCAACATGGCGGCTGGCTGCGTGTCAGCCGATGGCGCTTCGGGAGTACATTTCGTTCTTTTGGCTTTAATTGGAGGAAATCAAGTTATTTTTTGTGATAAACGGACTTTTAAAAAGTGCATATATCCCTCAAGACTAAAGTTTGCTGAGGAGGCCCACGTATTTGCAGCCCTGGACTTCGTCTCGGGATGCAATGACAGCGGGCCTCCACTGCAAACTTTAGTCCTTCTGGGAATAATATACTATTTTTAGGTTAAAAAATCTAATATTAACTACCGAATAGTAATTTTATGTTCAATTTATCACTATATTTTATAACTTAATTCATTATTACCATTAAAATGTCAATACTTCAACTTAAATAGCACTCGTAACTACTAATTAGATACACGGTTGCAAATTTTAGGTTACGTACCTATTGATTATGATTTGCTGATTCCGAAAAAGCGATCAATTGAAATTTGCGCCTCATATGTAAATCTTAATTTTTTTAAAGTTATTTTTATTGAGTAATAATCTAATAGTACAAGTGTTGAAAATCTCACAGTTGTTTCTCGTTACTTGAGACAAAAACTGTCTCAAATATTAGATTTAATTAAGATTCTTTGAATATTTTTTTTTGGAAAATAAGTTCTTGACCTAATTTTTTTAACGGAAAATAACAGAATTCAAGAAGTACCCAATAATTTTTTTCAGGGTCAATTAAATAATATAAAATTGTAAAGTTGTTGAAATTACTTTTATAACTATTTACAACTATCTAGAGATGTATTAAAAATGCTTATTACTCAACGTCAAATTAAAAATGAAGAAGGAAACATTTATAAATAATATTTTAAAGTAGAGAAAAGTGAAAGTCGGAGCCGAAAGTGAATGAAAGAGACAGAGCGAGAGAAAGAGAGAGAAAGAGAGAGGAAGAGAAAACATACGAGTTTAAACTGAATAAGAAAGCATATATATGCTGATCAGGTCTTAAAAATGAAAGTAAAATCAGTGAAAAAAAATTGAAAGTAGTAGTAAAATTGGGATAGTAAATATCAACACTGGATACTAGCCGATATATCAATTTAAGATATTTGATTACTTTTTTTTAATTCTTAATTTTTGAGTAAATTTGTAATTTAGATAAAATTTAAATTTTTTTGCTAAGTTAAACGTAACGTAATAATTTCAAATAAGTTGCTCTACATAAGTGTTAGATATTTTAATTACATTTTATAATAGTCTAAAATAAATTTTAACTTTTATACACTTAGACACTAACATATAAATCATCTTCAGCTCAATTTTTTATTTATAGTAATTTTCTGTTGATGCTGACACATTAAAAACAAACTTTCTTCAAATTACCTCCTTAATAATTTTAAGGTTTTTTCAAATTTTAGTTCGAATGAAACACAGTAAAACTTTGTTACACTCTCATTAATATTATTAATTTTATTTTTTGAGCAACGTGTTCTAGCCTCTGAGTCTGTTGGGAATAGCCACTTAAAATTTTTTAGTCTCAGAGTTTGGCAACACCGCACTGAAAACTTATACTCCCGACATACCGCATGGCTCGTGGTTTTCATTTTATAATCGTGGAACGCAATGGTTATACTTAAAATACCGCACAGATTCATTCGCTTATCGTAACTTACAAGTTATCTGCACATGTTTGTAGCTTGATAATAAAAAATTAAAATTTAGTTTTCTTTAATTAATAATTTATAAATTTATATAAATGTATGAGTTTTGAAAATCGATTATACTAAATAATGCAATTGTATTTTATCTTTTTCAGCTTTATTATATTCAATATGTGGTTTAAAAAAAATATTTTTGAGTCATTTTTAATAATGATTTTTTAAAGATGGATTGTATTTATTCTAGCGATTTTGAAAACATCTCTTTAAAATGTTTTAAAAAATTATTGTTCTTATTAATTAATATACACGTTAAAAGTAGTGATGTCACGTTGAAAAACCTTAATTTTAAGAACAAATCGGATTATGTTTTCTGATTAAGAAACTTTACAAAAAACAAATTATTTTTCATGACTTTTATTAAAAAGGAAAATGTTAAGCACACTCTATGTATGTATGTGTTTTGAAAATTTTTATAATTTACCAACAATGCAATAAAACGTTTATTAAATTGTAAGTTTTCATCAATTCATATCAAAATCATTTATAAATGACATTAAACGTGTCAAATTGTAAATAGATATCCTTACCTTTTTTACTGATTATTATTAACTTTTATTGCATCAAAAAAATTATATTTAAATTTAAAAATCTACCACTGGAATAAAAAAAAAAAAATGATCTCTGATCCAAAGTCTAACAGTTAGGTACCTACTTAAATTTATGTTGATTCCCTTACATGGGAACATTTTAAATAGATTAAAAATTTAAACTGACCAATATTATTTTCGTGAGATCAAATACGTGTATAATCATTTAAAAAAGTTTTTCCAAAAAAAACGATATTAAATAAAAATGATATTAAAAAATTTATTTTTTTTACAAATCTTTTTTATTTGTTTGTTCATTTCATTTAATTTACAATAAATATTTTTTGAATAAGTTCAACTTTTTATAGCTTTCTCTCAAATAGCGTTGTTTAAAAAATCCATTTTTATCCAGTTGGTTCGAAAATTTAAAAAGTGTTTGATAATAAAAAAAAAAAAAAAAGATAAATTAATAATTTACCTTGAATAGTTCATTACAATCAGACGTCTGACCAGGCATAACAGCCATTGACATGTCCTTCATCGCGTTGACACAAAACAATAGTCTGAATTTCAAGTTCACTTTCACCTTGTGTAATATTTTTATCTCACGATCCTATTTTTAGAAAATTAAAAATCAATCATTTATACTTTAATAATTAATAATTCGTGTAAGTTATTTCAGAGGGAGAGAGAGAGAGAGTTAAAGAAAGAGATAAGGAACTGGAGAAGTTTGAACTACTTATTATCTTTATGTATTTACTTTTGATCAAACAATTATTTTTGAAGTTCATCAATCTTATTCTTAGTTAAATTTTCATAAATTTAATGAAATTTTTAGCAGAGGTTGGTGAAATACAAACATTCCAACGAACGCACGATAGCTAACTGACTGCATGCAACACTGGGCCAGAGAACAAGCTGTATACTTCGGCTCGAGCGTCTAACAGGCGATGGTAAATCTTACCAATTGTACACAAGAGTGGGAGAGTAAAGAAACTAACGAGAAAAAGAAAAATGAAATGAACTATCCGTTAACGTATGTATTATGTTATTCTGTGTTAAAAAACGCTTTAATTTATGAAAAAAAAATGTCTCTGTATTAAAGTACTATATATTAAATAGTTCTTTTTTTAAATTCCTTCTTACAATTCTGATTTGTTAGAATGTTACTCGTGGATTATATTTTATTTTATCTTTTTAATTTCTGTCATTGTTTTCATTCAGGCTAATGTATGTTCAAAACTTAGTCTCAATTAACTGAAACTTAAGATTCTCTATTAATTGTGTAAAATAAAATGTACTTTATTAGCCATTTTCAAAAGTTACAAAAAGTTTAAAATTTTTTATTTCAACAGAGACTTTTATAGCAATGGTGGGGTTTATATGCTATCACTCTGAGATAAAAAGGACGAAAATTCCTATGAAATTTTATAAAAAAGCCTACCCGTCATGAAACGATTGGTAGATGCATATAGGTTCAAGTCGTTTAAAGCAAGAGTATAGTAATCAATTGAATGGATAATTGTACTTTTAATTTCTTTTTATTGTTGACATAAAGTGTTTACTTTTAAGAGAAACTGATCAAACCATAGTGTATTACAACAAAAACTTAAAATCTAAATTTATTAGTTTTAAAGTTATCGGCATAAAAAACCTATCTAGATGTAAGTAACTACTATTTTTCATAACACGGTCGGGGAACGATTTATTTGATCTCTGAGAGGATTGCCACTTGCGAGTCGCTATTCGCAACCCAAGCCAAAGACTACGGTTGCAACGAGATGGCCAATCAACCCTTCTCGACGATTTCTGAATTTTTGTTCGAAAAAAATATAGATGGATCAATATAAAGGTATGTGTATTTACCAATCAGAGTGAGCACTTGAAATGTTAAAATAACTATGTTACAGGAAGACAGAGCCATTGATTTCGATTGAAACTCAATGTTTTCAAATAGTTTTTAAAGTTTCGATTGGTACGATAAATTTTTTAAAGTAAATTTAATAGATTTTTATGGCTCTTTTTTTAGGAGAAAACATTTTTTTTTAAATCAGTCAATTTCAATGGTTTTATCGATGTAAATGAATGTATTTTTATAATTTTTCTTTTCAATAAAATTGAAATGTCATGAAATATATAAACACATAAAAAAATTAATCGATTTTAATAATTTTTTTCAATAAAAATCAATAGATTTTAAAAGATTGTTTTCAACAGAATTCAACTGGCCCAAAATTTGTAAATAGTTAAAAAAAAAAAATCAATTCATTTGTGAGACTCTCTGCTTCAAAAGATCCCTCGATTTCAATTCAAAATAAATGGTTTTGAATAGTTTCAATCGACACCAGTAAAAATTTTTTTAATCAAAATCAATTGATTTTAATGCCACACTGTTTTTAAAAAACTTTAATAAAAGTAAATAAATTTTTTTAGAATTTTCAATAAAATTAAATGAACTTTAATAGTTCATTGGAATTTTACTGCAAAAAATTTCATTAACACAAAAAAACTAATTGAATTCAATAGATTTTTTAATAAAAGTAAACATATTTTAATGGGCCTTTTTCTACTATTATTGTACTACTTAGAAACTGATTGTAAGTGAAAGTTTTTCAAGTGGGCTCGACGTTATAAGCGTTATAAATCATGAAACTCTAATTTTGTTGCATATATTTTTTGAGTACCCATCAGTATAACATATACTAAGTACCAGATGGTTTAAAAAAAATTAATTGTTTATTTTTTTAAGGTAATCAGGCTTAAAATTAGGCTTAAAATTAGTTTCAGATTTAAGTATAACATTTTAAACGGGGCCAAAAATGGTATATATATGTGTGATTTTGAAAGATTCCGAATTAAAGAACCGACTAAAATATAAAAACAAAGAAAATACTTGCTTGAAGGGACGACCAACCCTTCAGGGCTCCGAAGAGCATAACATTTTCACCTTTTAAAAAGTGTAAATTTGTTGATTTGTAATTGATTTGATATAAACATTAAAACCAATTCGTAAAAACTATAACTATTTACTCGAAATAAAAGTACAATCCTAAAAAAAATTTTTATAGGGTAAGTTGGGGTGTTTGTGCTAACGGACAGGGCACTTCTAATCCTTGTAAAAAAAAAAAAAAAAAACTATATAATAAATTCAAACTTTTTTTTTTTAATTATGGTGGTTTTCTACCTGAGCTAGTCAAGTTCGAGACTAAAAAAAAAATTATTTCACCAAATTAGTAAAAATTGTTTATTAAAATTTAATTTTTTTCTTTTTATGGCTTCTGAAATTATTTGCTACCAAAAAACATTGACAATCACAACAAAACATTTTTTAAAACTTTTAACCTCACCTTTGAATACCGCAGTTATGGAGGTTATTCACGTGAAAATTATTTTCGTAAAATTATAGTAAAATTCTTAAAAGGTCAATTTTTTGCAGTTTCAAGGAATGAATTCTTCGATAGTGAAACTATATGTATGTGGTTTTTCTAAAGGATCTCTATTGTAAGAAGACAGATATCAATAATTTAGTACACTTTTTCAGCGTAGCGTCCATACGCGTAATGAAAAAAATTCAATCTTTAACTTGCTGTAACTTTTAAACTATATGGTCAATTTTGATCAGACTTCGGAAAAATGTTTATTAATATCCAATAAAAACCTCCAGAAAATTTGAGCTGATTCTCTATTATCATGCATTTGGTAGAAAACCACCTTAAAGTTCAAACTATTTACAAGCAATTTCTTTTATTAACGACATTCAAAATTTGTTTTTTAAAGACAAAAACGTCTCTTCAAAATAAAAAAAATAAAAATAAGGTTCCTTGTGCGAGGGCTCTGCTGTTTGTGCAAGGCTAAGACTGCGATAAAAAAAAACGTATTCGAGGTTAGGTTAGCCGCACAAACAGCCATCACTGTATGATAGGCTGTTTGTGTGAGCCTAAGGCATGGGTATCCTAAGATATAAGAGAGAACCCAAAAAGAATGTCTGCATTTTATTCGTGATGTGATTGGTTGAAGAACCAAATTTAAAATTTGAATTTGAATTTGTAATTGTTATATTACAATTCAATTAAAACATCTAGAGAATAGATTTGATAAAAAATAATTATGTAATCAAGTGTTCAAAATTATCCGATTAAAATCATGAAAATAATAATAATTAGTAAATAAACAAAACCAATATATGAATCTAAACCCAAAAAGTTTAAATGAACTCTGAACGTAGCGAAAAGGTAAAGGGTATACATAACTTATTGTAGGTTAATTTAGATGAAGCTTCAACAAAATTTGTTTTAGATAATATAATACGATAGCGCGCGCTTGTACGCTAAGAGAGACTAGTTATTTTTAATTACCCTTGCAGAAAATATCTTTGTGAATTTTTGCGAATCTTTGTGAATTTTTGTGAATCATCGGGAATTTTTGTGAATCTTCGTGAATGTTCGTGAATATTTGAGAATCTTTGTAAATTATTGCACGGATTTGGAAATTTTCATTAAAGATTAGCAAAGATTCACAAATACTCGTATTCACGAAAATTCACGAAAATCACGCCGCTGACATGCAAAAACTTTACGCGGATGCACTTTTTTAGCAGGGTAAGAATAATTAC
Organism: Encarsia formosa; assembly: GCA_038277355.1. Taxonomy (NCBI): domain Eukaryota; kingdom Metazoa; phylum Arthropoda; class Insecta; order Hymenoptera; family Aphelinidae; genus Encarsia; species Encarsia formosa. The sequence continues at coordinate 62,130,905 of CM076185.1, forward strand.
ATACTTTGATAATACGTACAACCATAAAAAGCATTCTTATTAATAATAAAGAAACTTTATGTGTAACCTAAAAATGTGAAATGAAAGTGTTTCTAGAGAAATTTTAACTTTACTGACAAGGTTCATTGAATTTAATACATTTGAATGGATGACAAATGTAAATTTTAACATTTGCGACAGTAATAGTTTCCATGCACGATACGCAGATTAATATACACTAAACGAGATCCACATAACATTTTGCTACTTATTCAATTGTGGTGGCATTCACTTGATGAAGATTAATAAACATATTGGAATGGTAAATAAAATTCAAACTCGTATATATAGAGTTGAGAAATCTTCACTTTATAAAGTGATAAAGTGAAGATTTCTCAACTCTATATATACGAGTTTGAATTTTATTTACCATTCCAATATTTTGCTACTTATTTTATAATCTTAATTATACATTTAAGAATACTCAAATAACAAGAGAGAGCACACTACAAAACCAAGTGTCTTATTTTGTCACGATTTTAAAACACGTCTTTATAAAACTAAGAAATTGATAAAAAATATTTATCATCACAACAAAATTGTGATAAATTTTTTTTTAATCATCAATGTTTTTTAATTTGGAGAAATTATATTATCTAAAAAACAAGCATGAAATAAATAAAAAAAATTAAAGTACTCTAAAACTATTTTTTTACATAAAAAATTCTTACAGAATAGCTAATTGGTATTAAAGTAGAGTTGGAATCTTCGATAGAAGTGGTTTTATGAGAATCATTAGCAACAGTATTCGATCTGGTAATAGGAGTATAGACTGCGCTCATAATCGTGGCTTTTCTTTTCTTTTTTTTTTTTAATAATTTTATCTTCTATCTGAGCTAGTTCAGCAGCAACTATTCTCCCAAAAAGTTCATCTTCCAATGGTTTTTTTTATGCAGAATCTTTTTTTTTTCCTCTTGTGTGTTGAAAGTTCTGAACAAATTTTAGGCTGAGCTTGTTTTGTAAAAGAAGATGTTGGATTAGATGTACCAGATTTAGCAAAAATCCAAGGTAAAGGTATTGTTAAAACAGGTTGATTGCGCTGATTATTTTCCTGAGCTGAATTTCAACCAATAGAAACGCTGTATTTGACATTTGGTGCAGGGGTGTGGGTAAAATTATTTCGATAATTTTTCGGTTATTTTCAATTAGTCGCATAGCGACTAAAAAATTATTAGTAAACAATTAGTAAACTACATTAAACCCTATGTAATTCGAAGAATTTGAAGTAAAAAGACTATTTTCCCCCAAATGTGAAATACTGCGTTTCTGTGGGTTGAAATTAAGGATGTTCGATGTTTAAAAAATTAAAAATTTAAAACAGACGACAAAGGTCATAAGAATCGTTTGAAAATTATTGCAATCTTTAAGTTTAGGTATAAGAAATAACGTGTCTAAATTTCAGAAGGATTCACAACACGGTTTTTGAGATATTTTTATTTAAAGTTGGGCTAAAATCGCTCCAAATCGGATGATTTAACATAGGCTCTTATGGGAAAACCATGCCGTTTTCATTTCACTGTAGTTTTTGAACCAGGATGTGAATCATGTTGAGATTTGGATATGTTATTCCTTAATCCTTAAGGAACAAATTACTATGTTTTTAGAAAATTTCTTATGGGTTTTTTAATAATTTCAGCGATGCTTTTCAATTAAAAATCAAGTTTGCTGATTTTTCTCAATTTTTTAAAAAGTTTTCCAGACTTTCGATTAACACTGTTAGAAACAAGAAGTTTTTAACACTATGTAAAAATTTCAGAAAGATTCGTTTATTCAATTTCTAGTCCCAACGAGTTGAAAATAAAATAATTTTGTCAATCGGCTGCAGTGCGTGTCAGCTGTTCCCGTGCCTAACCTATAGGCGGCTCCCCCCACCACGGCGCCACGATCGAACGTCCTTAGGTTGGAAAAAATAATCCAGCCAAACAATGTTCGTACTCCAAAATTATAAAATATCGAAAAATTACTCGCACTTCGCGCTCGTGATTTTTAACCTATCAAACTTGCCCCGCTCGTTGTTATGACAAAAAACAGCTGGAAAATTTTCGATAATTTTGGAGCACTCGTGGTATTACGACTGATAATTTTCTTTTTTAGTATTGTTTAAAAAAGATTTTTGTGAAACTTCGTGAATTTTTGTGAACCTTTGTGAATTGTCGCGAATTTATGTTAATTTTTGTTGAAAAATTCTAAATCCACATAATAATTCACAAAGATTCACAACGATTCATGAAGATTCACAAAGATTCACGAAGATTTACTAAGATGTTCTCGCCAAGGGTTGATTGATTTATTGAAAAAATTGAGGTGGGAATCACGTTCGTCTATAAAAAACACACTGTTTTAGTATTTTTTTCAACTTTTGAAAGTTTTCTAAATTTTATTAATAAAAAATCATTTCGATTCACCTAATAGCTCCTCTGCCGTACAGGAGCAAAACCGCACTAACTGCATAGGAAACCCATAGCACTTAGTGCTGTTTTGCTCCTGTATGACAGCCCTCGCCCCTGAATTTTTTGCCTTTTTTGTTCGATTTAGTTTTTTTTTTAATTAAAGTTTTTTTTTAAATAATTTAACGCAGACTCTTATAGAAATCAAAAAATTTTTTTCTTTGATCGTATGTCACTCTTCCAAAAATGCAGAGATGAAGATTTAAATGAATTAAATTTAAGATCTAAATGCTGTGGGATCAGTTGAGTGCTGGAATAAAATTTAAATGTGACTTTTTAAATGTGATAAGAATTAATTTCATGCTAAAACAGGATTTTCCAAGAACTTTTTAATGTATTTTTGTTAAAGATAAGCAGTTTGAGAAAAAAAAATCATGTTTTTGCAGTTGGAGGTTATAATGGCATTTTTTCAGTGTTTTTCGGTGTTTATTGGTTGAATTCTTTTTCAAATGATCGGCGACATTATAGTTTTTATTTAGGTTATTGAAAGTTAAAATACTAAGGATCATTTTTGACCCTAGTCTGTAATGGTAGACTTTACGGGAAATAACTGAAATTCTTTGTTAAAGAGCACAAAATTCTTAACCTCCATTGTCGACCATGAAAAAATTGAAAAATTCCAAACTGTTTTTCCTCGATAAAATTCTCGAATATGAAATACGATTTACAATAAAATCAATCCCCTGTTCTTTTTTAGAATTCACTATTTGACTTACTCACTTTTATTCCTATTATACTGTTATAATAATTTTTTCGGATCATTGTTAGGATTATCCTTGCTGCCATCGTAAAAAACACCATCAATGATTTGTCAGCGAACATTTATATCATCTTTGTCTCTAAAACTGCACAAATTAAATCTCTTATAACTTGAATATTTAAAATAAAAAAATTTTTAATAGCATCAAGGAGGCTGGTGCGCTACCTCCTCTCGCCTCGGCGGGATTTGCGCTTATGTGACCGAAATTACTTTGATTTTCTTGGTTCTTGATTTTTTATTCGTTACTAACAGATACCCGCGTCTTCGACTGCGTTTTTTCGATGGAAGTATAATAAAAATTAAAGTTACATTCAGTAAATTAGAACAATAATAATTTTGTTAATTATTTTAGTTTATTTCACAGAATGTTAATAACATTGTCTTAACTGGACCGACATTATGACGACTATAACACTGAACTGATTTTACACTTTTCGCCTGTATAAATACATTTCTCAATAAATGCAATTAATCATTAGCATACATTCAATGACAGGAGGAATCTCTCCTGTCAGCATTTCATCATACATTTCCCCTACATAAATTTGTCCCGATTTTAACACAACTCCTCAGAGGGTATAGCTGATTAAGCGGGGATAATCGGCCCCCAGAGCAAACCCCTACAATATATATATCATTCGAAAGGGCATGAAAAAAGAAAATTTTTGATGCCAACCAGAATTTTTTATACCCACTACTGCGCATGCGTGGTCCAAAATAGTGATTTTTCAACTTTAATTCATATCTCAGAATCTATTAGGGCTAGAGACATGCGGTTTGCGGCAAAATTTAAAAAAAAAAAATGTAGTTCACCTATATTTTTTAATATTATTTTTGGCGCCAAATTGAAACCGTTTGAGCCTTTTTTTCGAATTTTTTTACCTTAAATTTGCGATAAAAAAAAAAATGGTGTGGCTCTATAAAAAATATATGTGACGTATTTTAATAAAAATTAGCCGCTCTGATTTTTTCAGATTTTTAAAAGAGGGGGGGGGGGAACTTTCCTGACCGATTTATCAAGACTTTTTACATAAAACGCCGCCTAGTGGGCGCATATTTAGTCAAAATTAAAAATTATATATACGGTTGAACGACATTTTTTTTTTTTAATTTTGCCTTAAACCGCGTTTTTCTAGCTATTTTAGGTTATAAGATATTAATAAAAGTTAAAAAATCACTATTTGGCTCCACGCATGCGCAGTTGAGGGAAAAAAAATTTACGGTTTGCGCCAAAAATTTTCTTTTTCAAAGACCTTTCAATTGATATGTATATTGTAGGGGTTTCTGCGAAAAAGTTTTTTAAGAATCATCCCAGGGCCAATTTATAACTTAAAAATCCTAAAAGTTAATATAACCTTATAAATAATTAAGCTAGATAAAGAAGTCATCATTTTTTTCGCCGAAACCCCTACAATATACATATCAATCGAAAGGTCTTTGGAAAAGGAAATTTTTGGCGCAAACCGCAAATTTTTTTCCCTCAACTGCGCATGCGCGGAGCCAAATAGTGATTTTTTAACTTTTATTAATATCTCATAACCTAAAATAGCTAGAAAAACACGGTTTGTGGCAAAATTTTCTAAAAAAAAAATTTAGTTTAACCGTATATATAATTTTTCATTTTGACTAAATATGCGCCCACTAGGCGGCGTTTTATGTAAAAAGTCTTGATAAATCGGTCAGGAAAGTTCCCCCACCCCTTTTAAAAATCTGAAAAAATCAGAGCGGTTAATTTTTGTTAAAATACGTCACACATATTTTTTATAGACCCACACCTTTTTTTTTTTATCGCAAATTTAAGGTAAAAAAATTCGAAAAATGACTCAAACGGTTTAAATTTGGCGCCAAAAATAATATTAAAAAATATAAGTGAACTACATTTTTTTTTTTTAAATTTTGCCGCAAACCGCATGTCTCTAGCCCTAATAGGTTCTGAGATATGAATTTAAATTCGAAAATCACTATTTTGGACTGCGCATGCGCAGTAAAGGGTATAAAAAATTCTGGTTGGTGCCAAAAATTTTCTTTTTTCATGTCCTTCCGAATGATATATATATTGTAGGGGTTTGCTCTGGGGGCCGATTACCCCCCTTAACCGGCTATACCCTTTGTGATTCACAAACCTAAATTTTTTAAACAATCTTTAATGCATGCCTAAATTTTTCAGACTTATTTCGACCAAGCGCTTTTGTCAAAATGTCCGCAAAATTATTCTCAGGCTTAACTTTTACAATGCTTACAGTACCTTGCATATAGCATTCGTTCACAAAATGATAATGCACTTCGATGTATTTAGAGTGTTTCGTCAAATTACCAAATTTTATCACCAGAATTATCTTCATATATTTTGACAGGTTTGTCAATCTTCAACTTAAAATCACTTCGTAAATTCAAAATCACTCTCACTTCACTAACTGCATCGGATAATGCAACATATTCAGCAGCTGTTGACGATTTCGTCACACTGCCTTGCTTACGCGATTTCCAGTAAATAACATTTCCAAAAACTCTCACTACATAGCCTGTAGTTGATTTTCGATCAACTTTATCGCCAGCCCAGTCAGCATCAACAAAGCAATCTAACACGTCAGTGGTCAAATTTCTTTCGTACGTCAATTTAAGATCTTACGTCAAAAATAAGTATTTCAAAATTCTCAACGCGTATTTATAATGAGATTCCTCATAACTATTCTGAAATCTACTTAAGTAATTTACACTATAATTCACATCTAATCGCGTTCCCGTACTAAGGTACAATAAAGCTCCAATCAAATTCCTATACTTCAGATCATTTGATGCTGGCTGTGCAGGCTCCACACATAGTTTTGTTCTATCGGTGTACAATAAAGTTTCGCACTCAAAATATTATATTTTCTCGCTAGTGAATTTATATAATCACTCTGATCGAGTGTCATAACACATTTCTTACAATCATACTTAATATTTATCCCCAAATAAGTATTAACTTCGCCCATATCTTTCATAGAAAATTTAAATGACAATTGATTTTTAATTTTCTCAATCCTTTTCTTACTTTTTCCACAAATTAATAAGTCATCAACAAATAGTATCAAATATATCATCATTTTCAAAGTTCATGTATAAACAGTAATCGTTCTCACTTCTCTCCAGTTTCAATTCTTTCATGAATTAATCAAAACACTCATACCAAGCTCTCGGGCTCTCTCTCAACCTGTATAATGCTTTAATTAATTTGTAAACTCTATTTGACCCGTCTTGATAACCCGTTGATTGTTTTACAAATACTTCTGACTTTACCATTGAAAAAAGCTGTCTCTACATCCATCTGATTTATAATGAAGCCATTTTGGCAACAATAAGCTAACAAAAATTTTAAAGTCTGTATTCTAGCAACGGGAGAATACGAATCCTCAAGCACTTCAGCTTCCTGAACACCTCTAACAACAAGTCGTGCTTTTTTTCTAATGTCGGATTTATTTGTAAAAACCCATTTTAAATCCAACAATTTTTTATTTTTCGGAATTTTTACTAGTTCCCAAGTTCTATTTTGAATCAAACAATTAATTTCTTTATTCACAGCCTGCACACGGAAAAAATAAAACCGACGCATGCATCGATGAATTTGCGATGCGCGCATCGCAAACGGCTGCGACCTTTCCGTCGCTGAGTTTACGACGAGTTTAATTCAGCGACGGAACATCGCTAGTCGGCGGTGTAAGATGATAGCAAAGGCAGCGGCAGCTAACCTACCTTTTACCGACAGATTCAACTCAATCGCTCGCGCCTCGAATTCACGCTTTCAGCTGTATTGCTATATGTATTGTAGGACCACAATACCTAATACTGAATCTATAGGTTGCAAATTGACTTCGGCTCAAATTTATAAAAGACTTCGGCTTCTGCTGCCGTCGCGATCATCTTGCACCGCCGACTAGCGATGTTCCGTCGCTGAATCAGCGACGCTTGCGTCGCTAACTCAGCGACGGAAAGGTCGCAGCTGTTCACGATGCGCGCATCGCAAATTCACCGATGCATGCGTCGGTTTTATTTTTTCCGTGTAACCACAAATCATCCTCACTATCACTAATCGCTTCCTCATAATTTGAGTGACTATCAGCTTACAACATTTACGTAGGTATAATTTGAGTTTACATTTACGCCATACCAGTCTGACTGCCATCTTACTCTCTGCGGCCTTTGGGAAATATTTTCCATCACCTCAACGCTATCTTGATTGTCTATATTTTCACCCGACTCTATTTTCTCCCAACCCTCGTTTGATTCAGAGTTTTGATTTTCACTTGGAAATTTTGATCATCGCTATCATCATTGTCATAGCCTCTTAAACCAATCAAATTTTCATCATTTTCAATGATGCCCACATGTCTGGCTCTAACGGTTGTACCATTTAACAAAACTCTGTATCTAACGTGGTCATAACCAAGTAAAATTCCTAAATCAGCCTTTCTATCCCACTTAGTATCTCTCTTAATTTTCGGGCACCCTTACAAAAACTTTACTCCCATATATAAACGTAAATTTTTCAAACTTGGCTTCTTTCTAAATAAAATCTCAAAAGGGGTTTTATTTTCAATCGCGTTTGCAATTTGTTTTTTGTTTTTTTTTTTTTTTTTTTAATAAGCTGCGGCTTTAACTATCTTCGGCCAGTATCTACGATTCACATTCACCTCAAAAAGCAAACACTCTATCAATTCGCTCTTTTATTTCCGTTATGTGGACGACACGGTAATGTGTGTTAGAGAGGAAGAAATCTCCACTGTTTTGGATATTTTTAATAAGTACCACAAGAAACTTGTCTTCACATTTGAGAGAGAGAGAGACTGATGGAGTTTTATATTTTCTTGATGTTAGTTTAATTAGAAGGAATAACAACATTGTATTTAATTGGTACTAAAAAAGTACATCTGGGACTAGACTGTTAAGCTTCCACTCTAATCACACTCCACAACAGAAGAAAAATATTATATCTTATTTGGTAGACAGAGCTATTTTATTGTCGGATCGTTGCTTTCATTCTGAAAACCTAAGCAAAGTTAAGAATTTATTACTGAAGAATGATTATCCTCATAACTTTATTGATAGCTGTATTAAAGAAAGAGTCCAGAGGATTGAATTTAAAAATTTTCTTACAAATGATTTAGTTGATAACTAACCAAGTAAATTTAGAGTAGCTATTTCATGAGTCTGAATTTTTTAATAAATGTAAAAAAATTTTATTAACCCATTAGGTCCCAAGAGTTATGAATTTTTTTTTGTACTTTGAGCTTAGAAATCAAAACGAAAAAGTTGAAAAATAATTTAAAAAATACCCTACCCCCCTATTTTCGGATATGCCCTACACGATGGCATTGTTTAAAATACTGAAAAATAACATTTTAATTTGTTAATAAACAAATTAAAAAAAAAAATGAAAATTTTTACGTCATTTTTTTTTTTTCAAGCTGGTGAACAATGCCAAAAAAATTATTTTTGCCCTCAAAAAGTTGACCACGGGTGTTCACATTAGTTGAACTTTACGTGCATATTTGATTTTTTTGGTTTCGATTTTTTTAAACAAAATGGCGGACTAAAAACTTCAACGCCAATAATTGTACGGCAGCGCATGGTTGAATAAATACCGAAAAATTACTTTTTATAAAAAATGACTGTGGTTCCTAAGATTTTTATGGTCGCTGATTATGAATCTGAGATCAGAATATCAAAATTGTAAGAATTGGGCCCAATACCATAGGACCCAATACTCAAAGTTAAGATTTTATAAAAACAAAAAATATCATCATATTTTACGTAGAATTTCAAGATCAAAGTATACTTGGTCGTTTTTCGAAAAAAATCGTCATTTTCGAGTAAAAAATCAAAAAAAGTTCAAAGTATTGGATTTACTTCCAGAGATCCACAACAGCTCGTCCCCGTGTGCCTGTAACGAATTGAACACAACTTTTGAGATGGCAAAAATATATTTACGAGGTTTTTGGGTTGCTGATAGTGTATCTGAGGTAAAAACATGAAAATCCCAAGTATAGGGCCCAATACCGTAGGACCCAATAGTAAAAATTGAGATATCATAAAAATAAAAAATGCCATCTTATTCTGCGCAAAATTTCAAGATCAAAGTATACTTGGTCGTTTTTCGAAGAAAATCGTCATTTTCGAGTAAAAAATCAAAAAAAGTTCAAAGTATTGGATTTACTTTCATAGATCCACAACAGCTCGTCCCCTTGTGCCTGTAACGAATTGAACACAACTTTTGAGATGGCAAAAATATATTTACGAGGTTTTTGGGTTGCTGATAGTGTATCTGAGGTAAAAACATGAAAATCCCAAATATAGGGCCCGATACCGTAGGACCCAATAGTAAAAATTGAGATATCATAAAAATAAAAAATGCCATCTTATTCAGCGAAAAATTTCAAGATCAAAGTATATCTGTTGTTTTTTGGAAAACGTTGTAAAAACCCATTTGCCGTCGAGGAGCGATTGTGCTCCAGGAAACTTGAACTATGCCTATTTTTTTATACAGCGGAACTCATTTCAAATGATTTCATTGTCAGAATAATGCAGAAATTTTTATTTTCATTTTTTGTATGCGATTTCACATAAAATACTTTTTTTTTTAGCATTTTGCTTATTTGTTTATTTTTTTTTTTTCATTACTTAGCTGCTAATTTTTATTCGAGATCGTGGCAGGACACTAACTACAAAAAAAATCCGTCTAATGATTTTATGTATATATATATAAACACACTCACTCACACACACACACACACACACACACACACACACACACACACACACACACACACACACACACACACACACACACACACACACACACACACACACACACACACACACACACACACACACACACACACACACACACACACACACACACACACACACACACACACACACACACACACACACACACACACACAATATCTAAATTTTTTTATTGTTTGTAACGCTTGTGTAGTATCTAATAACAAACAATTTTTTAAAGTTTACAAAAAAAAAACTATGAAAGCGATTGAACTTTTGTTTTATTATTTTTTTTAACCGAATACGAAAAATTTACAATCAAATTATACAATATTTTACATAATAAAAAAGTATGAACAAAAACTTATATGTTGGTGGTGATAATTTATAAATTTTGTTTTTATAGTGAAAACGTTTTTTATTAGATACTATAGAGTCGTAGTAAAAGTTAAAAAAAAAAAAAATTCAACAGAAGAAAAAATTGAAAAAAAAAAAAAAAAAAAAATGTAAATTAAAATAAATATTTATTTTTTACTACAAGAAATCAGCAATTGCAGTTATAAATTTGAGCGCTCGTGAAGCATTAGGAATTTCGAAAGCTTTCATATTTTCCGCTAGGTGGACACACAATTGTTTACACACTGCACATAATTTTTTGTCTAAAGTATACAATAATATGTCCGAGAACGAATTTTTTTCATCCTGGCAGATGATAAGTTCCACCAGGGCCGCTGCAATAAAGTATTCAGAGTCTCATTCGCTTGATCTCTAAATCTTTGAAAATGACTTCCAAAAGACCTAGAACAGAACTTCGGTTCGACTCAGATTCAGATAGTTCTGATGACGAAGACGCTCGCTACTTTATACCTGATCCAAATAATTCTGGAGATAGTAATAGTGACGATTCGGAATCGGACGGTGATCTTGATTATGATTCAGATCATTCTGAAGAAAGACCTCAAAAAAAATCTTACTCCGAGAAATCTAAAACTCAGAAATCAAACAAAAACTGTTTAGAAAAAGATTTTGTTTACGAATGGGTTGAGGGAGAACATTATTACCCACCCGACGTTGAAAACACTGACCTCATGACAGAAGCAGTAAAAAATAAACTTCGTAGTATGACGTATGTTCAGTTATTTGAAACTTTTTTTTGCGACAACATAAAAAATCATATAATTGAATGTACTAAAGTAAATAATTATGATTTGACTATGACAGAGTTAAATATTTTTATAGGAATCTTGATTGCATCTTCTTACAATTCTCGTAAAACTTACAAGCATTATTGGTCTAATGATGAATTTTTATGTTTTGAACCAATAAAATCATCTATGAGCCGTAATAAATTTCAATTGATTAAATCAAAAATTAAGTACTCAAAGCCTTCTGATGAAGATAAAAATGATGAAGGTTGGCGTGTTCGCAAACTTATAGACTTATTTAGAAAAAATATTCAGCAGTTTGGATATTTTCAAGCTGCCATGTCAGTTGATGAAATGATGATCAAGTTTTTCGGGCGGACAATTTTGAAACAGTTCATAAAAGGAAAACCGATCAGATTTGGAATAAAATTTTGGGCTCTATGTTTTTCTAACGGGTACTTGATGGAGTTTGATTTATACTGTGGAAAAAATTCGGCGATTCAGGACAAGCAACTGGCTAAATGTTCCCAGGGATCTCGTGTAGTTATGGGTTTGTTGAACCATTTTTTTCCAAGTGTTGGTAGAAAAAAAGCCTTGTATCACCTTTACATGGACAATCTATTTACAAGTTTCGATTTATTTTTACATTTAAAAAATAAAGGATTGCGTTCGACTGGTACAATAAGAGAAAATAGGGTCAAAGAAAAAAATGTAATCGACAAAAAGTCCCCCAAAGGTACTTATGCTGTAAAGCATGAGAAAAGCTCTGGCATAAATTACATTACGCTACAAGATTCGAAACCAGTATCAATGGTTTCAACAGCTGCCGGAGTAACACCTACATACATGGCCAAAAGAAGGAGCAAAGGAAAAAAAGAAAAAGAGGAAGTCCCTTTTCCTCAAGCTTTTCAGCTGTATAATAAATACATGGGTGGTGTAGACGTACACGACGGCCGTTGTAACTATGCAGCACCGACTATAAGAGGAAAAAAATGGACTTGGGTCGTTTTTTTACGTATCATTCAATCTTCAATCGCTAATGCAGTCGTAATTTCGAATTTTGTCCACAGTGAAAAGGAAAAATCAAGTGCTCTTGATTTTATGATGGCTATTTCCAAAAAATATCTATCGAAAGAAAATTCGATAAAAGGAAAACCACATAAAATCAGTCGTCACGAAAAGGTAAAAAAATGCTCTTTTTGCCCAATTAGAACTCGCTTGTTCTGTTATAAATGTAGCTTACACATTTGTGAAAATTGCTGTGCTAAAAACAATCATTGAATCAAGTCCGTCGATAATAAATAAAGTAATCAAATAAAAACGAATTGGAAACTGTTGTAAAGTAAAGTTTGACAGGAAAAATACAAGTAAAAAAATTTTTTTAAAACCACGTGGTGCTGCGTGTCCTTGAGTCCCTTTATTTGGAATTTTCATGTTATTACCTCAGATACCCTATTAGCTACCCAAAATATATTTTTGCCATCTCAAAAGTTGTGTTCAATTCGTTACAGGCACAAGGGGACGAGCTGTTGTGGATCTATGAAAGTAAATCCAATACTTTGAACTTTTTTTGATTTTTTACTCGAAAATGACGATTTTCTTCGAAAAACGACCAAGTATACTTTGATCTTGAAATTTTGCGCAGAATAAGATGGCATTTTTTATTTTTATGATATCTCAATTTTTACTATTGGGTCCTACGGTATTGGGCCCTATACTTGGGATTTTCATGTTTTTACCTCAGATACACTATCAGCAACCCAAAAACCTCGTAAATATATTTTTGCCATCTCAAAAGTTGTGTTCAATTCGTTACAGGCACACGGGGACGAGCTGTTGTGGATCTCTGGAAGTAGATCCAATACTTTGAACTTTTTTTGATTTTTTACTCGAAAATGACGATTTTTTTCGAAAAACGACCAAGTATACTTTGATCTTGAAATTCTACGTAAAATATGATGATATTTTTTGTTTTTATAAAATCTTAACTTTGAGTATTGGGTCCTATGGTATTGGGCCCAATTCTTACAATTTTGATATTCTGATCTCAGATTCATAATCAGCGACCATAAAAATCTTAGGAACCACAGTCATTTTTTATAAAAAGTAATTTTTCGGTATTTATTCAACCATGCGCTGCCGTACAATTATTGGCGTTGAAGTTTTTAGTCCGCCATTTTGTTTAAAAAAATCGAAACCAAAAAAATCAAATATGCACGTAAAGTTCAACTAATGTGAACACCCGTGGTCAACTTTTTGAGGGCAAAAATAATTTTTTTGGCATTGTTCACCAGCTTGAAAAAAAAAAAATGACGTAAAAATTTTCATTTTTTTTTTTAATTTGTTTATTAACAAATTAAAATGTTATTTTTCAGTATTTTAAACAATGCCATCGTGTAGGGCATATCCGAAAATAGGGGGGTAGGGTATTTTTTAAATTATTTTTCAACTTTTTCGTTTTGATTTCTAAGCTCAAAGTACAAAAAAAAATTCATAACTCTTGGGACCTAATGGGTTAAAACATGGAATTACTTCGGTTCCTCCTATGACGAATAGACTGGCAGACATAATTAAGTTAGGTAAAGATAAAATTTCGAAATTTGATAACATGAATGTCGTTTATAAGATTAATTGTAAGACATGCCCTAGCACTTATATCGGTCCGATTAAGAAAGCACTCCGCTCTAGGATTAAAGAGCATAAAAAATGTAAGAAAAAATCTTCAATGATCGCGACACATAGAGATGACAATAATCATGTCATAGATTGGGACGGTGAAAAATTGAAGGTCCGGGTCGATGAAGGGGATGCGCGCGTGGCTTCTCAAAAGTGCCCGGTACGATATGCAATTTTTCGACAATTGCCGCTCATCCCGTTTGCCCACATTTACATTAAAAAAAAAAGAGTTCAAATCGTTGTTTCTCGGAAAACTTCCAGCGAGAAAGTTTTTCCGTAGGAATTTATAAATAAATGTGCGCAAACAGAATGTCATTTAATTATTTAGTTCAAAAGATATGACGAGTTAAGTAAAACGAAGCCATGTGCGCTTGACAACATGGCAGGTTATCGTTGCTGCCCATGCCGGCGCGCGTGCGGTCAGCTGTGTCGTCGAACGTACATGGCTTTGTTTTACTTAACTCGTCATATCTTTTGAACTAAATAATTAAATGACATTCTGTTTGCGCACATTTATTTATAAATTCCTACGGAAAAAATTTCTCGCTGGAAGTTTTTCGAGAAACAACGATTTTAACTCTTTTTTTTTATGTAAATGTGAGCAAACGGGATGAGTGGCAATTGTCGAAATTCGAATTCCCTTCTTCGATCCGGACCTTCAATTTTAGACAAGGAATGTAGTTTTAAAAAGAGCCTTATTTCAGAAATGCTCCACATTAACTTTGATTCTGAGACACTGAATAAGCAGGAAGAAACTCAATTTTTCAATTCTAGTTACAAACGCTTAAGTAGAGTATTCCTGAAGAAAGGTGTGTTTATAGACCAGCCTACTGGATGACTGTGCTCATGAATTATATTTACTTCTAGATTTCCATTTCAGTTACTGTTTGACTATGAGCAAAATCATATCTAATCTCGTTCATTACACTTAAGTTTATAAAATTTGTAAGTTTGTAATTTATAAGTATATTAATAATACTGCCAAATATGTTAGTTTCTATTGTATTAATTTTTATAGTATTCTTAAGAGGCCAATAAGTATTGGCGAAACGTCAAATAAACAATTTTATTTATTAATAAGATGGTGGTGTAATTTATTTTTTCCACCCCATAAAAAGGCTTGGCTCCACGTGATTCATTGAATTGTTTAATTATATAATTTAGGAGTGACCAAAAAAAAAAAAAAAAAAAAAAAAATGATTATCAAATTTATTACCATCTGTTAAATATGCAAAAAAAGAGTTCTTCACCTGATCATCCTTGCTGTGGTTATCGGTGTTACTTTACCTCACGCTGCGTTGAGTCGCTCCATCGTTGCGGGGCTGCCAGTTCCTGCCTCCGCGATTTGAGTGTTGTCAACCACCTCTGCCGCTGCGACCTTGAAACTGCTGAGACTGCGGCCGTTGTTGCTGTTTCTGCTGTGATGCTTCTTGTGCACCTCCTTGCCAAAATGTATTGTTGTTTTTGGTCCACTAGTTTCTACAATTTTTCTTCAAGTGTCCGGGCTTACCACACCCATAGCAACTGAATTAATTTGAACTTTCTGCTTGAAATGCACTACATTTTTTCTTTTTTGATTCACTTAAGTTTCGGGTTTCCTACATGCTTATTTTATTTTTTAAGAACTCACAATTTCGATCCTCTGTTGATAGAGCATCTATAAGATCTCCAATGTAGCGGCAAAGTTCTCAGCATGTAATTTAATTTTTCTGACTCATTGACTTTTCCTCCAGCATTTTTTAAGTCATTTGTGGTCTTCTCAAAATCACAGAAAAATGAACTTGAATTGTCATAATTTTTTAATTTCATCTGGTCGAGCTTGTTTTTCACACGGATTTGCATGTCTGTAGATTCTTTTAGATACAATTTGTCAGTGTTAGATTTTACGGATTATTAGTGTGGGTTCGGGTTAGGTAATGATTATAGTATGGGTTATGGTATAACAATTAGTATTTATTAATATATACAACCGAGTGCATTGCGCGCACTCGCACGGTACCGCGTGTGTGAGACCAGCGACGCGACCGTTCTTCTCGATGGACTAGCGCAGAGTAACTACCTACACAGCATGTGTACGTATATTACAGTGTCTCGTAGTGGAAGCTCTACTTTACCGACATTTTACATAAATATAACATTCGCATATTTTAACACGCCTCCTCGAATTTATATTTCTTACTATTTTATTCCTCCAAATTTTCAATCATTACATATCAAATTTTAATTTTATCTTACAATCAACAATCTGTTATCATTTAATTATTTGCCTTACAACTTCTAAATCTTACTTGACATGTGTATGAGTATCTTTCTTTCTATGTTTGTCTTACCTATTTATTTATTGTTATTGTTTCAAAAATATTTATACTTTATTGAACTCAATTTTTTTTTTTATACGTGTTTTTATTTTTTATTTATTCATCCAAACGATTTCATCCTAATCTCAAAGTAATTCAAACATTTTCATTTTTATTAAATCAACAATTCTTGAAGATATTATTGATTTATTTATTTATTTCCTTTTAATTTCTTACTTTACTATCAGCCAAATTTTCAATTTTTAATTCATCTCAACCAATTTTCAAACAAACTCTTAAAACTACAATTCATGAGATTTTAATTGTCTTTCTCAACGCCTCCTTGGCTTAATCATATTTATTTATTTATTTATTTATTTACAATATCATCAACGGACATAAAGTCCTTTACAAGTAGGATTAACCTACTATTTAATTATATATAAAAGTAAAAGCTTTGCATTGTTTCTTAAATACGCTTAAATTATTATCACAATTTCTTAAATTTATTGGGGAGGTATTCCAACATCTACGTAATCTATTAAGAGATGAGAAGAAATCAAAAGAAGATTTTGAATTCCTCTCAATTAGAACTCTCGCACTCTAAGATCAAATCTCAAGGAGCGATATGGAAACAAATCAACCAAATCGGATTCTAATAAGAGTCCATTCAATACTTTATAGACGAAATATAAGTCGTAATAGCAATGTTGAGACTTGATACTAGGAATTTTGAATAAATTAGCTATATTTTTATAATCATGATCTAGGAAACTCATTGGAGTACCATTCTTAAAAGATAGATATCTCAAAAATCGATGGTTAATACGTTCTA
Source organism: Encarsia formosa (assembly GCA_038277355.1). Classification (NCBI taxonomy): domain Eukaryota; kingdom Metazoa; phylum Arthropoda; class Insecta; order Hymenoptera; family Aphelinidae; genus Encarsia; species Encarsia formosa. Next base: position 62,147,869 of record CM076185.1, read on the forward strand.
GTCTATTTATAAGAGTCTCAGTATATGGAGTCCATATTTGAGAACAATATAACATATGAGGTAGTATAATAGATTTATATAAAGAAATAATAGTTTCTGGTTTCTTAAATTCTTTACAAGATCTAATTATAAAATTTAACAGTCTAGAAGCCTTAGATATCACAGCATTAATATGAGTCTCAAATTTTAACTTACAATCAAAAATAACACCTAGATCATTAATATATTCAACTCTATCTAATAAAGTATCACCAATTGAGTAACAATAATTTATTTTTTGCTTAGTATTATAAAAAGAAATAATTTTGCATTTATTAATATTAAGATTAATCTTGTTTTGTATTGACCAATTTAAAATAGTGTTGAGATCATTTTGCAATTTAACACAATCAGAATTATCTATTATATTAAAAAATAATTTGACATCATCAGCAAATATAAGAATTTTGACAAAAGTTAGATCATTAACTATTAATTTTTTTTTTTTTTTTTTTTTTTTTATTTTCAAACTCTGAGATCAACTATTAATTCTTATTCTGTACTATCAAAATTTTTAAACTTTTCAAATCATTTATTATTCACATTTTTAATTTATATTTAACAGCTTATTTTTCCATTTTCAATGTATTTATTTAATTCCAGAAACTCAAATTTCAACACTCTAAATTTTTAAATACTTTCGATCATAACCCATATAGCACAAAAAGTTTTCAGAACGTTCTGGCAACGTTGCACAGAAACCATTGCAACCTTTCGTTGAAAGGTTGCTGAACGGTTTTAGAAACGTTGTGACAATCGTGTAGATCTCCGTTATTAGTTTTAAAGAAAACCTTCAATCAACGTTATGGCAACGAAGTTTGTCAACCATATTTTTTCAAAAGGTGACCACAAATCGTTCTGGCAACGTTTCTAGAACCTTATGGTAAAACGTTCCTTCAAAGTTGCTACAGAGTGTTGACAAGGTTCCAAATTACCGATTTGAATTTAAAATGTTTAAGGAGGCTTGGCAGCGTAGGGGTCGTACCTAGCGGGGGCCCTTGCGGGTGCATGAAATTGAAAATAAGAAAAAAAGTATTTTTTTTATTTACTTTTATTAGTAAGTGATTATTTATCATTTTTAAACATATTAAAACAAAATTTAAGATAAAAAATTTTTAAAAACGTTGAAAAATTGCATGTTCTGAAGGTTATGTACCACAATTTTCTATTTTTCTTGTAAATTAGTCCGATAATCTCAAATTTTTATAATTTTAAAATAATCTTCAAATTTTTATCTTAAAATGACACCTGACTCGTAGTAAACTTGTGGATTTTGATGATTTGCCAAATTTTTAAATGTTTTTTTCCATAAGAGCCCATGTTAAAAAAAAAAGTTCTAAACTGATTTTTTTCTCGAAAACGAGTCCGACAACCATTGTTGTGTTAAATAAGAAAGTTGTTTGTCTTACTTCAAGGAATCTACAGGAATTTTTTGGGTTCTTACTTTTGGATTTTGAAAAAACTGCCAATCCTCCTTAAGCGAGAACCTCAAGTTTGAGTAATTTAATTAAAAATACCTATGAATTTGAGGTAGAAAAATTTTATGTTTTTAATTTTTTTTGTAAATAATTCGACCAAAATTGGTAAAAACAGCTCTCAGACTAGTCAAATCATTCAAAAATTATTGAAACGACTTTCAGTCGCTCGGCCGGAGTAACAAAATTTGGTGGGTTATATATCCACAGCTTGTTACTTTTCTGAGAGCTCAGTTCTAACGGTAAGCCACCTAGCGGATGGGACCCAAAACTACTCATTTCGCGTTAGCAGTCGTTAGATCTTAAAAAGCATTTAAAGTATTTAAATATACATGTTGAAAACATACTTAGTTTTTAGCTCTTAATTAAAATTTTAATTTTTAGCTAGTAATAAATTGACGATATTAAAAAGAAAAAATTAAAAAAAAAAGGGAGGTTTAATTTTTTTTTTTCATGAAAATGTAAACTAAAAAATTTTTAAATATTCATAAATAAATAAATAAACAAATAAATATGTGAAAATATTTGTTTAAGTTTATTAAAGTTAAATAAATGAAATTTTATAATCAAGCCCCGAAGGGGCACAACTTAAATATTAGTTCTAATCCATCATCTCTAACGTTAATGTGTGCTTTGGTGGCTAAAGTCACCGCTCTCTATTTTGCCGCCTCAGGTTCGATTCTATGTGCTTTTTTTTTTTTTTTTAATAAATTATACGCTCTTTAGGTGTTTTTAAGGACATTTTCTAAATTTTAAAAAAAATTTGTGTTAATAAATGCATTGGTACACTTATTTTTAAAATTTTTAATTTTTTAATAATTTTTTTGAGGATAAATGATTGAAAAAAATAATTTTTTCAGGGGAATATTTTTATTTTGGTAATAAATTTTAATAAATATAAGAAAATATTTGATCAAGTTTATTATAGTTAAATAAATGAAATTTCATTATCAAGCCCCGAGGGGGCACAACTTAAATATTAGTTCTAATCCATTATCTCTAATGATAATGTGTGGTTTGGTGGCTAGAGTCACCGCTCTCTATTTTGCCGTCACAGGTTCGAATCTTTGTGCTTTTTTTTTTTTTAACAAATCATATTCATACGCTCTTTAGGTGTTTTTAAGAACATTTTCTAACTATTAAAATTGTTATTAATAAATGCATCGGTACACTTATTTTTAAAAATTTTAATTTTTTAATAACCTTGTGGAGGATAAATGAATGAAAAAAAATAATTTTCGTCCCTCTAACCTCAAAATCGGAACTTCGCCCCTTGTTTTCGGTTAGAAGGACGAAAAAAAGTATATTTCCCTCAGGCTCGAGGGTTCGATTTAGCCTCCTCGTTGCAACCCTCGCCTTCGACTCGGGTCGCAAACCTCTCGGAGGCCAAATCGAACCATCTCGCCTGCGGGAATAATATACTATTTTTCAGGGGCATTTTTTTATTTTGGTAATCAATTTTCCTAACAATAAATGAACAGATTCATTATGATTCTTCATAAAGATCAACAAATAACGTTTCTAATCAAGCAATTAGTAATCCATTTTCATTGAAATAAAAGAAAATGTTTATTCAAAAATAAAATAACTGAACTTAAAATGCCCCCCCCCCCCCTCTCCTTAGTATGTTGAATGTATAGACTCTGTGACCAGTGTGTCCGATCCCGGCCCAGGGGGTACCGAGAAATTTAAAAATCTTCCGGTGAAGATCAGGCAAACAAAAAACACACAAAAACTTGGGCGGCTGGGTTCAATAAATAAATAAATGAATAAATAAGTAAATAAATAATCCCCCAAACTTAACAACCCAAAAACCCTGGGCATTGAGATTAAAGTAATCAATAATTAAATGAATAAATGAACCCCAAGCAAGACAACCCAACAACGCTGGTCATTCGTGTTTTCGTTTTTTTTTATTTTTTATTTATTTTTTTTTTATTTCTAAATAAATAAATAAATAAACCAAAAAAAAAACCAAATCAATAACGCAGGGTGTTAAAGTTTTTTATGAACAATCAAAAATTAAATAAACAAACAAACAAAGCTAGACGACCTAATAACACTGGGCATCCGGGTTTTTTAAAATAAATAAATTAATGGACCGCCAAGCGCTTCAACCCCATTACGCTCGGCGTCCGAGTTTTTTTTTATTACATCATTCAATAAATAAATTAATGAACCGCCAAGCTCTACAACTACATAATGCTAGGCATCCGAGTTTTTTTAATAAATGAACTAATAAATAAATTAACAGAACGCCAAGCACTACAACCCCATAACGCTGGGCGTCCGAGTTTTTCTAATAAATAAATTAAAAAAAAAATTAACAAACTGCCAAGCTCTACAACCACATAACGCTAGGCAACCAAGTTTTTTAAATAAATGAACTCATAAATAAATTAACACAACGCCAAGCACTACAACTCCATAACGCTGGGCGTCCGAGTTTTTCTAATAAATAAATTATTAAAAAAAACTAACGAACTGCAAGGCATATCAACCCCATAACACTGGGCGTCCGAGTTTTTCTAATAAATAAATTAATATATAAATTAACAAACTGCCAAGCTCTACAACCACATAATGCTAGGCATCCAAGTTTTTTAAATAAATGAACTAATAAATAAATTAACAAAACGCCAAGCACTACAACCCCATAAGACTGGGCATCCAAGTTTTACTAATAAATAAATTAATAAACTGCCATACGCTACAACCCCATAACACTGGGCGTCCGAGCTTTTCAAACAAATAAATTGATAAACCGCCAACCGCTACAGCCCCATAACGTTGGACGTCCGAGTTTTCTAAAAAAAAAAATTAATAAATAAATTAACAAACATCCATGCCCTACAATCCCATTACGCTCAGCGTCCGAGTTTTTTTTATTACATAATTAAATAAATAAATTAATAAACTGCCAACCACTACAACCTCATAACGCTGGACGTCTGAGTTTTTTTTTTTTTAATAAATTTACTAACCACCAAGCACTAAAACCCCATGAAGCTGGGCGTCCAAGTTTTTTTAAATAAATAAATAAATGTATAAATGAACCACCAAACAATACAACCCCATAACACTGGGCATCCAAGTTTTACTAATAAATAAATTAATAAACTGCCATGCGCTACAACCCCATAACACTGGGCGTCCGAGTTTTTCAATTAAATAAATTGATAAACCGCCAAGCGCTTCAGCCCCATAACGTTGGATATCCGAGTTATTTTTTTTAATTAATTAACTAACTGCCGAGGACTAAAACCCTATAACGCTGGACGTCCGAGTTTTCTAAAAAAAAAAATTAATAAATAAATTAACAAACTGCCGTGCCCCACGATCCCATTACGCTCGGCATCCGAGTATTTTTTTAATACATAATTCAATAAATAAATTAACAAACTGCTATGCCCTACAACCCCATAACACTGGGCGTCCAAGTTTTTCAAATAAATAAATTGATAAACCGCCAAGCGCTACTACCCCATAACGTTAGACGTCCGAGTTTTTTTTTTAAATAATTTAACTATCCGCCAAGCACTAAAACCCCATAACGCTGTGCGTCCGAGTTTTTCAAATAAATAAATTGATAAAGCGCCAAGCGCTACTACCCCATAACGTTGGACGTCCGAGTTTTTTTTTTTAAATAAATTAACTAACCGCCAAGCACTAAAACCCTATAACATTGTGCGTCCGAGTTTTTCTAATAAATAAATATTAATTGATTCATTAAAAAAAACTTGGACGTCCAGCGTTATGGGGTTGCAGTGCCTGGCAGTTTGTTGGCTTATTTATTATTTAATATATTTAAAAAAATCTGACGTCCAGCGTTTTGGAGTTGTAGCGCTTGGTGGTTTATTAATTTATTTATTAGAAAAATTTGGTAGCACAGCGTTATGGGGTTTAAGTGCTTGGTGGATAAGTAATTTATTTAAAAAAAAAAAAAAAAAAAAAAATTCAAACGTCCTGCGTTATGGGGTTGTATTGTTTGGCGGTTCATTCATATATTTATTTACTTATTCAAAAAAACTTGGACGCCCAGCTTCATGGGGTTTTAGTGCTTGGTGATTAGCTAATTTATTAAAAAAAAAAAACTCGGACAACCAGCGTTATGGGGTTGTGGCACTTGGCAGTTTATTAATTTATTTATTAATTTATTCATTATAAAAACACTTGAACGCCCTGCGTTATGGAGTCGTACTGCTTGACAGTTTGTTAATTTATTTATTGATTTATTTATCAAAAACAAACTCGGACGTCCAGCGTTATGGAGTTTCACTGCTTGACGGTTAGATAATTTATTTAAAAACAAGAAACCGGACGTCCATTGTTATGGGGTTACAACGCTTGACGGCTTATTAATTTATTTATTAGTAAGACTCGGATGCCCAGTGTTATGGGGTTGTAATGTTAGGTAGTTTATTTCTATATGATTTTATTTATTAAAAAAAACTTGGACGCACAGCTAAATGGAGTTTTAGTGCTTGGTGATTAGTAAATTTATTAAAAAAAAAAAAAAAAAACCAGAACGCCCAACGTTATGGGGTTGGACTGTTTGGTGGCTCATTAAGTTATTTATTTATTTAAAAAAAAAAACTTAGACGTCTAGCGTCATGGAGTTTTTGGGCTTGACGGTTAGTTAATTTATTTTAAACAAAATAACTCGGACGTCCAGAGTTATGAGGTTGTAGCGCTTGGCAGTTTGTTAATTTATTTATTAATTTATTTATTAGAAAAACTCGGACGCCCAGTGTTATGATGTTGATATGCCCTGTGGTTCATGAGTTTATTAATTACTTTATTAGAAAAACTCGGACTTCCAGCGTTATGGGGTTTTATTGCTTGATGGATAGTTAATTTATTTTTTAAAAAAGCTCGGACGTACAGCTTTATGGGGTTGTAGCGCTTGGCGATTGATTAATTTATTTATTAGAAAAATTCGGATGCCTTGTGTAGGGGGTTGTATTGTTCGGTGGTTCATTGATATATTTGTTCATTTATTTAAAAAAAAATCGGACGCCCAGCGTTACGGAGTTGTAGTGCTTGGCGTTCTGTTAATTTATTAAAAAAACTCGGATGCCTAGCATTATTTGGTTGTAGAGCTTGGCGGTTCATTAATTTATTTATTAAATTATGTAATAAAAAAAAAACTCGGACCCCGAGCGTAATGGGGTTGAAGCGCTTGGCGGTCCATTAATTTATTTATTTTAAAAAACCCGGATGCCCAGTGTTATTAGGTCATCTAGCTTTGTTTGTTTGTTTATTTAATTTTTGATTGTTCATAAAAAACTTTAACGCCCTGCGTTATTGATTTGGTTTTTTTTGGTTTATTTATTTATTTATTTAGAAATATTGTTAGAATGTTGGCTTTGCCGACAGCTCCCTGCAATATCGGTATAGTAAGCGCGCCTGAGGGTGCAGGACTTTGAATGCTGCACTTCACTTGTGCAGCATCCTAGCTCCTGCACGGATCTAAACTGTCGCGCTGTTTTTAGCTTTTCGAGTGTTTAAGAGAAACTTTTGCTAGAGAATAAATAAAGTGTTTAATTGAGAGAATATACTATTGTGTTAGTGTTGTGATTAATCCTGTGAAAAACCTCCTTATTAATATTCATCCATCTAAGAGGTTACGGGCTCCAGTGCACGCATCAACTGCGCGCTATAAAATCAGTTCCAGGAACAACACTTTGATCAACCAACACAAAAGAGTCTTTCGAGAAGTTTATTTGAGGTAAGAAACTTTTAAAAATAAGTGCACTTCGAGTAGAGTTAGAGAATTAAGAGAATTTTTAGAAAATTCTGTTAAGTAGTGCACGTATAGAGAAACAAAGAGTGAATAGTTTACTGTGAGAGAATAAGTAACTTTCTTGATTGATAATTGAATAATTAAGTTAGAGGTGATGGAATTATTTATTATTCTGTTAATAATTGAAAAATTTAGAGAAATATAATTTCAATTATTGCATGGTGAGAATGAATTTTCTTTGTTTGATAGAAAAACTAAAACGACGCTAAGTGACGTCATTAACGAGTTTTCAAGTGTTGGGGGAGAGGCTAGTTGCAGGGCGATTCGAAGGACACATAAACGGTCGAATGTTTACGATTTCTCTGAACGGGCCAGCGCCGGCCGGTATCAGCTGGCGCACACGTGTTGCTCCGGGCCCGAATACTGAGCGAGAGAGGAAAGCGCGCGGCATTTTCCTTCTCTCCTTTTCTTCTTCTTCTTCTTCTTCTTCGCAGGGGAGGATTTACTAACACAGTGGAAGCGTGATTTTCAGATCGATTTTTCGAATTTCGGGTATACGCGCGGTGTTGCCGGTGCACCCAAGAGACTCGTGCATTCTCCGTATACTGTATTCAAACGCAGGTCCTCGCGCGCGTCCTGAGTTTTTCTTCACTCTGACGTGCCTCGAATCTACCCGTGCGCGCAGTGGCTTTTCTCGCTACTGCAGTGCACAGCAACAACGCCTATCCTTCGCGTGGACGCAAGTGGAGTGCTTGCGCCCGCACAAGTACATCTTGTGACGCTTGAATTTCTCGCGCCAGTTCGCAATGCATACAGCGCCCAATATTTGTTGTCCTCGACATCAGTGTCTCTTTTTCTTTCTTTATGCTGGTGTAACGCGGTGACTTGTATGTATGCGACTGTGAATTGATTAAATTTTATTGAGTAAATTTTAGAGAAATTAAACAAAATTTGTAAAACATGGATGTTAGAGTTGATTGAGAATAAAATTGCATGTAACAATTTTCAATACTTATTGAGAAAGTATTAGTGTTGATTTTTTTTTATTTATTTTTTTTGTTGTGAGGAGATTTGATTACCCTCTTGCTTGACACTGTCAATCAAAACTAAGGGTTTCTGATGGTTCTGGGGTCAATGATTTTAGATGAAACTGCTGTGCAATGTAGTCTTATTATTGACTAGAGAAATTTTGAGAGTTTGTGGATGTTCCCGTGTTGTGTACTTGCGCAACCCAAATCCAACCGATTTCACAGCTGTGTCTTGGAGTCTTTAGTTGGAGAGTGGTGTATACATGCGTGGTAGCACTGCAAATAATCTTAATATCTCGTTTCAAATCAAAATGAGTAGTAGTACATTTATTTTGATTTAGAAGCATGAAATAAAAGTATTCTTTAATGGGACAGAGAGAAATGCCTGATTACTTTAGAGAAATTTGAGTTGATTAAATCTTTTTAGAAAGAAAAATTTTTTTTTAATAAAGAATCTTTATTTCAAAAACCCAGATCAGTTGATTACACATTTTGAGAAAAATATGGAAGGCGTATCTAACAACTTCGCTTGGGCTGATTACATGCACAGCCGACACCTGGCAGATGAAGAGGTGTCTGATAATCAACTGAATAACCGTAAGATATAAATTTTGTTAGAGAACTGTGAAATTTTAGAGAATTTTTAAAGTTTTTTTATTTTGAGAAAATTTTTAATTGAGAATAAACTTTAAAAAATTAAGAGTTTAGAGTTCAGGCCTGTCATGATTTTTTTATCAGGTTGAAAAAAATTATGATTTTATTTTCACAGCACCATCCATGATTAGAGAATTCCCGATAATAAATCTAGAGGACAACAACACTGCAGTACTACCTGCTAACATGTCGACTGCAACACCACCTGCAGCTCCTGCAACCACACCCTCCACCTCTGCGCCATTAAATATTATGGTTCAGCTTAAAGAGATGGCCGATAAAATAGCGGCTTTACACCAACAGTCTCTTGATTTTGAGAAAAGTAGACTTGAAAGAAGAAATTTAGAGAAATCTTCCCAAGCTACAAGCCTGGACAGAGTACCTCAGGCATCAGGTAACAAAGAGAAAAAGAGTCATCGGTATCCTGATTTGAGATTCAATACACCAAATAACTTGGTTTTGACACCTAAAATGCGATTTGATGGTTGGTACGACCACTTAATCACGGATCTCAAATTAAAAAGGATCCATTACCTGATTGACCCGACGGTAGCCAGTCCAAGTGGTCTAACTTCTGATGACCGTGAACAAGACAAAATTCTGTTCAGAAAGATAATTATTACGTCTATCGACCCTGAGTACCACCACAGAATACTTGGCATTGAGGATCCAGTTGAGATTTTGAATAAGTTAAGAGAGATTAGACAACGATCAATCGGAGTCAATCCAACTATTTTAAAAACTCAGCTGTTGAGCATAAAATTCAACCAAGGTGAGTCAGTTGATTCTTTTTGTCAAAGATTTGACGAAATAGTTAGAGAAATCCGACTGAGTGACACCGAATACGAACTGACTGAGTCTGAAGTCAGAACTGCGTTTTACCACGCAGTCGTAGTCACGCCAATGTTTGACGAAGTTAGACGTGAAAATTCTTCCGTAAAAAGGCGAGAAAAGCGAGAATTGACCTTGGAAGAAATGAGAGCAACGATGCGAGACATCGAGGTCGACATAAACTCCAAAAAATTTAGAGAAACTAGAGAAAGCCAGCCAAAAGCTTCCAGAGCTTTCAAAAAGCAGAAAGGTAACCGTGGAGGCGGGTACCATGGCTCAAAAGCCAAAAAGGACAAATGTCACCGATGTGATAAGCCAGGACACTGGCAAAACGAATGCCCTTTAAAAGAGCGAAACCAATGGTATTGTTACATATGTGAGAAAATAACAAACCACAAGTCGAGCGAATGTTGGTACAACCCCAACAACGAGGGTAATAAGAGAAAGAGTGGTGACCAAGATGGCCCCCCAAACAAAAAATCCAATGGTCAAAACTCTACAGGAGGAAGAGGAGGCAGAGGTTGTAGAGGAAACTACAGAGGCCGCGGCAGAGGTCGTGGTGGTAAGCCTGCAAACGAGCAAGCTGCAACAGCTGCTCGAGCAACTGGACCTTCAAACCAAGGTAAGAGAAATAAAGATAATTCACTTAATTTTAGAGAATATATTGAGTTTGTTGCTGATTCGGGGGCGACAGAACACATAGTGAATAAAAGTCTCATTCTTAGTGATTTTAAAATTTCTAAGAACGGGGTTATAAAAAGTGCGAATAAAAATGAGCTTGCAGACATTGTCATTGACGGTAAGGGAGAGCTCTTACTCAAAAGTAATACACCTGTAGAGAATTGTTTGAAATTAACCGACGTTATAGCTGCCAAAGATATTTCAGAGAATTTGTTATCGTTGAGAAAATTGGCAGATGCGGGTTTTTCAATTTATTTAGATGATAAATTATTTAAAGTCTTTTGCAAAGAGAATGGTAAAATTATTTTCCAAGGCATTTATGAGAAGCCAAATTGGATTATAAAATTTGAGATAGTTAAAGATTTTGATAATAATGGTGTAATTACAAAATGTCATGACAATTACAGCTGCAAAGCAAGAATAATCAAAAATAATGAACTTTCAGATCAATCTCAGACAACTAATGTAGAGAATAATCAATTGCTACTTTCGGAGGGAGTAGATATTCAAACTCTGCAAAGATCGGAGGGAGAAAATTGTGGGATTGAAAACTTAAAGAATTCGTTGTCAGAGATTGGGAGGGAGAATGTTGAAAAGTTCATTGAGCTTGAGGATAATAATTCAAACAATTTAGAGAAAAATAATGATAACAATTTTGAGAAAATTTCTGAATTAAATTCGAATAACATTGAGAAAAACTTAATAACTATGAAAGAGAATCAGTTGTTAACGGATTTAAATTCAGAGTGCGAGACAAGTTTTACACTGCCAAAAATCATTAATATGGATAAAATAGAGAATTTAGAGGAAATATTTACTGATAATTCAGAAAGACCGAGTGATTTTAAAATACCTAATGAAGGTATGCTATGGCATGTAAGACTTGGTCACGCCTCACTTAATTATTTAAAGAAATTACAAAAACTAGAGAAAAAGTTAGAGAATGTCAAATTTGACAAATCAATCCTTGAATGTGAAATTTGTATCTTGGCAAAGATGGAAAAATTACCATTTAAACAAACTAGAAGGAGAGTTAGTAGGCCATTAGAGTTAATTCACTCAGACACGATGGGTGCAATTAAAACTATTTCTTGGCCAGGCCAAAAGAGGTACATTTTGACTTTGATTGACGATTATTCTAGACTAGCTAGAATATATTGTTTAAGAACGAAAGATGAGTCAGGTGATGCTCTTGAAAAATTCTTAATAACGGCGAGAAACTTATTAGGAGAAAATAAAAAGGTCTGTTATATCAGATCTGATCAAGGCACTGAATTCACCGGTGGAGGGTTTATTGAAGTAATGAAAAGAGAAAAAATTGAGGCCGAGTATTCGCCACCAGGGACTCCACAGCACAACGGAGTCGCTGAGAGATTCAATAAAACTATTGAAGGCAAAATAAGAGCTTATATGTGTGATTCGGGAATTCCTACGACCATGTGGGAGTTTGCTGCAGAGGCAGCAGTTCAAGCATATAATGTTACGCCTCATAAATCGATTAATTATAAAATCCCCACATTAAAATTTAGAGAAAATGCAAGATGTAATTTTGATCAATTGAAACGCTTTGGGTGCATAGCGTATGTAAAATTGCCAAAGATAGAGTCAAAATTCAAGGCAGTAGCTGTAAAGACAGTCTTAGTAGGCTACTTGCCAACAGGCTACTTACTATGGCACCCAAGCTCGAGAAAATTTATTGAATCAAAACACGTAAGATTTTTAGAGAAATTTGTCTATAAAGATTATTACTGTAAGAAACAAAGTTTGAGTGAAAGTGGTGATCTGATCACTGAATCACAGCATGATAAGTCTGCTGAAGTTAGAGAAAACGATTCAAATCAGATTGAGAACTTAGAGAAAGAAAAGCCTAAACACAGAAAAAGGGGTAGACCAAAGAAAGAGAACCAAAATGCGAAAGCTGAAATAAGAGAAAACAAAGACACCCCTATTACGAGAAGCAAATCAAAGAGAAAGTTAGAATCTGTAGAGCAGATAAATAGCGTTGCAAGCGCTAAAAGAGTCAATGATATCAGCTGTGTGGCCAGACACACTAGTGTCGCAGATATAGATGAAATGGCACACGTTTTATTAGCGAAAATTCAAAAAGATCCGTCAAGCTATGATGAAGCGATGAGATCGAGTGAAAGAGAATTTTGGAAGGAAGCAGTAAGAGAAGAATTAACTTCCATGAAATCAAATAATGTATGGAGTTTTGCGGATCGACCTAAACCAACTCCTGATGGTAAAAGACCAAACATTATTGATTCAAAATGGGTTTTCAAGAGAAAAATTGAAATAGGTGGCTCTGTAAAATATAAAGCTCGACTTGTAGCTCGAGGTTTCAAAGATACAAATGATTACGATCTTAGAGAAACGTATGCACCTGTGTCGAGGTTATCTTTGATTAGAGCATCTCTTTCAATAATAAATAAACAAAAATTGCATGTCTGCCAAATGGACGTAAAAACGGCATTTTTGAATGGAGAACTTAATGAAGAAGTTTACATGGAAATTCCTGATGGCTTAGACGTTCCCATTGAGGTGAAGAGAAGCAAAGTATGTAAGTTAGAGAAATCAATGTACGGCTTAAAAGTAAGTTCGAAAAAATGGAATGAAAGATTTTCAAGAGAAATTGAAAAACTTGGTCTAACGAATGATTTGCATGATCCATGCTTGTTTACGTGGAGACATAACAAGAAAATGGCTTTTGTTGTGCTTTATGTGGATGACATGCTCATTGCAAGCAATGATTTAGAGAAATTGAATGAAATAAAGACTACTCTAAGTAGATCCTTTGAAATGAAAGACCTTGGTGAACCCAAGAGCTTTTTAGGCATGACTATTGAGAAGAACAAAGAGAAAGGTGAAATTTTAATTCACCAAGCCGATTACACTGAAAGAATGTTAGAGAAATTTAATATGAAAGATTCGTATGCACAAAACACTCCAATGGAAACACGTCAAGTCAGTAATCGAAATAAGAAGAGAAAATTGGAGAATTTAAAAATTACAGAAATACAGTCTGAGAATCAAATCAAAAAGGTACCATATAGAGAAGCAATTGGTAGTCTTATGTACTTAGCGAATGCTACTCGTCCTGACATTGCATATGCTGTAAACTACCTAGCTAGAAAACAGCTTGAGCCGACAGAGGAAGACTGGAATGACGTTCTAAGAGTTTTTCGGTACTTGAGAGGTACGACCAACCATGGACTGAAATACTCATCGAAGTCAGAAAATTTAGAGGCTTACACTGATTCAAGTTGTAGAGACCTACCCGGGTCAATATCAACTTGTGGTTATGTGATAAGATCATTTGGTGATGCGATTGCGTGGAGAAGTCGCAAACAACAATATGTGTCACTGTCAACCTGCTTCGCAGAATACTTAGCCATGAGTGATGCCTGTCAAGAACTGATTTCACTTGACAAATCTCTCAGGTATATCACGGGTAAAACATTTTACCCAGTGACTGTTTGGTGCGACAATAAAGCAGCAAAAGATTGCACCGAGATGGATGGCAGTCACAAACTAAAAATATTTGATGATAACCTAGAAGAGATCAAGAGAAATTTGCGAGAGAGAGAAGCCACTGGCGTCAGAACACATATGGCTGAAACTCATGGAGATTTCATAAAACAATGCGTTCAGAAAGGCTACGTAAGAGTTTTAAAGATTGATACTAGAGAGAATATCGCAGATATCATGACCAAACCGTTAGAGTTCAATTCACATAAAAAATTTAGAGACGTCATAAGTAATATCAGTTAGAGAATGAAAGCAAGAGTGTCAGAATGCTTTGAAACTTAAGATTTAGAGAATATTAAGTTCAATCTAGAGAATAAGTGTAAACTACTTTGAGCTTGATTAACTAAAATTTATATTTTTATCTGTTCACAGGAAACCAGAATTAACCCAGGCAGCAGCTCTATACCCGACACCAAGAGAATCATTTTTGTATTAAATTATAAGACATGAATATGATTACTATTTTTTTTTGATAAATTAATGTAAGGTCGTTGTCGACAAAGGGAGGGAGTGTTAGAATGTTGGCTTTGCCGACAGCTCCCTGCAATATCGGTATAGTAAGCGCGCCTGAGGGTGCAGGACTTTGAATGCTGCACTTCACTTGTGCAGCATCCTAGCTCCTGCACGGATCTAAACTGACGCGCTGTTTTTAGCTTTTCGAGTGTTTAAGAGAAACTTTTGCTAGAGAATAAATAAAGTGTTTAATTGAGAGAATATACTATTGTGTTAGTGTTGTGATTAATCCTGTGAAAAACCTCCTTATTAATATTCATCCATCTAAGAAATATAAAAAAATAAAAAAAAATTAAAAAAAACGAAAACACGAATGACCAGCGTTGTTGGGTTGTCTTGCTTGGGGTTCATTTATTCATTTAATTATTGATTACTTTAATCTCAATGCCCAGGGTTTTTGGGTTGTTAAGTTTGGGGGATTATTTATTTACTTATTTATTCATTTATTTATTTATTGAACCCAGCCGCCCAAGTTTTTGTGTGTTTTTTGTTTGCCTGATCTTCACCGGAAGATTTTTAAATTTCTCGGTGCCCCCTGGGCCGGGATCGGACACACTGGTCACAGAGTCTATACATTCAACATACCAAGGAGAGGGGGGGGGGCATTTTAAGTTCAGTTACTTTATTTTTGAATAAACATTTTCTTTTATTTCAATGAAAATGGATTACTAATTGCTTGATTAGAAACGTTATTTGTTGATCTTTATGAAGAATCATAATAAATCTGTTCATTTATTGTAAGGAAAATTGATTACCAAAATAAAAATATTCCCCTGAAAAAATTATTTTTTTCATTCATTTATCCTCCAAAAAATTATTAAAAAATTAAAAATTTTAAAAATAAGTGTACCAATGCATTTATTAATACAAATTTTTAAAAGTTAGAAAATGTCCTTAAAAACACCTAAAGAGCGTATAATTTATTAAAAAAAAAAAAAAGCACATAGAATCGAACCTGAGGCGGCAAAATAGAGAGCGGTGACTTTAGCCACCAAACCACACATCAACCTTAGAGATGATGGATTAGAACTAATATTTAAGTTGTGCCCCTTCGGGGCTTGATTATAAAATTTCATTTATTTAACTATAATAAACTTAAACAAATATTTTCACACATTTATTTGTTTATTTATTTATTTATGAATATTTAAAATTTTTTTAGTTTACATTTTCATGAAAAAAAAAAAATTAAACCTCCCTTTTTTTTAAATTTTTTCTTTTTAATATCGTCAATTTATTACTAGCTAAAAATTAAAATTTTAATTAAGAGCTAAAAACTAAGTATGTTTTTAACATGTATATTTAAATACTTTAAATGCTTTTTAAGATCTAACGACTGCTAACGCGAAATGAGTAGTTTTGGGTCCCATCCGCTAGGTGGCTTACCGTTAGAACTGAGCTCTCAGAAAAGTAACAAGCTGTGGATATATAACCCACCAAATTTTGTTACTCCGGCCGAGCGACTGAAAGTCGTTTCAATAATTTTTGAATGATTTGACTAGTCTGAGAGCTGTTCTTACCAATTTTGGTCGAATTATTTACAAAAAAAATTAAAAACATAAAATTTTTCTACCTCAAATTCATAAGTATTTTTAATTAAATTACTCAAACTTGAGGTTCTCGCTTAAATATTTTAAATTCAAATCGGTAATTTGGAACCTTGTCAACCCTCTGTAGCAACTTTGAAGGAACGTTTTACCATAAGGTTCTAGAAACGTTGCCAGAACGATTTGTGGTTACCTTTTGAAAAAATATGGTTGACAAACTTCGTTGCCGTAACGTTGTTTGAAGGTTTTCTTTAAAACTAATAACGGAGATCCACACGATTGTCGCAACGTTTCTAAAACCGTTCAGCAACCTTTCAACGAAAGGTTGCAATGGTTTCTGTGCAACGTTGCCGGAACGTTCTGAAAACTTTTTGTGCTATCTGGGAACATATTTATTTAATTCTATTATCTAAAATTTTAACCTTTCAATTTTTAAATACTTTTTATCATAGCATATTTATTTAATTCTAGAATCTAAAATTTTAACCTTTCAATTTTCAAATACTTTTTATTATAACATATTTATTTAATTCTAGAATCATAAATTTGAACCTTTCAATTTTTAAATACTTTTTAATCATAACATATTTATTTAATTCTAGAATCTAAAATTTTAACCTTTCAATTTTCAAATACTTTTTATCATAACATATTTATTTAATTCTAGAATCATAAATTTTAACCTTTCAATTTTTAAATACTTTTTAATCATGTCAAATCTTTCATTTTAAATTTTACATTAGATCTGGCAAATATTTTACTTGTTTTTCTCAACAACATTTTATCATTCAACATACAAATTTTCATTTTAAATTTTACAACAGATCTTGCATATTTTTTATCATTCTTTAACAAAAATTCATACAAAATTTTACCTCTATCATACACAACCTCACTTCTGCTTCTTAAATTAACAAGATCTTTCATCTTGCATGCACTCACAAACAAATTAATGTGGTTTGTACCACCACTATCAAACAACCTCTCTTTTTCTTTGTTGATTTTGCACTTTAACACATAACTTTGTTTCACAAACTTCTTCTTCTGTGTTGATCTTGTCCGTTGTTGTTGTGTAGATTTTTTGTTCCATTGCCAAGACTCTTCTTTTTGTTGATCTGGACCCATCCATTTGTTTTGTTTTGCTCCAACTCCAAGTTGAGCACCAATGCTCTGATTGCATCCCTTTGTTGCTATTTTAGTTTTTATTTCACACCAAGTCTTGCTTTTGATTTTTGTTTTATTTTTACATTTTTTAAAGTTTGTCACTTTGATTTTTATTTTGTTCAAGCTTACAAGCTTATTTTTATTTTTTACACAGCTTATTAACTTTAACTTTTTAAACACTGGTTTAAACTTTAGATTTTTACTTTCTTTTGCAACTTCTTCTTGGTTATTATTTTTTACTTTTTCTGCAGAATTTTCAAACTTGATTTCACTTTTGCATTTTGAATCTTGATTTTTTGGATTAACTTTTTCTTCTTCCTTTTGACAAACTATATTTTCAATGTTGATTTCTGTTTCATTTGAACTCAACTCTTTAAATCTTAATATTATTTCATAGACACTTGTGCAATCCAAAATCTTTTCTTCAAATTCTTCCTTGTAACAGTTTGATATTAAAATTCTTGACTGAATTGTTTTTCTTTTCCAAACTGCATCTTCATCTTGATCAGTTTGCTTTCTGACAGCTGGCTCTAAGCAATTTGCCAACTTCAATATTTCTAATATTTTTAGTTTCCATTCTTCGAAATTTTGTCCATCAAATTTCTTCAATTCATCTAAAACATCTATAGCAGCAAATATCCCTGATAGATTTGCGTACATCTTGTTTATTTTCACGTGCGCTCTCGTTGTACTTATTTCTTTACCCACGTGGTGACCTTGAATCTTTTTGTATCTTTTCAGTCTTTAACTTTTTCCCAAAAATATTTTGACCAATGCTTTGTGCAACTATTAATTTTTATTATTTTCACAATATTTTTGACTTTAAATTTATTTTATTTCGTGTTTCTATCTATTTTTAACACCTCATGCATCTACGAAATTTTTTTTTTTTTTTTTTTATCGGAGCACGTATTTTTATTTTTCTTTTTACCGACCACGTTTAATTCACTAACCACTTGAATTTAATTTACCATAACCGCTTAATTTTTCTGTTTATCTTTATTGTTTGTTTCAACTTATTTTACGTGTGTGTTTTTATTTTTTACATATCATGCTTTCGCATCGCGCGTGCGACAAGTCTTACAGATACCGACCACGTGTGAATTTTTCAGCGACGTGCATCTATAATTAAATGACATTTTTCCATCATTTAACATAGCTGGATTTGCTGCAAATATTTTTTACCATGTCCCCGTATTTTCCTTTTCTTAATTTACCGGACACTTTCACACCACGTTTCTTTTACTTTACCTAACCTCGAACACCACACTTTTTTCGTTTCACAACTACGCTTCTTCTACCATGTTAGATTTTACGGATTATTAGTGTGGGTTCGGGTTAGGTAATGATTATAGTATGGGTTATGGTATAACAATTAGTATTTATTAATATATACAACCGAGTGCATTGCGCGCACTCGCACGGTACCGCGTGTGTGAGACCAGCGACGCGACCGTTCTTCTCGATGGACTAGCGCAGAGTAACTACCTACACAGCATGTATACGTATATTACAGTGTCTCGTAGCGGAAGCTCTACTTTACCGACACTTTACATAAATATAACATTCGTATATTTTAACAGTCAGACTTCTGCATTATTTTCCGAGCGGATTTTCTCTCTTCTTCGCTTGGAAATTCTAATTGATCGTTGCTTATACTGCAATAAATGTCGTTTATTGCTTTCTCCTTCATGTCGGTCCAATTCTCTTGTGGATCTGATGTCAAAGCCTCTTGAACTGCTGGTTCTGCACACTTTTTTGTTTTCAAGTATTGGAGTATCCTTATTTTCCAAATGCTATAATTCCTTCCATCAAAAATATGGAATCTTGCGTCTTCGTTTTGCGACATAGATAGCTCTTTAATTTGTTTGTCTTTATATTATCAAAAAAAGAGTTCTTCACCTGATCATCCGTGCTGTCGTTTTCGGTGTTACTGTACCTCGCGTTGTGTTGAGTCACTCTATCGTTGTGGGGATGCCAGTTCCTGCCTGCGCGATTTGAGTGTGGTCAACCACGCTCTGCTACCATGTTAAGTATTTTGGTTTATTTTTATGTTCTAAATCAGCACTATGACGATTTTGAATTTCTTCAATTAGAATTTTTCCTTCTTTTCTTAAATTACTTTCATCTACGTCAGCATACACTCCTTCTTTTTTATATCGTAGCAGAACATCTATTATTCCACTTCTTGACTTTGTCGCTGCAGTGTCTTTTTCCTTTGTGCCTTTACAAAGTCTTTTTAGTTCATCTGTAATGAAACATTCCAAGATTTTTCTGGGTGGCAATTTACATAAAGTTTTTATTAAATCTTCCTCGGCACTAACTTTATACCTGCCAAGCTTAGTTCGTTCAAGCACTGATTTTCTTTTCCAAAGAATTTTAAGGTGGTTTTCTACCAAATGCATGACAATAGAGAATCAGCTCAAATTTTCTGGAGGTGTTTATTAGATATTAATAAACATTTTTCCGAAGTCTGATCAAAATTGATATAGTTTAAAAGTTACAGCAAATTAAAGATTGAATTTTTTTCATTACGCATACGGACGCTACGCTGAAAAAGTGTACTAAATTATTGATATTTGTCTTCTTACAATAGAGATCCTTTTGAAAAACCACATACATATAGTTTCACTATCGAAGAATTCATTCCTTGAAACTGCAAAAAATTGACCTTTTAAGAATTTTACAATAATTTTACGAAAATAATTTTCACGTGAATAACCTCCAAAACTGCGATATTCAAAGGTAAGGTTAAAAGTTTTAAAAAATGTTTTGTTGTGATTGTCAATGTTTTTTTGGTAGAAAATAATTTCAGAAGCCATAAAAAGTTAAAAATTAAATTTTAACAAACAATTTTTACTAATTTGGTGAAATAATTTTTTTTTAGTCTTGAACTTGACTAGCTCTGGTAGAAAACCACCTTAAATGAGCTCATTTAAAATTCTTTCCAAGCCACTTCACGTTCGAAGTAACGTGGTATCTCAGTTTCACTTTAAAACACTTTAAAATAACCACTTTTCCGTTTTCAAAAACTGCGCTCAGCTACCATGTTAGTTATTTTAGTTTATTCTACAGAATGTTAATTACAATGTTTTAACCGGACCGACATTATGACGACTAAAACACTGAACTGATTTTACACTTTTCGCCTGTATAAATACATTTCTAAAAAAATGCAATTAAGCATTAACACATATTTAATGACAGGAGAAATCTCCCCTGTCAGCATTTCATCATACATTTCCCCTACATAAATTTGTCCCAATTCGAACAAATTTTATTCAAAGAAAACAATTTGTTAATTGATTGATTGATTCATTCATGGAATTTGAATACAACTAACGAATTAACTTGAAAAATTAATATAAGTCGAATGAACTTCTTTATTATACAATTGTTTTTTTTTCATAATGAGAAAATTTTAGTATAACAGGAATAAAAGGGAGTAAGACGAATAGTGAATTCAAAAAAAGAACAGGCGTTACCGAACGAAGTATGACTGTTTTCTTATTTTATTATGATTTCTTGTTATTTTATTTAAGAGCAACCTTGCAAAGAAGCTTATCTAGAGTTTTAAGTTTCCTCGGTCGTGTGCACAGTGATTAGAGGTCACTGGGGCCACATCCGTCCCTTATTCGAATGTCGACTTCGATGTGCAGGGACCAACGTCACGTTGTTTTGACACGGGAACGTTCGGACCAAAGAGGTTAGCACTTGTTTCTTTAAAATCATTGTTCTTTTTATTTAAAACTTATATATGCGACATCGTTAGCAACCAATTATTTAAGAACGAAGGATTTGTTTTTTTCGATTCATTGTTTTCCCGAAAAGCGTGTAAATAACTCGTCTGTATTTTTAAAATAATAAAACAATTTAAGTTCAAAAAGCTTCAAACTTTCTTTTCCGAGTATCATCGCCTTTGCCGTACCGCCGTACCAGAACAACAGGCGATTGATTTTATTGCAAATCTTATTTCATAATCCAAGCAACTTTTTGATAATACGGTAGGTTAATGATTTCGAAAGTTTTTATAAAAATTTAATCAAAAAACTTCACTTACTAAATAAAATAAAAACTTTATAAAAATACTTGTTCATTTTCATTTAAAAACTAATGATTCCAGAAATTTTAATAATTGCTATTCAATGATTTTCTTATGACACGATTATGTTTAAAATTATTTTAAAAATACACGACATAATGTAGGCATACTCCATTACATTTTTTTAAAAATATTCCAAATATAATACACTACATTGGCTACGACATCAAAACTCCGTCCCTTTTTTTCCATCTAATTGGTGCTAGCCCGCTGCGACCTGAGTGATGACCGCGCCCAGATGTATTCTGGGTCTAGTCACTAGTGCTAAAGAAGACAACTGAAATTTTTTATTAATAATTACAAATCAAAAATTATTAAAACTCACTTGTATTTTTTAATTTTATTATTCCCTGCAGAATATTTTTTTATATTTTTATTTTACTTAATTTGAAAAAAAAAAATATTTTTACATCAAAATTTATTTTATATAATTTCATTCAACAATACTTACTTTCGCTCAACCAACGAATAAATAATTATTTTACAATAAAAAATTATTTTACAATAATCGTAAGATAAATTGTGTGTAAAATGTATAACATTGTTTTCTTAGTGGCTGACACTCATGATCGGTAAGCACCGTCCGCCGAGCGGCTCTCGGCTCTCGATGCTATCGATATATCGAGAGTCTCGATTTCAGTCTGCTACATCGCAGCGATAGACGGCAGAGGCCCACCGTCCAACCCACGCTCATGAAAACATTTTGTATAATTTTTTTATAGACCTAATCGAAAAACTGGATAGTACCACACTTGAGGGCCGATTTTTAGAATTTTTTAAGATTTTTTTTAATTTCATCGGATCATTATTAAAGCCGCAAAACGAAAAATACGATTTGCCATCCAGAGTAATGCATCGCCAAATGGCGCGAGGGGGGCAAGCAGCACTCTTAACAAGCGAGATTTAACTAACGTTTTATGTTAGCCTTTTTTAGTTGTTGATTTATAACAATTTTATACTGAATAAGTTCAATTATATTTCATATGAGTCAAAACTCAAAAAAAATTAATTATTTGATAAAATTTAATTTAAAATAAATAAGAAAGAAGTTTTATTTTAATATGTACTCACAAAATTTAGTCAGCCTAGGATACGCATTTCTTAGTCGAAAAAGCCGCTCGGCCGGTAACCTAGCCAATTACCCCGTATAATGCATTCGCACCGAGGTTTGAATTAATAATTCAACCTGCGGTTACATTATATTAAGCACAGAATACAAAAGTGCCTGCAAAATTTAAAATTTAATATTTAAATTTCATTATAAATACATATTTAACCGTTGATTGTCTTTCTTAAGATTATAATGATGATAATATTATTTTGATGTTCACATTCTACACAAGCTTAGCTTTCTTTGAGTTTGGTTTAGTATTATTTCGAGCGCCAAATTTGGTAGAACGAAATGCGTATCCTAGGCTGACTAAATTTTGTAAGTACATATTTGTTGTAATATTATTCAATGAGTAAGTAGATATAAGGGTGAACACAAATAAGACTACGTAAGCTTCGGTAAACTCGATTTTTTAATTAAATAAAACTTCTCGGCGATAGAGTCACCTCGGATACACACGTGCGTCCTCGGTGAAGCATCGACTCGACTGAGGCGAGAGATGAGCGGTGGTGGCGCTCGTGCACACGTACACTGCTCGCAGGCTGCTACCGCAGTCTCGAGCTGTTGGTATAGTTATATGTTAATCTAACGCCAACAATATTAAAATAAGACTTTTTTCTTATTTATTTTAAATTAAATTTGATCAAATAATAAATTTTTTTGAGTTTTTACTCATATTAAATATAATTAAACTTATTCAGTATAAAATTGTTATAAATCGACAACTAAAAAAGGCTAACACAAAACGTTAGTTAAATCTCGCTAGTTTCAACCAACAATCTAATTTTAATTTATATTAAAAAAAAAAAAAGATCTTGTATAATTTATTTTATACATCAGTGAGATGTTTCTTTATAAATGTTGTGTAAAATACATTTTAAATCTTGCAGAGATTTGGATGTCCAATGGGATCACTACTATCAGTCGTAGTGGCAAACCTGGTGATGGAAAACTTGGAAATTAGAGGGCTAGCCAGATTATCGTTTGAATCAAAAATCTTTAAGAGATATGTTAATGACATCTTTACAATTGTCCTCGCCGAATCTATTGATGAACTGATGGAGATTTTCAACACAATGCAAGATAAAATGAAATTCACCAATAACTAAAAATGCGACAATCAATGAAGTTTCTTAGATATTCAAATAAATAGGATGGATGAATGCACAGTACGAATGAATTGGTGTAGGAAACCAACATAGTCTGGTAGATTCCTGAATTTTAACTCCCACCATCAATTTTGAAACAAGATAAGAACGATCAGGGGGGTCATCGACCGGGAATCAAGTTATCCCATGCAGATTTCAGATACGACAATCTGAAGTTGGTGAAGAAAACATTCGCTGACAACGACTACCCAACGGACTTCATAGATAAGATGGTGAGAAAAAGAATACATGGAATTTAAAACAGGGGCAGTAAAAGAAGAAGAAACATCGAGAGAAGACTGTACTGTGTATTAACATATGTTAAGGGATTGTCAGAAAGATTAAGAAACGAGTTCAAGAAGCACAGGATCTATACCTACTTTAAAAATACAAATAACTTTAGCAACTGCAAGGACAAGGAAGAAAATAGAAATAAATCAGGGATTGTTTACAGATTAAACTGCAAGGATTGCGAAAAATGCTATATTGGTCAAACGGGAGGGTATTTGACAGTAAGGACGAATGCATACGAAAGCAGCCTTAAACAGATAATCGCCAACAGTAAAGGTGTCAGAGAACATTGGTTTGAAAATGGACACTCGTTTGATTTTCAGAATGTGGATATTTTAGAATGCCACATTCAGAACAAGAACAAAAGAACGAGTTTAGAGAATATACACACCTACAAGAACAAGAATAATGTCAATCTACTGAAGGAATCAAGCAAACTAGATAATGTTTATCACGAGCGGATCAAAGTCACACGAATTTTCAACCACTATCCTCCGAACGGTAAAATGCGCATGCTCGTGGACTTCGGCTTTTTGTCGGCTGTTGGCATCGGATATAGCCGCTGAGTAAATTTTTTTTTGTCAACATCGGAAAAGCGAATTATTTTATCAAATTATTAAAAAAAAATCATAACTAATAGATAGGATCTTGCTTTTATATCACTTATTGTAAAATTCAAATAATTAGACAAAAATCAATTTTAATCATTTATCATTTATCATCAATTAATATACATAATCATAGTAAACCAAGTACATTGAGTATTTATACAGTACACATTTCTTTTTTTTTCTTCTTTAAAATTCTTGTTTTTTGTGTTTTTTTATAGAGTTTGTCTGGACGGCACCTTCCGCGTACGCGCCAACTTACCTTTTCAAACAAAAATTTGCGCGTACGCGCAACTTAGGTGTTCCGCGTACGTGCAAACTAAATTATCCCGCGTGCGCGCAAAAACTTCCGATCTCCACGTGCGCGCAAGACTTATGATGTTCCGCGTGCGCGCAAAACTTATGATGTTCCGCGTGCGCGCAAAAACTTATGATGTTCCGCGTGCGCGCAAAAACTTAAGATCTCCGCGTGCACGCAAAAATTTTGATTACGTTGCGATAAATGCATCAATTATTGTTCTTCTGAACATTAAAATCGTGATTAAAAAAACTTCCTAATTCTATAAAAGGGTATAGCCGGGTAAGATAGTCGAATCGGCCCCCAGCGCAAACCCCTACAATATATACATCATTCGAAAGGGCATGAAAAAAGAAGATTTTTGGCGCAAACCAAAATTTTTAATACCTACTACTGCGCATGCGCGGTCCAAAATAGTGATTTTTCAGCTTCGATTTTTATCTCAAAATCTAAGAGGACTAGAAATACGCGGTTTGCGGCAAAATTTTGTTTACAAAAAATGTAGTTCAATCATATTTTTTAAAATCATTTTTGGTGCCAAATTCAAATTACTAAGGCTGTTTTTCGAATTTTTTTCCCTAAAAAATGCGATTCAAAAAAACCGGTGATACATACCTCTCTAGAAAAAAATATGTTATGTATTTTAAGAAAAAATAGCTTTACAAATTTTTCAAATTTTTTGAAGTGGTGGCAGACACTTTTTATGCCAAATTATTGAAATTTTTTATCTAAATTACAACCTAGCGGCTGCATACTGCATTAAAATATAACATTTATATTGCTGAACTAAATTTTTTGTAAACAAAATTTTGCCGCAAGCCGCGTTTTTCTATCCCTGTTAGATCTCGAGATAAAAATTATAGTTGTAAAATCACTTTTTTTCGCCGCGCATGCGCAGTTTAGGGAATAAAAATTGCGGTTTGCGTCAAAAGCTTTCTTTTTTCAAGACCTTTCAAATGATATATATATATTGTGGGGGTTTCTGCATAAAAAAATTTGGCCTACCTGACCTAGATTGAAAATAACTTATTTATACAATTTTTGAGTGATGAACATGGTTGAACTTGTCTCGTTAGAGGTATTAAAAATTTTTTTTGCAAAAACCCCTACATTATATATATATGGGTCAAAATAATACTTTTTTAAAAAACCGTCCGCACGAGGTTCACTGATTTTATTGCAATTTTTTTGGCAAAAGAACTATTTAATACAAGACTTTTGCCGCAAACTATAGGTCTCTATCTTATTTCTGCTTGGTGCTAGATTTTTTCAAAGATCGAAAAATGGCCTATTTTTAAGCTGTTTTAAGCAATTTTAACGGATTTTTCGAAAAATTCTAACTTTTGATCAAAATGAGATAGAAACCTCTAGTTAGCGGCAAAATTTTGTTCTAAATAAGTTCTTTTTTGTAAAAATATTTTGACAACATAGTTTGGTTATTTTTATAATAATACAGTCCTACACAGATATTGCTATTTTTGCTCATTTGCAGGTATCTTCAAACGACCGTAGCTTTTTCTAGGCTAAATTTTTGTGCATATTAAAAGATTGTTAAATTTTTTTTTTGAAAAAACAAAAATTTTGCTACCAACCGGAACCCTGTACGATTTTCCGTTTCCAAGATACAGCTGTTTAAAGTTGTCAAAAAACACAAAAAACGCCTTTTTTACGATTTTCACACGCATTTTTGAACGGTTTCGACCTTTTTTTTTCTCTCAAAAATATGTGGAATCTTTTCTTCATATGTTTCCAAACAAGCTCCCATAGTAATTGTAGTGCGGATTTGGGTTTTTAGTTGATTCCAAAGCATACACTTTTCACACATTTTATGTGCTAAACTAGTGTTTTTTTAGCAATATACACGCTACATTTAACTTTTTCGTTCATTATAGATGTTTTGAAATTTTTTTTGACTAAAAACTATTTAAATTCCAGCCAAAATTAGGTCGCCTGCTATGAAAAAATCGATACTCAACGAAATATTGATCTCAATATCAAAATAATATACTACTTTTATTCAGTTTTTTAGTTTTTGGATTCGTTCAAAATCTATGTTCAAATATTGTAAATAATATATTACTTATTTATTTATTTTTTTCTATTTTTGAAATTACAAATAATTGATCATAGTTTATCAATTATTCTGATAAAACAATCATGGATTACTATTGCTTACTCTGAAAAAAATGAGTCCAAATTAAAAATGTTATTTTTTGAATGCTATGAAGCATAAAACAATCCACCAATCTACATTCTACTTATAATTATATCCACTTATGAAAAAGAGAATGAGAGATTCGATTAGAAAGTCGAGTCGATTTATCGAATCGAAACTTGATCTTTGATTCTTGGAGCAAGAGCGCCCCCTTTCAGGCTTTTCAAAGGTGTGAACCAGCCAGACGCGCCAAATTTGAAATCTTCAGGCATGCCTGATTTGATTTTTTTTTTTTTTTTTTTTTTTTTTTATCAATAAAGTGAGTAACGAAATTTCAATTTTTAATAGCCAAATAAGCGGACAAGCTTACAACCCCATAACTCTAGGCGTAGTGAATAACAAATAATTAACTTTTGTAATAAACAGTTAAGCCGATAAGCTACAACTCCAAAACACTGGGCGTACTTAGTAAAAATAATTAATTTTTTTTTAATAAACAAATAAGCCGATAAGCTACAACCCCATAACCTTGGGCATGGCTAAAAAAAAATTTTAATTTTTTAAATAAACAAATAAATTTGATTATTAACATTTTTTTCAGCCATGCCCAAGGTTATGGGGTTGCAGCTTATCGGCTTAATTGTTTATTAAAAAAAAATTAATTATTTTTACTAAGTACGCCCAGTGTTATGGAGTTGTAGCTTATCGGCTTATTTGTTTATTACAAAAGTTAATTATTTGTTATTCACTACGCCTAGGGTTATGGGGTTGTAAGCTTGTCCGCTTATTTGTCTATTAAAAATTTAAATTTCGTTACTCACTTTATTAATTAAAAAAAAAAAAAAATTCAAATCAGGCATGCCTGAAGATTTCAAATTTGGTGCGTCCGGCTGGTTCACATTTTTGAGAGGCTTGAAAGGGGGCGCTCTTGCTCCAAGAATCAAAGTTTAAGTTTCGATTCGACATATCGACTCGACTTTCTAATCGAATCTCTCATTCTCTTTTTCATAAGTGGATATAATTATAAGTAGAAAGTAGATTGGTAGATTATTTTATGGTTCATAGCATTCAAAAAATAACATTTTTAACTTGGACTCATTTTTTTCAGAGTAAGCAATAGTAATCTATGATTGTTTTATCAGTCGTAATACCCCTAGTGCTTGAAAATTGTCGATAATTTTCCGACTGTGTTTTGTTGTACAGCAACGAGGGGGGCAAGTTTGGCCGTTTAAAAATCACGAGCACGAAACGCGAGTGATTTTTTGTCAAACTTGCCCCGCGAGCTGCTGTGCAAAAAAACTGGAGGAAAATTGTCTACAATTTTGAAGCACGAGGGGTATTCGGCTGGATTATTTTTCCCAGCTGAATTTCAACTTATAGAAATGCTGTATTTTACATTTTTGCGGTTATAGTTCTATTACCATTTGTTGACTATGAATGTAATAATGAATACTCATATATAGGTATACACCGCAGTGACTCGGGTCTAACCCAAAAGCTGAATCGAGTAAGTCCAACAATTCGAGTTGCTATGCGACTTGAAACGTTCGAATTGGAAATAACCGAAAAATTATTGAAATAATTTTACCCACACCGCTCTGCCAAATGTCAAATGTGGCGTTTCTCTTGGTTGAAATTCAGCTCGGGAAAATAATCAGAATAATGGATAAACTATGATCAATTATTTGTAATTTCAAAAATAGAAAAAAATAAATAAATAAGTGATATATTATTTACAATATTTGAACATAGATTTTGAACGAATCCAAAAACTAAAAAACTGAATAAAAGTAGTATATTATTTTGATATTGAGATCAATATTTCGTTGAGTATCGATTTTTTCATAGCAGGCGACCTAATTTTGGCTGGAATTTAAATAGTTTTTAGTCAAAAAAAATTTCAAAACATCTATAATGAACGAAAAAGTTAAATGTAGCGTGTATATTGCTAAAAAAACACTAGTTTAGCACATAAAATGTGTGAAAAGTGTATGCTTTGGAATCAACTAAAAACCCAAATCCGCACTACAATTACTATGGGAGCTTGTTTGGAAACATATGAAGAAAAGATTCCACATATTTTTGAGAGAAAAAAAAAGGTCGAAACCGTTCAAAAATGCGTGTGAAAATCGTAAAAAAGGCGTTTTTTGTGTTTTTTGACAACTTTAAACAGCTGTATCTTGGAAACGGAAAATCGTACAGGGTTCCGGTTGGTAGCAAAATTTTTGTTTTTTCAAAAAAAAAATTTAACAATTTTTTAATATGCACAAAAATTTAGCCTAGAAAAGGCTACGGTCGTTTGAAGATACCTGCAAATGAGCAAAAATAGCAATATCTGTGTAGGACTGTATTATTATAAAAATAACCAAACTATGTTGTCAAAATATTTTTACAAAAAAAAACTTATTTAGAACAAAATTTTGCCGCAAACTAGAGGTTTCTATCTCATTTTGATCAAAAGTTAGAATTTTTCGAAAAATCCGTTAAAATTGCTTAAAATAGCTTAAAAATAGGCCATTTTTCAATCTTTGAAAAAATCTAGCATCAAGCAGAAATAAGATAGAGACCTCTTGTTTGCGGCAAAAGTCTTCTATTAAATAGTTCTTTTGCCAAAAAAAATTTCAATAAAATCGGTGAACCTCGTGCGGACGGTTTTTTAAAAAAGTATTATTTTGACCCATGTATATCATTTCAAAGGTCTTGAAAAAAGGAAGCTTTTGACGCAAACCGCAATTTTTTATTCCCTAAACTGCGCATGCGTGGGGTGAAATAGTGATTTTTTAACTATAATTTTTATCTCAAGATCTTAGGGGGATAGAAAAACGTGGTTTAAGGCAAAATTTTGTTTACAAAAAATTTAGTTCAGCGATATAAATGTTGTTATATTTTAATGCAGTGTGCAGCCACTAGGTGGTAATTTAGATAAAAAATTTCAATAATTTGGCCTAAAAAGTGTCTGCCACCAATTCAAAAAATTTGAAAAAATTTGTCAAGCTACTTTTTCTTAAAATACATAATATATTTTTTTTCAAGAGAGGTACACGCAAAGAACTCGGCGGAAAGAAGCGGCCGGTAAGGCATACCGAGAAAAAGTCGGGTGAAGTTACGCCCGAAAAATCGGCGGAAGGTTTCTGATTTTTTCCAAAGCCTATATAGGTATATGCCGCGCCGACTGCTGCCAGCTGGGCTGTAGCGCTGGAGCTTGATGCAGGCAGATCCATCCGCTTTTTCAAAAACGCTGTCAATTTTTATTTTGTTTGAACAATTTCTTTCAAACTTTTCAGAAATGTTCTTTAGGACTTAATGGAAAACTTCTTCGCTGGAAGTTTTTTCAAATATGATCTTTTATGCTTACTTTTTTAATCTGAAGTTTTTGGTTATAAACTGCTTACTTTTATTTTTAAATGTTAATTACTCGGTTCTGAAAATTTTTAAAAATATTTAAACAACTCCGTTGGCAGCGGTAAGGGTTCAAGAATATAAAGCTAAAATCTCCTCAAAAAATATTAAGTGGTTTTCGAGTTATCGCGTGTTGAGCCAAAACTTGAATTTTTCTCGATTTACGCATTTTAAGTTCAAATCGCGATAACTCGAAAACCACTTAATATTTTTTGACGAAATTTTAGCTTTATATTCTTGAACCCTTACCGCTGCCAACGGAGTTGTTTAAATATTTTTAAAAATTTTCAGAACCGAGTAATTAACATTAAAAAATAAAAGAAAGCAGTTTATAACCAAAAACTTTAGATTAAAAAAGTAAGCATAAAAGTTCATATTTGAAAAAACTTCCAGCGAAGAAGTTTTCCATTAGGTCCTAAAGAACATTTCTGAAAAGTTTGAAAGAAATTGTTCAAACAAATAAAAATTGACAGCGTTTTTGAAAAAGCGGATGGATCTGCCTACATCAAGCTCCAGCGCTACAGCCCAGCTGGCAGCACTCGGCCGCGGTATATACCTATATAGGCTTTGGAAAAAATCAGAAACCTTCCACCGATTTTTCGGGCGTAACTTCACCCGACTTTTTTCTCGGTATGCCTTACCGGCCGCTTCTTTCCGCCGAGTTCTTTGCGTGTATGTATCACGGTTTTTTTGAATCGCATTTTTTAGGGAAAAAAATTCGAAAAACAGCCTTAGTAATTTGAATTTGGCACCAAAAATGATTTTAAAAAATATGGTTGAACTACATTTTTTGTAAACAAAATTTTGCCGCAAACCGCGTTTTTCTAGTCCTCTTAGATTTTGAGATAAAAATCGAAGTTGAAAAATCACTATTTTGGACCGCGCATGCGCAGTAGTGGGTATAAAAAATTCTGGTTGGCGCCAAAAATTTTTTTTTTCATGCCCTTTAAAATGATGTATATATCGTAGGGGTTCGCGCTGGCGACCGATTCGACTATTTTACCCAGCTATACCCTTTATTTTCCACACGTGGTGCAAAAAGTTCAAACTTTCTTATATTTCCCAAACAGGAAGTTTGAACTTTCCTTGCCTTGTGTTGAAAAAAACATTACACATGACGCTGGAAAAGTATGAGCTAACCCTTAGCAAACCCTTGACACTCTCGCCTTTAGCTCAGGTTTTGAACACAAATTGTTCGAAAATTAGCTAAAAATCCAAAAAAGTGACCCAAATGTCTAGTCCTCGCGGGTCATCCTCGAAAGCCCTAGTTCACCGGCTTATCATCGATGCTAACGCTGTTGCTAAATGGTGAATGTTCCGAACAAAATGACCTCAGGCTCAACCCCACCAAGACCGTGGCTATTTTTTTGGCAGTTCCGCTTTCCTTGAACTGCTAGCAAAGATCCCAGTCTTTCAGCTACCCAACATCATGGTCGCTGGCATGTCTATTCCCTTCACCTCAGAAATCAAATTGCTAGGGGTAGTTATCACCTCTACCCTTAGTTGGAACAAGCATATCAGCTCCATATCGGCGCGTGTATCTGCATCCTTGCACAGCCTCAGGCATAACAAACATGCCCTCACCCGTGCGCTCAAAAAACACCTCATTGAATCACTGATCTTCCCTCATTTCGACTACGCCTGCACTGTGTACCATCATCTCACCGACCAGCAAAACCTGAAACTTCACCTTCTGCTAAACGCTTGTATCCGATACATCTTTGGCAACATCCCTTGGACTGCGCATGTCACCCTCTACATAATAGCTGTCGGTTGGCTCTCAGTGAGTCGTCGTCGGGAATTTTTTTTATAGGCAACCTCGCCTTCAGGGTTTCCCAGCTACATAAGCCCTCTTACCTAGCTAGTCACCTCGTGCCTCTGCACATTCTCTGCCCTCTACTATTCCTCATTTTCGTTCTAAATCTCCCACTTTCCCTGCTCTATGCGCTGTACAAATTGTTTTCCGACGACCTTAAGAGATCTACCTTGAAGCTGCAGCCACCCCCGAAAGCCTTGCATCCCTCATTCGCAAGCTCTCCTACGATGCCTCCTCGATTGCAACGTGGCGATGGCCACCGTCGGCTGAATGCTGCCACAGCAGCGCGGGCCCACGACACACACACACACACACACATAACCACCATCCGGGAAGGCTATCCCGGCCTAGGGCGCGCGCGTACACATACACACACAGCACACAGGTCCCGGTTCGCCGTCCGGGAGTTTCCGACGACGGAGGAGGTGCGCGGCGCGTGTCAGCAGACGACTCAACTGCGTTGGCAGGCGCGTGCGCGCACACTCAACACAGTAGACGCGGACGTGAGTGTAGCTTAATTTTTTTTGTAGTTTGAACGTGGCGTGGACAATGTGTGCGTGTAGGAAAGGACGAGAGAGTATGTGCACGAGAGACAGAGTTAGAGCTGTGAGTGTCTCGTGTGCGTTATTTTTTTTTCTTTTCTTTCGTATGTTCGCGCGTGGTAGGTGGCGTGGCGATCGTCACCGGAAAGATTGTGGACGGGAGCGTGATTGGATTGTATAGCGTTAATGAGTGTGATTGGTGGACACATTGCTGTTCTTCAAGTGTGAATAAAACTTGATGAGATAGATTAGTGTTGATTGGTTGAGAGTATTGGGAAGGGATGGTGAGGAAGGAAGTTGAGTCAGAGAGACGCGGGGAAGCGTCACTCTGTTCTCAGTAGCCAAGGTGTGAGGTTGTATTTTTGAGAGTGTGATTTTTTTTTTTTTAGTTTCTCTTTAGTAGACTTTTTCTAAGTTTCTTTTCCAATTTTTCTTTAGTCGAGTTGTAGACATTTTTTTTTGTTTTTCTTTTATTTACAGCTAGGTAGTAGAAGGAATCAAGAAAACTTGGGTTAATTTACTTTTATTGAGAGTTGGAAAAACCAGAGAGTGGCCATTTTGGACATCAGATAATAAGTGAAAAATTTTGGTAAACGTAAGATTTTTGTATTAATTAATAAAATTTTAATAAGCATGTGTTTCTGAAGATTTTGGTTATCGGTATGCTAAATGAAATTTTCTTTGTTGTATATTATTGAAGGTGTCTTTATATAAATTTGATCGAGATTTTCTTGGCGCGGCGTCGTTACCCGCCATTTTGTAGACTACTTTATAGTTTTTGTTCATTTCCTTTGTTCTCAAATTAAAATTTATTTTTTTGTAATTGTAGACTTGATTTTTTTTTGTAGACAAGAATAAAATCAATTTCAACCGAGATTTTGCAATAATTTATTTCTTCTTCCTCTAGCTCACTGACCAGTCCCGGAGGTTTTCTTTTCGCGGGAACCCTACCCCGAAGTTTAGTGAGTTTTCCCCGAGAGTTTTTTGTGTGTAAATTTTCCTTGTAATGGGAGGGCCCGGGAAACTCCGTTAATTATTTAAGGGAGGCCCTTTTCTTAAGAAATACCCCGTTACAACTTTTAAAAAAATGTATCTAGTAGTATCAAATAATTAATTAGTGCTGATCAGAATAAATTCAATAAAAAAAAAATTTGGTACTTTGTTTGAATTATATTTATTATGTTTTCTAATATTAAATTAAAAAAAAAAAAAAAAAAAAAATTCGTACATACATGTGGTGGGGGCTTATTGATGGTGGGGGCCTATAGGCATGTGCCTGTTCTGCCTACCCGTTTATCCGGCACTTTGGCCCATAACCTAACGTCGTTCGAGGGGTGTTAGGTTCGATCCTCGGCGCAGCCAACTTTAAATTTTTTAACTTCGTTAGTTGCATTGGTAATATCGATCCCTACATTCCCCCCGACGGCTTTGGAGTCGGTTTTACCGGGGGCTTTCATTTCAGCTCTGGTTGGAGATTATTTCGAGTGGGGGCAATATTTGGGGCATAATTTCCCAATGAGCTCAACCCGGTTCAGCACTGGTCTAATCCAAGACCATCTGATTGGGGGCAATACATATTTGGGAAAGTTCCCCATGAGCCTCCGGTTTAGCGCTGGTTCTTCGATTAAGGTAGGACCGCACCTACGGCTCTAGTCAAGATGCATTTTCAGTTAAACATTTGACTAGCTTCACGCGTATATAGATATAGAAGTGCATTAGCAGCAGAAGCTTTTTTAACCTAAAACACATATTTTTGTTTTTTATTAATACTTAGAGGAACTAAATGGATGATTTAATTAATTCTATGTGATTCTTGTGCATTCTAGTTAAACTGACAAATATTCTGAAAACTTGATCACATGTAATTATGTAAAAATTGTATAAAAAATTTGCTCTCCCATAAGACTACGGGTTAAATCGACGCGGTGTTAATATTCAATTACTCAAAAACGAAAAACTCCCAGGTTCTGAAAATTTAGTGGCATCATTTTTTAATATTTATCTTCGACTTCCTAAAGTTTTAGATTTTTAACACATCTCTTTCTAGTTTGTGCGGTCCTACCTTAACTCGAATGGGGCATATACCCTGGGTTCCCCGTACTCCACATGGTCTATTTGGACCATGGGATAATGCGAAGCAGTGTAGGGCAAAAATTCGTCAATTAGCACATATCAAGGAGCATAAAAGTCGCGACTATAAATAAGTAAAAAAAAAACCTCAAAATTTTGAAAAAAACCTGGTTTTTTGGACTTTTTAATGCCGTTTTAGCTTAAAAGTATAGCAAAATATATTTTTTCTGAAAGAACTCAAAAAAATGCATCTTTTCTTTTCTAAGGTTTTTATACGATTTATCCGTTTAAAGTCGATTTAATTCACTTTAAAGATAAAAAATCGAGACAGTTCGTTAAAAAACCATTCAAAACTTGAAAATTTGGCGCGTAAGCCCCCATTTTTTTTTTTCATAAAAAGATGCCTTTTTTGCTCTAGTTTACGTTGATATACATTTTTATATACTTTTATTCAATATTTATTGTAAAAAATTCATAAAACAGAAAAAATACAAGAAAATGCCCCTTTTTTACTCAAAGAATATAGCCGGGTAAGATAGTCGAATCGGCCCCCACGGCAAACCCTTACAATATATATACCATTCGAAAGGGCATAAAAAAAGAAAATTTTTGGCGCAAACGGCAGCTCCCTACCCGAGCAGACACTGTAATGCGGCTGCCGAACCCGCGAAGTCGGGCCGAATTCGGCTTCCGAACTCGGTACGAATTCGGTTGGGACGCGGCTGGGGTTTCGGCCCGAGCGCGCACTAGTGCATCTAGCCGAAGTTGCGGTATAAAGATAATTCCTACTAGAGGTTAGAAATCCAGTGTGGTCAGGATGGACACATAGTGCTCCAGGAAATAGCTTCCCCAAGACGTTTTGACTTCAAGAGAATGGACTTCCCGGAGCACCTGGTGATAAGTATCCCCGAAGATGATTTCTCCAGTAAGTTTCGACTCCAGAAGGGTCAGGGTAGACACCTCGAGCATCTGGTGATAGTTACGCCTTGGAGATGATTTCCTCGGGAAGTTTTGACTCCGCAAGGGTCAGGGTGGACATCTGGTGCACTTGGTGGTAGTTACGCCTTGGAGATGATTTCCCCAGGAAGTTTTGACCCCGGAAGAGTCAGGGTGGACACCTGGTGCACATGGTGATAGTTACGCCTTGGAGATGATTTCCCCAGGAAGTTTTGACTCCGGAAGGGTCAGGGTGGACACCTGGTGCACTTGGTGATAGTTACGCCTTGGAGATGATTTCCCCAGGAAATTTTGACTCTGGAAGGGTCAGGGTGGACGCCTGGTGCACTTGGTGATAGTTACGCCTTGGAGATGATTTCCCCAAGAAGTTTTGACTCCGGAAGAGTCAGGGTGGACACCTGGTGCACATGGTGATAGTTACGCCTTGGAGATGATTTCCCCAGGAAGTTTTGACTCCGGAAGGGTCAGGGTGGACACCTGGAGCACTTGGTGATAGTTACGCCTTGGAGATGATTTCCCCAGGAAGTTTTGACTCCGGAAGGGTCAGGGTGGACACCTGATGCACTTGGTAATAGTTACGCCTTGGAGATGATTTCCCCAGGAAGTTTTGACCCCGGAAGAGTCAGGGTGGACACCTGGTGCACATGGTGATAGTTACGCCTTGGAGATGATTTCCCCAGGAAGTTTTGACTCCGGAAGGGTCAGGGTGGACACCTGGTGCACTTGGTGATAGTTACGCCTTGGAGATGATTTCCCCAGGAAATTTTGACTCTGGAAGGGTCAGGGTGGACACCTGGTGCACTTGGTGATAGTTACGCCATGGAGGTCCACCCGGAGACTTGACCCTTCCGGAGTCAAAACTTCCTGGGGAAATCATCTCCAAGGCGTAACTATCACCAAGTGTACCGGCTGTCCACCCTGACTCTTCCGGAGTCCAAACTTCCTGGGGAAATCATCTCCAAGGCGTAACTATCACCAAGTGCACCAGATGTCCACCCTGACCTTTCCGGAGTCAAAACTTCCCGAGGAAATCATCTCCCAGGCGTAACTATCACCAAGTGCACCAGATGTCCACCCTGACCCTACCGGAGTCAAAACTTCCTGAGGAAATCATCTCCAAGGCGTAACTATCACCAGGTTCTCGAGGTGTCCACCCTGACCCTTCTGGAGTTGAAACTTACTGGAGAAATCATCTTCGGGGATACTTACCACCAGGTGCTCCAGATGTCCACCCTCTTGAAGTCAAAACGTCTTTGGGGAAGCTATTTCCTGGAGCACTATGTGTCCACCCTGACTACACTGGGTTTCTAACGTCTAGTAGGAATCATCTTTATACCGCAACTTCGGCTAGATGCACTAGTGCGCGCTCGGGCCGAAACCCCAGCCGCGTCCCCGCCGAGCTGCAGCCGAATTCGGCATCGCTTCGGATAGTTCGGATACGAGCTCGGGCCGAAGTCGCGCCGCATTAAAATGTCTGCTCGGGTATTCCCTACCTAGGGATCCTAGGGTCTAAAATAGTGATTTTTCAACTTTGATTCATATCTCAGAACCTAGCAGCCAGAGACATGCGGTTTGCAGCAAAATTTTCTAAAAAAAACAATAATGCAGTTCGCCTATATTTTTTAATATTATTTTTCGCTCCAAATCAAACCGTTTGTGCCATTTTTTAACCTTAAATTTGCGATTTCAAAAAATCTAAGACAAAATCTTCGCCAAAAAAAAATATTAGAAGAAAATTAGAGCAGTTAATTTTTGTTAAAATACGTCATATATTTTCTAGTGACTGGATTATCCCACGATTCGATTCGATTTACTATTGCACCTGCCTCACTTACCCAGTTAATAAATTTTGTTTTCTGCCCTATAAGTCACTTTGTTGTAATTTAATTTATAGTACCCCTGGTCACTCCAACCACAAAATCAAATCTTTGATGCGTGTTTTCGGTGACTCGTACTATAAAATAGTATATAGTACGAGTGCAGTACGTCAACAGGGCTTATTAAGGACCTTGTGCTGGGCTTCGCTACGCACCCGGGTCCTTAAAACCGCCCCAGTGACGATGCTGCACCCGTACTATAATATACTATTTTAAGTGCATTTATTATTCTACCTACGAGAACGTGCTATTATATATTATATCTTTGTCATTTACTTCGTTGTAATCTAATTTTAAGTGCATTTAATTATCTATTTATGCGAACGTGTTACCATATATTTGTATCACTCGATGTACTTGTCAAGCGACCAAATAGGGTTATACCCCAAGGCCGAAATAAAAACCTTATACAGTCAGTCAGTCAGGGTTGGATAAGTTTTTTTGGATCATCGATTGCAGAAACTTTGGAAATCGCTTTCTGGTACCGAATGATGAGCAAAATCATCAATAATTTTTCTAAATGGTCCTTTTTTTCGAGTATCCACACAAAATGTTTGAATTATTTTTGTTTTTTAAATAATTTTCAAACAATTTGTGTTCAAAGCCCATTGCACTCCTAGACATGTGTATCCTCGCCTTTTTTTGTCTCTTTATGAACTTTAAGAGAAAAATATTTTCAAATCTTAACTCAAAAAGTGTAAATCTGAACAATTTATATTTCAAACCTCAAGAAATGCTAAAAAGTACTTCTAGTAACAAATTATTCCTGTTCAAATTTTTTGATTTAAGATTTGAATTTAAGTTGGTTGAGATCTTCTTTATATTGAATATTGAATCAATTGGGATGTGTCTTGAGTTTTATTTTTTTTTTGTTTATTTTAACAAAGAATTTTTGAAGAAACGATAAGTCCACAAGTTAGATCAACGTGCTGCTATGAGCTCAACAATCATATGCTGTGCAATAATATACGGATATACCTTATTGATCTAACCTGTCGACTAGAAAAGATATTTTCGACCGAACAAATTATATTATAGATTTTTAAAAGTATTTTTGGAAAAACCTCGGCCACGATTATTTTGGTCAATGTTCTTTTTACAGGCATCACGATACTGTTACTGCTTCAATAAGGCATGTTCAACAACGAATATTAATGCACAACGTAGTCCATATTTATCTCATTGATCTAAATGTAGTACACAGTAAATTTCGTTTAAAATTTTTACCTTATTTTTTTTCAACAATCCACTTTGTTATTAGGTAGGGTCCCTGTACCTAATATGGCCCCCCCTGTTATTTTGAATATGCTCGATATACGGCATTTCTACAATTAGGTAGGAAGAAGTCAAAAACACTGATTTATGAAGTTTTGAGTTGTTTTGAACATTTGAAAATTATTTTTGCGCACGCCTTATAGCTAAAACTAGTTTCGTATACCTTCGTTATTATTTTACGTTGTAATTAAATGGTCTGCCAAAAGATTTAGACTCACCTGACCGAAATTTCCATAATTAGCTTCGATTCGTTATTGTTTCAGCTTTAAAACGTGATTTTAGTTTTTGTTCAACTCGTTTTCTAACGGCTTTTATTCTTAAATAATTTTTTATTCTGCAGTGTACCTAATATAGCCCCCCACGAATTAGTAGAAATACCGATATTTCATAGATTTGCTTTCATTTTGCGTGGTATAAAAATTTTATAAGGTAGTATTTGGAATATCGTTTTAATTTAGTGTGTAAAATTTTAAAAGAAGCTGTTAAAGTATACACAATTGATTCGCAATTAATAAATTACTTCAAAGGGGCCATATTAGGCACACAAATTTTTGGTGTCTTAAAAAAACGTGTTTTGGTACATTCTCTGGCATTTCAAGCTCATTGATAAAAATCGAACGCGTAAGGTCTCATTTTAAAGACCTTGAATTAACCTTTAAAATGAGACCTTACACGTCAAAAAATATTGATTTGATTCGCCACAACGTCGATTTTTGCTTAGGGAGCCATATTAGGTACATCTACCTTGCTTATTTTTCGTATATACTAACGAAACTGATTTGCTAAAAGTTAAAAGAACGTACGGAATTACTGAGTCAAACTATTTTTTTTTATAATGCTTTATTCAGCAGACATAAAAGACCGTCCAAAATAATTACATTTAACATGGTGTACTGAATTTCAGTACTACCATTCAGGAAGCTTTCCCAAACAGTGAATTAAAATTATCAATATCAGATTAAAAAATTAAATTTAAATACAAACTTGAGTTTTACGCCATTTTTAAATTTATTAAAATTGAAAAGTACTTCATAATTATCTGCGTCGGTTGGTGATCGGTTTTTATTATTAGTGTGCGTAAATTTTTGTTTTTTAATCGCTTGATTCACGCAAATATTTAAAATTTAACAATTTCCTTAAAAAGCACAATTTTTTTCTCATTTGACCATACAATGTAGACCCCCACCTTTATTATGCTTTTCATCGGCATTTATATTTATTTAAAATTCATTTTGAAGTTTATTGTAGCTAAAACTTACGAAAAATTAAAAAAATATGAGGTTTAACATACTGCAAAGGTAATTTTTGGCTAATTTTATAATACGCATTTTGAAAAAATTTATTTAAAAAACGCTCAAAAGTTAATTTTGTTAACTTTCAAGCTGACACAATAGTGTCTACGAAACGACTAAATTCAAAATCACTTGAGGTATTTTGTTGTGAATTTATCTTGAGTATATTCAAAATAACAGGGGGGCCCATATTAGGTACAGAGACCTTACCTTATAACAAAGTGGATTGTTGAAAAAAAATAAGATAAAAATTTTAAACAAAATTTACTGTGTACTACATTTAGATCAATTAGGTAAATATGGAAATCGTTGTGCATTAATATTCGTTATTGAACATACCTTATTGAAGCAGTAACAGTAATCGTGATGCCTG
This sequence comes from Encarsia formosa, assembly GCA_038277355.1. Classification (NCBI taxonomy): domain Eukaryota; kingdom Metazoa; phylum Arthropoda; class Insecta; order Hymenoptera; family Aphelinidae; genus Encarsia; species Encarsia formosa. Next base: position 62,188,389 of record CM076185.1, read on the forward strand.
TAATGAGGACATTGACCAAAATAATCGTGGCCGAGGTTTCTCCAAAAATCGATCAAAAATACTTTTACAAATCTATACTATAATTTGTTCGGTCAAGATACATCCCAATTGATTCAATATTTAATATAAAGAAGATCTCAACCAATTTAAATTCAAGTCTTAACTCGAAAAATTTGAACAGGAATAATTTGTTACTAGAAGTACTTTTTAGCATTTTCTGAGGTTTGAAATATAAATTGTTCAGATTTACACTTTTCGATTTAAGATTTGAAAATATTTTTCTCTTAAAGTTCATAAAGAGACAAAAACATGCGAGGATACACATGTCTAGGAGTGCAATGGGCTTTGAACACAAATTGGTTGAAAATTATTTAAAAAACAAAAATAATTCAAACATTTTGTGTGGATAATCGAAAAAAGGACCATTTAGAAAAATTATTGATGATTTTGCTCATCATTCGGTACCAGAAAGCGATTTCCAAAGTTTCTGCAATCGATGATCCAAAAAACTTATCCAACCCTGAGAGGAGGACCCGCTAGGACTAGACATTTGGGTCACTTCTTTGAGTTTTTAGCTAATTTTCAAACGGTTTGTGTTCAAAACCTGAGCCAAAGGCGAGAGTGTCAAGGGTTTGCTAAGGGTTAGCTCATACTTTTCCAGCGTCGAGTGTAATGTTTTTTTCAACTCAAAGCAAGGAGTTCAAACTTCCTGTTTGGGAAAAATCAGAAAGTTTGAACTTTCTGCATCGTGTGCGAAAAATAAGTTTTATAGAGTTAGGAAGTTTTTTTAATCACAATTTTAATGTTTAGAAAGACAATAATTGATGCATTTATCGCAACGTTATCAAAGTTTTTGCGCGCACGCGGAGATCTAGAGTCTTGCGCGCACGTGGAGATCGGAAGTTTTTGCGCGCACGTGGAACATCATAAGTTTTGCGCGCACGCGGAGATTGGAAATTTTTGCGCGCACGCGGAACATCATAAGTTTTGCGCGTACGCGGAGATCGGAAGTTTTTGAGCGCACGAGGAGCACCTAAGTTTGCGCGCACGCGGAGTACCTAAGTTTGCGCGCACGCGGGATAATTTAGTTTGCGCGTACGCGGAACACCTAAGTTGCGCTTACGCGGAAGGTGCCGTCCAGACAAACTCTTTTTTATAATACATATTAGCAAACCTGTTCTACTTTTACAAGTGGATATTCTTATGTATGTACACTATAAACTTCAAGTTTTGTAATTTTTTTTAATAACATTTATAAATTTTCAAATAAAATAAATAAAATTTTACAAAAGTTTTCACGAACTCGTAATATTTAAATAGAATAAATAAAATTTTACAACAGTTTACATGAACTTGTAGTTATTCAGTTAAAACAATGCTTTTTTTTAAGCATAAAAAAAAATAGACAATACATTTCAGATGTTTTTTTTTTTTAAATAAAAAAAAAAAGGTTTTCAAAAATTTACACGAACTTATAGTGATTCTGTTTAAACAGTTTTTTTTTAACATTAAAAATAATAAATAAAATTTTACAAAACTTAAACGAACTCATAGTTATTCAGTTTAAGCAATGCATTTTTTTAAGCTAGTAGCTTGAAAAATAGACTCTCTACATTTTAGATTTTTTTTTTTAAATTTTACATTCATTTAAAGTGACTATCGGCTTTACGGTAAAGCACTCGATTGACGAGTATCTTAATTTACCAAAGAAATAGAATAATTTTATAAAAGATATAAAATAAGTAAAGATTACACCAGTGTATAAGTGAATTAATTTTTAAATAGATAAATATAGTACAGTTAATGATAGTTCTATGAACGTATGGTAACTAAAATTAAATCACTTGATTTTAAACTATAATACTGTTAACGTTGTTTCTTACAACTTTTTTTTAATTGTGGTTTGGACGTGGTCTCGTAAATATGATCGAAGTCTGTATGCACGACTATACTACATCTCGCAGAATCAGATATTGCATCTTTAATGGATGCTTTTTGCATATCAGTTGATTTTGCTAATTTGTGTTCAGAAGAAGACCGAACTTTTTTTGTAGACTTAAAACGTACTTGCTTTTCGACGTTTTGGTGACTAGGTAGACTTGTTGGTAAGCTAGGGAGTGCGGAGTAGAAGTGCATGCAGTTGCTTGATCAGTTTGACTATGCCTCAATTCTTCTACGATTTTTTCCTGTTGTTGTATAGCTTTTAGAATAGCTTCTTCCGATGCAAAAGTTGAGATTCCCAGCGTAATATGAAGCAGTGATTCTAAGCGAGTAATGGGTGTAACAGAATTTCCTAAGTGTGAAGATTGACCTTGAATTGATTCAATGACTTTTTCGTTATTAGACTTCAACAATTCTACTACGATTTCTTCGTCTTGTTAATGAGTTAAGTCTGTTCTGTTGGATAAACGTATACATACATGGATGTGTTTACAAAAGTTGCCTTTAATTTGATAGTCAATACACGAACATGTGAATTGGTGTACACAGATATAGCACTTTCGACAGGAAAAAGGACATCCTGAGCCATCACTTGAAGAATTAATTGATACGATATATGGGCCTCTTCCTGGACAAACTGATTCGACTAGCCATGTATTATTATCTATCATTTTTACCATAGTTTCTTTAATTTCTTCACTACGACGGTGACTGTGAGAAATTTGCTCCATTCTGTAAGTAGGCTTGTTTTTTACTATTCGAATCGTTCGTTCTATCATCATATCCCTTGAAAACCTCATTAGTAGTCCAATGCACTTGTCCACTCATCGATTTCGATGACCTTCCATGTAGCAGTATTTTAATTTTTTATGCAAGGCTTCAAGAAACATGTTTGTGTTTAAGGATAGTCCGGTCCGGTAAGAAAACGCCCATTTTTCAGCACACGTTGCATAGTGATTTTTAAAATATACACCAAAATCCTTAGTTTCTTCATCTTCTTCACACATTAGCAAAAATGTATCTAACGAATCTTCAAACTCTTTAGAATCTAGGCACTCCATTAGCATTCTGCAAGCTTTATAGACCTCAGACTGCTTCATTTTATCTTTAATTTTATTCAAATTATTTCACCAGTTCTTGTCGATGTGCCAGTTACAGATTAAGTGATGGTCAGGTTTAGACATAACATCTGACCAAGCATTTATGTAGGCTGGAGCATTATCAGACATGAAAGTGTTAGTTTTTATCAAACCCACTTTATTTTTAACGGATTTAAAAAATTGCGACATTGCTACACGGTCTATTCTATTACTTAAACAGAATGAAAACGGGCAACCTGCTCCGAATTCATCAACTGTTAGAAGAGTAGTCAATTGAAAATCGTGGACTGTGGCATTATGCGTGCTGTCCACACAAATTTTTTCATCCGTGTATTCCACAATAATGTATCGTTGATAAGGAGTCATCAACGCTAACATAAAATCTTCTTTTCCAAGAATCCCTTCTTCATCTTCAGATCCTTGCATTTTAAAATACAAAACTGGAGAATTTTCTTTCAAAGATTCTTGCTGTTTTATCCACATCTCGACGCTGAAAGCATCATTTTGGTGTGCTTTGTCTCTGTAATCGTTGCCTCGATTCCCACTCCCTGGTCTCCAACTACCACGTCCTCTTGTGTTGTTGTTGTTGTTGTTGTTGTTATTGTTATTGTTATTTTCAGGATTGTACCAGCATTCGCTTTGTTTATGGCCGGGTTTATTACATGTGTAACATGTGAAATAAGGTCCGTTCTTTTTATTTAAATTTGTGTTAAATGTGCTTACACTTGTTTTTTCACTTGATTCTTTATTCACTGTTAATTCACAAATTTTGGTTTTAATAAATTCAATATTTTGGTTTTTAGGAGGCACAATGTCTATTATTATTCCAATTTGGCTTAATTCAGTAGGTAAAGCCTTGATCATGTATTTCACTTTTTCTTGATCAGTGATTGTACCACCAGCGTTGGTATACTTGTTGCAGATGGTCTAAAACTCAAGAAAAAAATCTTCATTTTTTTTTTAAATTTTTCAATCTGTTGCGGGTTTACTGCTTCATTAATTTTATTTTTATTTGCCGAATTAAAAGCTGGTAGGGGAGGGTTGTCAAATAAATTGAGTAGACCATTAATTAAGTTTATTTGGATTTTCTGGCTGTGAGAAGGCCAATGTAAAAGCACCGGTAAATTATTGTTACCGGTTCTGAGTGAAATACCTGAAGATGCCACGCCGTGAAAGCTCTCCTTGCTGAGCAATTAACCCAAGAATTGAATTGAGCCGAGCCGTTTGAGTTAATTGAAGATCACATATCTCCCGAGTTGAGCCAACACCAAGTAGCTGATTCGTCGAGTTGACTGTACTGATGAGATGACTACGTTGAGGATGATGAGAAAGAGTCACGAGAAAGAACCAAGGGAAACCCGAGAAGTTTCACAAAATGGCGAGTGAAACCGTCTATTCACGAGCGTTGTCTTGAAGAGAGAGAGAGAGGCCCGAGCGTAACAGTCACGTCATAAGTAAATGTAAACACCGATATCGATTTGAACTTAAATTATGAGAGTTTTTTTATTTACATTAAAAGGTGTGAGCGTTGGTCGAGTAGCAGCAGAGAGTGGCCTTGAAAATAGAGAGAGATAGCCCGATAGAGAGAGAGAGAGAGAGAGAGAGAGAGAGAAAATGGCCGAAATGGCTACGTGCTTGTGCACATTGAGATAGACGAAATCAGCACAGAGTCGTAAATTCTGTGCTAGAGAAAATGAAAAGTGAGAAGGGGCAAGGAAATGACTGTTCCTTGCACCTGAATACCTGGAGATGTTCGATGAGTGAGGATTGTCCTTGAACCAGACAAATTCTCCGTAGACCACCGGTGAAGAGTAGCTGATACACGTGGTAATGGCGCGGCTCCGAGGTTGTTGATGATCACAGAATTACTGTCTGTGATCGTCCGGATGAGCTGGTGCACGGTGAAAAGGCAGGTTCCGGGACTACCTGGTGAAAAAGGCGATGAGAAGAGCCGTTGAGACGAACCGTGAAAAAGCTGGGAGAACTCTCTGCTGCACACACACACACACACTTGAGCCCCAAAACCAGAAGCCAGCACGCGAGGCCTGTGGCAGCAGCAATGGCGACAGCGGTACAGCCCAGCACTACGGTGCGCGGGAGTGAGAATTGGGACTAAAGTCCCCACCTAGACTCATAGATGGAGCCATGTAGTCTATCAATTTAAAGTTGAGTGAATGAGCCGAAATATTTACGAGCGAATAGTGGTCCACTCCGTAACAGAATCTTAAATTATCTAATAAACCAATACACCTTATTTGCACCACTGTAGATTTAGCTGCATATATCGAGTCTAGTTTTTTTATCATTTCATATGGAGTTTGTAGATTTTTAATGTATTCCAATTGGTTGTAGTTAACTGCTCCACTTAAAATTACTTTTGCTCTTGCTGTTTGTTTTGTCCAGTCATCAGCTTGGATATTTTCAGGTTTATTTTGATTTTCCACTGGTTTAACACATTCTTTGTATTCTAAAATGGACTTGAGTTTAAACTTCCAGTTGTCATAATTTGTTCCATCAAACAGCTGTATGTGTATTTCATCTGTCTTATTCATTGTGTCTTGGATGTCAATGTTAACTTGTTGTTTAAATTTAATTAAATGTTTTGTGACGATAATCCACCATTTAATTAAAAATTTATTATCATCTTTACTGAAATTAAAATATTCACTATCAATTACTTTTTTTAATTCATCAGAATTAAAGTTTTCAATATATTTTAATTTGTTAAAATTATTTATTAAACTTTCTTTTCCACAATTATCTTCTGTTTTCAGGTCACTTTTAATTAGAGTTTGGTTGTAAAGATTTTTAAAGAAATTAAACATTTATTTTAAATCTGAGCACGTTTTGCTGAGCCTAACCTATTCATATTGATTTTATGTTGATCCGTCTAATCAACTCACGGATCTGGATTAAGACTTTTATTTTATGAATAAACATTCAACTTAGTTTGAGGTAAACTCGTTTCAATCAATATTTTTTTTTTTGCAACTCAATTATCCAACTAAAGAAAATATGCTTGAAATTCACCATTTGCTTGGCATATCATCTCTGCTACCATGTTGTAAGTTGAGGTGAAATGGAGCAGGCATGGGCGAATAAAAGAAAACACTTCAATTTAAGTTAAATTAAAGTTGATAGATGTATTATTAATGATAAATGTGTTGAATAGGTTGTCATAATTAATAATCTTAATGAATATTATAACGCGTAACTTTGTGATACAATAAGTAAGACACAACCATTGCCCGCGGTATCCCGAATAAGAAGCAAGACCGGCGCGGTGCCGCCTTGTCTCACATACGTGCGTAGCAAGCAGCGCAGCTGAGTGCTCTTGCTCGCTTATTTAAATAATTATGTATTAGTACTTGACCACGTCGCTACATGACGGTACTGGTATCATTTACTTTATTTTCATACAATTATTACAGTTATTCCAACAAAAATACATTTCAAATCTTGCACTACTAACTACTGTCGGATGTGCTTTTGATGCCACCCAGAGTTTACATCTGATCAATATGATTAATTTTATTGACATCTGGTTAGCTGATTTTTTGCTAATACCGTTAGCATCTTCATCGATGGGTTTTGTTTTGTTTTTTTTTTACAGTTATTATTTGTAACCGTCTGCAACTTCCAGTGGTCGTAACATACTTGGCACAATACCCACACTCGTGGAAGGGTGCAACTTTTCCCAGTGCCAAAACGACAAGCGTTGATTTGCGATATCCGAATCTTGTCATCCTACAACCATAATAATAATGGTATGGTCCAATACTATGACGTCATCGAACCGGATCAAGGTCGTATGCATTTGGAGTATAACTATATGCGTATATAAATTGAAATTTAAAAAAATTCAAGTGCTTTCAGTTCCTTTGTTTTTGTTTTTTCGAAAAAAGAAAAATATGTGTTGACTATTTTTTTATGCTCTAACCAACTAAGCAATAAAATATATGATGGGTTATGATCGTAAAAGGGCCTCCCTTAGGTATTGAAAGGAGTTTCCTGGGCCCTCCGATTACAATAAATCTCACTCTCAAAATTTAGGAGACTAGTACCACTCAGCGCGCTGCAAGCGCGCATAGGAAAAAAACAATGATTGTAACCTCAAAAGGCACTTTTAGAATATTTTAAAAACTGCTCCACCAATCAGCTCACGAATAAAATCTTACATTGAAAATCTCACCAAAATGGCGATATCTCTCTTTTATAAAGGGAAACTCTTTAAATTTCTGGGGTGTAGGGTTCCCGCAGAAAAAGAAACCATCCGGGGCTGGTGGTTGAACAATGGAAAAAGTAATAAATAAATTTCTCTCCTGTAGAAATTAGTTTGAAAGATGTATTCTTGTCTACAAAAAAAAAGTATCAATTTTAACTGAGTCTACAAATTACAAAAAAATGATATGATTTTCTTAACAAAGAAACAAAGAAAATAGCTTACAAAGGTAACAAAATGGCGGAGAACGACGCCACATGAAAATCCTAAATTTTATGTATACACAAGAAAAAATTAACTGCCCGCACTTCCGTTCGTCATCCACAACCAACAACAAAGAAAAATGCTTAAGAAAAACAACTTAATATCTTCTTACATGTAATTTAAAAAAAACGATACCTAATATTATCCAACTCGTACTTGATTCGAATATGGCCACTTATAAAATGCTCTTTTTTTTTTTTTTTTTTTTTTAATTTTCCAAACTTGCTAGTAGAAATAACCCAAGCTAAAAAACTTTTCTGGCCGTTTTGCGCTAGCTGAAAATGGAAAAAAAAGAAAGAAAAAAACTTCAGAAAACTGTCTACAAAAAAAACTTTCAAGAAAAACGAGAAAAAGAAATTAGGAAAAAATACAGCACTCTTAAACACACTACCTCGCTGTATGGCTACTCAAAACGGAGTGACGCTACTCGCGTCGGGCCAACCTCACTTCCTTCTTCTTCGTTTTCTCCAAATCTCCCTCGGCCAATCACAATAATTACTAACTTAAATATCCATCCACAGTGGTAGAATAACAAAAATTCCACCAATCACACTCATTCACACCACACTATCTAATCACGCTCGCTTTGACAATAGTTCCGGTGGCGATCGCCACGCCACCTATACTACGTGCGAAATTACAAAAAAATAATAATATTACCGCACACGAGGTACTCACAGTTATATTTTGATTCCTCGCGCACATACTCTGTCTCCCTCTTTTCCCTACACGCACACTTAGTCCACGCAACTCAAGAAAAAGATAAAACTACACTCACACCCACGTCTATTGTCTTGTGTGTGCACGCACGCGCCTGCCGACACAGTCCATGTCGCGTCGTCTGCCGTAAATGTGCCGCGCACCTCCTCCGTCGCCGGAGACTCCCGGATTTTGATTTGATTTGATTTTGATGTGTTTATTAAATGTACATTATGTTGTACATAATACATAAGATTATAACAAAGTTCTACATTAGGATATAATTTCAATATAAAATAAAATATAATATAATAAAATAAGATAGAATAATATAACAATAATATAAGTAATAATAATAACAATGAAAGTAATAAAAAAAAAAATAATAAATAAAAAAAAAAAATAATAAAAAAATAAAATGAATATAATGTTATACAATAGCAATAGCAATCACAGTAACATGGGTAACAATTATCAGTCTCATCAGTATTCACTCCGAGAATCACAAACTAACATTTCATTTCATACAGATCTCGAGCTCAACAGTGTAGAAAAACTTAATCTTCTCCCTCGGTATTAAAGATGTGTGATTTGATGAGGTGTTTGAATGAAGTGAAGGGTGTAGATTGGCGAATATTTGGGGGTATGGTATTCCAGGCGTAGGTAGCTAATACATGAAAGGATCGCTCCAGAGATCTAGTGCGGAAAGAGGGGACAATCAAGGCATCAAGTGCATGCGGATTAGCCAATCTCAAGGGACGTGAGCTGAGCTTTTCAACAAAAAAATTCGCCAGATAAGACGGAGTACCTGTGTGCAGGATTCTATAGAGCAAGCAGGCAGCAAAATAATCTCTGCGGCCCGCCACCCGAAGCCAGACGAGCTCACGTCTATAAGGTGTGACATGATCGCTCTTCCTGATCCCAAAGATGTACCTGATCCCACGATTGAGCAAGCGCTGTAATACGAGATCCCGCTCACCCGAGATATTACAGTACACAAGTGAACAATAGTCAATTATAGGAAAGAGCAGGGTCTGTATAAGGTGCTTGCGCAGTTGAAAGGTGGTGCTGCGTCTGAAGTGGTTAAGACGGTACAAAAGAGAATTGGCTTTCCGAGAAACATAACGAACATGGTCCTTCCAGCTCAGCTTAGAGTCCAGCACCACCCCCAGACTACGCGCTGAGGGGACAAACGGGACAGTGCAGCCGCCAAACTGCAGGTCATGAATACCCAATTCATTAAAGCTATTGACATACGACGGAGTCCCAAAAACCATTGCCTTGGTCTTACTAGCATTCAGTACCAGCTGATTGGTGGCAGCCCAGTCAGCGACGTGCTCAGCACCCCGGCTCAGTCTTCCCAGCATGGCATGCATGTCCTCAAGTCGGCCCCGCACGTAAATCTGCAAATCATCCGCATAAACCACATAGCAGACATCAGAGCCAAGGCCATGGGCAATATCAACGATGAACAGAAGGAAGAGCAGAGGACCCAGCACCGAGTCCTGAGGCACACCCTTATTAAGGGGACGGAAAGAAGTAAAAGTCCTCCGCTCTTACTGCCTGCGAGCGGCCAGTCAGATAAGAGGCAACCCACCTCAAAACCTTATGCGAAAAACCCAGAGATTGCAGCTTCCTGAGCAATGTTACATGCGAGACCGAATCGAAGGCTTTACTAAAATCAAAAAGTAGTAGCGCAGTCATTTGTCTCCTGTCCATACCGATTCGAATGTCGTCCGTGAGTTTAAGCAGTGCCGTCTGTGTACTATGTCCCGCCCTGAAACCTGCCTGATAATCGTCCATCAAACCCTGCGATTCAACAAAAGTAGAAATCTGGTTATGGACAAGCCTCTCAAGAATCTTCGACATGAAACTGAGCAGGGAGATGGGACGAAAATCATTCAGGCAAGATGGAGAGGGAATTTTATTCAGTGCGATCACCATCGACTTCTTCCACTGCTCAGGGAAAGTCGAAGTCGATAGGGAAGCATTAAAGATTTTGCAGATGAAAGGACCAATAGATGGAAAAGCTGACTGAATAAAGCTCTGTGGAAGAGAGTCAATGCCCACTGCCTGGGATGTCGACTGACTGATAGCACGTGCTATCTCCTCCACCGTCACATACACAAACGCGAAGCCACCATGATCTTCCTCTCTTCCCAAGTCATTCAGAAAGAGAGAGAGATCCGGCGCCATACTATCAAAAGAAACAGAGGCAAAGTGAGCATTAAGATCTTCCACTGAAAAACCGCCCAAATTAGAATCCGCTCCGGAAGAGATACCAAGTCGCCTTAGTTCCTTCCAGAGCTGCTGAGGATCAGTGATGTCCTTGAGCCTACACCAATAGTAATCAAGTCTCGCAGACTCGATCCTTACATATGCAAAATCTCGCGCCTGTCTGTATAAAAACAGTTCAATATCGAGTCTTGAGCGTCGGTAACGTCTGTAGAGTCTGTCTCTTTCAGTCAATAGGTCCGGGTGGTATGTAGTAAACCACGGATGGCGATTCTTCTTTTGTTTGAGGGTTTTTAGAGTCAGGAAGTATGATCATATCACCCCCCCCCCCCATAGATGTGAGCTGCGTTGGCTGCGGGTTGAAGGTCGGAGAAATTACTTTTCAGCTTGTCTTTTATACAAACTACTTCAGTCCGGTACACCATCATACTTAGCCAACTTTTTAATGGCCAGAGTCAGCATACGCCCCAATAGGGAAGCCCACAGAGTGTTAGTTGTGCCAGGCTGCCGCACCAACTGTCTCCTAAACTCGTTTCATGTCTCCATGACTTATTTATGGAACAAATTACCCTCTCATATCCGCCGCATAGCCCGCTCCCTTTCCACTTTTAAACACCTCATTAACTCTCATATCTTTACCACAGAGGGAGAAGAGCAGTTACCTTATCTATGATCAACGTGATCAGTTAGCGACACTAGTAATTTCATCGAGAATTTCATTTCATTATACAGAGAATGGAATCGTCTTCCTACAGCTGTTGTATAATACCTGGTGGATTATGAGTTATTAAATTATTAAACTATCAGTCGTAATACCCCTAGTGCTTAAAAATTGTCGATAATTTTCCGACTGTGTTTTGTTGCACAGCAACAAGGGGGCAAGTTTGGCAATTTAAAAATCACGAGCACGAAGTGCGAGTGATTTTTTGTCAAACTTGCCCCGCGAGTTGCTGTGCAAAAAAACTGTAGGAAAATTATCTAAAATTTTGAAACACGAGGGGTATTTGGTTGGATTATTCTCCCCAGCTGAATTTCAACCCATAGAAATGCTGCATTTTACATTTTTGCAGTTATATTACTATTTTTTTACTATGAATGTACCTATGTATAATATTATATGTACAGTATACTGTACATACCGCATGATAAATTACTAAAGCAATAATACACCCTCTTAAAGCGCAAATCACGCGCAATCCACCCACGTATTCAAAAAAACCAAAATAACCCATCTTTTTTTTATTTTTTTTCCAAAATAACCCATCAATAAAAAAATTTTCTAGGTTTGCGCGGTTCAACCAAAATAACCCATCCCAAATAACCCATCCCAAATAACCCATCACCCAATTCCTGGAACTCATTTTTATTTGGTCTCGGAAAAAATGGGACCAAACACTATCCTGACTGTCCGGATAGTGTTGAAATGTCCGGATAGTAACCGCTGTATATATGAAATGTCCGGATAGTGACCGCAACATATATATATACATATACGAGCATATATAGGTATACACCGTAGTGACTCGGGTCTAACCCAAAAGTTGAATTGAATGAGTCTAACAATTCAAGTTGCCATGCGACTAAATGGAAATAACCGAAAAATTATCATTTCTATTTATATTTGTATTTTTTTTTTTATATATTTTTATATTTGTTACTCGTTCAAACTTATTGTATACTTTTTGTTTTTGTACAACATAATGTAGAATCAATAAATTTATCTATCTATCTATCAAGTTAAAGTTAATTTAAAAAATAGTAATGTCCCTTTACTTTAAACCTTAATTTATCTGCCCGATCGGCCTTTAGTAACTGTTAACTGCGTTCTGTGTCTGAATAAAATATTAGTGTAAAAGGTTAGGGAACTTTGTAATAAATATTAATTTCATTTGATAATTTGTGCTCTTATTAATTACTCTAAAAGAAACCTTGTCACAACTTACAACCATACCTTTCGGTATTTCCATGTAAATTTCTTTATCAAGAACACCATTGAAAAATGCTGCCTTGACGTACATTTAAATCAGTTTAAGTCCTAATTTATTTGAAACTGCTAACACAGCTCTGATTAAAGACATACCTGACACAGGTGCATAAGTCTCTCAGAGTTCATATTCTTTACGATCTTTGAACCTTCGAATGACCAATCTTGCTTTGTAAACTTTGGAATAATTTTCTAAATTTTTCTTTTTGAAAAACCATTTAGAGTTAATTATATTCAGTTTCTTTTCTTCATTATTCGAAATTGGCTTGTCAATTAGATTCCATTCTTCATTTTTGTACATTGAATTCAATTCTTTCTCCACTGCGCGCTGCCGTAATTTATTTTCAAGTGACACCATGGCTTCATCATACGAAGTAGGATCTTTGCTAATTGTGGCTAATAAAGAAAATTTTAATTTATCTTCCTCTACATCATCTTTTTCTTTTCCATCAATTTCCAAATCTTTAAAAACAACTTTACTCTTATCTAAATTATCAGAGGTAAAGTAAGCAAAACTCGAATCTTCAACCAGATTTTCAGACATTACATTTTTTGCAAAAAAAGTAAAATCTCTGCCTTCTTTTTGTTTTCTCATTGGTTAAATTCTGATTTTAGTTTGTAATTCTTCAAAATTACTTTGATTATCAATTTTTCTTTTTCGACCTCTATTAGACTTCTAAATACAAGGCTCAGATGTAGTTTCACTTAAATTTTCATTAAGATTCAAATTTTCCGCATCTTGTGAAAGTTTTTAGTTTTTCTTCATAGATTTATCAAGTAAGTCAATTTCAGAATCTGAATCTGAATTAGATACAATTAATTCAGAATCAAATTAACCCATTACCGCCCATGGAAAAATCAAAAGTGATATAAAAAAACTAACTGTTGGAAAACCTGTCTCATGAAAAAATAGTAGATACGTATTTTTTCTTTTTTCAATTTTCATTGTTTAAACATTATTTATTTAAACAAATTCGGAAAAAATTTTAAATTTTTATAAACTAATAACGGCATTCGTTTCTTTGACCAAAAATAAGGCGAAAGTCATCTAAGTAATTTTTTGATCAGTCGCTTAGATCTTTTGCTACGAGCGCTCAAACATGTAAAAATATGGTTTTATAGTGGTGAGCTCTGACTCGTAAAAGTGTATCTTCGGTGCGGCGCCTCGGAGCTCACCACTATAAAACCATATTTTTACATGTTTGAGCGCTCGTAGCAAAAGATCTAAGCGTCTGATCAAAAAATTACTTAGATGACTTTTGCCTTATTTTTGGTCAAAAAATCGAATGTCGTTATTAGTTTATAAAAATTTAAAATTTTTTTCGAATTTGTTTAAATAAATAATGTTTAAACAATGAAAATTGAAAAAAGAAAAAATACGTATCTACTATTTTTTCATGAGACAGGTTTTTCAACAGTTAGTTTTTTTATATCACTTTTGATTTTTCCATGGGCGGTAATGGGTTAAGGAATATAATCAGAATCAATTTTAAAACCATCTTCATAAACAATTTTCTTATTAAATTTAACATTGCAAGAATTCAGAAACTTTCTAGTTGGTGGACGCCATAAAATGTAACCAGTCTTCGAATAACCGACCAAAACAGCTTTAATTGCTCTGACAGCAAATTTAGTCTTTAGTTCTTGATCCAACACATAAGCAATACAACCAAACTCTCTTAATTTCTCTAAGTAAGTCTGGAGCAAACAAAGTAATTGGAATTTTAAAATAGTCTCATTTGTAAGGTGTACGATTGTAAACATAAATTGCCATTTCTGCCGCAAAACTCCAGAAATATTCTGGCAAACCGGAATCAACTAGCAAAATCTTGATCAATTTTCTCTTAGTTCATAATTTTGAAAATTTTCCACCAAGATTTTCTTTGGCATTGTCAGCTCCAGTATAACCAACTTTAGCATCAAAATCAATCAGATCCTTCGATTTTTGTAGAAAACTCTCTAAACCATCGCCAGCTTGACTTTTTCTTTTTAAGATTTTAATGTTTGCATAACGAGTATAATCATCAACAAAAATAATGATGTATTTACATATACTAGGGTAATAAAAAGGCTTAACGGGTCCCATTATATCAGTGTGTAATCTGCCAGTACTCGATTTGACCTGACTCTTGTTTCATCAAAAGGTTTTTTAGTCATTTTAGATAATTTACACGTCTCATAATCCATGATAGAATCATCAAATTTCACATTTTCAAACATTGGCAAGAATTTCTTTAAATATCTCAAATAACTAACAGATGCATGATTAAACCTACGATGCTAAACTTGGTTTTTATAAATTACTCTATCTGTATTCGGATTTTGTTTGAATTTTTTCATTTTTTCATTAAATATATTCAAATCAATCATTCTTTCACGCTACTTTGGTCTACATCGAAGCTGATCGACAACTATTAAGTCATTGGTAAGCAAAAACAAACTGCCTATCGCTTGGAATACCATTGGATCCCCTGAACTTTTGGAGTTTGGAGCAGTCTAAGCTTGGACTTTCTTCGAGTACTTGGAAGTCCTCCGAGTACTTGGGTGATCAGTGGTTACCTTCGCTCCATGCATCTATCTTCGCTGGAAAACCTTTTGTTTATCGCTTGCCTAGTCTCCATATACTATAATCCAGTTTTTTCTTAAGATCCTCCAAGTTGAGCCCTCAAAATTGAGTCCTCAAAATTGAAAATTCGTAAAAACACGGTCAAAACACAAGTAAAAACTATACTAATGAGTCCTCAAAGTTGAGTCTCAAAACGTTGTTTTTCCTCAATACAATTTTTATAAAATATTTAACTGAAAATTCATTTATAAAAAAATATTTATAAAATACTTAACATTAACGTTTTTTTTAAACAACAATTTTTTATGAATTCATGGATTATTATTGAAAATAATCGAATGAATTGGTTTAGATTAAATCAAAAGTCCCTTAGAATTGAATGTTATCAAAGTTTGTTAGATCACGTAAGGAATAGCGCATCGAATGATTCAAATAAACTATTAATTCAAATACAAAATTAAAATTATATTAATAAATCTCAAAATTCTGAAAAAGAAAGATTAGGAAATATTTATGTTTTACCATCTACTTACATTGGAAGTCCAAGATATATGCAACAGCATTATCAAGATGCTATGGCAGTTGTTCGAAATGTAGGTAGACCAGATTTATTTTTAACGTTTACTTGTAATCCAAGATGGAAAGAATTAAAACTTACTTTAGAAAATTTCCCAAAAAATACAGTAAATCAAGTACCAAATATAACATGTAGATTATTTCATATTAAATTAAATTCATTAATAAATAATATAGTTAATAAGGAAATTTTTGGAAAAGTTTTAGCCTGGTTTTATACTATTGAATTTCAAAAAAGTGGTTTACCTCATGCTCATATAATGATTACATTACATCCTCGAGTTAAATTACTAACTACAGAAAGTATAGACAAACATATTTCAGCTGAAAACCCATTTAAAAATTCTAAATTACAAAGATTTGTACTTAAACATATGCTACATGGACCACATACTAAAGAATCTTCATGTTTTAATATTGAAAATAATGAATGCACAAAAAAATTTCCAAAAAATTTTAACGAACATACATCTTTCCAAACAAATGGATATCCTCTTTATAAAAGAAGAGATAATTCTTTAGAAAATTTATGTTATTCAGAAAAAACAATAATAATACAACGACACTTGTTAATAATTCAATGGTGGTTCCTTCTGACAAATATTTATTAAAAAAATATAATTGTCATTTAAATGTAGAATATTGTGCTTTTATAGAAAGTGTAAAATAAATTTTTAAATACTTACATAAAGGTTGTCATAGAGCATTTTGTAAAATAAAATTATTATTAAAAAATGAAGAAAAAAACTCTGAAATAAAAGATGATTTATTCGGAAACATAACTGTATATAATGAAATTGATAACTATATAGATGGTAGATATTTAGGTCCAATTGGAAGCAGCTTGGCGTATAAAAAGATTTGAATTGTGTAAATGTAGTCATTCAGTACAACGTTTAGCAATTCATATAGAAAATCAAAAAAATATAATACATGAAGAAAATGAAGAAGAAAAATCATTAAAAAATTGGAAAACAACTTTAACAGCTTAGTTTGAATTAAATAAAGGTTGTGTCTAGGTACCATCGCCGTGTACCGTTTCACGGTGCAAGGTGCATGGCGCACGTCGCACGGGCGCTATACTTAATGAGCTTTTATGTACACGGTACACAGTGCACTGTGTACGGAGGAGCTTTTTGGTGCACGGTGCACGGCGGAAAGCAGGGAAAAGTTTTTGTTTTGCTATTGTTTCGTACACGGTGCACCGTACACCGCGTACGGTTCAAAAAATGTTTTTTTTATATCTTTGCATACACCGTACACCAGACACCGTATACTGTTCGGTACACGGTACACGATGCACCGTAAACGGGTGAAAATATTTTTTATATCTTTCCGTACACCGTACACCAGACAACGCGCCATGCTCGGTACACGGTACACGGTGCACCACGTACGGTGCAAGGTTAAAAAAATTTTTTGGAGTACACCAGACACCGCACACTGTTCGGTACACGGTACACGATGCACCGTGCATGGATGAAAATATTTTTTATAACTTTACGTACACCGTACACCAGACAACGCGCGCTGTTCGGTACACGGTACACGATGCACCGTGCACGGATGAAAATATTTTTTATAACTTTGCGTACACCGTACACAAGACAACGCGCGCTGTTCGGTACATGGTACACGATGCACCATGCACGGGTGAAAATTTTTTTTATATCTTTGCGTACACCGTACACCAGACAACCCGCACTGCTCGGTACACGGTACACGGTGCACCACGTACGGTGCAAGGTTGAAAAAATGTTTTGGCGTACACCAGACACCGCGCATTGTTCGGTACATAGTTTCACCCACATTACGATGTCAGGTTACTCAGTAGCAGTCTAATGCTTTAAGAAGTCATAGGGATTTACCGCAGTTGATTCAATAAAATTATAGGGATTCAAGCACGTCGAATACCCTACGTGGAGTATGCGTCTCAATTGCAAGACAGCAGCTGCCCCTTGCACGTGGGTTTTAACTTTTAAGAGAACAACCGCAAGTCTACTAGCAGCCGATTTTTTTACCGTATAGTCGTTGGGCTCTCGAGTCTGAAATTCCGAGATCGAGGAATCCAGAAATCCAAGTTCTTTGAGCTGTATAAGTTTGTATTCTTATTTTTAAGCTCCGAGTCAAGGTTCGGACTCTGTATTTTTCGTTGTATACTCGAGAGTCCAGAAATCAGAGTCCAAAGACTGGAGTACTTGGACTCGAGAGTATAACAGCTTGAATTTCGCTAGGAATTTCGGATTTGACTTTGTATACTCTGGACTCCAAGTCTTTGCCCAGCAATTGATCTCACAAAGTCATAGGAATTAAATGCAGCAATTCTTGGAAGACAAAGTCGGACGTTGTTAAAGCGAGTTTCGAATACAGGGCTACCGGATTACAGGTCACGCGCTCTATTCAATGAACCCTACCGGACCTCTTATAATCTTTAAATTAATATTATAGACCTAATCTGTAAAATATTTTACCCCTTTCAAGAAGTCGTCTCCGATCAGTTTTTTCGACCTGGTGCACTTCGACCACGGATGCTTGTGTGTATGATACAGGTAGGGTATAGTAGACATATAGTATCAGGGGCGCAACGACTCCTTCCAGCTAGAGGTTGTCCTGAGGTTCGACCCCCCCAAAATTGACGTCTAAAAAAAAAATTAAAAAAAAAAAAAAAATGAGAAAATAGGTTGGTTGACTATCCCCCAAGCTCTAAGCCCCCCGATGCCCTGGGCGACTGAGTTCAATAAATAAACTGATCAGTTATTCCCCAAGTACCCTGGGGGTCGAGTTCAATGAATAAACCGATCAGCTATCCCCCAAGCTCTAAACCCCCAAAGCCCTGGACGCCGAGTTCAATAAATAAACTGATCAGCTATCTTCCAAGCTTTAAACCTTAAGCGTACTTTATATTTGAATATCAATTCCATAAAAAAGTGTTTTTTTTTTTTTTTTTCCTCAAAAAGGTTGTGGTGTAGTTTTATTTACATCACTTGAAAATATTCCAAAATAATAAAAAATATGAATAAAAAAAAAAATAATAAATAAATAAATAATAAGCAATAAACAAACGAAAATTTTTACACTTTTCTCGAAATATATCTCATTCTTAGAAGCAATTAATTTAAAGTTAAAAAAAAAAAATTTGTTCATAATGTTGCAAACAAATAGTTAAACAATAAGTAAAAATTTATATCGTTTTCCTAATCAACCACGCCATTTTGAAGTTAAAAATTTCAGACTTACAACTTTATGATATAATTGCATAAAACACGCGCTCGCTTGCGCATAGACAAATTTATTCAATAATATCAAATATTATGATATTACGTAAATGATTAAATTTTGTTTAGAGTATAACTATAATCAAAAATATTTTAAAAGGTTGAGACTAGGGGCCAGTGCCGTGTACTCCGCACGGTACACGGTACACGGTACACGGTCCACGTGAACGAAAGCTTTGCTTAGAGAGCTTTTTGGTACACGGTACATGGTACACGGTACACCGCACACGGTACACGCTGTCTTTATTTAAATTTTTTGGTTACATAGTACACGGTACACGATACATGGTATACGGTACACCGTACACGGTACACGCTGTCTTTTTTTGAATTTTTTTCGTATCACACAGTACACGGTACACGATACACGGTACAAGTCTTTTAATATTTGAATTTCTTTAACGTACTGCGTACACGGTACACGCTGTACTTATGTAAATTTTGTTTACGTCAATACGTACACGGTATACGATGCACGGCGCACCGTACACGGTACACGCTATATTTAATTAATATTCCATCAAGTCACTGCGTACACGGTACACGGTACACGGAGCACCGTACACGGTACACGTCGTTTGTATTTGAATTTCTTTTACGCATCTAAAAGCGAGTTAAACCAATAACCCTCCATCTTTTCATCCATCTCATAGCGAGTTCAACCAATAACCCTCCCTCTTTTCACGCATCTAACAGCAAGTTCAACCAATAACCCTCCATCTGATAACCCATCTAATAGCGAGTTCAACCAATAACTCTCCCTCTTTTCACCCATCTAACAGCGAGTTCAACCAATAACCCTCCCTCTTTTCACCCATCTCATAGCGAGTCCAACCAATAACCCTCCCTCTGTTAACCCATCTAATAGCGAGTTAAACCAATAGTTAGTTTTCTGTGTATCGTGTACCGATGCCACCTCGCTAATCAACTGGTGTACCATGTACCATACACGCTCTGCCATGGTGGAAACTGAAATAAATATAGCGTGTACCGTGAACGCTGTGAAGGGATAGAAATTGAAATAAATGCGGCGTAATCCGTGTACGGAGCGTCTTGTACCGTGTACCGTGTACGCTGTGACGTACAAGAAATTTAAATACAAACGACATGTACCGAGTGCGGTGCGACGTGTACCGTGTACCATGTACGCTGTTAACGTGATGGAAACTGAAAAAAATACTGCGTGTACCTTGTACGTTGCGCCGTGTACCGTGTACCATTTACGCAGTGACGTAGAAGAACATTAAATAAAACGACGTGTACTGTGTACGGTGCACCGTGTACCGTATACCATGTACGCATTGACTTAAAGGAAATTTACATAAGTACTGCGTGTAGCATGTACGGTGCGCCGTATACCGTGTACTCTGTGGCGTAAAAGAAATATAAATAACAACGACGTGTACCCTGTTCCTGTACAGTGTACCGTGTACCGTGTACGCATTGACGTAAAGCAAATTTACTCAAGTACGGTGTGTACCATGTACCGTGTACGCAGTGAAGTAAAAGAAATTTAAATAAAAACGACGTGTTCCGTGTACCGTGTACGCAGTGACGTAAAAAAAATTTAAATAAAAACGACGTGTACCATGTACCGTGCACCAAGTGACACTTCCAAGATCAATGCAACGTGTACAGTGTACCGTGTACAGTGCACCAAGTCACGCAGCCAAGATCAATGCGACGTGAACCGTGCGCGGTGTACAGTGCACCGAATCGCACTGCCAAGATCAATGCGCCATGTACCGTGTACCGTGCACCGAGTCTCTTTACCAAGAACAATGCGACGTGTAACGTGTACCGTCTACCGTGCACCAAGTTACACTGCCAAGATCAATGTGACGTTTACCATGTACCATGTACCATGCACCAAGTTACACTGCCAAGATCAATGTGACGTTTACCGTGTACCATGTACCATGCACCAAATCACACTGCCAAGATCAATGTGACGTGTACCGTGTACCGTGCACCAAGTCAAACTGCCAAGATCAATGCGACGTGTACCGTGTACCGTGTACCGTGTATCATGCACCAAGTCACACTGCCAAGATCAATGCGACGTGTACCGTGTACCGTGTATCATGCACCAAGTCACACTGCCAAGATCAATGTGACGTGTACCGTGTACCGTGCACCAAGTCACATTGCCAAGATCAATGCGATGTGTACAGTGTACCGTGTACCGTGCACCGAATCTCTTTACCAAGAACAATTCGACGTGTACAGTGAACCGTGTACCATGCACCGAATCTCTTTACCAAGAACAATTCGACGTGTACCGTGTACCGTGCACCAAGTCACACTGCCAAGATCAATACGACGTGTACAGTGTACCGTGTACAGTGCACCGAATCTCTTTACAAGAATAATGCGACGTGTACCGTGTACCGTGTACAGTGCACCGAATCTCATTACAAAGAACAATGCGACGTATAACGTGTACCGTGTACCGTGCTCCATCGCTACGATCAATGCGACGTGTACCGTGTACAGTGTACCAAGGCTCTGATAAAAGAGCAGCATGTACCGTGTACACAAAAGCTCTCTGCGTGCACCGTGTACCGTGCATAAAAAAGCTTATGCGAAATATGATCTCGTGTACCGTGTCCCGTCTACCGTGCACCGTGCTTGGTACACGGCACTGATACCTAGTCACTTCGATTTAAAAACACAAATCTAAAACCATATTACCGATAAAAAAAACAAAAAAAGTCTTTCAAATGTCTGGGCTGATTCGAATATAGATAAATACATACCCAAAATGAGCAACCCTAGACATACCAGTACAATTTTTCATACAAAATTTGTTCGAAAATTTCTATTCTTTGGCTTTCGAGGGTCCAGATTATGAATCTGACCTTCGATTTGAACCAATGACTCTAATCAGGCCTATACTCAAATAAAGTTAATTTGAAATTTTTGCTCCACAAATTGAACCGTAATAAGTTTTTTGTACTGGTATGTCTAGGGTTGCTCATTTTGGGTATGTATTTATCTATATTCGAATAAGCCCAGACATTTGACAGACTTTTTTTGTTTCTCTCATCAGTAATATGGTTTTAGATTTGTGTTTTAAAATATTTTTGGTTAAAGTTACACTCCAAACAAAATTTAATCATTTACGTAATATCATAATATCATAATATTTGATATTATTAAATAAATTTGTCTATGCAAGAGCGAGCGAAGCAAGCCCGTGTTATATGCAAGTTTTATCATAAAGTTGTGAGTCTGAAATTTTTAACTCCAAAATGGCGTAGTTGATTAGGAAAAAGATAAAAGTTTTTACTTATTGTTTAACTATTTGTTTGCAACATTATCAACAAATGTTTTTTTTTAAACTTTAAATTAAATGCTTCTAAGAATGAGACATATTTCGAGAAAAGTGTAAAAATTTTAGTTTGTTTATTGCTTATTTTTTATTGATTTATTTTATTTTAAACATATTTTTTATTATTTTGAACTATTTTCAAGTGATGTAAATAAAACAACACCACAACCTTTTCGATGAACAAAAAAAAAAAACACTTTTTTATTTACTTGATATTCAAATATGAAAAATGCTTAGGGTTTAGAGCTTGAGGGATAGCTGATAAGTTTTTTCGTTGACCTCGGGCACCCAGGGTATTTGGGGGATTAGAGCTTGGGAGATAGCTGATTGGTTTATTTATTGAACTCGACGCCCAGAGTTTTGAGGGTTTAGGGCTAGGGATATAGCTGATCAGTTTTTTTATTGAACCCAGCTGCCCCAGGTATTTGGAGGTTCAGAGCTTGGGGGAAAGCTGATCAGTTTATTTATTGAACTTGAGGCCCAGAGTTTTAGGGGCTTCGAGCTTGGGGGATAGGTGATCAGTTTATTTATTGAACTCAGGCCACCCAGGGTATTTAGAGGGTCGAAGCTTGGGGGATAGCTGATCAGTTTATTTATTGAACTCGACGCCCAAGGTATTTGGAGGTTTACAGCTTGGGGTACAGCTGATAAGTTTTTTTGTCGAACTCGGGCGACCAGCGTATTTGAGATTTAGAGCTTAGGGGATAGCGGCTCAGTTTATTTATTGAACTCGACGTCCAGGGTATTGGGGGTTTAGAGCATAGGGGATAGCTGATCAGTTTATTTATTGAACTGGACGCCCAGGGTACTTGGGGGATAGCTGATCATTTTATTTATTGAACTCGACACCCAAGGTATTTGGAGGTTTACAGCTTGGGGGACAGCTGATAAGTTTTTTTGTCGAACTCGGGCGCCCAGGGCATTTGGGGTTTAGAGCTTAGGGGATAGCTGATCAGTTTATTTATTGAACTTGACGCCGAGAGTTTTGAGGGCTTAGAGCCTGGGAGATAGCTGATCAGTTTATGTATTGAACTGGACGCCCAGGGTACTTGGGGGATAGCTGATCATTTTATTTATTGAACTCGACCCAAGGTATTTGGAGGCTTACAGCTTGGGGGACAGCTGATAAGTTTTTTTGTCGAACTCGGGCGCCCAGGGCATTTGGGGTTTAGAGCTTAGGGGATAGCTGATCAGTTTATTCATTGAACTTGACGCCGAGAGTTTTGGGGGCTTCGAGCCTGGGAGATAGCTGATCAGTTTATGTATTGAACTGGACGCCCAGGGTACTTGGGGGATAGCTGATCATTTTATTTATTGAACTCGACACCCAAGGTATTTGGAGGTTTACAGCTTGGGGGACAGCTGATAAGTTTTTTTGTCGAACTCGGGCGCCCAGGGCATTTGGGGTTTAGAGCTTAGGGGATAGCTGATCAGTTTATTTATTGAACTTGACGCCGAGAGTTTTGGGGGCTTAGAGCCTGAGAGATAGCTGATCAGTTTATGTATTGGACTCGACGCCCAGGGTACTTGGAAAACAGCTGATCAGTTATTTATTTAACTCGACGCCTAGAGATTTGGGGGCTTAGAGCTTGGAGGATAGCTGATCAGTTTTTTCGTTGACCTCGGGCAACGAGGAAATTCAGGGCTTATAGCTTGGAGGATTGCTGATCCGTTTATTTATTGAACTTGACGCCCAGAGTATCGAGGGAATGGGAGCTTGGGTGATAGCCTACCAGTTTATTTATTGAACTCGACGCCCAGGGTCTTGGGGGCTTAGAGCTTCGGGGTTGGCTGATCAGTTTTTTCGTTGACGTTGGGCGCCCTTAGTTAAACGATTGAGAGCTTGGGGGATAGCTGATCAGTTTATTCATTGAACTTGACGCCGAGAGTTTTGAGGGCTTAGAGCCTGGGAGATAGCTGATCAGTTTATGTATTGAACTCGACGCCCAGGGTACTTGGAAAACAGCTGATCAGTTATTTATTTAACTCGACGCCTAGAGATTTGGGGGCTTAGAGCTTGGAGGATAGCTGATCAGTTTTTTCGATGACCTCGGGCAACGAGGAAATTCAGGGCTTATAGCTTGGAGGATTGCTGATACGTTTATTTATTGAACCTGACGCCCAGAGTATCGAGAGAATGAGAGCTTGGGTGATAGCCTACCAGTTTATTTATTGAACTCGACGCCCAGGGTCTTGGGGGCTTAGAGCTTCGGGGTTAGCTGATCAGTTTTTTCGTTGACGTTGGGCACCCTTAGTTAAACGATTGAGAGCTTGGGGAATAGCTGATCAGTTTATTCATTGAACTTGACGCCGAGAGTTTTGAGGGCTTAGAGCCTGGGAGATAGCTGATCAGTTTATGTATTGAACTCGACGCCCAGGGTACTTGGAAAACAGCCGATCAGTTATTTGTTCAACTCGACGCCCAGAGTTTTGAGGGCATACAGCTAGGGAGATAGCTGATCAGCTCATTTATTGAACCCAGCAGCCCAGGGTATTTGGAGGTTCAGAGCTTGGGAAATAGCTGAGCAGTTTATTTATTGAACTTGACGCCCAGAGTTTTGGGGGCTAAGAGCTCGGAGGATAGCTGATCAGTTTTTTCTTTGACCTCAGCACTCAGGCTATTTGGGGTTTAGAGCTTGGGGAATCGACGCCCAGGGTATTTGGGAATTTACAGCTTGGGGGACAGCTGATAAGTTTTTTTGTCGAACTCAGGCACCGAGGGTATTTGGGGTTTAGAGCTTAGGGGATAGCTGATCAGTTTAATTATTGAACTTGGCGCCGAGAGTTTTGGGGGCTTGGAGCCTGGGAGATAGCTGATCAGTTTATGCATTGAACTCGACGCCCAGGGTACTTGGGAAATAGCTGATCAGTTATTTATTGAACTCAACGCCCAGAGTTTCGAGGGCTTACAGCTAGGGAGATAGCTGATCGGCTCAATTATTAAACTCAGCAGCCGAGGGTCTTTGGAAGTTCAGAGCTTGGGGGATAGCTGATCAGTTTATTTATTTAACTTGACGCCCAGAGATTTGGGGGCTTAGAGCTTGGAGGATAGCTGATCAGTTTTTTCGTTGACCTCAGGCAACGAGGGTATTTGGGGTTTAGAGCTTGGAGGATTGCTGATCAGTTTATTTATTGAACTTGACGCCACAGAGTATTTAGGGAATGAAAGCTTGAGTGATAGCCCACCAGTTTATTTATTGAACTCGACGCCCAGGGTCTTGAAGGCTTAGAGCTTCGGGGTTAGCTGATCAGTTTTTTCGTTGACCTTGGGTTCCCGTGGTTGAGCGATTGAGAGCTTGATGAATAGCTGATCAGTTTATTTATTGAACTCGACAGCCAGAGTTTTGAGGGCTTGGATCTAGGGAGATAGCTGATCAGTTAATATATTGAACTCGATGCCCAGGGTTTTTGGGGGTTCAGAGCTTGGGGGATGACTGATCATTTTATTTATTGAACTTGACGCCTAGGGTACTTTGGGGATAGCTGATCAGTTTAATCATTGAAGTCGACGCTCAGGATATTTGAAAGTTTACAGCTTTCGGGGCCAGCTGATCAGTTTATTTATTGAACTTGACGCCCAGAGTTTCAGGGATTTAGAGCTTGGGGTATGGCTGATCAGGATATTCATTGAACTCGACGCCGAGGGTACTTGGGGGCTTACAGATTGGGGGACAGCTGATCAGTTTATTTATTGAACTCGACTTCCAGGGTCTTGGGGGCTTAGGGCTTGGGGGAAAGCTAATTAGTTTTTCGTTGACCTCGGGCGCCCAGGATTGGGGGGTTTAGAGCTAGGGAGATAGCTGATCAGTTTTTTCGTTAAGATCAGGTGGGAGGATTAGAGCTTGATCGATAGCTGATCAGTTTATATATTGAACGCGACGCCTAGGGTACTTTGGGGATAGCTGATCAGTTTAATCATTGAAGTCAACGCTCAGGATATTTGAAAGTTTACAGCTTTTGGGGCCAGCTGATCAGTTTATTTATTGAACTCGACGTCCAGGGTCTTGGGGGCTTAGGGCTTGGGGGAAAGCTAATTAGTTTTTCGTTGACCTCGGGCGCCCAGGGTTGGGGGGTTTAGAGCTAGGGAGATAGCTGATCAGTTTATTTATTGAACTTGACGCCTAGAGTTTTGAGGGTTTAGGGCTAGGGATATAGCTGATAAGTCTTTTTATTGAACCCTGCTGCCCCGGGTATTTGGAGATTCAGAGCTTTGGAGATAGCTGATAAGTTTATTAATTGAACTTGACGCCCAGATTTTTAGGGACTCAGAGCTTGGGGGATAACTGATCAGTTTATTCATTGAACTCAACACCCAGGGTACTTGGGGGATAGCTGATCAGTTTATTTACTGAACTCAATGCCCAGGGTGTTCGGGGTTTTACAGCTTGGGGAACAGCTGATCAGTTTATTTACTGAACTTGACGCCCAGAGTTTTAGGGATTTAGAGCTTGGGGGATGGTTGATCAGGATATTCATTGAACTCGACGCCCAGGGTACTTGGGGGTTTACAGCTTGGGGGAAAGCTGATCAGTTTATTTATTGAACTCATTGTCCAGGGTCTTGGGGGCTTAGGGCTTGGGGGAAAGCTGATTAGTTTTTCGTTGACCTCGGGCGCCCAGGGTTGGGGGCTTTAGAGCTAGGGAGATAGCTGATCAGTTTATTTATTGAACTTGACGCCTAGAGTTTTGAGGGTTTAGGGCTAGGGATATAGCTGAAAAGTCTTTTTATTGAACCCTGCTGCCCCGAGTATTTAGAGATTCAGAGCTTTGGGGATAGCTGATCAGTTTATTCACTGAACTCGATGCCCAGGGTATTTGGGGGTTGACAGCTTGAGGGACAGCTGATCAGTTTATTTATTGAACACGACGTCCAGGGTTTTGGGAGCTTAGAGCTTGGGGGGTAGTCAATCAGCTTTACGTTGAACTCGGCTTTCTAGGGTTTTGGAAGCTTAGAGCTTGGATGGTAGCCAATCAGCTTTACGTTTGACTCGGCTGCCTAGGGTTTTGTAGGCTTCGAGCTTGGGGGGTAGCCAATCAGCTTTTTCGCTGAACTCGCCCACTTAGGGTTTGGGAGCTTAGAGTTCGGGGGGTAGCCAATCAGTTTTACGTTGAACTTGGCTTCCTAGGGTTTTGAGGGCTTAGAGCTTGGGGTGTAGTCAATCAGCTTAACGTTGAACTCGGCTGCCAAGGGTTTCAGGGGCTTAGAGCTTGGGGCGTTTTCAATCAGCTTTACGTCGAACTCGGCCACCCAGGGTTTTGAGGGGTAGCCAATCACCTTTTTTGTTAAACTTGGGCATCCCGTGTTTTGAGGGTTTAAAGCTTATGGCAAAGCCGATTAGTTTTTTAGTGGAACTCGTCTGCCCTCAGTTTTAAAGGTTATTGCTTGGGGGATAGCCAATCAGCTTTCTTGTTGAACTTGGGCACCCAGGGTTTTGGAGGTTAGTGCTTGGGGGATAGCCAATCAGCTTTCTTGTTGAACTCGGGTGCCTAAGGTTTCGGGGGCTTTCAGCTTGGGGGGTAGTCCATCAGATTTTTTGTTAAGCTCGGGGCCCGGGTTTTGAGGGTTTAAAGCTGATAGCAAAGCCGATTGGTTTTTTAATGAAACTCGTCTGCCCTGGGTTTTAGAAATTACTTCTTGGGGGAAAGCCAATAAGCTTTCTTGTTGAACTCAGCCGCCCAGGGTTTTGAGCGCTTAGAGCTTGGGGGGTGGCCAAAAAGCTTTTTCATTGACCTCGGGCACCCAAGGTATTCGGGGGTTCAGAGCTCGGGGGATAGCTGATAGGTTTATTCATTGAACTCGTTGCCCAGGGTACTTGGGGAGTAACTGATCAGTTTATTTACTGAACTCGATGCCTAGGGTATTTGAGGGTTTATAGATTGGGGTAGAGCTGATAAGTTTTTTTGTCGAACTCGGGCGCCCAGGGTATTTGGGGTTTAGAGCTTGGCGGAAAGCTGATCAATTTATTTATTGAACTCTACGCCCAGGATCTTGGGGGCTTAGAGCTTCGGGGATAGCTCATCTGTTTTTTCGTTGACCTTGGGCGCCCTGGGTTGGACGATTGAGAGCTTGAGGGATAGCCGATCGGTTTATTTATTGAACTCGATGCCCAGGGTTGGGGGTTTTAGAGCTAGGGAGATAGCAGATAAGTTTATTTATTGAACTCGACGCCCCGAGTTTTGAGGGTTTAGGGCTAGGGATATAGCTGATCCGTTTTTTTATTGAACCCAGCTGCCCCAGGTATTTGGGGGTTCAGAGCTTGGGGGAAAGCTGATCATTTTATTTATTGAACTCGACGCCTAGGGTCTTGAGGGCTTGGAACTTGGGGGATAACAGATCAGTTTTTTCGTTAATTTCGGGCACCCAGGGTGGGGGGACTTAGAGTTTGAGGGATAGCTGATCAGTTTATTCACTGAACTCGATGCCAAGGGTATTTGGGGGTTGACAGCTTGGGGGACAGCTGATCAGTTTATTTATTGAACTCGACGTCCAGGGTTTTGGGAGCTTAGAGCTTGGGGGTTGTCAATCAGCTTTACGTTGAACTCGGCTGCCTAGGGTTTTGCAGGCTTCGAGCTTGGGGGGTAGCCGATCAGCTTTTTCGTTGAACTCGCCCACCCAGGGTTTTGGGAGCTTAGAGCTTGGAGGGTAGTCAATCAGCTTTGCGTTGAACTCAGCGGCCTAGGATTTTGAAGGCGTAGAGCTTAGATGTATCCGATCAGCTTTTGTTGAACTCGGCTACATAGGGTTTTTGGGGGCAGCCAATCAGCTTTTCGTTGAACTCGACCACCAAGGGTCGTGGGAGCTAAGAGCTTGGGGGTAGCTAATCTGCTTTTTCGTTGAACTCGGCTGCCTAGGGTTTTAGGGGCTTAGAGCTTGGGGCGTATCCAATCAGCTTTACGTCGAACTCGGCTGCCAAGGGTTTTGCTAGCTTAGAGCTTGGTGGGTATCCGATCAGCTTAACGTTGAACTCTGCCACTTAGGATTTTAGGAGGCTGCAAGTCAGCTTTTTCGTTGAACTCGGCTGCCTTGTGTTTTGGGAGCTTAGAACTTGGGAGGTAGTCAATCAGATTTGAGTTGAACTTGGCTGCCTAGGGTTTTGGGAGCTTAGAGCTTGGGGGGTAGCCAATTAGCTTTGCGTTGAACTAAGCTGCCTAGGGTTCTGAGGGCGTAGAGCTTAGATGTCACCGATCAGCTTTTGTTGAACTCCGCCACCCAGGGTTTTTGGAGGTAGCCAATCAGTTTAACGTTAATTTCAGCTGCCAAGGGTTTTGGAAGCTTAGAGCTTGGGGGGTAGTCAATCAGCTTTGAGTTGAACTTGGCTGCCTAGGGTTTTGGGAGCTTAGAGCTTGGGGGGTAGCCAATCAGCTTTGCGTTGAACTAAGTACCTAGGGTTCTGAGGGCATAGAGCTTAGATGTATCCGATCAGCTTTTGTTGAACTCCGCCACTCAGGGTTTTTGGGGGTATCCAATCAGCTTCACGTTGAACTCAGCTGCCTAGGGTTTTAGGGGCTTAGAGCTTGGGGCGTATCCAATCAGTTTTTCGTTGAACTCGGCTGCCCAGGGTTTTGCTAGCTTAGAGCTTGGTGGGTATCCGATCAGCTTAACGTTGAACTCTGCCACTTAGGATTTTGGGAGGCTGCAAGTCAGCTTTTTCGTTTAACTCGGCTGCCTTGTGTTTTGGAAGCTTAGAGCTTGGGGGGTAGCCAATCAGCTTTGCGTTGAACTAAGATGCCTAGGGTTCTGAGGGCATAGAGCTTAGATGTATCCGATCAGCTTTACGTTGAACTCGGCCACTTAGGGTATTGGGGGTTAGCCAATCAGCTTTTTCGTTGATCTCGGCTGCCCAGGGTTTTGGAGGCTTAGAGCTTGGGGGGTAGCCAATCAGCTTTACGTTGATTTTGGCTGCCTAGGGTTTTGGGGGCGTAGAGCTTGGGAGGTATCCAATCGGCTTTACATTGAACTCGGCTGCCTAGGGTTTTGGGAGCTTAGAGCTTGGGGGGTAGCCAATCAGTTTTACGTTGAACTCGGCCACCCAGGGTTTCGGGGGCTTAGAGCTTGGGGGGTAGCCAATCAACTTTACGATGAACTCGGCTTCCTAGGGTTTTGGGAGCTTAGAGCCTGGGAGGTAGCCAATCAGCTTTACGTTGAACTCGGCTGCCTAGGGTTTTAGGAGCTCAGACCTTGGGGGATAGCCAATCAGCTCAACGTTGAACCCGGCTGCCTAGGGTTTTGAGGGCTTGAAGCTTTGGGCCTAACCAATCAGCTTCACGTTGAACTCAGCTGCCTAGGGTTTTAGGGGCTTAGAGCTTGGGGGGTAGCCAATCAGTTTTACGTTGAACTCGGCTGCCCAGGGTTTTGAGGGGTAGCAAATCAGCTGTTTTGTTAAACTTGGGCATCCCATGTTTTGAGGGTTTAAAGCTTATGGCAAAGCCGATTAGTTTTTAAGTGGAACTCGTCTGCCCTGGGTTTTGGAGGTTATTGCTTGGGGGGTAGCCAATCAGCTTTACGTTGAACTCGGCCACCCATGGTTTCGGGGGCTTAGAGCTTGGGGGGTAGCCAATCAGCTTTACGTTGAACTCGGCTGCCTAGGGTTTTGCAGGCTTCGAGCTTGGGGGGTAGCCGATCAGCTTTTTCGTTGAACTCGCCCACCCAGGGTTTTGGGAGCTTAGAGCTTGGAGGGTAGTCAATCAGCTTTGCGTTGAACTCAGCGGCCTAGGATTTTGAGGGCGTAGAGCTTAGATGTATCCGATCAGCTTTTGTTGAACTCGGCTACCCAGGGTTTTTGGGGGCAGCCAATCAGCTTTTCGTTGAACTCGACCACCAAGGGTCGTGGGAGCTAAGAGCTTGGGGGTAGCCAATCTGCTTTTTCGTTGAACTCGGCTGCCTAGGGTTTTAGGGGCTTAGAGCTTGGGGCGTATCCAATCAGCTTTACGTTGAACTCGGCTGCCAAGGGTTTTGCTAGCTTAGAGCTTGGTTGGTATCCGATCAGCTTAACGTTGAACTCTGCCACTTAGGATTTTAGGAGGCTGCAAGTCAGCTTTTTCGTTTAACTCGGCTGCCTTGTGTTTTGGGAGCTTAGAACTTGGGGGGTAGTCAATCAGTTTTGAGTTGAACTTGGCTGCCTAGGGTTCTGGGAGCTTAGAGCTTGGGGGGTAGCCAATTAGCTTTGCGTTGAACTAAGCTGCCTAGGGTTCTGAGGGCGTAGAGCTTAGATGTATCCGATCAGCTTTTGTTGAACTCCGCCACCCAGGGTTTTTGGAGGTAGCCAATCAGTTTAACGTTAATTTCAGCTGCCAAGGGTTTTGGAAGCTTAGAGCTTGGGGGGTAGTCAATCAGCTTTGAGTTGAACTTGGCTGCCTAGGGTTTTGGGAGCTTAGAGCTTGGGGGGTAGCCAATCAGCTTTGCGTTGAACTAAGATGCCTAGGGTTCTGAGGGCATAGAGCTTAGATGTATCCGATCAGCTTTTGTTGAACTCCGCCACTCAGGGTTTTTGGGGGTATTCAATTAGCTTCACGTTGAACTCAGCTGCCTAGGGTTTTAGGGGCTTAGAGCTTGGGGCGTATCCAATCAGTTTTTCGTTGAACTCGGCTGCCCAGGGTTTTGCTAGCTTAGAGCTTGGTGGGTATCCGATCAGCTTAACGTTGAACTCTGCCACTTAGGATTTTGGGAGGCTGCAAGTCAGCTTTTTCGTTTAACTCGCCTGCCTTGTGTTTTGGAAGCTTAGAGCTTGGGGGGTAGCCAATCAGCTTTGCGTTGAACTAAGATGCCTAGGGTTCTGAGGGCATAGAGCTTAGATGTATCCGATCAGCTTTACGTTGAACTCGGCCACTTAGGGTATTGGGGGTTAGCCAATCAGCTTTTTCGTTGATCTCGGCTGCCCAGGGTTTTGAAGGCTTAGAGCTTGGGGGGTAGCCAATCAGCTTTACGTTGATTTCGGCTGCCTAGGGTTTTGGGGGCGTAGAGCTTGGGAGGTATCCAATCGGCTTTACATTGAACTCGGCTGCCTAGGGTTTTGGGAGCTTAGAGCTTGGGGGGTAGCCAATCAGTTTAACGTTGAACTCGGCCACCCAGGGTTTCGGGGGCTTAGAGCTTGGGGGGTAGCCAATCAACTTTACGATGAACTCGGCTTCCTAGGGTTTTGGGAGCTTAGAGCCTGGGAGGTAGTCAATCAGCTTTACGTTGAACTCGGCTGCCTAGGGTTTTAGGAGCTCAGACCTTGGGGGATAGCCAATCAGCTCAACGTTGAATTCGGCTGCCTAGGGTTTTGAGGGCTTGAAGCTTTGGGCCTATACAATCAGCTTCACGTTGAACTCAGCTGCCTAGGGTTTTAGGGGCTTAGAGCTTGGGGGGTAGCCAATCAGTTTTACGTTGAACTCGGCTGCCCAGGGTTTTGAGGGGTAGCAAATCAGCTGTTTTGTTAAACTTGGGCATCCCATGTTTTGAGGGTTTAAAGCTTATGGCAAAGCCGATTAGTTTTTAAGTGGAACTCGTCTGCCCTGGGTTTTGGAGGTTATTGCTTGGGGGGTAGCCAATCAGCTTTACGTTGAACTCGGCCACCCATGGTTTCGGGGGCTTAGAGCTTGGGGGGTAGCCAATCAGCTTAACGTTGATTTCGGCTGCCTAGGGTTTTGGGGGCGTAGAGCTTGGGAGGTATCCAATCGGCTTTACATTGAACTCGGCTGCCTAGGGTTTTGGGAGCTTAGAGCTTGGGGGGTAGCCAATCAGCTTTACGTTCATTTCGGCTGCCTAGGGTTTTGGGGGCGTAGAGCTTGGGGGGTAGCCAATCAGCTTTACGTTGATTTCGGCTGCCTAGGGTTTTGGGGGCGTAGAGCTTGGGAGGTAATCAATCAGCTTTACGTTGAACTCGGCCACCCATGGTTTCGGGGGCTTAGAGCTTGGGGGGTAGCCAATCAGCTTTACGTTGATTTCGGCTGCCTAGGGTTTTGGGGGCGTAGAGCTTGGGAGGTATCCAATCGGCTTTACATTGAACTCGGCTGCCTAGGGTTTTGGGAGCTTAGAGCTTGGGGGGTAGCCAATCAGTTTTACGTTGAACTCGGCCACCCATGGTTTCGGGGGCTTAGAGCTTGGGGGGTAGCCAATCAACTTTACGATGAACTCGGCTTCCTAGGTTTTTGGGAGCTTAGAGCTTGGGGGGTAGCCAATCAGCTTTACGTTGATTTCGGCTGCCTAGGGTTTTGGGGGCGTAGAGCTTGGGAGGTATCCAATCGGCTTTACATTGAACTCGGCTGCCTAGGGTTTTGGGAGCTTAGAGCTTGGGGGGTAGCCAATCAGTTTTACGTTGAACTCGGCCACCCATGGTTTCGGGGGCTTAGAGCTTGGGGGGTAGCCAATCAACTTTACGATGAACTCGACGTCCAGGGTTTTGGGAGCTTAGAGCTTGGGGGGTAGTCAATCAGCTTTACGTTGAACTCGGCTGCCTAGGGTTTTGCAGGCTTCGAGCTTGGGGGGTAGCCGATCAGCTTTTTCGTTGAACTCGCCCACCCAGGGTTTTGGGAGCTTAGAGCTTGGAGGGTAGTCAATCAGCTTTGCGTTGAACTCAGCGGCCTAGGATTTTGAGGGCGTAGAGCTTAGATGTATCCGATCAGCTTTTGTTGAACTCGGCTACCCAGGGTTTTTGGGGGCA
Source organism: Encarsia formosa (assembly GCA_038277355.1). NCBI lineage: Eukaryota > Metazoa > Arthropoda > Insecta > Hymenoptera > Aphelinidae > Encarsia > Encarsia formosa. The sequence goes on from CM076185.1 coordinate 62,222,226, forward strand.
GCCAATCAGCTTTTCGTTGAACTCGGCCACCAAGGGTCGTGGGAGCTAAGAGCTTGGGGGTAGCTAATCTGCCTTTTCGTTGAACTCGGCTGCCTAGGGTTTTAGGGGCTTAGAGCTTGGGGCGTATCCAATCAGCTTTACGTCGAACTCGGCTGCCAAGGGTTTTGCTAGCTTAGAGCTTGGTGGGTATCCGATCAGCTTAACGTTGAACTCTGCCACTTAGGATTTTAGGAGGCTGCAAGTCAGCTTTTTCGTTTAACTTGGCTGCCTTGTGTTTTGGGAGCTTAGAACTTGGGGGTTAGTCAATCAGTTTTGAGTTGAACTCGGCTGCCTAGGGTTCTGGGAGCTTAGAGCTTGGGGGGTAGCCAATTAGCTTTGCGTTGAACTAAGCTGCCTAGGGTTCTGAGGGCGTAGAGCTTAGATGTATCCGATCAGCTTTTGTTGAACTCCGCCACCCAGGGTTTTTGGAGGTAGCCAATCAGTTTAACGTTAATTTCAGCTGCCAAGGGTTTTGGAAGCTTAGAGCATGGGGGGTAGTCAATCAGCTTTGAGTTGAACTTGGCTGCCTAGGGTTTTGGGAGCTTAGAGCTTGGGTGGTAGCCAATCAGCTTTGCGTTGAACTAAGATGCCTAGGGTTCTGAGGGCATAGAGCTTAGATGTATCCGATCAGCTTTTGTTGAACTCCGCCACTCAGGGTTTTTGGGGGTATCCAATCAGCTTCACGTTGAACTCAGCTGCCTAGGGTTTTAGGGGCTTAGAGCTTGGGGCGTATCCAATCAGTTTTTCGTTGAACTCGGCTGCCCAGGGTTTTGCTAGCTTAGAGCTTGGTGGGTATCCGATCAGCTTAACGTTGAACTCTGCCACTTAGGATTTTGGGAGGCTGCAAGTCAGCTTTTTCGTTTAACTCGGCTGCCTTGTGTTTTGGAAGCTTAGAGCTTGGGGGGTAGTCAATCAGCATTGAGTTGAACTTGGCTGCCTAGGGTTTTGGGAGCTTAGAGCTTGGGGGGTAGCCAATCAGCTTTGCGTTGAACTAAGATGCCTAGGGTTCTGAGGGCATAGAGCTTAGATGTATCCGATCAGCTTTACGCTGAACTCGGCCACTTATGGTATTGGGGGTTAGCCAATCAGCTTTTTCGTTGATCTCGGCTGCCCAGGGTTTTGGAGGCTTAGAGCTTGGGAGGTATCCAATCGGCTTTACATTGAACTCGGCTGCCTAGGGTTTTGAGGGCTTGAAGCTTTGGGCCTAACCAATCAGCTTCACGTTGAACTCAGCTGCCTAGGGTTTTAGGGGCTTAGAGCTTGGGGGGTAGCCAATCAGTTTTACGTTGAACTCGGCCACCCATGGTTTCGGGGGCTTAGAGCTTGGGGGGTAGCCAATCAACTTTACGATGAACTCGGCTTCCTAGGGTTTTGGGAGCTTAGAGCCTGGGAGGTAGTCAATCAGCTTTACGTTGAACTCGGCTGCCTAGGGTTTTGGGAGCTTAGAGCTTGGGGGGTAGCCAATCAGTTTTACGTTGAACTCGGCCACCCATGGTTTCGGGGGCTTAGAGCTTGGGGGGTAGCCAATCAGCTTAACGTTGATTTCGGCTGCCTAGGGTTTTGGGGGCGTAGAGCTTGGGAGGTATCCAATCGGCTTTACATTGAACTCGGCTGCCTAGGGTTTTGGGAGCTTAGAGCTTGGGGGGTAGCCAATCAGTTTTACGTTGAACTTGGCCACCCATGGTTTCGGGGGCTTAGAGCTTGGGGGGTAGCCAATCAGCTTTACGTTGATTTCGGCTGCCTAGGGTTTTGGGGGCGTAGAGCTTGGGAGGTATCCAATCGGCTTTACATTGAACTCGGCTGCCTAGGGTTTTGGGAGCTTAGAGCTTGGGGGGTAGCCAATCAGTTTTACGTTGAACTCGGCCACCCATGGTTTCGGGGGCTTAGAGCTTGGGGGGTAGCCAATCAACTTTACGATGAACTCGGCTTCCTAGGTTTTTGGGAGCTTAGAGCTTGGGGGTAGCCAATCAGCTTTACGTTGATTTCGGCTGCCTAGGGTTTTGGGGGCGTAGAGCTTGGGAGGTAATCAATCAGCTTTACGTTGAACTCGGCCACCCATGGTTTCGGGGGCTTAGAGCTTGGGGGGTAGCCAATCAGCTTTACGTTGATTTCGGCTGCCTAGGGTTTTGGGGGCGTAGAGCTTGGGAGGTATCCAATCGGCTTTACATTGAACTCGGCTGCCTAGGGTTTTGGGAGCTTAGAGCTTGGGGGGTAGCCAATCAGTTTTACGTTGAACTCGGCCACCCATGGTTTCGGGGGCTTAGAGCTTGGGGGGTAGCCAATCAACTTTACGATGAAGTCGGCTTCCTAGGTTTTTGGGAGCTTAGAGCTTGGGGGGTAGCCAATCAGCTTTACGTTGATTTCGGCTGCCTAGGGTTTTGGGGGCGTAGAGCTTGGGAGGTATCCAATCGGCTTTACATTGAACTCGGCTGCCTAGGGTTTTGGGAGCTTAGAGCTTGGGGGGTAGCCAATCAGTTTTACGTTGAACTCGGCCACCCATGGTTTCGGGGGCTTAGAGCTTGGGGGGTAGCCAATCAACTTTACGATGAACTCGACGTCCAGGGTTTTGGGAGCTTAGAGCTTGGGGGGTAGTCAATCAGCTTTACGTTGAACTCGGCTGCCTAGGGTTTTGCAGGCTTCGAGCTTGGGGGGTAGCCGATCAGCTTTTTCGTTGAACTCGCCCACCCAGGGTTTTCGGAGCTTAGAGCTTGGAGGGTAGTCAATCAGCTTTGCGTTGAACTCAGCGGCCTAGGATTTTGAGGGCGTAGAGCTTAGATGTATCCGATCAGCTTTTGTTGAACTCGGCTACCCAGGGTTTTTGGGGGCAGCCAATCAGCTTTTCGTTGAACTCGGCCACCAAGGGTCGTGGGAGCTAAGAGCTTGGGGGTAGCTAATCTGCCTTTTCGTTGAACTCGGCTGCCTAGGGTTTTAGGGGCTTAGAGCTTGGGGCGTATCCAATCAGCTTTACGTCGAACTCGGCTGCCAAGGGTTTTGCTAGCTTAGAGCTTGGTGGGTATCCGATCAGCTTAACGTTGAACTCTGCCACTTAGGATTTTAGGAGGCTGCAAGTCAGCTTTTTCGTTTAACTTGGCTGCCTTGTGTTTTGGGAGCTTAGAACTTGGGGGTTAGTCAATCAGTTTTGAGTTGAACTCGGCTGCCTAGGGTTCTGGGAGCTTAGAGCTTGGGGGGTAGCCAATTAGCTTTGCGTTGAACTAAGCTGCCTAGGGTTCTGAGGGCGTAGAGCTTAGATGTATCCGATCAGCTTTTGTTGAACTCCGCCACCCAGGGTTTTTGGAGGTAGCCAATCAGTTTAACGTTAATTTCAGCTGCCAAGGGTTTTGGAAGCTTAGAGCTTGGGGGGTAGTCAATCAGCTTTGAGTTGAACTTGGCTGCCTAGGGTTTTGGGAGCTTAGAGCTTGGGTGGTAGCCAATCAGCTTTGCGTTGAACTAAGATGCCTAGGGTTCTGAGGGCATAGAGCTTAGATGTATCCGATCAGCTTTTGTTGAACTCCGCCACTCAGGGTTTTTGGGGGTATCCAATCAGCTTCACGTTGAACTCAGCTGCCTAGGGTTTTAGGGGCTTAGAGCTTGGGGCGTATCCAATCAGTTTTTCGTTGAACTCGGCTGCCCAGGGTTTTGCTAGCTTAGAGCTTGGTGGGTATCCGATCAGCTTAACGTTGAACTCTGCCACTTAGGATTTTGGGAGGCTGCAAGTCAGCTTTTTCGTTTAACTCGGCTGCCTTGTGTTTTGGAAGCTTAGAGCTTGGGGGGTAGTCAATCAGCATTGAGTTGAACTTGGCTGCCTAGGGTTTTGGGAGCTTAGAGCTTGGGGGGTAGCCAATCAGCTTTGCGTTGAACTAAGATGCCTAGGGTTCTGAGGGCATAGAGCTTAGATGTATCCGATCAGCTTTACGCTGAACTCGGCCACTTAGGGTATTGGGGGTTAGCCAATCAGCTTTTTCGTTGATCTCGGCTGCCCAGGGTTTTGGAGGCTTAGAGCTTGGGAGGTATCCAATCGGCTTTACATTGAACTCGGCTGCCTAGGGTTTTGAGGGCTTGAAGCTTTGGGCCTAACCAATCAGCTTCACGTTGAACTCAGCTGCCTAGGGTTTTAGGGGCTTAGAGCTTGGGGGGTAGCCAATCAGTTTTACGTTGAACTCGGCCACCCATGGTTTCGGGGGCTTAGAGCTTGGGGGGTAGCCAATCAACTTTACGATGAACTCGGCTTCCTAGGGTTTTGGGAGCTTAGAGCCTGGGAGGTAGTCAATCAGCTTTACGTTGAACTCGGCTGCCTAGGGTTTTAGGAGCTCAGACCTTGGGGGATAGCCAATCAGCTCAACGTTGAACCCGGCTGCCTAGGGTTTTGAGGGCTTGAAGCTTTGGGCCTTACCAATCAGCTTCACGTTGAACTCAGCTGCCTAGGGTTTTAGGGGCTTAGAGCTTGGGGCGTATCCAATCAGTTTTTCGTTGAACTCGGCTGCCCAGGGTTTTGAGGGGTAGCAAATCAGCTGTTTTGTTAAACTTGGGCATCCCATGTTTTGAAGGTTTAAAGCTTATGGCAAAGCCGATTAGTTTTTAAGTGGAACTCGTCTGCCCTGGGTTTTGGAGGTTATTGCTTGGGGGATAGCCAATCAGCTTTTCGTTGAACTCGGCGGCCCAGGCTTTTGGGAGCTTAGAGCTTGGGGGGGGGGGGGGTAGCCAATCAGCTTTACGTTGAACTCGGCCGCCCAGGGTTTTCGGAGCTTAGAGGTTGGGGGATAGACAATCAGCTTTTTTGTTTAACTCAGCCGCCCAGGGTTTTGGGAGCTTAGAGCTTGGGGGGTAGGCAAACAGCTTTTTCGTTGAACTCGGCCACCCAGGGTTTTCGGAGCTTAGAGCTTGTGGCGTATCCAATCAGCTTTTCGTTGAACTCGGCGGCCCAGGCTTTTGGGAGCTTAGAGCTTGGGGGGGGGGGGTGTAGCCAATCAGCTTTACGTTGAACTTGGCTGCCTAGGGTTTTGGGAGCTTAGAGCTTGGGGGGTAGCCAATCAGCTCAACGTTGAACTCGGCTGCCTAGGGTTTTGAGGGCTTGAAGCTTTGGGGGTAACCAATCAGCTTCACGTTGAACTCAGCTGCCTAGGGTTTTAGGGGCTTGGAGCTTGGGGCGTGTCCAATCAGTTTTACGTCTGCCCAGGGTTTTGGGGGTTTCGAGCTTGGGGGATAGTCAATCAGCTTTTTTGTTGAACTCAGCCGCCCAGGGTTTTGGGAGCTTAGTGCTTGGGGGGTAGCCAACTAGCTTTTTCGTTGAACTCGGGCACCCAGGGTTTTGGGGGGTATCCAATCAGCTTTTTCGTGTAACTCGGACGCCCAAGGTTTTGGCGGCTCAGGGCTTGGGGGGTAGGCAAACAGCTTTTTCGTTGAACTCGGCCACCCAGGGTTTCGGGGGTCAGCCAATCATCTTTTTCGTTGAACTGGGCCACCCAGGGTTTTCGGAGCTTAGAGCTTGTGGCGTATCCAATCAGCTTTTCGTTGAACTCGGTGGCCCAGGCTTTTGGGAGCTTAGAGCTTGGGGGGGGGGGGGGTAGTCTATCAGCTTTACGTTGAACTCGGCCGCCCAGGGTTTTCGGAGCTTAGAGGTTGGGGGATAGACAATCAGCTTTTTTGTTTAACTCAGCCACCTAGGGTTTTGGGTGCTTAGAGCTTGGGGGGTAGCCAAACAGCTTTTTCGTTGAACCCGGGCACCCAGGGTTTTGGGGGGTAGCCAATCAGTTTTTTCGTTGAACTCGGACGCCCAGGGTTTTGGGGGCTTAGGGCTTGGGGGGTAGCCAAACAGCTTCTTCGTTGAACTCGGGCACTCAGGGTTTTTGGGGGTCCAATCAGCTTTTTCGTTGAACTCAGGTGCCCAGGGTTTTGGGGGCTTAGAGCTTGGGAGGTAGCTAGTCTAGCCTTGGCCCCAGGTTATGGGGTGGTAAACTTGTTTGCTTAGTTGTTCATTTGAATATTTATATATTTTTCATTCACTACGCTCAGTCTTATGGGGTCGTAGCTCATCGACTCATTTGTTTATTAAAAAAATTAAAATTTTTTTTTGCCATGTTCATGGTTTCGGGGTTGTAGCTGATCGGCTTATTTGATTATTGAAAAAATTAATTATTTTAACTATGTTCGCCCAGTGTTTTGGAGTTGTAGCTGATCGGCTTATTTGTTTATTAAAAAAATTAACTATTTTCCATTCACTACGCCCAGTGTCATGAGGTTGGAGCTTATCGGCTAATTTGTTTATTAAAAAAATTAATTATTTTTACTAAGTACGCCTAGTGTTATGGGGTTGTAGCTTTTCAGTTTATTTGTTTATTAATAAAATTCATTATTTTTTACCTCGTTTTTTAGTAAGTTCGTACAGTGTTATTGGGTTGTAGCTTATCGACTTATTTGTTTATTAAAAAAATTAATTATTTTTCAGCTTATTAGTTTAATAAAAAAATTAATTTTTACTTCACGGACAGAAAAAAAAAACAGAAATTTACTGTGGTAAGCTAACACGAAAAAATCGTCTGTTAACCTTACGCAGAAAAAATCCTAAGCGCTACTGTAAGAGAGCCAATCAAAATCACTCTGGTCACACCTGATTGCCTGATTGGTTCGGGTACAGTAGCGCTTAGGATTTTTTCTGCGTAAGGTTAACACACGATTTTTTCGTGTTAGCTTACACAGTAAATTTCTGTTTTTTTTTTCTCTCCGTGTTTAACATCAAATTTCTTTAATAAATAAATAACTTTTCAAGGTCTTTTTTTATGGTTGCCAATTGCGCTGGTCTCCCGCGGATTAATAAAAAAATAATTTTATATGAAAACATGTTTTATCGAGCTTTGCATGTGCTTTAAAAATTTCGTTCGGCACCCAACTTTAATTGTTAATTAAAAAAAAAATGTTGTTTGCGATGAAAAAACTCCAAGAATACTTTCAATTTATTTTTAATAACGCTATCGATTTCATAAAAAAAATATGAAAATTTCACTACTTGAGTGCGCACTTTACAGACCTACTATAGGGAGCCACCTTTATGCTACATTTTTTAATCTTTTCATACCTAAAAAAAAATAATTAATCAAATTTAAAAAAATCACAATTAATTATACTGTTTGGTTACATTAAATTATATAACTATCAATAACTATCAATAATCAAAATAAAATATGAAGATTGTAAAATATTAATTTTTAAAATATTAATAAAATCAAAATGAAAAGAATTGAATTAAAAAAAAAAGTTTGGATAAAGAGAAAAAATATATACAAATATTATTTTGGAAAAAAGCATAAAAACAATTATGCTAACCAAATTTTTTTAATTATTATTAAATAATAAAAAACTTTTGGAAAAAAAAAATTACTAAAAAAAAAATTCATCGCGTTTGAAAATCCCTATGGAAATCTGCTTCAATTTTCCATACGGAATTCCTTACGGATTCCGTTAGGGAGGCGCTACAATAGGTTTTCTGGACGATCTGTACGTCTGGACTAGCAGAAGAAAGAGAGAAAAAAAATTATCCCTATAATAGTATTACATGGTAATAAGTATATGTTGTAGGGAGGAAATTTATTAATATAACTTAGACATTGATTATTTCAGTGTAAAAAGACCTTTTAAGTAGATTTCTTTTTCTTTTGCTAGTCCAGAGTCCAGATGCCCAGACGTCCAGATCGTCCAGAAAACCTATTGTAGCGCCTCCCTTATGGATTTCCGTATGGGGTCCTGCATGAATTTCCATTTTTTCAGCTGGGCGGCAGCGGCTTCAAATTAAAGGGCCGATTTCATGATGGCGAGTATTCGCTAGCGAATGAAAATCTGAGGTCACGTGACTAAAAAAAGTCGCTGAAACGGCCAGAGCAGCGAGTGATTTTCATTCGCTTCATTAGTTGGATTTTTTTAACTAATAGCGAGTAGAGAAAGCGAGTAGCAAAAATTGAGGTTATTAACCCATTAATTATATTAAAATGGAATTTTCATATAAAAGAACTATTTTCATTTTAAGAAATGTTAGGAAATTTAAATTGTTAATAATTTTTTAGTTCACTGTCAATAATTACTAATATACGATTGTATATTATGATAATATCTTATAATCTCTACTATTTTATAGTATTTATGTATAAAATAAGATTACATCTGATATAGTATATTTTACCAAGAGTTATGTTTTTATTTTAAAATTATTTACAAAATGCACTTAAATGCATTGACAAAAGAAGGTTTTATTGTTTATCACTTTTAGTGAAATAAAAAAGATTCAATTTGAATGGAAAATAATTTTATTGTATACTGACCAATTGATTTTTTTATTTCAGAATTGGTTTTTACAAAATCAAGCCTAAATAGTATATTGCTACAATCTTATATTTAACATGGAAAATTTATTAATTCGACTGTTTATGAAAAATTCAATATTTATTTTCCGTTTTATTATTATTATTTTTTAGATTTAAAAGAACACATATTTCACACAAGTTTTTCGCTTTGGAACTTTATTTTTTTGAGTTATAAATACTGAATAAATATTGACACTATGTAAATTTAAAATTAATCAAATTTACAATATTAATTATAATTAAAGTAAACAACATTTAACCAATACTCTGTCGATAATTATTTTTCTCAACCATTTGATTATTACTTTTTCGTTTTTATTGCTGCTCCACTATAATAACTTCTAAATGTAAATAACCAAACTTTGAAAAGATACTGTCAATTATATAAACATAAAGATTTATTTTTTATTATAAGTCCGACAGTTATTTTACTAAAAAAAGTTTTAAGGTTAATCTATTGGGAGGAAAAGTGCAGTCACAGAGAGGGAAGCAATATGGCTGCACATAACTATTTTCAATGCGATCAGCGCGCATGACGACGTAACCCTAAATTCAACATGGCTGCCCATAACTATTTAAATCCACTAGAACAGCGCGTGAACCACGTGACCCCATCCCCACCACGACTGCACTTTTCATCCCAATACGTTAAATGCATTGAAATTCATTCGCACACACTGCAGCGAGTACTCGCTGCCATGAAAACACAGGGGGCGAATATATTCGCTGCGAATTATTTTTTATGGTATTTTAAGGTCTTGTCACCTTTAGGGTTTATTCGCTAGCGAATACTCGCCATCATGAAATCGGCCCTTAAAGGTACATGAGTGTATCATGGTGACGGTAACAAGACATTGTACTTAAGTTAGAGTCGACTTCTAAAAATAAAAATAATCGATGATCATGATTTTCTTTAGAAAAAGACAAAAAGTTTTTTAATGCCTTGTTTAGGGATCAATGTTTAGTTAAATGTTAGTTTTGTAATTACATTTTCCGATTAACTTCATCGAAATATTTTACAGTTATTAGTAACACTTTTTATTTATTATTATTATTTTTTTTTTTCAAATGAAATCACCAGTTTTAAGGTATCTTTGGCTCATTTCTCTTAAGAAGTGAACGCTGTAGCGTATACTAGGCACACTGAATGCTGAGTCGGTAGATTACCAGCGTTAAGATTAAGTGCAATAATTATTTCAGTAAATTTTTAAATGAAACTTGAATAAACTTTTTAAATTTGAAATAAGTTAAATAAAAATAGTCTTATTGGTTTAAACATTCACCACTTTGGTAGACTGATGTTATGGAGAATAAATCGTGCATCTTTCAATTTTTTTTGTTAAATACTTTCAGTTCGTCAAGTAGCCTATTCAAATCGATTTTTTAAGAATGAATTATCATCATACGTTTCTGAAGTGTAGTGATTACTAATAGATCTTTATTTGGCAGTGTAAAGTAAAGTCATTATTTAATGTATTAGTTATGTGTGCACTAAAGTTGAACTGTATCTGTATGTTTATTACCGCAGTTATTTCTGTATAAAATGGCGCTGCAACCCCCATTACAAACATCATCGGTCACGACTGAAAATTCGCTATTCACTAAAATAGTCTATAATGAAATTTATGGATTCAATTTTTAGAATGAAGCTTAACTTTTTAATTAAAAAGAGGAAGAAGTCCTTCTACAATTTATGTTGCATATTTAATGGTTTTAGTAAATGACTTTACTATTTAACAAAAAGTTAATTATGGAGAAGCTATTATTATTCAAAATATTTTAGCAACAAAAACCAGGACTTCTATATGCATATAAAGTTATAAGTAAGTAATTTACTTTTGAAAGACTTATGTAAAAAGATTTTGAAAATTTATTTCTTAATACTTCTCTGTTCAGAACAATTAAATAAATATATTAAAAATTGAGATGAAAGTAATAATTTTTTGGCTATTTTGTTTAGTGTTCCAAACAACTTTTTTTTATTTATTTTTGGATATAAAATAAGGACCTAATGATATATCTTTTAATTGGAATGCTGTCTGTCTATGGTTTTGAGCAACTGGAAAAAATTATTAAATGTTTTTTTTAAACCCAAATATGCATAATATAAACGTTTCGAGTGTTGTTGCTAGCAAAAATCTAGGCTTGTTTGCTGGCAAAAATCAATCTAGTGACTTTTTAAAAAAAATTTTTTTATTTAAAACTGGAAAATTTCAGCTGGCAAAAAATATTTTGCTAGCAAACATTAAACAAAAATTTTCTTTTTGCCAGCATAAATTTATCTTAGTGAGAGCAAACCAAGAAATTTTTGTTGGCAATAAAAATTTTGTCAGCAAAAATATCATAGAAAATTTTTACCAGCAAAATTTTTTTTTCAAATTTAAAGCAAACTGGGAATTTTTTGTTAACAAAAAATATTGTCAGCAAAAAACCGCAGAAAATTTTGTTAGCAAAAAATTTTTGCTGGCAGAACTCAAAATTTAGAAATTTTTCAACAAAAATACCTGCATTTTTTTTTTGGCAGAATCTCCATAACTTTTCTAGGATTGCAAGGACTAAATAATAAACAATAACCCAATAACACTTTGCAAATAATCCTTCTAGTTTTGAATGGACACTACATTATATTTTAAATCCAATAACCCTTCTAGTTTTAAATAGACACTACTTTATATTTTAAATCCTATAACCCTTCTAGTTTTAAATGGACACTACTTTATATTTTAGATCCAATAACCCTTCCCAAATAACCTATTCTAGGTTTGCCTGGACATAAGTATTTCACCTTAAACTCAATAACCCATTCTGGGTTTGCCTGGACACAAGTATGACACCTTAATTTCAAATAAGAAGGATTATTGGATTTAAAATATAAAGTAGTGTACATGTAAAACTACAAGGGTAATTTGGGAAGGGTTATTGGATTTCAAATACTAGGGCTAATTAGTGCGCTTCGCGCGCTATTGATTAAAAATTAATTTTTTTATTCTTATTCATAGAAATTACAGTGATTTCATTTAAACATTAAAATCAACATGAACGATAAAAAGTATTATCAATTATTTGGTTTTACTTGTGAACAAAACTGTCAGTTATCACTCTGGCAAAAATTAGTTGTAATAATGATTTATACCTCTTATGACTTTTAACTATCTTATTTCCTAATATCTTTATCACTTTCTCATGAAATTTCATACTTTCTTATGCCAGTTTAAAGTTTGACTTTTTCTATTTTTACCTGTCATCGTTTATGTATAAATTTTTCTTAATTTCAATTTCTGTATTTTATTTATTTTTCTTTCTAATTTCCTAATATTTTTACGATTTAAGTTATTTATGATACAAAATAATTATTTATGATAGAATCTATCAAACTATGATCCTTAAAAAACTCAAAAAATTGGTAATCGAAGAGTTTTAAAGGCTATTTTTAACAAATTAAAATATTAGATGCTAGCGAAGTTCTAATTTTAGGTAAAAAACTTCTTTTTTATTTTGGTTTATGAGAATTCTAATCACCTTACTTAAGTTTTTTGATTTACCTTATTTAAGGCACACTTGCCCAAGTCATTATTTATTTTTAAATTTTGATTAAGTTTGAAACATTTTCATCAAAATTATTTAAGATAATATAAACGAACGAACAAAAAAAACAACTACTATATTATCATGAAGCGTGAAAAATATGGGGGGACCTCAAGTGCAGACTGGGTAATGTGCAAACGACCCATTATCAGAATATTTATAACAGAAAAGCAAATTCTAGACTGTAGTAATATTTTTATCGAATTTTCAAAAATAAAATAAAATGTTTTATAAAAAAGTTGTAAGCAAGTAGAACTGAAGAAAACTAATGAGAACAGATGTAAGTTTTAAAATTGTACTTTAGTTACTTTTATTTTCTTTAAATAATTTTCTGAAAATTTTAATCCTATATGTGTAAAATTCGATAAAAAAAAATACTACATTGTGGTTTTCTGTAATAATTAGTCTAATAATGAGACGTCTGCACATCACCCAGTCTGCACTTGAGGTCCCCCCCAAAAATATAACTCTAAAAATTTAAACTTTTGTTATATAAAATAATATAAAGTAATTGTAAAGTAATTATAAAGTAACTCATTTACTTTTCGCAATGATTACTTGAATTATTTAGAAATTATTAATTTTTTACTTCAATTTTTCTTAAGCATTAAAAATGACCATTGATTAGATTAAAAACTGCACCATACAATGGAATTTTAAACTCTCGTCTATCTTATTTCCTGATATCTTTACCACTTTTTAAAAAAAATTTCGAAAACAAACGATGTACTTATTATACTAATTTGAAGTTTGACTTTTTTAATTTTTATCTATTTTAACCACTGACAAAACACCAATATTGTTCAATTTTTCCTTTCGAGTGTGTATACTGTACAATTTAAAATAAAATTAATTAAAAAATGTCAGTTTAGATTCAAAATTTACCGCGACCAACATATGACTATCGAGTATCTCGAATGCGTGAATTATGACGTCCGTTTTCAACTTTGTCTCTGCTTCACTGATTAGGCTATTCTTTTTTAAGAAAGGATAATCGAGATAATAATACGATTTAAAAATTAATTTTCTTTAAGGGGGTACATATACCTAAAAAAAAAAACTCAGAAAAAATTTTGTAATTCTTTTAAAAATTATTTATTCAAAAAGATATTTTTTTCCCATAATATACACACATTTTTACAAAGTTTTTTAAATTTAGAAAATTGAAATAACTGTTTTTATAAGTGTTATAAAATTCAGCTTATTTAGGCTATAAAAGTACATTGCTCGTAAAGTCAAAATTTTTCCTTAAAGCGGATGGACCCAGGACTTGGCATAGTTGTTGTACATGTGAACCCTCATGAGCGGAACCTCAGGCAACCAAATCCAAGCACTATTAAGCTACTTGCATACTCTAAAATTGCTTAGTGTGGTTAAAATTTTGATAGTTTTTATCATTTTAGTCAATTTCTGGTGTGCCATCAGCATAATAATGCTTAGATTTGGTTACCTGAGGTTGCGCTCATGAGGGTTCACATGTACAACAAGTGTGCAAAGTCCTGGGTCCATCCGCTGTCTGGAAAAATTTTGGCTTTACGAGTAATGCCCTCATTTTCTCAAAAATCACATATTTGAGAAAATGGCTTTTGAAGTTCTGAAAAGATTTTGATGAATAAAATGTAACACATCAACACATAAACATTTATATTTTGAAAATATCTTGTTACAGGACTCTTGCTTGATGTAAATACTCTTTTGCACACAGCCGGATACTTTTTTTTTTTCTCCTGCTCCTAAAGTGACCCAATTAGCTTTTTTATCAAAAACACAGATCACACACTATTAGGCACCAAGACCAAGTTAAGACTTTGAGTCAGCGGAGTCTTCACATGCAATTATCTAAAAATTATCTTTAATTTTAAATCACAGAATTATTTTTTCACTTCACATTTGTACATAAACACATTTTTTTTAACAATTAAAAAACTTCATTAGTTTACCTGGTAAGAATTGGTCATTTATTCTTAAATTTTTTTTTTTTTAATAAAACTAACTTATTTACTTCAGATTGAAATAATAACAAAAACAAAACCAAGTGAAGTAGAATTTCACTAGAAAGATGACTCAAAGAACAAAAAAGTAGTCGTGAACTTTTAACGCTGCAGAAATACCTAATTTGATATCGATAGATCGATATTCGATACTAATTGGTCAATATACTAAAGTAGTCTCGTAGAGGTAATATATGTCATATATTATGTCATAAAGGTTATAAACTTTTTTATGCGATCGATTCTAACTTAATAAATTGTTTTTAGCATTAGACTTGAAATGAAAGTTAATCTGTCATTCTTAACTGTCATTATTAAGATATTGTGTCGCGGAAAAAATCTAATCACAGATAAAAAAAATTTCTGTTTTTTCATCGCTTTTATTAGATGAAAACGATATAAATACTTACAGTTCTGTTCATGGATAAAAAAAAATTATACCTACATTGCGAAAATTAAAAAAGGAAAAAATACATCGAAAAAGCATTTGTACCTTTAGTATCGTAGAAAGTATTTTTGCTACTAGAACGGACTTAAAATTCTTGAATTTCAAAAAAAGCCATTTAATAAATTGAATGCCTTTATTAAATTAACTGTAACTTTTTTTCCTTAACGAATCAAGAAACGCGGTTTGCGCCATTTGAAAGCTGATGTAAAAGTACATCAAAAAACACAAAAAACTGAAAATTGATTTTTTGAAAATTTTTAGGTATATGTACCCCCTTAAAAAACTTCAATAATAAACTAACCACAATGCAATGAAAATTCTCAAAATTAAAATCTTTGTGAAATTTTGAAGTTTAGAATAAGTACAAGGCAATTAAATTAAAAAAAAAAAAAAAACCGCGCTGAGAACTTCATACTGCGCATGCGACAATCACTCTTTCAGATCGTCAGGGTCAGGGTTGGACACGATATTTTTTCTAAAGGCAAAAACGCTATGTTCAGAGCTTACAAGCCGAGACGCTGGTTCGGGCATCCGATATATAGGTATATAAGCGGACCGATTCCATTTAACCTCGAGAACATCTGCTGCGGACTGTAGAACTATTTTATTGTTATTTCTTATGAAAATATATTTTTGCTTGTGGCTTTTTGTACGCGGATTTTTTTTATAAATAAATGACTCAATACATAATCCCCCAAGCTGCTACAACCCCATAACGCCGAGCTCGCTAGTTTTTTTTATGAATAAATAAATAAATAAAAAATCCCCCAAGCTGCTACAACCCCATAACGCCGAGCTCGCGAGTTTTTTTTATAAATAAATAAATACAAAATCCCCCAAGCTGCTACAACCCCATAACGCCGAGCTCGCGAGTTTTGTATGAATAAAAAAATGAAAAAAAATTCTCCCGAGCTCTTGCGAGTTTTTAAGATATAAGTAAATTAAAATAATCCCCCAAGCTGCTACAACCCCATAACGCCAAGCTCGCGAGTTTTTTTAATAAATAAATAAATGAATACAAAATCCCCCAAGCTGCTACAACCCCATAACGGCGAGCTCGCGAGTTTTTTTTATAAATAAATAAATAAATAAAAAATCCCCCAAGCTGCTACAACCCCATAACACCGAGTTCGCGGGTTTTTTTTTATAAATAAATTAATGAAATTCGGTTTGGTTTTAGAAGGTTACAACTCGGCACGATAGATTAAAAAGGTGGCAACTCAAAGTCTCGAATTAAAAAGGTTGCTACTCAAAATTTCATTTTTGAAAGGTGACAACTCATAGCTAAAATAAAAATGAAGAGGTTAGTGAAGACACACGGTATAGCAGGCACTGCCTCCGGCCTGGACATAACTAAAAAGTACTATCCAACAAGCCTCAAATCCACAATACCCTGGGCGTAAAAGTTCAACTTTAAATTAATAAATATCCCCCAAGCTTCAAACCCACAATACCCTGGGCTTCCGAGTTCAATTTTTGAATAAATAAATGATCCCTTAAGCTTCAAACCCACAATACCCTGGGCGTCCAAGTTCAACTTTAAATAAATAAATGATCCCCCAAGCTTCAAACCCACAATACCCTGGGCGTCCGAGTTTAATTTTTAAATAAACAAACAATCCCCCAAGCTTGAAACCCACAATACCCTGGACGTCCGAATTCAACTTTAAATAAATAAATGATCTCCCAAGCTTAAAACCCATAATACTCTGGGCTTCCGAGTTGAATTTTTAAATAAGCGAACAATCCCCCAAGCTTCAAACCCACAATATCCTGGGCGTCCAAGTACAATTTTTCAATAAATAAATGATCCCTTAAGCTTCAAACCCACAATACCCTGGGCGTCCGAGTTGAATTTTTAAATAAGCGAACAATCCCCCACGCTTTAAACCCACAATACCATGGGCGTCCGAGTTCAATTTGTAAATAAATAAGTGATCCCCCAAGCTTCAAACCCACCATACCCTGGGCGTCCAAGTTTAATTTTTAAAAAAACAAACAACCCCCAAGCCTCAAATTCACAATACCCTGGCACCCGAATTATATTTTAAATAAATAAATGATCCATTCAAGCTTCAAACCCACAATACCCTGGGTAAATATTACTATTTATTAAAAATTGAACTCGGAAGCCGAGGGTATCGTGGGTTTGAAGCTTGGGGGATTGATTGTTTATTTAATTGAACTCAGACGCCCATGGTACTGTTTGAAGCGTGGGGGATTGTTCGCTTATTTAAAAATTCAACTCGGAAGCCCAGGGTATTGTGGGTTTGAAGCTTAAGGGATCATTTATTTATTGAAAAATTGAACTCGGCAGCCCAGGGTATTGTGGGTTTTAAGCTTGGGGGATCATTTATTTATTAAAAAATTGAAAGCGTACGCCCAGTGGATTGTGGGTTTGAAGCTTGGGGGATTGTTCGCTTATTTAAAAATTCAACTCGGAAGCCCAGGGTATTGTGGGTTTTAAGCTTGGGGGATCATTTATTTATTTAAAGTTGAACTTGGACGCCCAGGGTATTGTGGATTTGAGGCTTGTTGGATAGTACTTTTTGGTTACCCTGGGCTTCCGAGTTCAATTTTTGAATAAATAAATGATCCCTTAATCTTCAAACCCACAATACCCTGGGCTTCCGAGTTAAATTTTTGAATAAATAAATGATCCCTTAAGCTTCAAACCCACAATACCCTGGGCGTCCGAGTTTAATTTTGAAATTACCAAACAATCCCCCAAGCTTCAAACCCACAATACCCTGGACGTCAGAATTCAACTTTAAATAAATAAATGATCCCCCAAGCTTCGAACTCACAATACCCTGGGCTTCCGAGTTCAACTCATAAATAAATGAATGATCCCTTTAGCTTCAAACCCAGAATCCACTGGGCGTACGCTTTCAATTTTTTAATAAATCAATGATCTCGCAAACTTCAAACCCACAATACCCTGGGCATCCGAGTTTGATTTTTAAATAGACAAACAATCCCCCAAGCTTCAAACCCACAATACCTCGGGCGTCCGAGTTTAATTTTTAAAAAAACAAACAACCCCCCAAGCCTCAAATTCACAATACCCTGGGACCTGAATCATATTTTAAATAAAATATTTAAATTTAAATAAACAAATGATCTATTTAAGCTTCAAACCCACAATACCCTGGGTAAATATTACTATTTATTAAAAATTGAACTCGGCAGCCCAGGGTATCGTGTGTTTGAAGCTTGGGGGATTGATTGTTTATTTAAATATTGAACTCGGACGCCCATGGTATTGTTTGAAGCGTGGGGGATTGTTCGCATATTTAAAAATTCAACTCGGGCGCCCAGGGTATTGTCGGTTTGAAGCTCAAGGGATCATTTATTTATTCAAAAATTGAACTCGGAAGCCCAGGGTATTGTGGGTTTGAAGTTAAAGGGATCATTTATTTATTCAAAAATTGAACTCGGAAGCCCAGGGTAACTAAAAAGTACTATCCAACAAGTCTCAAATCCACAATACCCTGGGCGTCCAAGTTCAACTTTAAATAAATAAATGATCTCCCAAGCTTAAAACCCACAATTCCCTGGGCTTCCGAGTTGAATTTTTAAATAAGCGAACAATCCCCCAAGCTTCAAACCCATAATATCCTGGGCGTCCATGTTCAATTTTTCAATAAATAAATGATCCCTTAAGCTTCAAACCCACAATACCCTCGGCTTCCGAGTTCAATTTTTAATAAATAGTAATATTTACCCAGGGTATTGTGGGTTTGAAGCTTGAATGGATCATATATTTATTTAAAATATAATTCGGGTGCCAGGGTATTGTGAATTCAAGGCTTGGGGAGTTGTTTGTTTTTTTTTTTAAATTAAACTCGGACGCCCAGGGTATTGTGGGTTTAAAGCTTGATTGGATCATTTATTTATTTAAAATATAATTCGGGTGCCAGGGTATTGTGAATTTGAGGCTTGGGGGTTGTTTGTTTTTTTTAAAATGAAACTCGGACGCCCAGGGTATTGTGGGTTTGAAGCTTGGGGGATTGTTCGCGTATTTAAAAATTCAACTCGGACGCCAAGGGTATTGTGGGTTTAAAGCTTAGGGGATCATTTATTTATTTAAAAATTTAATCGGACGTCCAGGGTATTGTGGGTTTGAAGCTTGGGGGATTGTTCGCTTATTTAAAAATTGAACTCGGCAGCCCAGGGTATCGTGGGTTTGAAGCTTGGGGGATTGATTGTTTATTTAAATATTGAACTCGGACGCCCATGGTATTGTTTGAAGCGTGGGGGATTGTTCGCATATTTAAAAATTCAACTCGGGCGCCCAGGGTATTGTCGGTTTGAAGCCCAAGGGATCATTTATTTATTCAAAAATTGAACTCGGAAGCCCAGGGTATTGTGGGTTTGAAGCTTTGGGGATTGTTCGCTTATTTAAAAATTCAACTCGGACGCCCAGGGTATTGTGGGTTTGAAGTTAAAGGGATCATTTATTTATTCAAAAATTGAACTCGGAAGCCCAGGGTAACTAAAAAGTACTATCCAACAAGTCTCAAATCCACAATACCCTGGGCGTCCAAGTTCAACTTTAAATAAATAAATGATCTCCCAAGCTTAAAACCCACAATACCCTGGGCTTCCGAGTTGAATTTTTAAATAAGCGAACAATCCCCCAAGCTTCAAACCCATAATATCCTGGGCGTCCATGTTCAATTTTTCAATAAATAAATGATCCCTTAAGCTTCAAACCCACAATACCCTCGGCTTCCGAGTTCAATTTTTAATAAATAGTAATATTTACCCAGGGTATTGTGGGTTTGAAGCTTGAATGGATCATTTATTTATTTAAAATATAATTCGGGTGCCAGGGTATTGTGAATTCAAGGCTTGGGGAGTTGTTTGTTTTTTTTTTTAAATTAAACTCGGACGCCCAGGGTATTGTGGGTTTAAAGCTTGATTGGATCATTTATTTATTTAAAATATAATTCGGGTGCCAGGGTATTGTGAATTTGAGGCTTGGGGGTTGTTTGTTTTTTTAAAAATGAAACTCGGACGCCCAGGGTATTGTGGGTTTGAAGCTTGGGGGATTGTTCGCGTATTTAAAAATTCAACTCGGACGCCAAGGGTATTGTGGGTTTAAAGCTTAGGGGATCATTTATTTATTTAAAAATTTAATCGGACGTCCAGGGTATTGTGGGTTTGAAGCTTGGGGGATTGTTCGCTTATTTAAAAATTGAACTCGGCAGCCCAGGGTATCGTGGGTTTGAAGCTTGGGGGATTGATTGTTTATTTAAATATTGAACTCGGACGCCCATGGTATTGTTTGAAGCGTGGGGGATTGTTCGCATATTTAAAAATTCAACTCGGGCGCCCAGGGTATTGTCGGTTTGAAGCCCAAGGGATCATTTATTTATTCAAAAATTGAACTCGGAAGCCCAGGGTATTGTGGGTTTGAAGCTTTGGGGATTGTTCGCTTATTTAAAAATTCAACTCGGACGCCCAGGGTATTGTGGGTTTGAAGTTAAAGGGATCATTTATTTATTCAAAAATTGAACTCGGAAGCCCAGGGTAACTAAAAAGTACTATCCAACAAGTCTCAAATCCACAATACCCTGGGCGTCCAAGTTCAACTTTAAATAAATAAATGATCTCCCAAGCTTAAAACCCACAATACCCTGGGCTTCCGAGTTGAATTTTTAAATAAGCGAACAATCCCCCAAGCTTCAAACCCATAATATCCTGGGCGTCCATGTTCAATTTTTCAATAAATAAATGATCCCTTAAGCTTCAAACCCACAATACCCTCGGCTTCCGAGTTCAATTTTTAATAAATAGTAATATTTACCCAGGGTATTGTGGGTTTGAAGCTTGAATGGATCATTTATTTATTTAAAATATAATTCGGGTGCCAGGGTATTGTGAATTCAAGGCTTGGGGAGTTGTTTGTTTTTTTTTTTAAATTAAACTCGGACGCCCAGGGTATTGTGGGTTTAAAGCTTGAATGGATCATTTATTTATTTAAAATATAATTCGGGTGCCAGGGTATTGTGAATTTGAGGCTTGGGGGTTGTTTGTTTTTTTAAAAATGAAACTCGGACGCCCAGGGTATTGTGGGTTTGAAGCTTGGGGGATTGTTCGCGTATTTAAAAATTCAACTCGGACGCCAAGGGTATTGTGGGTTTAAAGCTTAGGGGATCATTATTTATTTAAAAATTAAATCGGACGTCCAGGGTATTGTGGGTTTGAAGCTTGGGGGATTGTTCGCTTATTTAAAAATTGAACTCGGCAGCCCAGGGTATCGTGGGTTTGAAGCTTGGGGGATTGATTGTTTATTTAAATATTGAACTCGGACGCCCATGGCATTGTTTGAAGCGTGGGGGATTGTTCGCATATTTAAAAATTCAACTCGGGCGCCCAGGGTATTGTCGGTTTGAGCCCAAGGGATCATTTATTTATTCAAAAATTGAACTCGGAAGCCCAGGGTATTGTGGGTTTGAAGCTTTGGGGATTGTTCGCTTATTTAAAAATTCAACTCGGACGCCCAGGGTATTGTGGGTTTGAAGTTAAAGGGATCATTTATTTATTCAAAAATTAAATCGGAGCCCCAGGGTATTGTGGGTTTGAAGCTTTGGGGATTGTTCGCTTATTTAAAAATTCAACTCGGACGCCCAGGGTATTGTGGGTTTGAAGTTAAAGGGATCATTTATTTATTCAAAAATTGAACTCGGAAGCCCAGGGTAACTAAAAAGTACTATCCAACAAGTCTTAAATCCACAATACCCTGGGCGTCCAAGTTCAACTTTAAATAAATAAATGATCTCCCAAGCTTAAAACCCACAATACCCTGGGCTTCCGAGTTGAATTTTTAAATAAGCGAACAATCCCCCAAGCTTCAAACCCATAATATCCTGGGCGTCCATGTTCAATTTTTCAATAAATAAATGATCCCTTAAGCTTCAAACCCACAATACCCTCGGCTTCCGAGTTCAATTTTTAATAAATAGTAATATTTACCCAGGGTATTGTGGGTTTGAAGCTTGAATGGATCATTTATTTATTTAAAATATAATTCGGGTGCCAGGGTATTGTGAATTCAAGGCTTGGGGAGTTGTTTGTTTTTTTTTTTAAATTAAACTCGGACGCCCAGGGTATTGTGGGTTTAAAGCTTGATTGGATCATTTATTTATTTAAAATATAATTCGGGTGCCAGGGTATTGTGAATTTGAGGCTTGGGGGTTGTTTGTTTTTTTTAAAATGAAACTCGGACGCCCAGGGTATTGTGGGTTTGAAGCTTGGGGGATTGTTCGCGTATTTAAAAATTCAACTCGGACGCCAAGGGTATTGTGGGTTTAAAGCTTAGGGGATCATTTATTTATTTAAAAAATTAATCGGACGTCCAGGGTATTGTGGGTTTGAAGCTTGGGGGATTGTTCGCTTATTTAAAAATTGAACTCGGCAGCCCAGGGTATCGTGGGTTTGAAGCTTGGGGGATTGATTGTTTATTTAAATATTGAACTCGGACGCCCATGGTATTGTTTGAAGCGTGGGGGATTGTTCGCATATTTAAAAATTCAACTCAGGCGCCCAGGGTATTGTCGGTTTGAAGCCCAAGGGATCATTTATTTATTCAAAAATTGAACTCGGAAGCCCAGGGTATTGTGGGTTTGAAGCTTTGGGGATTGTTCGCTTATTTAAAAATTCAACTCGGACGCCCAGGGTATTGTGGGTTTGAAGTTAAAGGGATCATTTATTTATTCAAAAATTGAACTCGGAAGCCCAGGGTAACTAAAAAGTACTATCCAACAAGTCTCAAATCCACAATACCCTGGGCGTCCAAGTTCAACTTTAAATAAATAAATGATCTCCCAAGCTTAAAACCCACAATACCCTGGGCTTCCGAGTTGAATTTTTAAATAAGCGAACAATCCCCCAAGCTTCAAACCCATAATATCCTGGGCGTCCATGTTCAATTTTTCAATAAATAAATGATCCCTTAAGCTTCAAACCCACAATACCCTCGGCTTCCGAGTTCAATTTTTAATAAATAGTAATATTTACCCAGGGTATTGTGGGTTTGAAGCTTGAATGGATCATTTATTTATTTAAAATATAATTCGGGTGCCAGGGTATTGTGAATTCAAGGCTTGGGGAGTTGTTTGTTTTTTTTTTTAAATTAAACTCGGACGCCCAGGGTATTGTGGGTTTAAAGCTTGAATGGATCATTTATTTATTTAAAATATAATTCGGGTGCCAGGGTATTGTGAATTTGAGGCTTGGGGGTTGTTTGTTTTTTTAAAAATGAAACTCGGACGCCCAGGGTATTGTGGGTTTGAAGCTTGGGGGATTGTTCGCGTATTTAAAAATTCAACTCGGACGCCAAGGGTATTGTGGGTTTAAAGCTTAGGGGATCATTATTTATTTAAAAATTAAATCGGACGTCCAGGGTATTGTGGGTTTGAAGCTTGGGGGATTGTTCGCTTATTTAAAAATTGAACTCGGCAGCCCAGGGTATCGTGGGTTTGAAGCTTGGGGGATTGATTGTTTATTTAAATATTGAACTCGGACGCCCATGGCATTGTTTGAAGCGTGGGGGATTGTTCGCATATTTAAAAATTCAACTCGGGCGCCCAGGGTATTGTCGGTTTGAGCCCAAGGGATCATTTATTTATTCAAAAATTGAACTCGGAAGCCCAGGGTATTGTGGGTTTGAAGCTTTGGGGATTGTTCGCTTATTTAAAAATTCAACTCGGACGCCCAGGGTATTGTGGGTTTGAAGTTAAAGGGATCATTTATTTATTCAAAAATTAAATCGGAGCCCCAGGGTATTGTGGGTTTGAAGCTTTGGGGATTGTTCGCTTATTTAAAAATTCAACTCGGACGCCCAGGGTATTGTGGGTTTGAAGTTAAAGGGATCATTTATTTATTCAAAAATTGAACTCGGAAGCCCAGGGTAACTAAAAAGTACTATCCAACAAGTCTTAAATCCACAATACCCTGGGCGTCCAAGTTCAACTTTAAATAAATAAATGATCTCCCAAGCTTAAAACCCACAATACCCTGGGCTTCCGAGTTGAATTTTTAAATAAGCGAACAATCCCCCAAGCTTCAAACCCATAATATCCTGGGCGTCCATGTTCAATTTTTCAATAAATAAATGATCCCTTAAGCTTCAAACCCACAATACCCTCGGCTTCCGAGTTCAATTTTTAATAAATAGTAATATTTACCCAGGGTATTGTGGGTTTGAAGCTTGAATGGATCATTTATTTATTTAAAATATAATTCGGGTGCCAGGGTATTGTGAATTCAAGGCTTGGGGAGTTGTTTGTTTTTTTTTTTAAATTAAACTCGGACGCCCAGGGTATTGTGGGTTTAAAGCTTGATTGGATCATTTATTTATTTAAAATATAATTCGGGTGCCAGGGTATTGTGAATTTGAGGCTTGGGGGTTGTTTGTTTTTTTTAAAATGAAACTCGGACGCCCAGGGTATTGTGGGTTTGAAGCTTGGGGGATTGTTCGCGTATTTAAAAATTCAACTCGGACGCCAAGGGTATTGTGGGTTTAAAGCTTAGGGGATCATTTATTTATTTAAAAAATTAATCGGACGTCCAGGGTATTGTGGGTTTGAAGCTTGGGGGATTGTTCGCTTATTTAAAAATTGAACTCGGCAGCCCAGGGTATCGTGGGTTTGAAGCTTGGGGGATTGATTGTTTATTTAAATATTGAACTCGGACGCCCATGGTATTGTTTGAAGCGTGGGGGATTGTTCGCATATTTAAAAATTCAACTCGGGCGCCCAGGGTATTGTCGGTTTGAAGCCCAAGGGATCATTTATTTATTCAAAAATTGAACTCGGAAGCCCAGGGTATTGTGGGTTTGAAGCTTTGGGGATTGTTCGCTTATTTAAAAATTCAACTCGGACGCCCAGGGTATTGTGGGTTTGAAGTTAAAGGGATCATTTATTTATTCAAAAATTGAACTCGGAAGCCCAGGGTAACTAAAAAGTACTATCCAACAAGTCTCAAATCCACAATACCCTGGGCGTCCAAGTTCAACTTTAAATAAATAAATGATCTCCCAAGCTTAAAACCCACAATACCCTGGGCTTCCGAGTTGAATTTTTAAATAAGCGAACAATCCCCCAAGCTTCAAACCCATAATATCCTGGGCGTCCATGTTCAATTTTTCAATAAATAAATGATCCCTTAAGCTTCAAACCCACAATACCCTCGGCTTCCGAGTTCAATTTTTAATAAATAGTAATATTTACCCAGGGTATTGTGGGTTTGAAGCTTGAATGGATCATTTATTTATTTAAAATATAATTCGATTGCCAGGGTATTGTGAATTCAAGGCTTGGGGAGTTGTTTGTTTTTTTTTTTAAATTAAACTCGGACGCCCAGGGTATTGTGGGTTTAAAGCTTGATTGGATCATTTATTTATTTAAAATATAATTCGGGTGCCAGGGTATTGTGAATTTGAGGCTTGGGGGTTGTTTGTTTTTTTTAAAATGAAACTCGGACGCCCAGGGTATTGTGGGTTTGAAGCTTGGGGGATTGTTCGCGTATTTAAAAATTCAACTCGGACGCCAAGGGTATTGTGGGTTTAAAGCTTAGGGGATCATTTATTTATTTAAAAATTTAATCGGACGTCCAGGGTATTGTGGGTTTGAAGCTTGGGGGATTGTTCGCTTATTTAAAAATTGAACTCGGCAGCCCAGGGTATCGTGGGTTTGAAGCTTGGGGGATTGATTGTTTATTTAAATATTGAACTCGGACGCCCATGGTATTGTTTGAAGCGTGGGGGATTGTTCGCATATTTAAAAATTCAACTCGGGCGCCCAGGGTATTGTCGGTTTGAAGCCCAAGGGATCATTTATTTATTCAAAAATTGAACTCGGAAGCCCAGGGTATTGTGGGTTTGAAGCTTTGGGGATTGTTCGCTTATTTAAAAATTCAACTCGGACGCCCAGGGTATTGTGGGTTTGAAGTTAAAGGGATCATTTATTTATTCAAAAATTGAACTCGGAAGCCCAGGGTAACTAAAAAGTACTATCCAACAAGTCTCAAATCCACAATACCCTGGGCGTCCAAGTTCAACTTTAAATAAATAAATGATCTCCCAAGCTTAAAACCCACAATACCCTGGGCTTCCGAGTTGAATTTTTAAATAAGCGAACAATCCCCCAAGCTTCAAACCCATAATATCCTGGGCGTCCATGTTCAATTTTTCAATAAATAAATGATCCCTTAAGCTTAAAACCCACAATACCCTCGGCTTCCGAGTTCAATTTTTAATAAATAGTAATATTTACCCAGGGTATTGTGGGTTTGAAGCTTGAATGGATCATTTATTTATTTAAAATATAATTCGGGTGCCAGGGTATTGTGAATTCAAGGCTTGGGGAGTTGTTTGTTTTTTTTTTTAAATTAAACTCGGACGCCCAGGGTATTGTGGGTTTAAAGCTTGAATGGATCATTTATTTATTTAAAATATAATTCGGGTGCCAGGGTATTGTGAATTTGAGGCTTGGGGGTTGTTTGTTTTTTTAAAAATGAAACTCGGACGCCCAGGGTATTGTGGGTTTGAAGCTTGGGGGATTGTTCGCGTATTTAAAAATTCAACTCGGACGCCAAGGGTATTGTGGGTTTAAAGCTTAGGGGATCATTATTTATTTAAAAATTAAATCGGACGTCCAGGGTATTGTGGGTTTGAAGCTTGGGGGATTGTTCGCTTATTTAAAAATTGAACTCGGCAGCCCAGGGTATCGTGGGTTTGAAGCTTGGGGGATTGATTGTTTATTTAAATATTGAACTCGGACGCCCATGGTATTGTTTGAAGCGTGGGGGATTGTTCGCATATTTAAAAATTCAACTCGGGCGCCCAGGGTATTGTCGGTTTGAAGCCCAAGGGATCATTTATTTATTCAAAAATTGAACTCGGAAGCCCAGGGTATTGTGGGTTTGAAGCTTTGGGGATTGTTCGCTTATTTAAAAATTCAACTCGGACGCCCAGGGTATTGTGGGTTTGAAGTTAAAGGGATCATTTATTTATTCAAAAATTAAATCGGAGCCCCAGGGTATTGTGGGTTTGAAGCTTTGGGGATTGTTCGCTTATTTAAAAATTCAACTCGGACGCCCAGGGTATTGTGGGTTTGAAGTTAAAGGGATCATTTATTTATTCAAAAATTGAACTCGGAAGCCCAGGGTAACTAAAAAGTACTATCCAACAAGTCTTAAATCCACAATACCCTGGGCGTCCAAGTTCAACTTTAAATAAATAAATGATCTCCCAAGCTTAAAACCCACAATACCCTGGGCTTCCGAGTTGAATTTTTAAATAAGTGAACAATCCCCCAAGCTTCAAACCCATAATATCCTGGGCGTCCATGTTCAATTTTTCAATAAATAAATGATCCCTTAAGCTTCAAACCCACAATACCCTCGGCTTCCGAGTTCAATTTTTAATAAATAGTAATATTTACCCAGGGTATTGTGGGTTTGAAGCTTGAATGGATCATTTATTTATTTAAAATATAATTCGGGTGCCAGGGTATTGTGAATTCAAGGCTTGGGGAGTTGTTTGTTTTTTTTTTTAAATTAAACTCGGACGCCCAGGGTATTGTGGGTTTGAAGCTTGAATGGATCATTTATTTATTTAAAATATAATTCGGGTGCCAGGGTATTGTGAATTTGAGGCTTGGGGGTTGTTTGTTTTTTTAAAAATGAAACTCGGACGCCCAGGGTATTGTGGGTTTGAAGCTTGGGGGATTGTTCGCGTATTTAAAAATTCAACTCGGACGCCAAGGGTATTGTGGGTTTAAAGCTTAGGGGATCATTTATTTATTTAAAAATTAAATCGGAGCCCCAGGGTATTGTGGGTTTGAAGCTTGGGGGATTGTTCGCTTATTTAAAAATTGAACTCGGAAGCCCAGGGTATTGTGGGTTTGAAGTTTGGGGGATCATTTATTTATTTAAAGTTGAATTCGGACGTCCAGGGTATTGTGGGTTTGAAGCTTGAGGGATTGTTCGCTTATTTAAAAATTCAACTCGGACGCCCAGGGTATTGTGGGTTTGAAGCTTAAGGGATCATTTATTTATTCAAAAATTGAACTTGGGAGCCCAGGGTATTGTGGGTTGGAAGCTTGGGGGATCATTTATTTATTTAAAGTTGAACTTGGACGCCCAGGGTATTGTGGGTTTGAAGCTTAAGGGATCATTTATTTATTCAAAAATTGAACTCGGAAGCCCAGGGTATTGTGGGTTTGAAGCTTGGGGGATATTTATTAATTTAAATTTATTTATTTATACAAAACTCGCGAGCTCGGCGTTATGGGGTTGTAGCAGCTTGGGGGATTTTGTATTCATTTATTTATTTATTAAAAAAACTCGCGAGCTCGGCGTTATGGGGTTGTAGCAGCTTGGAGGATTATTTTAATTTACTTATCTCTTAAAAACTCGCAAGAGCTCGGGAGAATTTTTTTCCATTTATTTATTTATACAAAACTCGCGAGCTCGGCGTTATGGGGTTGTAGCAGCTTGGGGGATTTTTTATTTATTTATTTATTTGTAAAAAAAACTCGCGAGCTCGGCGTTATGGGGTTGTAGCAGCTTGGGGAATTTTGTATTTATTTATTTATTCATAAAAAAAACTAGCTAGCTCGGCGTTATGGGGTTGTAGCAGCTTGGGGGATTATGTATTGAGTCATTTATTTATAAAAAAAATCCGCGTACAAAAAGCCACAAGCAAAAATATATTTTCATAAGAAATAACAATAAAATAGTTCTACAGTCCGCAGCAGATGTTCTCGAGGTTAAATGGAATCGGTCCGCTTATATACCTATATATCGGATGCCCGAACCAGCGTCTCGGCTTGTAAGCTCTGAACATAGCGTTTTTGCCTTTAGAAAAAATATCATGTCCAACCCTGGTCAGGGTTGAATACGATATTCCTTCGTGGGGACGGTGAGCTGTGTTCAGGGCGTACAATCGTATCAAGACACAAACGGTCTATATATATTGAGCGGTTTATAGGCTATGAGTTTCGAACGTTATCGACATTGCAGATTCGTAAAGTTATTAAAAAAAAAAAATTATTTATTCATTTATATAAACTAAATAACTCTTTAAAATTGGAAAAAAAATTAAAAAATAACCTCCGAGAAATAATAATTGATGATTAAGGGAATTATCCACCAAACATTTAAAATAAAATACCCTGAGCATCGAACTAAAAAAAAAAAAAAAAAAATTAGTAATCGTTTATCCCCAAGCCTTTAAACCCGAATACCCTGGGCGTCGAGTTGAATAAAAAAAACGAATTGTTTTTTTCAGAGGCTTTATACTAAAAAACCCAGGGCATAAGTAAAATTAAAAAAGTAATTGTTTATTTTTAAACAAAAAAATTATGTGCGTAAGTTGATTAAAAAAAGTAATTGATATCCCCCAAGCTTTAAAACTTAAATACCCTGGGCGTCGATTTGAAAAAAGAAAGTAATTGTTTAACCCCGAATCCTTTGAACCTGAATACCCTGGGAGTAGACTTGAATAAAAAAGCGAATTGTTCATCTCAGAAGTTTTATACTAAAAAACCTGGGCATGAGTTGAATAAAAGAATTTATTGTTTACACCCCAAGTATTTAAACCTAAATGCCCTGGGCGTAGAGTTGAATAAAAAAACGAAGTGTTCATCTCAGAGGCTTTATACTAAAATACCCAGGGCATGAGAAAAATTAAAAGAGTAATTGTTGTTTTTTTAAAGTTTTATACTAAAAAAACCTGTGCGTAAGTTGATTAAAAAAAGTAATTGTTTATCCCCCAAGCTTTAAAACTTAAATACCCTGAAGGTCGATTTGAAAAAAGAAAGTAATTGTTTAACCCCGAAGCCTTTGAACCTGAATACCCTGGGAGTAGACTTGAATAAAAAAGCGAATTGTTCATCTCAGAAGTTTTATACTAAAAAACCTGGGCATGAGTTGAATAAGAGAATTTATTGTTTACACCCCAAGTATTTAAACCTAAATGCCCTGGGCGTAGAGTTGAATAAAAAAACGAAGTGTTCATCTCAGAGGCTTTATACTAAAATACCCAGGGCATGAGAAAAATTAAAAACTTAATTGTTGTTTTTTTAAAGCTTCATACTAAAAAAACCTGTGCGTAAGTTGATTAAAAAAAGTAATTGTTTATCCCCCAAGCTTTTAAACTTAAATACCCTGAGCGTAGATTTGAAAAAAGTAAGTAATTGTTTATACCCCAAGGCTTTGAACCTATCCTGGGCGTAGAGTTGAATAAAAAAACAAATTGTTTATCTCAGAGGTTTTATACTAAAATATCCAGGGCATGAGAAAAATTAAAAAACTAATAGTTTATTTTAAAAACTTTAAACTTGAAAATTCTGTGCATAAGTTGAATAAATGAACTAATTGATTATCCCCCAAGCCCATAATGCTATAACCATGGGGGTTAAGTTGAAAAAAAAAAAAAGATTATTTATCCCCAAAACATTCGACTAAAAAACCCTCGGCGACGGTTTGAATTAAAAATTAATTGTTTATCCTTCACGCCTTCAAAACAAAACACCTTGGGCGTCGTAAAAAAAAAAAAAGAAAGATTGTTTTTCCTCAAAGATTTCCATTAAAAACCATGGGCGTCGAGTTGATTAAAATAACCAACTGTTTATCTCCAATATTGATATTTGTGGGATAGCCGATAAGTTTTTTTGTTGAACTCAGGCGCCCAGTGTACTTAGGAGTTTACAGCTTGGGGGATAGCTGATCAGTTTTTTTGTTGAACTCGGGCGCCCAGGGTATTTGGGGGTTTGGAGCTTGGGGAATAGCTGATCAGTTTATTTATTGAACCTGGGCGCCCAGGGTATTTGGGGGTTTGGAGCTTGGGAGATAGCTGATCAGTTTTTTTGTTGAACTCGGGCATGATGAGATTTCAAAATTTCGATATTTTTCTTGATTTTTCAGCTGTACATACCAGCTTGAAAAAAAAATAATTTTTTGACTTCATAAAATGCTATTATTTCATGAATATACTCCGCAATTTTCAACCTCATACGATTATTTAATCCTTCGATTGAATTTCACCGTGGGTTTCCCTTAAATTTACGGAGATCTTGAAAAAAAAAAAAAAAAATACAATTATATATCGACAAATGGTGAAATTAGTTATGAAAATAAAAAATATGATATCTTTTCGACATAATTAAGCTTTTATAATCAAGCTCCGAAGGGGTACAACTTAAATATAAGTTCCAATTTTTAAATTTAAATTAATTGCTTGATGTGGTGGCTAAGGTCTCCGACTATTATTATACTGTCGTCAGTTCAAATCCCGACACCAACTTTTTTTTTTTTTTTTATCTTTCAATACATTTTTGTGGAACTCTGTCCATTTTAATTTCTTTTTGGACATTTTTTTACTTATTAATAGTATATTATGCACCATATATTATATACCATATTTTATAGCATTGGTGCGTAGGGTGAGTTTATAAATTTCAAGGCGTGCATGAGTATATTTACTATTAAAAAATTTTTTTTAAGTAAAAAAATGTCCAAAAAGAAATTAAAATGGACAGAGTTCCACAAAAATGTATTGAAAGATAAAAAAAAAAAAAAAAGTTGGTGTCGGGATTTGAACTGACGACAGTATAATAATAGTCGGAGACCTTAGCCACCACATCAAGCAATTAATTTAAATTTAAAAATTGGAACTTATATTTAAGTTGTACCCCTTCGGAGCTTGATTATAAAAGCTTAATTATGTCGAAAAGATATCATATTTTTTATTTTCATAACTAATTTCACCATTTGTCGATATATAATTGTATTTTTTTTTTTTTTTTTCAAGATCTCCGTAAATTTAAGGGAAACCCACGGTGAAATTCAATCGAAGGATTAAATAATCGTATGAGGTTGAAAATTGCGGAGTATATTCATGAAATAATAGCATTTTATGAAGTCAAAAAATTATTTTTTTTTCAAGCTGGTATGTACAGCTGAAAAATCAAGAAAAATATCGAAATTTTGAAATCTCATCATGCCCGAGTTCAACAAAAAAACTGATCAGCTATCTCCCAAGCTCCAAACCCCCAAATACCCTGGGCGCCCAGGTTCAATAAATAAACTGATCAGCTATTCCCCAAGCTCCAAACCCCCAAATACCCTGGGCGCCCGAGTTCAACAAAAAAACTGATCAGCTATCCCCCAAGCTGTAAACTCCTAAGTACACTGGGCGCCTGAGTTCAACAAAAAAACTTATCGGCTATCCCACAAATATCAATATTGGAGATAAACAGTTGGTTATTTTAATCAACTCGACGCCCATGGTTTTTAATGGAAATCTTTGAGGAAAAACAATCTTTCTTTTTTTTTTTTTACGACGCCCAAGGTGTTTTGTTTTGAAGGCGTGAAGGATAAACAATTAATTTTTAATTCAAACCGTCGCCGAGGGTTTTTTAGTCGAATGTTTTGGGGATAAATAATCTTTTTTTTTTTTTCAACTTAACCCCCATGGTTATAGCATTATGGGCTTGGGGGATAATCAATTAGTTCATTTATTCAACTTATGCACAGAATTTTCAAGTTTAAAGTTTTTAAAATAAACTATTAGTTTTTTAATTTTTCTCATGCCCTGGATATTTTAGTATAAAACCTCTGAGATAAACAATTTGTTTTTTTATTCAACTCTACGCCCAGGATAGGTTCAAAGCCTTGGGGTATAAACAATTACTTACTTTTTTCAAATCTACGCTCAGGGTATTTAAGTTTAAAAGCTTGGGGGATAAACAATTACTTTTTTTAATCAACTTACGCACAGGTTTTTTTAGTATGAAGCTTTAAAAAAACAACAATTAAGTTTTTAATTTTTCTCATGCCCTGGGTATTTTAGTATAAAGCCTCTGAGATGAACACTTCGTTTTTTTATTCAACTCTACGCCCAGGGCATTTAGGTTTAAATACTTGGGGTGTAAACAATAAATTCTCTTATTCAACTCATGCCCAGGTTTTTTAGTATAAAACTTCTGAGATGAACAATTCGCTTTTTTATTCAAGTCTACTCCCAGGGTATTCAGGTTCAAAGGCTTCGGGGTTAAACAATTACTTTCTTTTTTCAAATCGACCTTCAGGGTATTTAAGTTTTAAAGCTTGGGGGATAAACAATTACTTTTTTTAATCAACTTACGCACAGGTTTTTTTAGTATGAAGCTTTAAAAAAACAACAATTAAGTTTTTAATTTTTCTCATGCCCTGGGTATTTTAGTATAAAGCCTCTGAGATGAACACTTCGTTTTTTTATTCAACTCTACGCCCAGGGCATTTAGGTTTAAATACTTGGGGTGTAAACAATAAATTCTTTTATTCAACTCATGCCCAGGTTTTTTAGTATAAAACTTCTGAGATGAACAATTCGCTTTTTTATTCAAGTCTACTCCCAGGGTATTCAGGTTCAAAGGATTCGGGGTTAAACAATTACTTTCTTTTTTCAAATCGACGCCCAGGGTATTTAAGTTTTAAAGCTTGGGGGATATCAATTACTTTTTTTAATCAACTTACGCACATAATTTTTTTGTTTAAAAATAAACAATTACTTTTTTAATTTTACTTATGCCCTGGGTTTTTTAGTATAAAGCCTCTGAAAAAAACAATTCGTTTTTTTTATTCAACTCGACGCCCAGGGTATTCGGGTTTAAAGGCTTGGGGATAAACGATTACTAATTTTTTTTTTTTTTTTTTAGTTCGATGCTCAGGGTATTTTATTTTAAATGTTTGGTGGATAATTCCCTTAATCATCAATTATTATTTCTCGGAGGTTATTTTTTAATTTTTTTTCCAATTTTAAAGAGTTATTTAGTTTATATAAATGAATAAATAATTTTTTTTTTTTAATAACTTTACGAATCTGCAATGTCGATAACGTTCGAAACTCATAGCCTATAAACCGCTCAATATATATAGACCGTTTGTTTCTTGGTACGATTGTACGCCCTGAACACAGCTCACCGTGCCCACGAAGGAATATCGTATTCAACCCTGACGATCTGAAAGAGTGATTGTCGCATGCGCAACATAATTTTTTTTAGACTTTCATGAGTATTATTCCTTTTACAGTCTTCAAAAATCTTACACTTGTCTCTCATTTTTGTTAGATAATCTGATTAATTTGTTTTTAATCATCAGAGTCATTATTTTAACTTCTGAGCAATAATTTTACTTAAAAAACTCAAAACGGTCTAGAAAATAAACTTAATAAATGAATAATATTAAGGTTGTTGGGTCGGTCCATGATCTGACAAGTAGATTCTAACAAAAAAGTACTCATTTTGTAGGTAATTGCTTCTTATTGATGCTACTAAATTTTTAGGGCAAAATGAACCTTGGGAGAAAAGATATTGCCAAATTTGTTTAACACGTAAGCTTATGGGAATCACTGTTTTCTTGAAAGTTTAATAGGACCTGACAAGTATATTTTAATGAAAAAATTCAGGGTAAAAGAAAAATTTTTTTGAAACACTTATCAATTAAAAGCAATTACCAGTGGACCTTATGAGCTAAGAAAAAAATAATCAAACACTTAAATCTTAGGTTAGGTGCTACGTTGTGCCACGAGTGCGAGAGAGACAGAGAGCGCCGAGAATCTCTCCGTTCGACTCGCACGAGTATCTCTTTCTCTCTCGCACCGACCTTAAACATTTTCTCTCAAAAACATGTTTTAGTTTTCTTTACTGTAGATAAAAATATTTATTGTATACTAAACAAACTAAGGTTTTTAAAATGAATCAACAACCTCTTTGTAAATATGATTAAACCCCAAAAATTAATTGAATTTTTCATAATAAATATTAGTTAAGAATTCATTTACTCCAATTTTACAGAATTTATAACCGATATCTTTAGTTTTTGGCTCTGAGGAGTAAAAATGGATAAATTAATCTTATTTATTTATTTATTTATTTAAGTTGGTACATGCTATATGTTACACATCATGCAACAGTAAATATATTACATTAGTGAGATTATAAATCATAATAATATACTAGCTTGTATGCTGTATAATCAAAATTGGTTTATAAAGCTTACATAAGAAAAAAAAAATAATAATAATATACGTTAAAGTTACATCAATTATTTTTCACAAAAAGATTATCATAATGAAAGACGCTGGAGTGTAGAAAAAAATGATTTATTTTTCACCAACTAGTAACTCATTAGAAGAAATATCTGCCAGAAACTAAGTATTCGACTAACATTTTTTTGTGTAGTATCATTAATGTAAATGATTTTTGGGACTTCTTGATGAAACTTTATTGTCAAATCTTTTTCCCCATTGCTTTTTCTAGTATTTAGTTCTTCTTTGGTCTCTCAAAGAAGTTTACTTTGCTTGTAAGCTTTGATGGTAAAGATTTCTGATTCCAAACAAGCAACTGAGCAACATTAACTGAATCAAAACGCACTCTTATTTTTTTAACATTTTCAGAGTCATTAAAATTTAATAATTCTAGAAATATTATATGAAACTTGGTTTGTTAAGGATATTCGGGGGCGAATACAAATAAACAACGCTTAATTAGTGAGTAATTTATTAAATGTTTCGATTATGTTTTGATCCTCCTTCCCGATACTTTATTCACATTCAGTTTATTGACCGATTAATTTGTATACCTTGCCTCCCGATTTCTCACTTTTCATTCTGACATTACCGAAGAACGTTCGGTCTCTCGGTTATAAATTATACGTATAAATGAAACTTTATACTTCTGAATTATACATTAAGTTTGTAAACTGTATATGTTTTTATAATCAATAATCAAACGTCCTATTGTAAAAATTAATAATTTTTTAATTAATAATTTTACTTTGACAGTGCTTGAAAAGCACATCGGCGGAAGAAATGCACCTAATTTTAATCAATGACTCACTAATTGAGTGTTGTTTGTATTCGCCCCCGGAAATCCTTTACAACTCAAGTTTTCTAAACATGGAGGGCATAGAAAAATTATATTTACATATTGTGATTTCTATTGTGTTGATGAGTTGCTTTATATTTTTCAAATCCATATTGTCATCATTTCTATCAGCACCTTTTAAAAAAATTAAGTTATGTTTTCTCCTGTGCCCCTCATTGAGTTCAGTAATGTAGTTTTCTATACAATTCATTTTCTTATTGATTTATTTGTTGATTGACAACATCAACCCTTTTATCAAGGTTGTTAATTGCGAAAAAAAAAATACGTACAAAGTAATAGTTTTATCGATATCCGTTAGGTGGCGTATCTTACAACGTTATCAACCAGTGAAGTACCTGAGTGAGGATCATAAGACAAGATAATAAAAGAATTCACATAAAGGTATTTTCAATTGAAAATTAATCAATTGCTCTGCTATCGAGTAATGGAACCGGCTATTTTTTGCATGTTTTTTTATAACTCACAATGAGTCTTTATAGTCATCGTATGTTCAAAACTGCCAAGCTGTATAACTTTGAATCTATATGACCTCTTATATATGAATTCATCAGGGATGACTTTTAATTAAAAAATATATTTATAGGACTCCTGGTCACTCTAACCTCAAAATCGAATTTTTGATGCATGTTTTCGGGTACCCGTACTTTAAAATAGTGTATAGCACGGATGCAGCCCGTCACCATGGCTCTTTAAGAACCTCGTGCTCAGCTTCGCTTTGCACTTGGGTCGTTAAAACAGCCCCCGTGACGATGCGGCACTCGTACTTTAATATATTATTCAAGTATTGTAATTATAAAAAAAAAAAAAAAAAAAAATGATATAAACTTCAATAATAACAAAATTTTAAACAATAATTAGATTTTAAGTTTTATGCTCGAAATATTCTTTTTATTTTCTTGTTAAGGAGGCTTGGCAGTTTTTTCAAAATCCAAAAGTAAGAACCCAAAAAATTCCTGTAGATTCCTTGAAGTAAGACAAACAACTTTCCTATTCAACACAACAATGGTTGTCGGACTCGTTTTCGAGAAAAAAATCAGTTTAGAATTTTTTTTTTAACATGGGCTCTTATGGAAAAAAACATTTAAAAATTTGGCAAATCATCAAAATCCACAAGTTTACTACGACTCAGGTGTCATTTTAAACATAAAAATTTGAAGATTATTTTAAAATTATAAAAATTTGAGATTATCGGACTAATTTACAAGAAAAATAGAAAATTGCGGTACATAACCTTCAAAACATGCAATTTTTCAACGTTTTTAAAAATTTTTTATCTTAAATTTTGTTTTAATATGTTTAAAAATGATAAATAATCACTTACTAATAAAAATAAATAAAAAAAGTACTTTTTTTCTTATTTTCAATTTCATGCACCCGCAAGGGCCCCCGCTAGGTACGACCCCTACGCTGCCAAGCCTCCTTAACTTACATAAATTACATAAATGAAACTAACGAGGAGAGGACATTCGGGTCACCGATTTCAATGAAACATGATGAGCGAAACTATCAATATTTGCTCTGAATGGGCCTTTCTACCGGTTTACCATGCAAATATAAGCAATTTTTAGCATTTTTTTCGTTTCTAAAATAATTTTCAAAAAATTCGTGTTCAAAGTCTATTGCACTTAGGGATGTGGGACTTCGCATTTTTTTGTCTTTCTTTGAACTTAATAGGAAAAATATTATCAAAATTTAACTCAAAAGATTTAAAGGTTAATAATTTATGATACTGGAAGTACTTTGTAGCATTTTTTGAGTTTTGAAGTATAAATTATTCATGGTCAAATTATTTAAATTAAGATTTGAAAATATTTTTCCGTTAAAGTTCAAAAAGAGACAAAAAATATGCGAGGTCCTGCATCTCTGTAAGTGCGATAGGCTTTGAACACGAAATTTTTGAGAATTACCTAAAAAACCAAAAAAGTGACCCAAATGTCTGGACTTGCCCTAGTAAGACTAAAAAGTGGAAAAAAAAAGTTTTCAAAAAACATGCATTTCTCTAACAAGTTTTGAGAAATTAAAAAAGATTGTACTAAAAAGTAGAAAATAATTTGATTACTGCTAAATTCTTTCAAACTACTTTAAAAGATTCAATATAAATTATGCAAACAAAACAATTTGTTTCTTCAGAATATTCAGTCAGAGAATATTAATGATTGAAAAAAAAATTTGTAGCCAAAAAATGATGTTTTTGGGGTTAGGCTGGATTCTAGTTACCATGAAAGTATATATCTATATAAAAATATAATCCACGACTTACGTTGTGGAGTCAAACGTCCTTAAAAAACTTATTTTAACTTGTTTGAAATTGGTAGTTTAAATAACTAGAAATTACTCAGTGCGCAAGCGCGCACGGACCCTTATTTATTGCTTTTGCAAAAGAAGTTTTTGTTAAATAAAATAAAAAATTCTAACTTCATCAGTTTTTAAGCGCGCAAAGGAAAAAAAAAAAAAATAGTAACCTCAAATTCACTTTTATCAGCTCACGAATAAATTGTTTACGCAAGATGGCGATAGCTCTCTTTTATAAAGGGAATTGCTCTTGAGTAGGTGAAAATTAATAAGTTTATTCTAAATTAATGTTATTTAGTTTAAGCAGTAGAATATTATTAACGACTCGAAATTATATAATACAAGTTTATAAGTAATTCTAGAAAGCTTCGAAGCCGTAGCAAAGTCTTTAGTATTAACTGAAAGAATAAGCCATTAGCTAGCGTAAGGAGCAAGACGCCACTGATCTTTCGTGGCGGAACGGCAGCAGCAGCAGCAGCGTGCGGCGCTCCGCGGTCCTCTCGGTGAACGCACCAGGGCCGTTTTCGAACTGGCGCTCGGGTGCTCAGCAAACTAAAATTTTAGTTTGACTTTGTCGACTTCTTAAGAAGTCGACAAAGTATAAGTTTTTTATTTACATTTTGTGGTTAGGTTTCTAATTTTATAGTCCTTCATTTTGTATCCTGGCCATAAAGCGTTTTTCTTTCAGCCTTAGTTTTTAAGCTCGTTTGTACTTAGGGAACTGAAAAAAATACAGATTTCTAATTTTTTCTTTTTATTTACTTTGAGATTAGGTTACGTATCTCATTCGTTTTAATTTTTAGGACTTGACACCATCAGTAAATTTTACCATAAAATGTCTAATCTACATAAAATTAGTTCAGTTAAGATATGAATAATGTATTGAACAATTCAAATTAGTCTAAAATAGGCTGGTTAACCGAGTAGATCAAGAAGTAAGTCTGACAAGTTGTGACATAAAGTGTAAGAATTCAAATCCACCTCGGAGAATTTTTTTTTTTTTTTTTTTTTTCATGGTACCTTTTTTTTAGCTAAATGGAGTATGAGATTACACTGCTATATGAGTAAAAGTCAAAAAGTTGGTCGATGAGTGTCCCATGCCTTTCAAGCAAAAACAGTATAAAACTTTTGTACAATCAAAATTTTTACATACTTTTTAGATGATAAACAAAGTTACTAAAAAGTTTAGAAGTGATATTTTGATTTGTTTTAGGGTAATAAATAAAAAACCATATAAATTTCAAAGTCAGTCACCTGTCCCAAGGGTACTTTTTGACGAAAACATTAAAAATTTATTTAAAAACATTCAAAACTTCAAAAATAGAACATTGCTGTAAGTTAGGTAAGGGTCAGAAGTAACCGATAACACTATTAAAAAATTTTTTTTTTTTATCTGTCGAGTTTTGCAACTTTTTTTTCGAGCGTCCGTAATTTTGGTTTGAAGTCGATCACGCTCTAAGATTTAAGAAGTTTTCACTGAAAAAACTGAATATAAAGTCATTTATTGACCTAGATTTCTTCATCCAATAAGCACTCTTTATCCACAACAACAAAGATTTTTTGTTCAAATTTTTATTTTACATCAAATAATATTGACGTTTATTACTGTGTAGCTTTATTCATTCATAGTCGGTCACAGCGTATATCGAAAAGAGCACCTAACAAATCATAAAAATATTGACAGAAACGGATTCTACGAAGACTTTACTTAAAGAAAGTCTATTTCTAAAAACATGATTTGACCTCAATAAAAAACAATAAATAGATTTATAAAAATTTTGGCAAGCTTCTTTTGCAAAGTCGGTCACGCCGCGTGAAAGCGTGGCAGAACTGCAGCATTACGCATGCGCGAGCTCAAGCAGTTGATCAGTAACCTCTAATGAGAATGGTTAGAAAAAAAATTCCGCGAGAGGCGCCACTGTCAAGACCTTCCTCAGATTTAGAGTAAAAAAATTTAGCAGTGAAGGATTATTGATCTTTTTTAAAGCACCGATCGACGATGCTCGGGAGTCGGGCCTCGGCAGGCCTCAGCCAGCTGATCATTTAATTTTTATCGAAAAGTAAACATCAATCGTAAACATCAATTGTTGCGTATGGTTTAAAAATGAGAACATGTTCCGTTTTTAATTGTAAAAATCGAGTAAGATTTGAGTTTCCGTCTGATAATCTTCTCAAAGAGAAGTGGTTAAAGGCTATCCGACAGCCAAGTTTCAAACCTAAAAAAGGTCAAGGACTGTGTATGCATCATTTTTAAAAAGACGATTTTCGCACAACGAATAATTCTTACGGTAAGTTTATTACCCTTAAAATATCATTTAAATTCTGATTATAAAAATATTGATTAATAAATGTTTCTTTAAACTTTAATTAGGTTATGATCTCGTCAAAGTGTACCTGAAAAGCGGAATCAGTCCATCAATTTTTACTTGGAGTAAAATAAAAGATCAAAGAAATAACTTTGATAATGATCTTTGCAACTCTGCACTGGATGATTTGAACAGAAAAGAAAAGTGTGTGAACGTTACAGAGGTTAATGTAATGTGTAAAGAAATTACTATGAACAGTGATGATTGTGCATATAAAAATTTAGATAAAATAAGTGTTTCTAGTGATACTGATGATATACACAATGATTGCCTCGATGAAAGTCCTGTAATTTTAAATGCTGATACAAGAGAGAAATTTTTAGAACAAATTGGAGAAGAAAATCTTAAAAGTCTGGATAAACAGTCTGACATAGTTAATTTTAGTATTGATTTCCAAGAAGAGTTGCTGGAGACACCATCAAGTACTCATCAAGAAATGTCTGCAGTTAAGGAGCTTCAAAAAGAAAATGAACCGTCTGCTGCTTCAAGATTACAGTGGTATAGAATAGAGTATTTGAAAAAAAATCCAAAAGCTGTGTTAGAATTTACTGGTCTAGAAAGTTATGAAAAGTTCATTACTGTTTATATAAGCTTAGGACTCTTAATGAATTTAGGGAAAGTAGAGTATGTATCTAACAATGGCTGTGGAAAATTATCACCTGAAAATCAATTCTTTGTAACTTTTTGGAAATTGCGAAAAAATGCTACAGATGTGGAGCTGGCTGTTCATTTTAAAATTCACCATAAACAAGTTGGAAACATTTGCAGGTCATGGATCTTGTTCATGAATAAGCAGTGGTCCAAAGTTGATATCTGGCCATGCAAGGAACTAATTCAATATTACATGCCTCAGGTTTTCAGGAGAGACTTCCCTAATACTAGAGTCATTATCGATGGCACAGAAATAAAAATTCACAAAAACGAAAACCCTTTAGTTCAGCAGTCTAGTTTCAGCTATTAAAAAAATGACAGTACTCTGAAGGCTGTAGTTGGTTCTTCACCTGGTGGACTTTTCACTTTTCATAGTGATTTGTATGGTGGCTCAACCAGTGACACGCAGGTGATGGAAAGAAGCGGTCTTCAGTATAAGTGTAAAGCAGGTGATGTAGTAATGGCTGACAAAGGCTTTACGGTCCAAGACATATTTGCTCCACAAAATGTAACTGTAGCAACTCCACATTTTGTTAAGAAAGGTCAATTACCTTTGAATCATTTATTGGCTGATAGGAAGTTTCCAAAGTACAGGATACATATTGAAAGAATGATTGGTCTTTTGAAAACCTACAAGATTAAAACATAATTATGTTCATATGGCAGAGGAAATTGTTGGGGTTTGTGTAATGCTTTGTTACTTTAAGGAAAACATTATAAGAAATGAAGAATATTAGTGTTATGTAAAAAAAAAAGTGCGTTATAAAAAAAATTATTTGCAAGTGAGATTAAAGTGCTGTAGTGTGATATTTACACAATCTGTTTTAAAAATAAAATTAAAAGTTCAGATGAGTAGAAATTATACTGTAGTGCTTTTTATTTTGCATGCCTAATTAATAAGAAACTATGAAAGTTTCTCAGTCAATAAATGCATGAAAGAAAGAAATAGGATTTTATAATCAGAATTTATACTAAAAATATCCAGAATCTTTTTTTTTTCTTTTTTACTCCATTGATTGATTAAATTTAAAAATATGAAAAATATTATCACCATCTTATACTTGAAAAAGACAATAAAATTTTTTTGTATTTTTTTTTTTAAAGTAATTTTTAAAGTAAAGTTTTTTAAATATTTGACAATTTTGTTCAAAAATTATTTATAAATTATACATAATTTTATAATACCTTTTAAAGAAATGTTGTTCCATTTATGAAGACTTATTCAAGGATGAACTTTTGCAGCGCTGTGTTGGAGGATTCACTCAAAATAATAACGAATCTCTGAACCAGTTCATACGGAAAATAGCTCCAAAAATTCTTCCGGGCGGATCTAAAATCGTTGATATTGCTGCAAACGTAGCAGCATACACTTTCAATGAAGGTACTAAAGCCTTACTAGCTTTTATGAATGAAATGGGCATAAAACTAGGTCCAACGGTCCACGAATATGCTCAAAAAGAAGATGAGCACCGCATTAACCCATTACCGCCCTTGGAAAAATCCAAAGTGA
The DNA here is from genome assembly GCA_038277355.1 of Encarsia formosa. Lineage (NCBI taxonomy): Eukaryota > Metazoa > Arthropoda > Insecta > Hymenoptera > Aphelinidae > Encarsia > Encarsia formosa. Next base: position 62,264,401 of record CM076185.1, read on the forward strand.
CATAAAAAAACTAACTGTTGGAAAACCTGTCTCATGAAAAAATAGTAGATACGTGTTTTTTCTTTTTTCAATTTTCATTATTTAAACATTATTTATTTAAACAAATTCGTAAAAAAATTTAAATTTTTATAAAATAATAACGGCATTCGATTCTTTGACCAAAAATAAGGCGAAAGTCATCCAAGTAATTTTTTGATCAGACGCTTAAATCTTTTGCTACGAGCGCTCAAACATGTGAAAAACTCGTTTTATAGTGGTGAACTCCGAGGCGCCGCACCGAAGATACACTTTTACGAGTCAGATCTCAGCACTATAAAACCATATTTTTACATGTTTGAGCGCTCGTAGCAAAAGATCTAAGCATCTGATCAAAAAATTACTGAGATGACTTTCGCCTTATTTTTGGTCAAAGAATCGAATGCCGTTGTTAGTTTATAAAAATTTAAAAAATTTTCTGAATTTGTTTAAATAAATAATGTTTAAATAATGAAAATTGAAAAAAGAAAAAATACGTATCTACTATTTTTTCATGAGACAGGCTTTCCAACAGTTAGTTTTTTTATAACACTTTTGATTTTTCCATGGGCGGTAATGGGTTAATAAGGCTGATAAAGCGGCTGCAGCGAACACAAAGGATGCTCGAATTCTCCGAATACAGCAGCAAAAAGATGCTCTGAATGTAGCAGCTGCAGCAGGAAGTCTACTGTATGGAGCTGGAACGGATGATTCTGTGTTAGGTAAGAGAACAAAATTTTTTTTCCGTTTTTTCGAACTTTAAAAGTTTGATCGCATTTTTCTCGAAACTACCTTTTTCAAATACGGTGCCAACTGTCATTCAAAAACTATTGCGCCGATCGTTTCCAAATTTTGCACACATTTTATACACATAAAATACCAGGTCCTGACGGTCCGTTTTTTTTAATTTTTTTATTTTTCTCAAAATGGCGATCGAAAAATGGCGAAATTTTGAGGCCAAAATTGGCGTTTTTGCTTCAAATAGTCACCAAAAATGTAAAAATCGTTAAAACGAAAAAACTAGTCCGTCAGGACCTGGAAAAACTTATGATTTAACTAAATCTTCTTCATTTTTGTGTTTCAGATAAGCCAGTCACGAGTGAGAGTTGGCACCGCAAATCACCTTTTTTTTTAGATGTCGAACAAAAATGACTGCCATCGCTTCAATTCTCAATATTAAACACAAAATTTTGACAAAATATTCTTGAAATGTTGCTAAATAATGCCCTGTACTTTTAAATAAACTGGCATCGGTTACTTTTTTTTTTTTAAATCGATGAAAAAGTGCTTTTTTTTAACCCTGTAGACCATAGTCTCCCCTTAATTTCACAACAATTGACCGGTAATTATTTCATATGTAATCCTATTTCTAAAGTATTGCATATTATTTTGACTAAAGTTTATGATCTTGTTAGCTGCAGAGTATTCTGGAAGGACACATAAAAAAACCCCGCAATCAGTGCCATTCGTTTGCTGTGGGCAGTCACTTGAATTTTTTAAGGTCCATTCAGAAAAATTAAAACAAGATTTTTTTTTATCAATGTGTTCATCTTGAAGATATTTTCGAAGCACCTTTAAGCGTTGATTGTTTGAATATCCATAGCTATCGTAGTAACAGATAGTTTTGTTCCTGAAATCAATAATTGCCAAGCACCAATGATTATCTAAATGGATAGGAACTAATATTAAGTCTTTGGTAAATAAATCAACATTTTGTGTCCAATTTTTTATAGATGCTTGACCTCCTGATAAAATTTTGGGGTAAAAAAAAGTGTGCATCGCATAAATATTTGGAAAGTTATTTGATTCTCCTCTTTGGTTAATGAGGTACATGTAGAAGTTTGTGACTTGATCGTTTAGCCAGTGGTCTCCAGACAAAGTCTGCATATCACTTCTACTTATTCTCAATCCAAATCCTTGAACTAAAACTTCATCCTGTGGACCAGATGATAAAGCAAAGTTGATGATATCCATCATATCTGAAGTAATAGGAGTAAGAATTTGAATTTTTTTTATTGTTTTAACCTTGCTTACTTTTACATTATTTTTTTTTATTTTTTATTTTATTTAAATATACGGGCTAAAAGCCCATTACAATTTAATTCTTAGTTATAATAAATTCATTATATGAGATACAGAGTTTAACAGGTTAACAAGTAATAAGTAAACAATTGTATAATTTATAATTTGTGATTTATGCACTAAATAATAAAATAAAGTATCGAATTTTTATCATACTTAGATACTAGTTATAGGTCATTATAGTGGGTTTAATGTTTCTTGAGAAAGAGTTTGAATCTTGAATCGTTCTGAGGTGATTTTCGATTTTATTCCACTGGTGACGCAATCTGAATGTCGTTGAGTTAGCAATTTCGGATGATGAGTGATTGAATTCTTGCAGTATAAAGTCTCGTTTAGTGAAATAAGGCCTAGGTTTAAAGTTGAATATATCAAAATTTTCTGGTAAATAGTTATTATGTATACATCTATGTTTGAAGACTAGATCATTGAATATGTGCAGAGATCGAATGGATGGTATGTAGAATTTTGTTGCAATGATGGTGTAGTCATGTGAGTTCCAGTCCATTGGTTGATGAATCCTGAAGGAGAGAAAACGAAGAAAGACATGTTGAACTTTCTCCAGTCTTTGAATCTGGTTTAGATAATGAGGTGACCAAATTATAGATCCATATAGTAGGTTAGGTAATATTAGTGATTTATAGAGATTGATAAGAGTGTTTGGATTTTTGAAGGATTTGGAGGAATATTTGAGTATGCCAAGTTTTTTGAGTGATTTGGAAACTACAGTTTGAATATGATCATCGAAATCAAAGCGACTATTATAAATAATACCTAAGTCACGTATTTTGGAGACGCGAGTGAGAGGAGTATTCTGAACAGAGTAATTTTTATGTATGTATGAGTGACCATGGTAAAATGACATAGTATAACATTTTTGCAAATTGAATGGTAGGTGATTTTTGGTGGTCCAATTGTTTAGTAAATGAAGATCATGTTGAAGGAGATCACAATCATTTAAAGTTTTTATAATTCTGAATATTTTTACATCATCGGCAAATATTAATACAATACAGTTGTGAAGATTAGATGTGATGTCGTTTATGTAAATGATAAATAATAGGGGACCAAGGTGACTTCCTTGTGGTACACCAGATGTAGCGGTGTAGGAGTCTGATAGGTGATTGTTTAATAAAACTTTGTCAGTTCTGTTGGAAATGTAGGATATTAACCAATCAATGATGTTTTTGCTGAGTTTGAAGTTTTTTAATTTGTCTATTAGAGTAGCATGATCAATTGAGTCAAATGCCTTACTAAAATCCAATTAGGCAGTATCAACTTGGAATTTGTTATTAAGAGCATTAGATATGTAGTTATTAAAGTAGAGTAGATTTGTTATAACTGATTTTTTGGGGACAAATCCGTGTTGATTGCTTATAATAGAAGGTAGAATAAGATTATTTAATTTTTGTGTAATTATATTATCGAAGATTTTAGCAGTGGGTGGAATTTGGGCAATGGGTCTGTAGTTAGAAATATTATGTTTAGGGCCTTGTTTATGAATGGGTATAATAATAGAGCTTTTCCATTGTAGAGGTAGAGTACAAGTTTGTAAAGACAGGTTGTATAAAGTTTGCAGGAAGGGTATGATATTTGGGCAGTTTTTTAGTATGATAGCAGGTATACCATCAATTCTATTGTCAAAGCTACATTTACAATCTTTTATGGCGGATATAATATCATTTTTATCTATTAAGAAAGTGTTTGGTGGTGCTGTGTAGTTCCCGGTGGATGGGGTTGAAGATGGTGCATTATAAACAGATTTAAAAAATTCTTTGAATAGGTTAGCTGTATCTGAGTCACTATTCGATGAGGACTGATTGAAAAACATGGTTGAAGGGATTTTGTCAGGTTTATTTAGGGAGTTAAAGTAATTCCAAAATGATTTTGGATTTTTGGTTATATGGGATTCGACATTTTCATCGAAATTATTTTTTGTTTCTTTTGAAGTTCTTATGCACTGGGCTCTAAGATGTTTAAATTTAATATAAATTTTTGGATCTTGCGTAGTTTTCCATCTTTTATGGGTTGATTTTTTTAAGATTATGAGGTGTTTGAGTTCATTAGTGTACCATCTGGGAAAATTGCTATGATAAATAGGTATTTTTGGGACGTTATTTTCTATTATATTTAACATGGTGGAGTAGAAAATATCACACTGTTCGTTGATGTTGTTTGACGAATGAATGATAGGTAATTCGCGTTAGATGAGGTTATTTATAGTGTTGTAGTCAACTTTTTTAAAATCATATGAATAGTGTGTTTGTTGTTTCGGTTTTTTAGTTATATTATTTATTTCTAGTGTAAAGTAATGAGGCGGGTGATTTAGGTCTATTTTCAGTAGAGGTTCAGGTGGAGAAAAGCACTTTAGATCAAGCGTGGTGAAAAGAAGATCAAGTGAATAATTAGTTACTGGGTTTATTGGGTAAATTTGTTTTGCATTATAAAGTGAGAAAGTTTCTTGGAGCATTTGAGCTGACTGTTTATGGATAATATTGGGGTGATTTAAGAATTCAAAATTTAGTAAGTTGCTATTGGACCATTGTAAATTTGGTAGATTGTAATCACCAAATATACAAAGGTGGTAATCAGGGTATGAATTTTTTAAGTTTTCAATAACGGCTGTATGTTCAAGGTAAACTTTAGTATCAGTTTGACGTTTTTGTGATATGTAAACTGATCCAATTATAAGTTTGGTGTGGTGAAAATTTAATGATATAAAAATATATTCTACTGTGGAAGAGAGCAAAGTACAGGAACTGGCATTTAGGGATGATTTTACTGCTATAAGTACACCACCTCCACGGGTGTCTTGACTAGTTGTCGGGTTTCTGTCTTGTCTAAATATGTCATAGCCTGGGAGTTGTAGAAGGTTGTTAGAAAAATCACTGAAAAGCCATGTTTCAGTGATAACTATTATATCTGGTCTAATGGTTGCTAAATGTATATTATGGGTGAGTTGGTCAATTTTATTTTTTAGGCTCCTAGCGTTTTGGTAGTAAATGTTTAGTTTGTAGGTTTTGGGGTTGGAGTGGCACTGTTCTGGTTTTTTTTAATATGTTTGGTTAATTTGGGGTTGGAATTAGAGTGTGAAATAACCCATGTGAATGTGGGATCATTATTAGCAATGTTTAGATTATCACATTGTGTTTTTAGTTCTCTAATTATACTTCTTTGGTTTGGTGTGAGATCATGTTTAATAATCACATTTTTTAGGTTAGGAGGATTTGTTAAGTTGGAGGTATTTTTAAATATTAGTTTGATGGATAGAGTATTATCAAAAGAGAGAAGTAAAGGACGGATCTTATTAATTTGGTACTTGCCTAAACGTTTGGAGTAGATGGGTTGGTCAATTGCTGGATCCAAGTTTGCTAAGAGATTGGATATAGTTGCCTTGTTGTAATTGGTGAGTTCTTTGAAGAATTCTTTTTTCTCCTCTGAAGAAGTGGGTGTTACTTTGTTTAATTCTGGTAAATTATAGATGATGATGTTTTTGGAACGCCTGGTTCTATCATCATATTCTGATAGGATTGTTGAGACCATGGTATTCTCATTGTTGTTATGTGAGTTTTCCAATTTTTGGCTTATCTGAAATAAAGATTTATTTAATATTGATATATCAAGAGCACTTTTAGCAATCCTTTTATCAAAATTTCCAATATCCTTGAAGATGTCATCCATTCTTTTCATCAATACATCCAATAGTTGATTGTTTGTTATTTCAGGTTGATTTTGCAGGCAGGTAGAGTTTGGCGAGTAATTCATAGTCTGATTTAAGGAAAGATTTGGATTTTGTGCACTAAGTTGACCACAACATTCAACTATAGATCCATCAGTGTTGATGTGACATCTTTTTATGCATCCAGGGTGATATGCAGCATCACAGTTAGTGCAAAAAGTGGCTTGTGAGATATTTTTTGACTTATAGGTGGTCTGCTTTTTGGACAGTAGAAACAATAGATAGGTCCATCCTCGGTGTCATATTCTTCATTAGATGTTAAAGCTGATTTGTTTTGGAGAAAGAATCTATTCAGTTCACGATTTTGTGAATTATTATATGCACCTCTACCACGACCACGAGGCATATTGAGGTTAGGTTTTATTATTTGTTGTTTACACGCTTTGAGTTCTGATTGTATGATTAATATTTGTTTAAAAGTAAACAACAATAAATTATTAATAGTAGAAACAAGATTGTAGATTATTTATTGCTTTTGACACTTGTATAATTTAACTTAATTGAGACACTGCTAAACTCTGTGTGGTGTCGACGAGCGCCACCACTCGAATCCATTATAATTAAAATTATCAAGTGATTGTTTTAAATTTTCTAATTGATCTTCTTTTTTTTAAATACTTTTTAGCTGCAAAGAAATTAACGTTTGGAGAATTGGAACCATTCATGCTGTGTACACTTGGTGTAACTATCTCATCTGTAAGGACTGAGTCTTCTGTGTCAACAAACTGATCTGAAGTAACTAAATATGGTATTTTTCTTTTTAAATTATATGATTTTCTTGGAAGTTTATTACTTTTTGGTGTTAATACTGTTTCCTTTCCTTTAGCAATATTGATTTGTTTTTGCACAATTCCCGTATCAACTTCAGTATGATTTATTGCAGCTGCAAAGGCCTGATTGCAAAGAGTGGAGATTTCAAAATTTTCAAGGATACTTTTGTCTTCCAACTGACTGCTTTTAGTTACAAATATTTTATCATAATCTCCATACAGAAATTTATTTAATATTCCTGGTTTCATATTAAATTGATCAATTTTCTAAGCATATGAGTAAATCCGCCAAACTATGTTTTTTTTCAGTAATTTTGAAACTTTTTCAATTTTTGAAGCACACTCTTGAAATTTTGGCAATAATTCTTTAAAATAATAAGAAATAAAAAAATGTAACGTGGATCGTCGTAACAAGTTGCCTGAAATAGTTATTTAAACAATTAAATTATTATTTAAGTAAAGTTAAAATCCGCCTATGCCAATTGATTTTTAGGAAAAAATAAAAGGATGTATGGTTTTTTTTTAATTAAGTTGAAATGAGCTTAGTTTTTTTAATAATAACAATCCCAACAACATAAATTTTTAATAATACTCATCGCATGGTACCATTGAGTTACTTGTGCTACAAGTGGTATAACCAAATGAAAATATCGTTTCGGAGAGACTGTCAATGAACGTAAAATTAGTTTATACTGTTAAATAATTTATTATTTATTGTACTAAACAATAAATGTACAATGATGTAATACAATTAGTGTAAAAATATTAAATAACTATGTCAAAGAATATGTTAGGTTATGTGATTCTTATGTACTTTAGTAAAGGCAATAATAATATATAGACTATAATATATATTCACTTACTCATGTTTTAACAATAATCAGAATACAATCAATAATCTTTTGAAAACGGTCAAGAAATATTTGCTAATACTCTTCAGTTATAATGACTGTCTGTTGGCATTTTTAAATGTCTGAAAATTTTATTGATTTGTTTGAAAGCAACTATCAAAGTTTAATAATTTCTGGTAAAATAATAAACATTCTTTGAAACACTACTGAGTAAATTATGAGCAAATATTTTAAAAAAATTGATAAACTTGAGTTTATAACTTCGACGCTGACTGCCTGCTGCTGAAAGACTCACTGCCTGTCGTCTGCTACAGGTTGAGTTCAAAGGTGCGAATAATAAAAAAACTTTTTTCTAAACTAAATAAAGTTTTTTTGCTTCAGGCAGCTAAACTTAGTTGAAAAAAGTTATGTTTTATTGATCACACTTAAATTTGGAGACTTTTTTTCAATCTGTAGATGTGCCAGCTGAAAAAAAATTTTTTACAAGAATTCACGCTCGAACTTTTCAGAATAAAATGATGTAAACAAGAGCTTATTTTGAAAGCACATTATTCGGATTGGTCTTAAATTATTCGTTAAAGTAAGTAGTTTTAGACGAATATACATTTATAGCGTTTGAATAATGCCTGAACCTGCAAAAACTTGAATAAATAGGTTATTCATTTTTATCAAAAACGTGTGAAAACATTTTTAAAGTTATGTCATTTCTCGAAAAATATAGGCACAATATTTTTATGGGTCGTAAAACATTCCTTGAACCCAGTATTAATACCTCCATCAGTTGTAAATATGTAAAAAGATTGCCTGAAAAAGTTACAGCAGATAATATTTTCAAAACTTAGTTCCGGACACAGCGTTTTCTTGCGTTTTACAGGGTAAAACCTAATTTTTTAAACATTTGCATAAACTTTTCAGCTTTTATATTTGTTTCCACAATCTCTAAAAGTGTAAATCTAAATAATTATTCAATTAGATATAAAAAAAATATTGTCTTAAACCTTTTTACTATGCCCGGACAGTGAAAATAAGAGTTTGGTGGATTTACTCATATCTTCAATGAATTCGTTATCCCTATAAACATTGATAACTCGAAGACTTTTGAAAGTGTACACCAAAAAAAAATAATGTGACTTTTTTGTGACCATCATTTGGCCTTGGACCTGATAATAGTACGGATGGGTTTCAACTAATGCAAGCTCATTTGTACTGTTTCTGTACAAGTACGGTACATTGTTTTCATCTGCATCCTGATATCTAACACTATGAGGACACTTAACTTTAATCACAGAATTTTTACTCAAAACTCCATCAGGGCTGCTTCCAATAAATGGATAATGCCTCATTATAAAAAGTCCACATTTTTCTATTGGAATTTTTTTTTTTAAATAATTAGTTTCAAAGTTTTCTAAAGCAACTTTTTCATAAAGCTGACCGTGAATAGTAAAGGGCCTTGGCCCGTTGATAAAATTAAATAAATAAAATAAAAATAAATAAAATAGTCTGTTTACTTTTAAAAGACTTGGGATTCAAGTAAGACTTAACATAACTATGTGCTTTTTGTTCATTCTTAATATTGCATTTATCATAAAAATTTCTTGAAGTTAAACGTACTTTCCTAAAAGACTGCCATTTATTATTTTTATTTTTAGCTTGGAAAACACTTTGAGTTTCAATCCTTTCTACATCTTCTTGAGAAATGTCAATTAGGTTTAAACTTTTAAAAATTTTATATTCAGTACTATGTTTTAAATAGTTATGATCATTCACCAAACCAAACGGATTAGCTGGTTAAGTAAGTTTTTTTATGGACATATTGGTCCCAAAGCCTCTGGTTTTAATTACATTCATGAAATGTTGTCGATTTCCTTTTAACATCCTGTGAACTATCAGTACTATTAACATCATGAATTATTTTTATAGTCATCTCTCTTGCTTTTACAGGTGATCCAAAATATAGCTTTGCTGGCTGGTGAAAAGTTTGTAACTTTTGTGTACAGGATTCACTTTGAATAATCGGTTTCTTTTCAAATGCATCAATCAAACCAAGCAATGTTGCTACCACATGCTTGCAATGAGCACTTTTATTCGTACCAGCCACACAATCACAGCTACATTCTACAATTTCACCATCTGGGAGTACACAAATATCCACATTATATTTTAATCCCTTCTTCATTTCAGCTTTACACAATGATTTAATATAGATTAAGTTTCCTGCAAAGATTACTTTTTTTAAATCTAGCACTACTTATATGTTTAAAAACCTTTCAACATTCTTACCTTTTAAACAATATTTTACATAACAAAGAAATTTATTTATGTACATCTGTTTACCAGTTTCAACTTCTTGATCAAAACAGCTCAGGTACCCAAGTAAATGATCAAGAGTAATTGAAGGTATATTAAAACTATCTACATTTATATCTTTATAAAGCTCAGGAGCTGCAGTTTTTATTAATTCAGGTGCAGGGAGCAGATCATTATCAAAATTACCAAAATTGTTGTTTTTTTCATACATATATAATCTAAAATTAGTTCAATAATTTTAGATTTATAATAGTTAATTAAAGTAAAAAATCGTATTATTTAGAAGAAAATTTTTAGATTTATCATAGTTAATTAAAATAAAAAACCGTATTATAATGTGGACGAAAAAAATTTTATTTTAAATCGTGTTGTTTGTTATTGTTTTTAACCTGTCAATTGGATCTGCTTTTCTTCCCTTACTACGCGCATTCCTTTTTTTACATTCTTCTCGCAGTTGGCGTACAGTTAAACATCCTAATTTTTCTTTAAATAGCTTTTCCTCCATTGTTTTAATTAAAATAAGAAACTTACATTTTTTATAAAATTGCGGCTTTCAAATTTGAAACGAATCTACATTGTTGGCTGTGGATAACGGCCTGGAGCTTGTAGCGCAAAGCTCACGCAGGCGCTCACACTAATTTACCGAATTTTGAGGAGGAAGGTCTTGACAGTGGCGCCTCTCACGGAATTTTTTTTCTAACCATTCTCATAATTAGCGCAGGCGTTGCCGTTTTAGATTTTCTCATGAATGTGAAAATATATTGAGTGCAAAAATGCCGAAACATTTACACGGAGAGAAAAAATATGGCTTTTTACCATGGAAGCGATTTTTTAGAAATTGTAACTGAAAGGTCTGTGAAAAAAAATCATTCAGCCGTGGCAAAAAACCATGGAACACTACTGTGGTAAAATCGCAAAGCGCTATGGTTTTTAAGCCAATCAAAATCTGTATGATAGAAGAAGCCACGCCTTCGCGCACGTGTAAAATTTTTCCGCAGTTTTTGGTTTCTCAACAAGGGTTACTTTTTTACCGACAGTGCCTAACCTTAAAATTTTTTGATCTCTCACCTAAAAATCGGTGCAAAGCACCGGAATTCAGTGCATGACATCCAGAAAGTAGTGGCGGTAACTCATTTTTCGAAGCTCTCTAAAGCCATCACTTTTGCAGTGCGCCCTTCTTTCCGTGATATTAATCTTTTAACGATTCTCCGTGAATCGAATCAGTGAGAAAGTAGGCGGGGCATAAATTTGAAAAACCACAGCTCCACAGCTTTTTGTCATGTGCTTATGTTTTTTTGCCACTGAGTCAAGCTGTGGTATTCTGCCACAGCGCCGTGACAATTTTACATGCTAGCTTTTAGTTACATTTTCTCATAAGCCCTACATGGTAAAAACCATATTTTTTCGCTCTGTGTACCTTCAACAGCTGAAGAACGGAAACTGAAACAACGAGAGCGAAAAAGAAGACAACGAGAGTGTCTAAGTGATGATCAAAAAGAAGAAATCCGTCAAAAGGATCGAGAGTACCGAAAGAAAAAAAGACAAGAAAATCCATACTCTCAACATTCAAAAAAGTTGCTGCTTGGGGAAGCACTTTTGAATTAATTTGCAAAAACGTTTTCTTTTGGACTCTATTGCAGATTTGCACAAAAAATATTGCAAACAGTATTCTAGTAAGATGTCTTTATAAACTTTTCAGAGATTAAAGCCTTCTTATATTATAAAGCCTAAGCTTAATGATAGAGATTGGCTTGTATTTGCATTAAGCATGAAAATTTTCAACTTTTAGCAGAAGCTCTAAAAAAAAATTTGATAATCCCAACTAAAAAGTTAAGCAACATTTGCAAATCTGTTTGTTACGATATTGAAAACCAAACTTGCATGTTTCGAAGTTGCTCTGATTGCTAATTTAAAAAGGCATTCGAAGTAAACCTGGAAGAATTGGACAATCCTTTTTCTTATTTTCAATGGACGAGAGTATACGAAAAAAAATTATTAAAGAAGAAGAAAAAACAGTTAACTTTTTGATGAAACAGCAGCGACAAGGCATGATGAGTGATTTGGTCTTGGAATATTATAAACAGCAACATCTATTTCTACAGCATGAACTGAACCCAATGCATCAATGTAAAATTATAACATCCATTTGCGATGACTTAAAAGCAAATGAAAATTTCTTTCGTATCGATTTTTCTGAGAATAGTGTTTGTAAATATTTTAAAGAAGTCCATGGCATGCATTTTGGAGCTTCGAAAGTGTAACTTTCTCTTCATACTGAAGTTCAATATTCACGTGGCCAAGATTTGAAAACAAAATCGTTCGCAACTGTATCGGACTTGGAGCACGCAGCACCAGCAATCTGGGCTCACATTGAGCGAGCCTGTTTTTTGTAAAATTAGTCCTGAGATTAATACTGTTCATATTGCATCTGATGGTCCAAGTGCACAGTACAGAAACAAGCAAAATTTTTATTTGCTCACCAAATTATTGTCCAAGTTTTGCCCGAACATTAAACGGTGCACTTGGAACTTCACAGAAGCAGGTCATGGCAAAGGACCAATGAATGGTGTTGGTGGGGTGCTCAAAAGAACAGCTGACAATAAAGTTGCCCATGAAACTGATATAAATTTGATTGAGGAATTTGTTTCAGTCCTAGGTAAATCTTGCCCCAGTGCAAGTGAAAAATCATCTCCTAAAGCGGAAGAAACTCTTAAATCAGTAAATAAACGAGGTCGACCAAAGAAAAAAATAAATTCTACTGAAAAAAGTATTCAGTTGATTTGTAACTAAATTATTTTAATTATTTATTTCTAATTTAGAAGAATTCAGAGTTTCTGTAAATAATAATGTATAAATAAAAGTTTATTGTAATAGCTTAAGTTATAAAAATGTAATATTACTTTAATAATAAATAATAATCTAATAAAAGTTGTAAAATTTTTCCGAAAAAACTTTTTATCAGAAATTCTTTTGCAAACTTGATTTTGAAAAGTTAGTTTAAATGGTTTTTATGAATTTATTGAAAAAATCGATACATATATATTACTTTTAGTAAGTAGTCTTCATATTTTCTACTAAAAATGATTTTTAACGTGAAACCTTTGGTTTTGCAAAAATTTGTTGAAATAATTTGCATTAAATTATTGCAAAAACAAACAATTTTTATACTTTTATTAATGTCTTATCAAAAGACTCCATTTTTTGAGCACAAAATTATTTTTTATTTCAAATCTTCGATTTTGTTGATTTTTCCAAAAATAGTTTAAAAAATTATTTAATAATTATGATCGTGGCTAATAACATGTTTCACTTCTAAAAAATCAGTGTAAATGAAAAAAAAATACTTTTGTCCATTTACTTGTTACTTTTTTTACCAATTTTCCAGCTTACCAAATCGACCAACTTTTTGACTTTTACCCATATACAAAATTTTCATTAAAAAAAATATTTTTATACCTCAATTATACTTCAACTTCATATCAGAACCTGAATCCAGCTGGATTTTATGGGTAGGGTCATAATTACGTCGTTGACTGCCCGCTACAAAAAGACCATAGACAGTGTCGTCTACTACAGGTTGAGTCAAAAGGTCCAAATAATAAGTTTTTTTTTTTTTTTTTTTTTTTTAATTAAATAAAGTTCATTTGATTTAGGCTGATGAATTTCGTTAAATAAAGTTATGCATTATTGTTCACATTTATATTGTGATATTTTTTTTTTATCTGTGGATGTTCCAGCTCAAAAATAATTTTTTACAAGAATTCACGCTAGAACTTTCAATAATAAAACTATGTAAATAATAGTTTTTTTGAGAAGCACATTTTTTTTTTTTATTATAGCTATTTGTACCTTTACAGATTAATTAGCTTTTTATATTACAATGGGGTTTACATTGGTTTATAACATTGCAATGTTATTCGTCGGGGTCCTTTCTGTCCTGAATGCTTCATCTGGTAAGATGAAGATGCCGTCCGATTTTCCACAAGCAATGATTGGTTAGCAGTAGTGGGTTAAATGGTTGTTAGCCTTATCTGATGTGATCCATTTTAAGGCTTAAGGAATAACATATCCAAATTTCAAGATGATTCACATCCTGCTTCAAAAATTACAGCGAAATGAAAATAGCATGCTTCTCCCTATGTTAAACCACCCGATTTGGTGCGATTTTAGCCCAACTTTGAATTAAAATATCTCAAAAACTGTATTGTAAATTCTCTTGAAATTTGGACATGCTATTTCTTAAACCGAAACTTGAAGATTCCAATAATTCTTAAATGAGTCTTATGAACTTTATTTATGATCGAAAGTTCTTAATAGCATTTTTTTCAAACTTCGTGTACGGGGTAGTTTAGGGTTGCTGATTACTCATCCGACCTTCATTTTTGAAATTGACCTATATAACATAAAGGCTATTAATAATATGATATTTTTACAAAAACTTTAAAATTGAATATATATTTATGTATAAACTATTTTTAGTATGTACCTTATTATTATGTTTTATTTTAGATGATTTAACCTATTAAGGTGGTTTTCTACCAAATGCATGACAATGTAGAATCAGCTCAAATTTTCTGGAGGTGTTTATTAGATATTAGTAAACATTTTTCCGAAGTCTGATCAAAATTGACCATATAGTTTAAAAGTTACAGCAAATTAAAGATTGAATTTTTTTCATTACGCGTACGGACGCTACGCTGAAAAAGTGTACTAAATTATTGATATTTGTCTTCTTACAATAGAGATCCTTTTGAAAAACCACATACATATAGTTTCACTATCGAAGAATTCATTCCTTGAAACTGCAAAAAATTGACCTTTTAAGAATTTTACAATAATTTTACGAAAATAATTTTCACGTGAATAACCTCCAAAACTGCGGTATTCAAAGGTGAGGTTAAAAGTTTTAAAAAATATTTTGTTGTGATTGTCAATGTTTTTTGGTAGAAAATAATTTCAGAAGCCATAAAAAGTTAAAAATTAAATTTTAACAAACAATTTTTACTAATTTGGTGAAATAATTTTTTTTTAGTCTTGAACTTGACTAGCTCTGGTAGAAAACCACCTTAACGCCTAAAATTCAAAAATTTTTCGGTAAAGTTTGGGCTGAAAAATTTTTAATATAAACTTGAAAAATTAATCGGAAAATACCCCCCAATAACCCAATAACCCATTCCTACTATTTTTAAAAATGCTCTATAAGATCCCGTAGTTTAGATTACCTATAAAATTGTTTTTCAATTGTTTATTTACAAATTAAAAAAAAAAATCACATTTTTTTATGCATTTTCTTTAAATTGAATTTTACGGAGGGTAGAAATTTTTTTTTCAGTGTCGAAAAGTTGATAAAAGGAGCACATTAAGCTTGAAGTTTTTGAATCTTTTTTAAAATTGTCGCTACGATTTTTTTGGACAAAATGTCGGCCAAAAAATTTGGGCTTAAGTTATCGCACTGCGGTCAATCATAGAACCGACGAAAAAATCGAGTTTTTCTTAAAACTGAATACATACAACTTGAGGATAAAAAAGTATGTTATGCTTGATTTATGGTAATTTAGTCCAGTCGTACTATATTTTTGAAACAAAAAAATTCCTGACAGCGATTATATGATTAAAATGGAAAGAAAACATCACAAAAAAAAAGGAAAAATCAAGCAAACACTTTTCGAGTCTTAGTTTATTGATTCTAGCTTTTAATATTTGGAGACGTTTCTGAATATAAAATTTTGAAAAGGAAATAGGATATGAGTTGTTTCGTAACAGTTTCATAACTTTCTTAATATTATCAGAATGGAATTCTTTTATTTGAGAATAAAATAGCTCTATCAGTCAAATTATACACCATATTAATTTTCAGTGATTCTGGGTGATTAGAATTAAAATTGATGAACCGACCTGAAGAGGAAGATTTCATATACCAGTTATGACTAATCTTGTTATATACTATTGAAAGTTTTGTATCTAAGAAGGTTAAAAAACCATTATCTTGTATTTCATAAGTAAATTTTAGGTGTGGATCATATTACATCTGTGTTTTCAAAACATATGATGGATAATAATCATAAATTTAAATTTGGCTGTGTCTAGGTACCATTGCCTCGTACCGTATACGGTACACGGTACACTGCAGCTTTTTACCTTAGATCCTATAATTTTTTCCCAAATAACCCACTTAAGTTTAAAAAACTACTAGTTTTTACTTTAAATTCGATTATCCATCCTAAATAACCCACTTAAATTCACAAAGTGTCTAAAGTAACTCTTATTTGGTACCGTGTACCGTGCACCGTGCACCGAATACGGTACACGGCGATGGTACCTAGACACTTTCTTTAAATTTTCACAAGTAAAAATATTAGATACCCATAATAGATTTTATAGCAGAAGATTGTCTGAAATACTTTTTATAAAATTAACGCCGAATTGTATTAATGAAAAGACTGATATTCAATCCTTAAACAAGATACATTCTTAAACGAAAGTGAAAAAATTGTTGTGGTTGTTCGTTGAATTTTGATAAGTAGAGTCTGGTTGGTTGGTCTTAGCGAACTTTATTTGAAATTGCAGATTTGTAAAAAATAAATTAAAATTTTTTTCTTATTTGTAATCAAAAATAATAAAAATAAAAGTCATTTAACACAGTGTAAGCTCAAAGTTTGAAAATCTTTACAAATCTTTACAAAACTGCCGGGATTCGGGTGCGAGGTATCACCTTACACTGATTCAATTTGTACATAAGAGTTTTTTTCAATCTGTGATGAGATAAAATTTCTAGGAAAGTTATTCTGGAAAAGTATCGACCTAACTTTTTCTAAATTATAATAGGATTCTTGACTGAAGAGTCTTATTGCCTTGTTTACAAGGGAGAAAACTATTGCTTTCTTTTGGTGTAAGGATTGGTGCGATAAAAAATTTAGTATCTACCGGAGGCATTACCCTTCTGGTACCAGTTTGTTAAAATATGGTTATTCCTATTAATAATAGTCAGGTCAAGAAAATTGATCTTTTGTTCGTCATTCTGATATTCGACACTAAATTTAATAAGCTTATTGAAATTGTTTAAGGACTCGATTAGGTTATTAAGTTCAACCCCACGGCAAATAACAAAAGTGTCATCAACATATTGTCTGTAAAATAAATTGTTATTTCTAAGTTTGTTGAGACAATTATTTTCAAGAACCTCAAGACATAAATCCGCAAGCCAAGGAGTAAAACAGCCTCCCATGGGGGCTCCTGTGTTTTGGACCTTTAATATAGCGCCACTTAGATTTAATAGCTTGTATTATCAAACCATAGTATATATTAGTGAAGAGAGATACAGCATTAAGAGATGCGAAAATTTTGCCCTCTGAAAGAACATGGTTATTGAGGTCATAAATAAATTCAAAACTATTAACACTATAATTTTAACAACAAATGCAAAATAGACTTTTATGTTAAAAAAAAAAAAAAATTCATCATTTTTGAGCAAAAAAAAAAGTTATTACAAGTTTTTCTCTATAGTGCATATTTTTAGAGTTAAAAAATATCAAATTTTTAAAAAACGGGTTTTTTGTCATTTTTTAGCGTTATTACCTAGAAAATATACAATATTCTTATACTTTTGAAGTCTCAAGGTCTTTTTTAGGGATTCAACTTTGATAAAAAATAAAAATTAATGCCACTTTGTCGTTAAACATTACAGTTCAGGCAATCTAAAAATAACTATAACCGCCGTCAGTTTTCACATATTTATAAAAATTTTGATTATTTGATATTGTTCCATCTTGAAGTTTAATAACAATTAATTCCAAAAATTTTTTTGATTGCTGACTGAACAGTAATAGTTTTAATGTTAAAAATAGATTATTTTAAAAGCTATACAAATTTGAAATAAACATATTATTTTCGCATTCATAATCTGTTTGTTTATACCACTGGTATAACAAGTACATCTACCCAACCAACTGTAGGTGATTGATTAACTTTTGAAAATTATTACGTCGACAATAAAAATACTTAAATAAGGTGTGCTAAAACAAAAGACGGTCAATTTTTATACGAAAATATTCAAAGCATCTTCTTTGAAATATTTTTCTATTTCTATTTTCAAACTTCGTATACGAATTCAATAATTTAGATTATTTTAAAATTAATTTAATTTTTCAAATTTATACTACAAATTAGAAAAATTTTCAAATTTTTGAAGTGACAACATAATACCATTATTTCACTCCGGCGTGCAATCCTCACTTTGCCCGTCTGTTTTCAGTCAAACAAAGTACTACTTTGCCCGACTGCTAAAACGCGCGAGCAATCCTTACTTTGCCCGCTCGAGACTGAAAACAGACGGACAAAGTTCAGATTGCCCGTCCGTCGTGAAATAAAGCTATGTTGTTTCACTCGTGCGACCTCTGTCGGTACATTGCCCGGCTCGGCTGCGCCTCGCGCGGGCAATGTACCACAGAGCCGCACTTGTGAAACAAAATACCATTATTTCACTCCGGCGTGCAATCCTCACTTTGTCCGTCTGTTTCCAGTCAAACAAAGTACTACTTTGCCCGACTACTAAAACGCGCGAGCAATCCTTACTTTGCTCGCTCGAGACTGAGAACAGACGGACAAAGTTCAGATTGCCCGTCAGTCGTGAAATAAGCTATCTTGTCACTTCAAAAATTTGAAAATTTTTGTAATTTGTAGTATAAATTTGAAAAATTAAATTAATTTTAAAATAATCTAAATTATTCAATTCGTATACGAAGTTTGAAAATTAAAATTGAAAAATATTTCAAAGAAGATGCTTTGAATATTTTCGTATAAAAATTGACCGTCCCTTGTTTTAGCACACCTTATTTAAGGGAGGGCGGAGGTATACCCTGGAGGGCAAAAAAAAAGTAATTTTTTGGGTATTTTTCATGTGCAAACGGTAAAAGTTAATTTATTTATTTAATAACTATCTATTTTAACAATATTTGAAGTATCTTTAGTAATTTTTTGGTGTAGAAATATTAAAAAATAGGCCGATGCCAAGGCTTTTCCGGAGACGCCTCCGCTGGAAACTTTTTTTCCGTGAGGAACGCCTTTTTTTCAGGATCATCTAAAATGAAAAATTAAAAAAGATTTAGTTAAAGATAAGTTTTTCCTGGTAATAACACGAGTTTTTTTTTTTTTTTTTTTTTTTTTTTTTTTTCTAATAATAATCAAAATTATAAATATGTTAAAACTGACGGCGGTTATAGTTATCGCGCCACAGCGCACACAATTTTGGTCAGAGGGCTTGCGCGCTCCGTCTAGTCGCGTCACCGGCGCTTATGAAAGCGCATTTTTAGATTGCCTGAACTGTAATGTTTAATGACAGAGTGGCATCAATTTTTATTTGTCAAAGTTTGTTTATCGAAGTTGAATCCCTAGAAAAGACCTTGAGACTTCAAAAGTATAAGAATTTTGTATATTTTCTAGGTAATAGACGCTAAAAAATGACAAAAAACCCGTTTTCTAAAACTTTGTTATTTTTTAACTCCAAAAATATGCACTATAGAGAAAAACTTGTAAGAACTGTTTTTTTTTTAACATAAAAGTATTTTTGCAATTGTTAAAATGTGTTAATAACAAACTAGCTTCTATACCTCGCTGCGCTAACGCTTGCTCAGTTGAGAATTTCATTATTTTAATTTTATTTTTAAATTAAAACAAAAAGTTAGAAATATTGTTACTTAAAGTATCTAAAATAAAATACATATTAAAAATAGTTCATACCGAAATATATTAAATTTTAAAATTTTTATAAAAAATATAGTTTTTATAGCCATTACATAATTAGTAGCCCTTTTAGTAGACCAAATTAAAAAATAAAGGTCAGATTAGTAATCAGCAACCTTAAAAACCACCGTAGACCAAGTTTGGAAAAGATGCTATTAAAAATAGATTTTTACCTTAAGTAAGTAGCCCTTGCGTAGGTCAATTTTAACAATGAATATCAGATTCATAATCAGCAACCCCAAAAACCCTCTTATATTAAGTTTTAAAAAAAATGCTATTAAAAATAATTTTTTACCTTATGTATGTAGCCCTTTACTCAGGTCAATTTTAAAAATAAAAGTTAAATTCAGCAACCCCAAAAGCTTCCATATACGAAGTTTCAAAAAAATGCTATTGAAAATGAATTTTTACCTTAAGTAAGTAGCGCTTACATAGGCCAAATAAAAAGGTAAAAGTCAGTTTCGTAATCAGCAACCCCAAAAACCCCTGACTACTCATTTTCTAATTAATCATAGACGTCAAAGTCTGAAAAGAGCCTGGGAAAAATTAAATTTCAACCTTGAATAAGTAGACTTTACATAGGTCAAATTTAAAAATGAATGTTGGATTCGTGATCAGCAGCCCCGAAAACCCCTGACTTCAAAATATCTAATTGATCTGAGACGTCGAAGTCACTTTTTTTTGAAAAAGGAAGTTGATGACGACGACAACGAAAATAAACTTCTTAATATAATAGAGGACTTCCTGAGCACTTTTGACAATCCTTAAGGATTTTGGTAATTACCAACATATTCGTAATCAGGGAGACAATATACATATCATTTGCAAAATAGGCAGGACCTCGGAAGCCTACGAGATCCTACCTAGCTCCCCTACTATATTGAAACAATGGCTTTATAAAAATTCTTTTTTGTTTTATATACTAAATATTAATTTCAAAAGTAACTATTATAAACATAGATGAGTTCATCCAAAATCATTTACACATTTAAAACATTTATCTGCACAATTAATTTAACAATAACCGGTTTATTTAATTAAAGTTTATTAACCCATTACCGCCCATGGAAAAATCAAAAGTGATATAAAAAAACTAACTGTTGGAAAACCTGTCTCATGAAAAAATAGTAGATACGTGTTTTTTCTTTTTTCAATTTTCATTGTTTAAACATTATTTATTTAAACAAATTCGGAAAAAATTTCAAATTTTTATAAAATAATAATGGTATTCGATTCTTTGACCAAAAATAAGGCGAAAGTCATCTAAGTAATTTTTTGATCAGACGCTTAAATCTTTTGCTACGAGCGCTCAAACATGTAAAAATATGGTTTTATAGTGGTGAGCTCTGACTCGTAAAAGTGTATCTTCGGTGCGGCGCCTCGGAGCTCACCACTATAAAACCATATTTTTACATGTTTGAGCGCTCGTAGCAAAAGATCTAAGCGTCTGATCAAAAAATTACTTAGATGACTTTCGCCTTATTTTTGGTCAAAGAATCGGATGCCGTTATTAGTTTATAAAAATTTAAATTTTTTTACGAATTTGTTTAAATAAATAATGTTTAAACAATGAAAATTGAAAAAAGAAAAAACACTTATCTACTATTTTTTCATGAGACAGGTTTTCCAACAGTTAGTTTTTTTATATCACTTTTGATTTTTCCATGGGCGGTAATGGGTTAAATAAATAAATATTAATTTTTTTTACGATTTTTGATTAAATTACATCATAATGCAGCTTTCAAGTGATCTGAATATCCAAGCACTAGAGAAAAAATTTCTGTTGCTCTAAAAAGGTATTCATTTTTCATATATAACAGCTCAAACTACAACTAAAACTTTATTTTTAACAGGTGTCAAGCTGTAATTTTTTAGACAAAGGGTATAGCCGGGTGCAACGGTGTACTCGGGGGACAAGGCCACGCAAAGCCACCCCCAAGGTACCGTCGGCCCACGCCCAAGAACCTAAAAATAAGAAAGAAATCTACCACTCGGGAACGGGCCAGTATTTCGACGCGCCCTGATTCCCGTCCCGGCTAGCTCGAGTGAAAAGAAAAATAAGAATAGGTGGGGCCGGAAAACTACGAAGGGCCTGCTTCACTGCTCCACCGCTGGCTGCTGTCTCGCCGTCCTCTACCGCGGCTCGTCGCGGAAAATCCGCCCTGCTAGGCCGCGCAGTGAGGGAAAGAGAGGGAAAAAACACAGAAAAGAGAGAGAAATATATAAAGGAGAGAGAAGTAAAATAACATACAATATAAATAAAATAAAAGAAGAATACGTCAAGTTAAATTAATTTATTCAAAACGCCTACATAGGCGGGTCGACAGAGATCGACGCGAGGCCCCAGGACGAAGGCCCGTAGGCCACACACTCCTGCCGGGATCCGCTGATCCTGGCCTTGCACACTGCACGCGGAGGGAGCACCGGTAAATCAAACGCGTAGTACCTTAATCAGACGCTCGCTTTACAGCTGGAGAGTTGTCCCCGGGATTGGCTCGTGGCGTCGTGTGTAGCTCACTGGGAGGAAGGCGATCTCCTCGTGGTCGGCGGCCCTCGATCTCGATGTCGCTTTCGATTCTCGATGACCTGCACACCCACGTCCGGAACTAGCTAATTAGCTTATTGCTCTCCGACACAAAAATCAAGTAGAAAAAGAATCACGCGTATATTGCATTCAGTAAAGGTGAGAAAACGCGGCAACTCTCTAGGTGAGCAGAACAAAGACTGAACTCGCTGGCGGTCGCCGCCAGCGCCACTCAGCTGAGTAGGGGAGGGAAGGGGAATCAAACTCCCGGCCTTCCCTCTCCCCGTCTTGCTGCACGCTCCGGTTGGCTTCGAACCGACCGTTTGAACGGTTGGCTCGGAGCCCAGCGGACGGAGAGATTAGAACCCCGGGAGCCTATGCTTAAGCTCCCTTTATACCGTTGCAGACACATTGCCACCGCAATGGACCATCCCCCACCAAAGAGTGACGCCTAACCAGGCGGTACGATGACCGCCCACGAGAAGAAAAAAAAGTTTTGATGTGAAGTATGCAATGAGAGAACCGAACACAAAATCCCGTGAACCACAAAACTCGTGGTGCTCCCTTGCTCGATCGGACTTATTCTACGGTATTCAATGGCCGTAGGCCTTACAAAAAAAATATAAAAGAAAACTTACATAATAAAAATTACTTACTACGAAAATTAGCCCGCTGGCTATGAGAACATATAATAAAGTCAAATAAAAAAATTTATACTGGTAGATTACAAGAAAAAAATAATGGTGTGCCCTAATGGCTTCACCAGGAGTCCTTGGGACCAACTCAACAACCTAGCAACTAGGGTGATCTTCGTCCTAGCGGACAGGCCGGGCTCTTGGTTTCAGCGGGGGCCAGGGAATAGACTCTGAAGGATTTTAATCTGCACGTCCTCGGGCAGGTCAGAAAAACAGCTCGCAGCTGTACCACCCCGGCCACTGAAGGGGCGAGATGCTAAACCGCTGGAACCCCGTGGATCTTGGACTCAGTTACTCTCCGGAGCCATACGTCCATTTAAATTATACTTTGCTAGGTTTTTTTTAGTGTGTAATTTACACCTATTTATGTAAAACTCTGTATGATATATTATGCAAATAAATACTTTAAAAAAAAAAAGGAACCCCAAAACCCCGTGCCTGGGCTTCCAATCCGTTGGCTGCGCGGGCTGGTTCGACGGCTACGCTCGAGGGGCCTGCTAGTGCCACTGGGGTACTGTTGCGACTCACCCTTGATTCCACTGCTTTCAACCCATCCGTGGGCTCTGGTAGTAATCGGGTCACCAGCTCCTCGTTGGGCCCGTTCGTCGGTACCGAGCTCGCTGATCCCCGCGCACTCAGCAATCACTACCGGGTTCTCGCACTTATTCTGCTGGCTCAGAAAACCTTGCCAAGGCCCTCCCTTGACACGCCACCAGCCAATGTAGAACTGTACTTCTATGCCAAACTCTTTACAGAAATCCATGCCCAGGACAGCGTCGTGCTCCAGGCCATCGTAGGCTTTAAGTTGAAACGGCCTGTTGTTTCCACACACATCCAACTGGACCGTCAACACGCCCCTCAGGCTTTTGATTTCACCTGTGAGTGACCGAATCAGCGTGTCTGTGGGCTTTAAATGCTTTGCATTATTCTCTACAATCCGTGGGCCTACCAGGTAAAGCATTGCCCCCGGGTCGAATAAAGCATCATACTTCCGACGACCGACAACTATCGGGATATAGAAGCGATTGTCCTCTTTGACCGCCGCGACCATCTTGATAATGTTGTCTTGGATAACTATGTGCCCGTCAACCTTGGGGTCATCATCCGCTTCCCAATTCTTCCAGGTATTTCCTAGGGCCTCAGGGCTAGCAGTTTTGTCAGGGCCTTCACTGTCGGCTTCTCCCATGCACCATCCGGACTCTCTCATGTACCGTTCCATTGCTTCGACGACTTGCTCATGGTACTCTTCCTCAGTCTTCAGCTGAGTTTTCCCACGGTCCGCGTAGATCTCTGGGTTGGCTGAGGTCTTTGTCTCTGGATCCCATAGATCTGAGTCGCTCAGTTGTTGCTCTTCCTCGCATTCGTTCACCGCCTGAATTACGAAGCCTTCATTGCTGCTGGCTTTTTCCTGGGGCCGTATAGGGCTCGAGGCTTCGAGCTGGGTGGTCTCTAATTCTTCTAGCACAGGGGGTTGGGACCGTCCAAACCCCCTGCGTTCGAGTTTCCCCAAACCCAGGCGCAATTAGGGCAGTTCCGGACCGTAACTCCGACCGCGTTACATCCTTGGCAGGACACTTTAGCCTTCCGATCCGGACACTGAGGCGCCAAATGACCTGTGTTTCGGCATGCGTAGCAGACTATCGTCGGGCAGTTCGTTATTTTATGACCCGGCTCGCTGCGATTATAACAGCGTCCGGTTCACTGACGTCACCTCCTCTGGCCAAGCCCGGTGTACGCATCGGTTGACCAGGCGGGCCTTGTTTGGCTGCGTTCGATGGGGTCCCTCTGCCAGGTTTACGTCCTAGGCCCTGGCCCACCGCAGCCACTTCTGGAGTTTTATCCGGATGCTGACTGCTTCGGGTTTTTGAATTAGCCTGTGGGCGTTCAGGTTCACTGTCTTTCGAGGATCCCTTGGGCCACCGTTGATTTTTCTTGGATTTTGTGGTTTCTTGGGCCAGTAAGTGTGTGTGTCTTCCTTAGAACTTCGTCCTTCGGGAAGGCTTTCTTGTACTGAAGCCACTTTCTGGGTTTTCGGAGCTCCCGACCAGGTGGCCATTGGAATGCGGGATTTTTCCTTGGCAGGTGGCTGGACCCAACGACTATTCAGATCTTTAATTCTCTCGTACTCTCTGCCCAGTTTGATCAGCTCACTGTACGACCTCAAGGGCTTCGAGCCAATGTATAATCTGTACCCAGCCTCCAAGTTCTTACAATTGACCTTGAGCTGCTGTTTTCTGGTCGGTGGATCTCTGAAATTATCGACGATCATCCTAAACTTGTCGACGAAAAGCTCAATCTTCTCACCCTTGCCCTGGGTCCTGGCCTTGAGCTCATCGAGGAAGTCGTATTCCTCGATTTCCCCGGTAAAATGAGTACTGAACTCTGCCAAGAATTTCCTCCACGAACGTATTTTCCGTCCGCGGCGCCGATACCATGAGCCAGCTGACCGGGTCAGCATGCTGGGTAGAGCACACATTATTTCCTGGTCCGTCCAGGGTGTGGCATCCTGAAAATCTTCCAAACGTCTCAGGAATTCACCCGGGTCATCCTTCTCGCCACCACTGAATCTCATGTCCCAGGCTTTAAGGTCCCGAAGAACCTTGCTCTGGTTGTGACGGTCTCGTGGGCCTGGGCTCTTTATGTCGCTACTGCTGGTATTCCCGGCAGTGCTGTTGGACCCGGATTTGGTGGAGGATTCGGTAATCTTTTTACGATGAAACGTCCGGGGTCGCTCCTCCAAGCTACTAGAGTGTCGGGAACTCCGGTGTAAGCTCGACTTACGGCGCGGTGGGCCGTCATCGGCGACCCGCACCTTGGGCTCACGACTGGGCTTCCTGGGTCCCGTACGCCCGCCTTCTGACTCATGTAGGTACTGCACCGGCTCCACGGTAGACCTGCACCGAGGGGTCTCCACTTGCCTTACGGTGAACCTGCCGGTGATGGGCTTCGACTCGCTTTATTCGCTATTCCTTTCTGACGAAGACGCTCCCCCTCCTTGGGTCCGTGGGCTAAGCCCCGAAGACCTAACCTCCGGGGAATTATGTGTCGCGTCACCCCGAGGGCCTCTCTTGGGAGAACGCGCCGAGCCTTTCTAGAAGCTAAGCCCCAGCTGACGATAGACTCCCGCTTCGGGTGTAGGTTGGTAGGGGTCCCTCTCCGAGCTGGACTCCTCCGAGCTAACCGAGTCAGAATCTGAAGGGCTACTTGGTTCCTCTTCAGATCTGCCCCGAGGCGTGTTACTAATTGGGGCCGCTAATTTACCGGGGATAACCTCTTTCGAGCCACTCGAGCCGGGTGTTGGCTCGGGGCCGGCTGGGGGTCCTGGCATTTGTCCACCGCCCCATGCGTTGAGCATTTCTTGCCCCGGTACCTCAAAAATGTTACCCAAGTGGAGTCGGGGCATCTGGTAAATTAAATTACGATGATAATTCGCAACATAATTAGTTTCGATGCTCCCCAGCATCTCCCCGGAACCAAAGGGGGTCACGCGGGAGCTTGAAACTGACGGTGACATTCCGGGGGTGTGGCAGCTTGTTGTACACGTCCCCGAATAGAAAGGATTCGTCGAGACACTCCCCGCCGTGGAGCTCGTAGTCGAGGTTAAGGTTAGGGCCACTGACACAGCGTCCACGAGTGACGGTGCCTTAGTTGGGAGACGAGGGGGGCTGGAGGGGCTCTCCCGTGTGGATCTTACCCGGCTCGTCCCGAGGGCCTCAACGCCGACCGATCTGGTGGACAAGGCTTTAGTACGCTTTGTGCCTGTGACGACCAGCTGAGCTTTCCGAGTTTTCTTTCGGAGCCCTGGGCGGGGCCGCGAGGAACTCGCGTCCGTTGTCGAGTCCGTCTTCCCCGTCGACCTTCGGTTTTGGACATTCCTGGGCCTGCCTCTTGGTCTGGGCTCGGGCGCGTATAGCACGGGTTGCTCCTCCCTCGAGGATTCTAGATTCAAGCCAGCTGTGGTCGCCGGCGCTCGTTCCCCCCGCTCGTCTACCTGGGGGTCCCAGGGGACGATAAGCTTTTGTTCAGCCTGCATGATAATGTAACGCAGCAACCGGTCCCGTAGTATTCCCTGAGTCCCCGAGGTATTGAGTCCCTCTTTATTGAGGCTCTCGATCAGCTGTTGGGGCTCTAAACGGTTAATTACCAAGTGAAGGTCGCGGGCGTCCTTAGATTGCCTCAAGACTTCACGGATCGCCAACCGCGCGGCAATCTCTTCCGCTGGCAGGCCATCCTCTTTGTAGTCCGCCATCGCGGTGCCCTAATTCTCTGAGCGCGACGGTTGGGGAAAGAAAGAAAAAGAAACGAGAAATGATAGATAATAATAATACTAAACAATCTGGAAAATTCGCAATGGGATTTTGTCAGGGGCACTTTGGGCCGGGCCAATAGGGCAAATTGGGCTTTCAGATAACGCAATAATTCAAATAATAATAATTATCAATATAATAATAATAACTCAGAACTCCTGGTGATAACAAATTTATTCTAAACCGGTGTTCCACAGGAGACTAAATTCAAATTATTGCCACTGGCTCTCAAATTAAGCCCATCATCGGGAACACCCGTGCTTGTCAACCAACAAGCCCCTCAACTCAGTCAAATTCCACAAGTATTACAACCATCACAACAAAGATCGGTGTAAAATGACTGAGTTGAAGCGGCTAAATCCTACGACTGCCCGAAGCAGACGAACGAAAACTACGGCCTCAAGGTCACGGCTCACCAAGCACGGTGTTTATCACAAACAAATAAATTTGAATTTATTCTCTAAATTCGGCGAAGTCAATTTTCACTCAATACTCCTTCGCTCTCTCTCACACACACAAATAAATCACGAGATTCCCAGTTATAATCAAAACAATCCAACAAGGTCAATCAAATGTAAACAAACTTGGAATTTCGTGATTACGCAACCCGATCCGCAGCAGCGGCAGCAGTGGTTCTCCGTGCCCACACGTTGGTAGCGCCATGCCACGATGTACCCAGGGGACAAGGTCACGCAAAGTCACCCCTAAGGTACCGTCGGCCAACGCCCAAGAACCTTAAAATAAGAAAGAAAATCTACCACTCGGGAACGGGCCAGTATTTCGACGCGCCCTGATTCCCGTCCTGGCTAGCTCGAGTGAAAAGAAAAATAAGAATAGGTGGGGCCGGAAAACTACCCGCGAAGGGCCTGCTTCACTGCTCCACCGCTGGCTGCTGTCTCGTCGTCCTCTACCGCGGCTAGTCGCGGAGAATCCGCCCTGCTAGGCCGCGCCCTAAGGGAAAGAGAGAGAAAAAATACAGAAAAAAGAGAGAAATATATAAAGGAGAGAGAGGTAAAATAACATACAATATAAATAAAATAAGAGAAGAATACGTCAAGTTAAATTAATTTATTCAAAACGCCTGAATGCGCGGGTCGACAGAGATCGACGCGAGGCCCCAGGACGAAGGCCCGTAGGCCACACACTCCGGGATCCGCTGATCCTGGCCTTGCACACTGCACGCTCCGGTTGGCTTCGAACCGACCGTTTGAACGGTCAGCTCGGATCCCAGCAGACGGAGAGATTAGAACCCCGGGAGCCTGTGCTTCAGCTCCCTTTACACCGTTGTACGGGTAAGATAGTTGAATCGGCACCCAGCTAGTGGTGTGTAGTGAACTGAACTAGTTTAATTCGGTTGAGGGAGTTCAGTTCAGTTCAGTTAGAAAGTCGCATATCGTGAGCTGTGCGCATAAAGTTCAACGACGCTAAGAAAATTTATTTAAAAAAAGTAAATAATATTGAAATTATATTGCCTGAAGGTATACAGTAAAGAATAAAAATAAAAAATAAAATAGAATATTAAAAAAAGAGAAAATTTCTAAATATTTTGCGAATCAAAAATTTATAACCACTTGGAGGTTGCGAACAAGTAAACAAAGACTAAAGTGCTGAAAAAAAAGTAATAATTGTTAATAATTGGCGGTTTTAAGCGAATAAATAGTACGGTTTCCTTGACTGTATCTTATGCACAATTAAATAAACCGACAAGCTCTGAGTCCCAAAACGCTGAGGAGAGCGACAAATAAATTATTTTTTATGGACAATTAATTAAACCGCTAAGCTCTAAACCCCCATAACGCTGGGGAGAGCGATATATTATTTTTTATGCACAATTAAATAAACCAGCAAGCTCCAAACCCCCATAATGCTGGAGAGAGCGATAAATAAATAATTTTTTATAAACCATTAAATAAACCGACAAGCTCTAAACCCCCATAACGCTGGGGGGAGCGATAAATAAATTATTTTTTATAAACAATTAAATAAACCACCAAGCTCCAAATCCCCATAATGCTAGGGAGAGCGATAAATAAATAATTTTTTATAAACAATTTAATATACTGACAAGCTCTAAACCACCATAACGCTGGGGAGAGCGATAAATAAATTATTTTTTATAAATAATTAAATAAACAGCCGAGGTCTAAGCCCCAATAACGCTGGGGAGAGCGATAAATACATTATTTTGTATCAACAATTAAATGAACCGACAAACTCTAAACCCCCATACCGCTCGAGAAAACGATAAATAAATTATTTTTTATAAACAATTGAATAAACCGAATAGCTCCAAACCCCCATAACGCTCGGGAGAACGATAAATAAATAATTTTTTATAAATAATTAAATAAACAGGCGAGGTCCAGGCCCCAATAACGCTCGGGAGAACGATAGATAAATAATTTTTTATAAACAATTAAATAAACCGACAAGCTCTAAACCCCCATAACGCTGGGGAGAGCGATATATTATTTTTCATGCACAATTAAATAAGCCAGCAAGCTCCAAACCCCCATAATGCTGGAGAGAGCGATAAATAAATAATTTTTTATAAACCATTAAATAAACCGACAAGCTCTAAACCCCCATAACGCTGGGGAGAGCGATAAATAAATAATTTTTTATAAACAATTGAATAAACTGACAAGCTCTTAACCCCCATAACGCTGGGGAGAGCGATAAATAAATTATTTTTTATAAACAATTAAATAAACCGACAAGCTCTAAACCCCCAAAACGCTGGGGAGAGCGATAAATAAATAATTTTTTATAAACAATTAAATTAACCGACAAGCTCTAAACCCCCATAACGCTGGGGAGAGCGATAAATAAATAATTTTTTATAAACAATTGAATAAACCGAATAGCTCCAAACCCCCATAACGCTCGGGAGAACGATAAATAAATAATTTTTTATAAATAATTAAATAAACAGGCGAGGTCCAAGCCCCAATAACGCTCGGGAGAACGATAGATAAATAATTTTTTATAAACAATTAAATAAACCGACAAGCTATACATAGACCCACATGATGCTGGGGAGAGCGATAAATAAATAATTTTTTATAAACAATAAAATAATCAGACGAGCTTTAAGCCCCAATAATGCTGAGGAGAGCGATAAATAAATTATTTTTTATAAACAATTTAATATACTGACAAGCTCTAAACCCCCATAATGCTGGGGAGAGCGATAAATAAATAATTTTTTATAAACAATTAAATTAACCGACAAGCTCTAAACCCCCATAACGCTGGGGAGAGCGATAAATAAATAATTTTTTATAAACAATTGAATAAACCGAATAGCTCCGAACCCCCATAACGCTCGGGAGAACGATAAATAAATAATTTTTTATAAATAATTTAATAAACCGACAAGCTCTAAACCCCTATAACGCTGGGGAGAGCGATAAATAAATAATTTTTTATAAACAATTTAATATACTGACAAGCTCTAAACCACCATAACGCTGGGGAGAGCGATAAATAAATTATTTTTTATAAATAATTAAATAAACAGCCGAGGTCTAAGCCCCAATAACGCTGGGGAGAGCGATAAATACATTATTTTGTATCAACAATTAAATGAACCGACAAACTCTAAACCCCCATACCGCTCGAGAAAACGATAAATAAATTATTTTTTATAAACAATTGAATAAACCGAATAGCTCCAAACCCCCATAACGCTCGGGAGAACGATAAATAAATAATTTTTTATAAATAATTAAATAAACAGGCGAGGTCCAGGCCCCAATAACGCTCGGGAGAACGATAGATAAATAATTTTTTATAAACAATTAAATAAACCGACAAGCTCTAAACCCCCATAACGCTGGGGAGAGCGATATATTATTTTTCATGCACAATTAAATAAGCCAGCAAGCTCCAAACCCCCATAATGCTGGAGAGAGCGATAAATAAATAATTTTTTATAAACCATTAAATAAACCGACAAGCTCTAAACCCCCATAACGCTGGGGAGAGCGATAAATAAATAATTTTTTATAAACAATTGAATAAACTGACAAGCTCTTAACCCCCATAACGCTGGGGAGAGCGATAAATAAATTATTTTTTATAAACAATTTAATATACTGACAAGCTCTAAACCCCCATAACGCTGGGGAGAGCGATAAATAAATTATTTTTTATAAATAATTAAATAAACAGCCGAGGTCTAAGCCCCAATAACGCTGGGGAGAGCGATAAATACATTATTTTGTATCAACAATTAAATGAACCGACAAACTGTAAACCCCCATACCGCTCGGGAAAACGATAAATAAATTATTTTTTATAAACAATTGAATAAACCGAATAGCTCCAAACCCCCATAACGCTCGGGAGAACGATAAATAAATAATTTTTTATAAATAATTAAATAAACAGGCGAGGTCCAAGCCCCAATAACGCTCGGGAGAACGATAGATAAATAATTTTTTATAAACAATTAAATAAACCGACAAGCTATACATAGACCCACATGATGCTGGGGAGAGCGATAAATAAATAATTTTATATAAACAATAAAATAATCAGACGAGCTTTAAGCCCCAATAATGCTGAGGAGAGCGATAAATAAATAATTTTTTATAAACCATTAAATAAACCGACAAGCTCTAAACCCCCAAAACGCTGAGGAGAGCGACAAATAAATTATTTTTTATGGACAATTAATTAAACCGCTAAGCTCTAAACCCCCATAACGCTGGGGAGAGCGATATATTATTTTTTATGCACAATTAAATAAACCAGCAAGCTCCAAACCCCCATAATGCTGGAGAGAGCGATAAATAAATAATTTTTTATAAACCATTAAATAAACCGACAAGCTCTAAACCCCCATAACGCTGGGGGGAGCGATAAATAAATTATTTTTTATAAACAATTAAATAAACCACCAAGCTCCAAATCCCCATAATGCTAGGGAGAGCGATAAATAAATAATTTTTTATAAACAATTTAATATACTGACAAGCTCTAAACCACCATAACGCTGGGGAGAGCGATAAATAAATTATTTTTTATAAATAATTAAATAAACAGCCGAGGTCTAAGCCCCAATAACGCTGGGGAGAGCGATAAATACATTATTTTGTATCAACAATTAAATGAACCGACAAACTCTAAACCCCCATACCGCTCGAGAAAACGATAAATAAATTATTTTTTATAAACAATTGAATAAACCGAATAGCTCCAAACCCCCATAACGCTCGGGAGAACGATAAATAAATAATTTTTTATAAATAATTAAATAAACAGGCGAGGTCCAGGCCCCAATAACGCTCGGGAGAACGATAGATAAATAATTTTTTATAAACAATTAAATAAACCGACAAGCTCTAAACCCCCATAACGCTGGGGAGAGCGATATATTATTTTTCATGCACAATTAAATAAGCCAGCAAGCTCCAAACCCCCATAATGCTGGAGAGAGCGATAAATAAATAATTTTTTATAAACCATTAAATAAACCGACAAGCTCTAAACCCCCATAACGCTGGGGAGAGCGATAAATAAATAATTTTTTATAAACAATTGAATAAACTGACAAGCTCTTAACCCCCATAACGCTGGGGAGAGCGATAAATAAATTATTTTTTATAAACAATTTAATATACTGACAAGCTCTAAACCCCCATAACGCTGGGGAGAGCGATAAATAAATTATTTTTTATAAATAATTAAATAAACAGCCGAGGTCTAAGCCCCAATAACGCTGGGGAGAGCGATAAATACATTATTTTGTATCAACAATTAAATGAACCGACAAACTGTAAACCCCCATACCGCTCGGGAAAACGATAAATAAATTATTTTTTATAAACAATTGAATAAACCGAATAGCTCCAAACCCCCATAACGCTCGGGAGAACGATAAATAAATAATTTTTTATAAATAATTAAATAAACAGGCGAGGTCCAAGCCCCAATAACGCTCGGGAGAACGATAGATAAATAATTTTTTATAAACAATTAAATAAACCGACAAGCTATACATAGACCCACATGATGCTGGGGAGAGCGATAAATAAATAATTTTTTATAAACAATAAAATAATCAGACGAGCTTTAAGCCCCAATAATGCTGAGGAGAGCGATAAATAAATTATTTTTTATAAACAATTAAATAAACCGACAAGCTCTAAACCCCCAAAACGCTGAGGAGAGCGACAAATAAATTATTTTTTATGGACAATTAATTAAACCGCTAAGCTCTAAACCCCCATAACGCTGGGGAGAGCGATATATTATTTTTTATGCACAATTAAATAAACCAGCAAGCTCCAAACCCCCATAATGCTGGAGAGAGCGATAAATAAATAATTTTTTATAAACCATTAAATAAACCGACAAGCTCTAAACCCCCATAACGCTGGGGGGAGCGATAAATAAATTATTTTTTATAAACAATTTAATATACTGACAAGCTCTAAACCCCCATAATGCTGGGGAGAGCGATAAATAAATAATTTTTTATAAACAATTAAATTAACCGACAAGCTCTAAACCCCCATAACGCTGGGGAGAGCGATAAATAAATAATTTTTTATAAACAATTGAATAAACCGAATAGCTCCGAACCCCCATAACGCTCGGGAGAACGATAAATAAATAATTTTTTATAAATAATTTAATAAACCGACAAGCTCTAAACCCCTATAACGCTGGGGAGAGCGATAAATAAATAATTTTTTATAAACAATTAAATAAACCGACAAGCTATACATAGACCCACATGATGCTGGGGAGAGCGATAAATAAATTATTTTTTATAAACAGTTAAATAAACCGACAAGCTCTAAACCCCTAACTGATCAGTTTGTTTTATTGAACTCAGGCGACAGGGTCTGGGGGCTTCGAGCTTGAGGGATAGCCAATCAGCTTTTTCGTTGAACTTGCGTGCCCAGGGTTTAGGAGACTTAGAGCTTGGGAGGTAGCCAATCAGCTTTTTCGTTGAACTTGGTTGCTCCGGGTTTTGGGGGCTTAAAGCTTGGGGCATAGCCGATTAGTCTTTTTGTTGAAGTATGGTGCTCAGCGTTATGAGGTTTTAGAGCTTGCCAGTTTATTGAATTGTTTATGAAAAATAATTTATTTATCGCTCTCTCCAGCGTTATGGGGGGTTTAGAGCTTGTCGGTTTATTTAATTGATTATAAAAAAGTTTTCATTTAATCCTCTCCCAAGCGTTATGGGGGTTTAGAGCTAAGCTGTTTATTTAATTGTTTAAAAAAAATTATTTATTTATCCCTCCCCCCTACGGCATGTGGGTTTAGAGAT
This sequence comes from Encarsia formosa, assembly GCA_038277355.1. NCBI lineage: Eukaryota > Metazoa > Arthropoda > Insecta > Hymenoptera > Aphelinidae > Encarsia > Encarsia formosa. The sequence goes on from CM076185.1 coordinate 62,298,714, forward strand.
TGTCGGTTTATTTTATTGTTTATAAAAAATAATTTTTTTATCGCTCTCCTCAGCGTTATGGGGGTCTATAGCTTGTCGGTTTATTTAATTGTTTATAAAAAATAATTTTTTTATCGCTCTCCTCAGCGTTACGGGGGCTTAGAGCTTGTTGGTTTGTAGAATTGTTTTTAAAAAATAATATATTTATCGCTCTCCCCAGCGTTATGGGGGTTTAGAGCTTGTCGGTTTATTTAATTGTTTATAATAAATTATTTATTTATTGCTCTCCCCAGCGTTATGGGGGTTTAGAGCTAAGCTAATGGTTTATTTAATTGTTTATAAAAAATAATTTATTTATCGCTCTCCCCTGCGGCAAGTGGGTTTAGAGCTTGTCGGTTTATTTTATTGTTTATAAAAAATAATTTATTTATCGCTCTCCCCAGCGTTATGTGGGTCTATAGCTTGTCGGTTTATTTAATTGTTTATAAAAAATAATTTTTCTATCGCTTTCCTCAGCGTTATGGGGGCTTAGAGCTTGTTGATTTATAGAATTGTTTTTAAAAAATGATATATTTATCGCTCTCGCCAGCGTTATGGGGGCTTAGAGCTTGTCGGCTTATTTAATTGTTTATAATAAATTTTTTATTTATTGCTCTCCCCAGCGTTATTGGGGTTTAGAGCTCGGCTGTTTATGTAACTGTTTATGAAAAATAATATATTTATCGCTCTCCCGAGCGTTATGGGGGTTTAGAGCTTGATGGTTTATTTAATTGTTTATAAAAAATTATTTATTAATCGCTCTTCCCAGCGTTATTGGGGCTTAGAGCTCGGCTGTTTATTTAGTTGTTTATAAAAAATAATTTATTTATCGCTCTCCTTAGCGTTATTGGGATCGAGAGCTTGACGGTTTATTTAATTGTTTATAAAAAATTATTTATTTATCGCTCTCCCCAGCGTTATTGGGGCTTAGAGCTCGGCTGTTTATTTAATTGTTTAGAAAAAATTATTTATTTATCGCTCTCCCCAGCATTATCGGGGTTTGGAGCTTGGTGGTTTATTTAATTGTTTATAAAAAATAATTTATTGATCGCTCTCCCTAGCGTTATGGGGGCTTAGAGCTTGTCGGTTTAATTCATTGTTCATAAAAAATTATTTATTTATCGCTCTCCCCAGCGTTATGGGGGTTTAGAGCTTGTCGGTTTATTCAATTGTTTATAAATAATTATTTATTTACCATGTCTGCGGGGCATCATTTCTATATGATTTCAAAAATATAAATATGGCTCAACTTAACTTCAGTGAAGTTCACTTTTGTTGACTGAATTTCAGGCTGATCTGCAGTAGAGTTGCACGATGCGAGACGATGCCGATATGTGAAAAAATATCGATATCGTATCGACGTGGACCCGGTGTTATCGTATCGGAATCGACATCGTCGATAATGTTTTGCAATTTTATCGGCATCGTCTCTATCTCGCCTCGATAATCGAGAAACAATATATTGGAAATTTATCATCGTTGCAGCAATCATTCTAAGGCGATAAGCTTGTATCAACTTATATCAACAATGAATTTAATATGTATTTACTTGATGAAAATGTTGAAACAAGTTCATGTAATCTTACGCTACTGTGTAAATGAGTGAAAATAGGACTTCTCTTTGAAAGGAGATTTGAATTATTTTTAATATTAATTAATAATTTTTATCAAGTGAAGGCATATTGAATTTATTGTTAATATAAGCTAATACAAGCTTGTCGCCTTAGAATGATTTTTGAAACGATTCTTAATGATTTGTTATTGTTTACATTAAATTACTAGTATACTCTATAAAAGCCAAGACTTCGAATTTTTATATTCTCGCCAATGAAGAATCGTCGATACGATAATATCGCCGATAAAACAAAAATTTTTATCGTATGGTTATTGTCATTTGTCATTACAAATCGTATCGGGTATCGTATCGATCTCGGTACCGATACCGAGACGATATCGATATTTTTATCGATTATCGTGCAGCTCTAATCTGCAGTGCCCAACGCTGTCATCAAGCCTTCATCTCCTTTTTTTTCAGAGAATGATAAGCGAAAATTAATATTCATCTACTTTTTTTTTTTAATTTATAAATTTAAAATATTTAATTTAAAAAAAAATTTATTTATAATTTTTTTCTTTTTGTCCAAATTAGAATTCGGCGGGAAAAAATTTCCGTCGTTCGTGCGCGCGCGAACGCATTCGCAAACCATTACTTAAATTATAGCATGCGACTCCAGAAAATCCTTCATTGCACTTTGCATATTTAGACATTTTGAAAAGTTTATATTTAGAATATTTAATAGTTAGTTAAAATTTTCTGACTCAGTTTTTGAGTAATTTTTATTTGTGCAAGAACTTATTTTTCAAGTTTATTTTAAACTCAAAGGTTAAAGGCCATCACAGGAACTCGCGCGATGCGAGAATTCGCGCATCTCGCATCGCGCATCGCGCAGTTCAGCTGTAAAGTTAGGTTAGGACAAGTGCGCGACGCGCGATGCGAGATGCGCGAATTCTCGCATCGCGCGAGTTCCTGTGATGGCCTTAACCTAACTTTACAGCCAAATTGCGCAATGCGCGATGTGAGATGCGTGAATTCTCGCATCGCGCGAGTTCCTGTGATGGCCTTAAGGCTTTATTAATATTATATTTGCCTTTTATGAACCACTTTTATGAGTTTGCGGTACATCATTGATTTTTGATTAACTATGTGTACGGAATGAAATTATTGTTCGCTCCGTAACAAGTATTTAAAAAATATTTTGATTTTTTTAAAAACTAAATCGCACAAAAAAGGCAAAATATGCAATGATTATTTTGATATAAATCATAAAATGATCCGATCAAAATTGACAAAACGGCTGCATTTTTTCGTAAGTACCAAACATCCTTAACAAATTGAACTTTTTCATTGAGAGAAACCTCTTACCACGTCATTTATCGGTTTTTGACCGGATTTTAAAAAGAGGTTGCAGCAAAAATTACCAAACAAATATGATTAAAATTTGGCTGGGTAATTCTTAAGAATCCACCACCCAAATGCTTTTTTTGCATGGAATTAACTTTTTTAACAATAAATATGTAGTTGAAGTGAGGTTAATCATACCATCGATAAGTTGACGAATACAAGTAAAAACTATATCTTTTCTCAGTATCATGACGCCTACAAGCAAAAATAGTTCTTACCTCCTAAATTATTTCTGCACTCAAAAAAAAAGAAACTGACTTTGTTTGAGAGTCAAGCAGAAATTTCTCGATACTCTAGCGACAATTGCTTGACCGTTTAAGCTAAGGTCCTCGGTGTAATTTTTACTTAACCCATTAGGTCCCAAGAGTTATGAATTTTTTTTTGTACTTTGAGCTTATAAATCAAAGCAAAAAAGTTGAAAAATAATTTAAAAAATACCCTACCCCCCTATTTTCGGATATGCCCTACACGATGGCATTGTTTACAATACTCAAAAATAACATTTTAATTTGTTAATAACGAATTAAAAAAAAAATGAAAATTTTTACGTCATTTTTTTTTTTTTTCAAGCTGGTGAACAATGCCAAAAAAATTATTTTTGCCCTCAAAAAGTTGACCACGGGTGTTCACATTAGTTGAACTTTACGTGCATATTTGATTTTTTTGGTTTCGATTTTTTTAAACAAAATGGCGGACTAAAAACTTCAACGCCAATAATTGTACGGCAGCGCATGGTTGAATAAATACCGAAAAATTACTTTTTATAAAAAATGACTGTGGCTCCTTAGATTTTTGTGGTCGCTGATTATGAATCTGAGATCAGAATATCAAAATTGTAAGAATTGGGCCCAATACCATAGGACCCAATACTCAAAGTTAAGATTTTATAAAAACAAAAAATATCATCATATTTTACGTAGAATTTCAAGATCAAAGTATACTTGGTCGTTTTTCGAAAAAAATCGTCATTTTCGAGTAAAAAATCAAAAAAAGTTTAAAGTATTGGATTTACTTCCAGAGATCCACAACAGCTCGTCCCCGTGTGCCTGTAACGAATTGAACACAACTTTTGAGATGGCAAAAATATATTTACGAGGTTTTTGGGTTGCTGATAGTGTATCTGAGGTAAAAACATGAAAATCCCAAAAATAGGGCCCAATACCGTAGGACCCAATAGTAAAAATTGAGATATCATAAAAATAAAAAATGCCATCTTATTCTGCGCAAAATTTCAAGATCAAAGTATAGTTGGTCGTTTTTCGAAGAAAATCGTCATTTTCGAGTAAAAAATCAAAAAAAGTTCAAAGTATTGGATTTACTTTCATAGATCCACAACAGCTCGTCCCCTTGTGCCTGTAACGAATTGAACACAACTTTTGAGATGGCAAAAATATATTTTGGGTAGCTAATAGGGTATCTGAGGTAATAACATGAAAATTCCAAATAAAGGGACTCAAGGACATGCAGCACCACGTGGTTTAAAAAAATTTTTTTTACTTTTTGTTTTTTATTTCGTCGATCTTTTTATACGACGTAACTCACGTGAAATGATTAGAATGCAGGATCTCTGCACAGATTTTTTATCTCATGTTTTATTTTTATGATATCTCAATTTTTACTATTGGGTCCTACGGTATTGGGCCCTATACTTGGGATTTTCATGTTTTAACCTCAGATACACTATCAGAAACCCAAAAACCTCGTAACTATATTTTTGCCATCTCAAAAGTTGTGTTCAATTCGTTACAGGTACAGGGGGACGAGCTGTTGTGGATTTCTGGAAGTAAATCCAATACTTTGAACTTTTTTTGATTTTTTACTCGAAAATGACGATTTTATTCGAAAAACGACCAACTATACTTTGATCTTGAAATTTTGCGCAGAATAAGATGGCATTTTTTATTTTTATGATATCTCAATTTTTACTATTGGGTCCTACGGTATTGGGCCCTATATTTGGGATTTTCATGTTTTTACCTCAGATACACTATCAGAAACCCAAAAACCTCGTAAATATATTTTTGCCATCTCAAAAGTTGTGTTCAATTCGTTACAGGTACAGGGGGACGAGCTGTTGTGGATTTCTGGAAGTAAATCCGATACTTTGAACTTTTTTTGATTTTTTACTCGAAAATGACGATTTTATTCGAAAAACGACCAACTATACTTTGATCTTGAAATTTTGCGCAGAATAAGATGGCATTTTTTATTTTTATGATATCTCAATTTTTACTATTGGGTCCTACGGTATTGGGCCCTATTTTTGGGATTTTCATGTTTTTACCTCAGATACACTATCAGCAACCCAAAAACCTCGTAAATATATTTTTGTCATCTCAAAAGTTGTGTTCAATTCGTTACAGGCACACGGGGACGAGCTGTTGTGGATCTCTGGAAGTAAATCCAATACTTTGAACTTTTTTTGATTTTTTACTCGAAAATGACGATTTTTTTCGAAAAACGACCAAGTATACTTTGATCTTGAAATTCTACGTAAAATATGATGATATTTTTTGTTTTTATAAAATCTTAACTTTGAGTATTGGGTCCTATGGTATTGGGCCCAATTCTTACAATTTTGATATTCTGATCCCAGATTCATAATCAGCGACCACAAAAATCTAAGGAGCCACAGTCATTTTTTATAAAAAGTAATTTATTCAACCATGCGCTGCCGTACAATTATTGGCGTTGAAGTTTTTAGTCCGCCATTTTGTTTAAAAAAATCGAAACCAAAAAAATCAAATATGCACGTTAAGTTCAACTAATGTGAACACCCGTGGTCAACTTTTTGAGGGCAAAAATAATTTTTTTGGCATTGTTCACCAGCTTGAAAAAAAAAAAATGACGTAAAAATTTTCATTTTTTTTTTAAATTTGGTTATTAACAAATTAAAATGTTATTTTTGAGTATTGTAAACAATGCCATCGTGTAGGGCATATCCAAAAATAGGGGGTAGGGTATTTTTTAAATTATTTTTCAACTTTTTCGCTTTGATTTATAAGCTCAAAGTACAAAAAAAAATTCATAACTCTTGGGACCTAATGGGTTAATATTTACAATCAAATATTTCTGGAGTCGTCGGCTGTTATCTATCATTGTTTGACCAATAAGTTGCCAAAAACTTTACTAAGTCGATTGTGAACAAAATCATATTTTTATTCTTAAACTTGTAAAATCAATCTTGTAAAAAAAAAAAAAAAAAAAAAAAAAAAAAAAAAAAAAAAAAAAAAAAAAAAGTTTTTTGAGGTAAAATGCAAAATAATTTTCTACATATTTTATACAAAAGTAACCATTCTACTCCCTACGCGTTTTCAGAAATGACTACTTTACATTCTTATGAAAAATAGTTTGTACGCTGCAAATGCGAAAAAAAGGCTTTGTGAGATGACCTTTTTTTTAGTTGTTAATGAGCCAAAAGCCTTAACAACTTAGTTTCAAAGATAGCGCTTAATGGGAACGAATTTTATTTTATTTTAGCAATGTATTTAAGTTATTACTTCATTCCAAAATTTTGACAGTTTTAGGTAGCCACCACTTCTTCTAATTGAAAAGTAGGCTTTTAAGTGTTATAGCGCAGCCATGCTTGGACCATCAAAGAAGTGTATATTTTTAACTGAAATATATATGTAAAGCAAATAGCAACTCAGAAACCGTTATAAGAATGGCAAATTTTAAAATATAAATGGAAAAAAAGATTAGCATTGTACCATCAAGATAGATTTAGTGTGCGTGAAAGAAAAAAACTTTCGCGCTGCTCGCACAGAAACTAATGAACATGAAGAGCCACCTTCAGTTACTGGTACATATACTGTTTTCAAGTTTTGTAAGCATCCAGCCTGAACAAGGTTAGTTTATTTACTTTTTTTTATTGTATATTTATAGGAAATTTCAGTTTGACATCAATAAATTTTTTCTTTTTTATTTATATCACATTTTAAAGAAAAGACTATGATGATTCAATTTTGGGACGCAAAATTGAGTCACTTCATTTAAAATTCTTAAAATATTAGTAATATAAAAAAGGATTTCCTGTTTGCTTCTCAAGCTTATATATAAGTTAAGTTTTATAAATATACTACAGTACTGCTCAAAAGTTTAAGACACCCCCAAATTTCACTATACACATCTGTCGAATTTGAGTTTGCGCTTAGCCGTAACGGCTCAAATCGGTGTGTCAAGGTCTTAAACTTTTTTTTTTTTTCATAAATATATTAATTTAAAAGAAAAACCATTATTGTAATAATATTTAATTTACAAATGAATGTTCTCTCACGATTCTGTTTAAAAAGTTGATTTTTGAAATACAGCAAATTTCAGCCATTTTTTCACTTTAGGAGCTGTCTTAAAATTTTTTACCAAGATCCTAATGCATACACTATTTTTTTCCAAGTTTCTACAATGTTCAAGTTTAACGAGAAAAAATTTCAAGTCGATCCATACAAAACTGTTCGAGCCACATAAGAAAAATGCATATTTTTAATCAGTTATAAATAACTAGTTTTTTAAAATTTTAATCAATTTTATGCCTAAACCTGTTATTTTTTTTCTAATATAAGGGACAAAAATTATGAAATAACTCAACTTTTTTCTATTTTTAACTTATTTAATACAAATTACATAGAAAACTTAAAGGATTTCATGAAAATTTACAATTTTTTATGGTAATAATTGAACTGTTTAACGAGAAGAAAAACGTAAAATTTTTAAATTAATTATACATAAAAAAAACTATCATCATAATCATATCAAAGAACACAAATAAATCATTTAAATAACACTACATTGAATTTTTTTATCCGAGAATTCTAATATTTTGTTGCTCCTCCTTTGGCTTTATAGCAAGCTGCGACTCTTCGGACCATCGACTTTGCAAGGTCTAAACAATAACTGCAACATAAACTTTGCCAAGCAGCAGCTATTTCTACTTTCAAATCATTGAGATTTCTTAAATCTTTGTTTTGAATTATACGTTCTACTTGATCCCAAGCATTCTCAATAATATTTAAATCCGGCGAGCGAGCTGGCCATTTTAGCAAAGGTATTTTATTATCAGACAGCCACAGCAAACTTTTCTTTGAAGTATGGCACGGAGCATTATCTTGTTGGAACAGCCAATTTTTGCGCCTTCCAAAAAGTTTTTTTTTTTGAAGGAATCATAGTGTTATCGAGAATGTTAATGTTTTTGTCGCTATTGACTGTGCCTTCTACAAAATAAAGTTCACCTGTTCCTTTTCCTGAAAGACAGCCCCAAATCATCACAGACCCGCCGCCATTCTGAACTTTTGCGGCAAGACAGTCTTGATTATATTTTTGATCTGCGGTACGTCTTACTCTTCTCGGCCGATTGGAGAACAGTTGAAATGAAGATTCATCACTAAATAAAACAGTGTTCCACTTTTCTTCAGTCCAAGATAATTTGTCACGGCACTACTCATAGCGATCTTTACGATTTTTTTTAGTGAGAAGCGGCTTACGGACTGCCACGCAACTTTTCAAATTTTTATCAAGCATACGCCTGTTGACAGTTTGTCTGGATTTTACCACATTCACTTCATCTTTCAATTGATTTTTTAATTTATTAGCTGTAATTTTCCGGTCTCTTTTTACTTTGTTGATGATAATTCTGTCTACTCTGGCACTTGTTACACGAGGTCGACCCGACCGGCTTTTATTTTTGACGTTTGCTGTGTTTTGGTACGCGAAAATTGTATTCCGAACACAACATCTACTTACATTCAGAGTGAAATTACATGGGAGTCACCTTGGCTGACCTTTGGCACTTTGGCATTGCGCGAAATTTAAAATTTGAATCATTGATTAATTTAAAAAATTTGTTTCAATTACTGTATAAGAAAAAAATGGTTTTTTTAGTTAAACACAAACAGTAATTAAATGATTATGCATGATGCAGAGTAAATATTCACGCTAAACTCACTAATACTGTAATTTCAGCAACATAACCTAAAATCAAGATTATCTCAGGTTATGTTACTGGGATTCCCAGCTCAATTATTCCAATACTAATTATTTATTTGTGTAACATGAAACATTACTTTAGTATATTTATTACGATTTACGAATATTAAAACATTTAATAACTAATTTTTACCTTTAATTAATTAAAAAAAAATTTTTTATAAAATAAAAAATTGAGTTTTGAAAGTTCGCGCGGCCACTTGAGCTTTGGCTGGCCAAAAAATATCCCATGTAATTTCACCCTCAGAGTTTTTGAAATCTCTGTTAGATTTTTTTTAACTTTAAACAAACCAATAATTTGCCATTTTACTGATTCTGACACTGCTTTTTTCCCCATGTTAATCTTAACCGATAAAATTACAAAATTTAAAACAAATGTATCTATATAATTTCTAACTTTATCATGTAGATGGCGCTAAACGTTAAATAATTTGAACATAACATTCCAAGAAGTCAGTTCGAGATATGTCAAGCTCAAACAACTAATTTATTTAAAAAACCACGTTAAAAATCAAATTGTCCGTTCTATTAATTTAATCGAATAAATTAATTTAAAAATTTTACGTTTTTCTTCTCGTTAAACAGTTCAATTATTACCATAAAAAATTGTAAATTTTCATGAAATCCTTTAAGTTTTCTATGTAATTTGTATTAAATAAGTTAAAAATAGAAAAAAGTTGAGTTATTTCATAATTTTTGTCCCTTATATTAGAAAAAAAATAACAGGTTTAGGCATAAAATTGATTAAAATTTTAAAAAACTAGTTATTTATAACTGATTAAAAATATGCATTTTTCTTATGTGGCTCGAACAGTTTTGTATGGATCGACTTGAAATTTTTTCTGGTTAAACTTGAACATTGTAGAAACTTGGAAAAAAATAGTGTATGCATTAGGATCTTGGTAAAAAATTTTAAGACAGCTCCTAAAGTGAAAAAATGGCTGAAATTTGCTGTATTTCAAAAATCAACTTTTTAAACAGAATCGTGAGAGAACATTCATTTGTAAATTAAATATTATTACAATAATGGTTTTTCTTTTAAATTAATATATTTATGAAAAAAAAAAAAAAGTTTAAGACCTTTACACACCGATTTGAGCCGTTACGGCTAAGCGCAAACTCAAATTCGACAGATGTGTATAGTGAAATTTGGGGGTGTCTTAAACTTTTGAGCAGTACTGTAGTTTCACTCAGCGCGCAAGCGCGCTCAAATTTTAATGCGCATCAAATTTTTAATCTTGAAAGTAAATAAATGATAATTTCTACTTTCAATTTCAAAAAAAGGAAGTTAAGAAAAAAAATTTTCGAGCGTTTTTCAACTATCCTGTGACTAGTCTGTCTCAGCACGCAAGCGCGCGCAATAGTATTACATTGTCTAAAACGAATTTTGGCGAAGCTTCATCTAAATTAATCTACAATAAGTTATATATGCCCTTTACCTTGGCCGTTACGTTCAAGAGTTCATTTAAACTTTCGTGGTTATAAATTCATTGGTTTTGTTTATATACAAATAATTATTATTTTCATGATTTTAATCGGATAATTTCGAACACTTGATTAAACAATTATTTTTATTAAATCTTTTTTCTTTTAATTGAATTTTAATATAAAAATTGAAAATAAAAATTCAAATTTTAAATTTTGTTCTTGAACCAATTACATCACGAATAAAATGCTGACATTCTTTTTGGGTCCTCTCTTTTATCTTGCGATTAATTAATGATAATAACACTTAATTCATCATATACACGGTGATTCACCGGGAATGACGAGGAGAAAAAATGTAGATTCCTAAAATTTTTCCGATTCCAAAAATAATAGTATTAATAATTTTTTATTAATAGGTTCAAAAGTTATTAAGGATTTAAAAAGTCCCTTCAGATTCAAAAATTTTATTCCGAAAGGGTAGTGGATATAGTAACTTGGATTGTTTTAATTGATATACTTTTTGCAAAAACAAAAGCCCGTGGATAACCTTACACGACACGCGAAAGCACGTGGGTTTGTTTTCATTCAAAACAATGAAGGTTATATGATGTAGCAGGAACTTTTCACGCATTATCAGCGCGAGGTTCAGAGCGTTTCTTTCGAAGCATTGAGTTCAGGCCCGCTGGGGTTACGTTTGAAAAACGTGAAAGCGCAAGAAGTAAAAGAACGATAAAAATCTTTAAATATCGTTCAATGTATGTTTTCAATTTTACTTACGAAAAATTAATTATTATTTTTAAAAAATATAGAATAAAATAAAGAAGCATCATCAAGTACTTAGCCAAGTCAAAAGAATTAAAATTTCATTTTTTTTAAGAAGACGTTGACTTTTAACTAATAAGTCTTTTAAAATATTTTAAATGAAAAAAAAAATTATTTCAGGCCAGACCAAGCCTTTTCTCAATATTTTTTATTTCTAGCGTAAACTTTTTAAGCATGAGGTAAGTAGTTTTTAATCAGAAAAATTAATGTAAATACATAACTTGTGTTCGAAAATTGTTATTGCTTTGTGAAAGTTGAAATATTACTGAGACAAGTATAGGATTGCATTGCTTTCAATCAGAAATCATGATTAAGTAACTCTGAATCTTTTGAAACAAATACTTATAAGATCAATTTTCATTAAATAAAAAAAAAATAGTAATAATAATAATTTTTCACAACAATCATAAGATAAGTTAATGAATAATCATGTATGAGCAAACTAATATTTTCAAAGAAATTTGGTTCCAAATAATTTCAACAGTTAATTTGATAAAATTTATTCAAATACTTTTGCTGAACATTCAGCAAGAAAATTAACTTTTTGAAGACGTTTCTTAACGAAATTAAGAAGAGTTATTTGAAATTTTAATTTTTTTAAATCTTTAGAAGTAAATGCCAGGAGTATATGTACACATGATATTTATTTTGATTTCGTTAATTTTTTAAACAATTACAGATGAAGAAACACTTAAATATTTATAATAATAGCTAAAAAGAACAGTAGTTTAATGAAATAAAATGGTTTTAAATAATTGAATGATATCAAATTTTTACGAGTAAAAAGTATTCATGCAAATTTTATTTAAAAAATTTTTTTTAAAGTATCTTTGAGCTCTAGATACTTTTTATAAAGTTAAATTTTGATTAAAACATATTTGATCAATCTGAAACTGTCAACCTGTCTCAAGATAGGTTTACCTGGCTCAAAAACGATACAACTTTTTTTTAAGAATTCTTGCTTGATAGAAAGTTATTTTAATCAAAAAAATCTTTTGTCATTTGATTAGCATCTCTCAGAGTCAAAATTGAACTGTTCGTCTTGACCAGAAATGAGTGATCAGATACAGAAAAAAATCTAGCTTGATTTTTTCGTAATTTTGAATCTGAATTGAGCCCTCCGAGTCAAAAAAATCATTCTCTAATAAAATAGCAAATATTCAAGTCAATCTCAAACAGTCAACCCGTCTCAGGATAGGTATTCCGGGCTCAAAAAGCATCGAGCTTTTTTATTAAGAATTCTTGCTTGACCGAAAGTCATTTTAATCAAAAAAATCTTTTGTCATTTGATCAGCATCTCTCAGAGCCAAAATTGAACTGCTCGTCTTGACCAGAAATGAGTGATCAGATACAGAAAAAAATCTAGCTTGATTTTTTCGTAATTTTGAATCTGAATGGAGCCCTCCGAGTCAAAAAAATCATTCTCTAATAAAATAGCAAATATTCAAGTCAATCTCAAACAGTCAACCCGTCTCAGGATAGGTATTCCGGGCTCAAAAAGCATCGAGCTTATTTTTTAAGAATTCTTGCTTGACCGAAAGTCATTTTAATCAAAAAAATTTTTTGTCATTTGATGAGCATCTCTTAGAGTCAAAATTCAACTGCTCGGCCCGACCTGAAATGAGTGATAAAATACCGAAAAATATCGAGCTCGATTTTTTCGTGATTTCGTATCCGAATGGAGATTTCCGAGTCAAAAAAATCATTTTCCAATAATATAGAAAATATTTGGGTCGATCTACAACAGTCAACCTGTCGGAGGTTAGGTTTTCCGGGCTCAAATAGCATAAAAATTTTTATTCAAGAATTTTTGCCTGATTAAAAGGCATTTGAATCAAAAAAATCAAAACGTCCCGACCTGAAATAAATGATCCGACACCGAAAAAAATCTAGCTCGTTTTTTTCGTAATTTTGGACCAAAATGAAGTTCTCTGAATAAAAAAAGTCATTAGTGAAGAAAATAGCAAATATTTGGGTCGATCTACAACAGTCAACCTGTCGGAGGTTAGGTTTTCCGGGCTCAAATAGGATATAAATTTTTATTCAAGAATTTTTGCCTGATTAAAAGGCACTTGAATCAAAAAAATCTTTTGTCATTTGATTATCATCTCTCAGAGTCAAAATTCAATTACTCGGCCAGACCTGAAATGAGTGATGAATTACCTAAAAAAATCGAGCTCGATTTTTTCGTAATTTCGAATCCAAATGGAGATCTCCGAGTCAAAAAAATCATTTTCCATTAAAATAGCAAATATTTGGGTCAACTCTACTACAGTCAACCTGCCGCAGGTTAAGTTTTCCGGGCTCAAAAAGGATCTAGCTTTTTTTAAGAATTTTTGCTCGACCTGAAATAAGTGATAATATACCTAAAAAAATCGAGCTCGATTTTTTCGTAATTTCGAATCCAAATGGAGATCTCCGAGTCAAAATAATCATTTTCCATTAAAATAGCAAATATTTGGGTCAACTCTACTACAGTCAACCTGCCGCAGGTTAAGTTTTCCGGGCTCAAAAAGGATCTAGCTTTTTTTAAGAATTTTTGCTCGACCTGAAATAAGTGATAATATACCGAAAAAAATCTAGCTCAATTTTTTCGTAATTTTGAATCCGAATAGAGAGCTCCGAGTCAAAAAAATCTATTTCCAATAAAATAGCAAACCATTGGGTCAACTCTACTACAGTCGACCTGTCGCAGGTTAGGTTTTCCGGGCTCAAAGAGGATCTAATCTTTTTATAAAGAATTCTTGCTTGACAGAAAGTCATTTCAATCAAAAAAATCTTTTGTCATCTGATGAGCATCTCTCAGAGCCTAAATTGAACTGCTCGTCTTGACCAGAAATGAGTGATCCGATACCGAAAAATATGTAGCTTGTTTTTTTTATAGTTTTAAACTCAAATGGAGGCCTCTGAGTCAAAAAAATCATTTGTCAACTGAATACAAAATATTTACGTCAAACTCAAACAGTCAACCTGTCTCAGGTTTGGTATTCTAGGCTCAAAAAGGATTTAGCTTTTTTTACAAGAATTCTTGCTTGATTAAAAGGCATTTGGATCAAAAAAATCTTTTGTCATTTAATAAGCATCTCTTGGAGTCAATATTTAACTGCTCGGCCCGACCTAAAATAGGTGATGTACCTAAAATAGGTGATCCGTTACCAAAGAAAATCTAGCTTGAGTTTTTCGTAATTTTGAATCAGAATGGAGCCCTCCGAGTCGAAAAAATCATTTTCTAATAAAATAGCAAATATTCAAGTCAATCTCAAACAGTCAACCTGTCTCAGGTGAGGTATCAAGGTGAGGGCTCAAAAAGGGTCTAGCTTTTTTTTTTAAGAATTCTTGCTTGACCGAAAGTCATTTTAATCAAAAAAATCTTTTGTCATTTGATGAGCATCTCTCAGAGCCAAAAATTGAACTGGTCGGCCCGACCTGAAATAAGTGAGGCGATACCGAAAGAAATCTAGCTTCATTTTTTTATAATTTTAAACTTAAATGGATGCCTCCGAGTCAATAAAATCATTTGCCAACTGAATACCAAATATTTTAGTCAAATTCAAACAGTCAACCAGTCGCAGGTTAGGTTTTCCGGGCTCAAATAGGATCTAAATTTTTTTTCAAGAATTCTTGCTTGATTAAAAGGCATTTGAATCAAAAAAATCTTTTGTCATTCAATAAGCATCTCTCAGAGTCAAAATTCAACTGCTCAGCCCGACCAGACATGGATGTTCCGACACCAAAAAAAACTAGCTCGATTTTTTCGTTATTTTGAATCCAAATGGAGCCCTCCGAGTCAAAAAAATCATTTCCAATAAAATAGCAAATATTTGGGTTGATCTCAAACAGTCAACCTGTCTCAGGTTAGGTTTTCAGGACTCAAATAGGATCTAACTTTTTTTCAAGAATTCTCACTTTATTATACGGCGTTTTAATCAAAAAAATCTTTTGTCATTTGATCAGCATCTCTCAGAGTCGAAATTCAGTTTTTCCGACCCCAAATATC
The DNA here is from genome assembly GCA_038277355.1 of Encarsia formosa. NCBI lineage: Eukaryota > Metazoa > Arthropoda > Insecta > Hymenoptera > Aphelinidae > Encarsia > Encarsia formosa. The sequence goes on from CM076185.1 coordinate 62,313,920, forward strand.
AAACTTATATTGGCACGTGCTGTAACCATTGTGAACTGTGGTTAGAATGGCTCTGGCTTCATGCCTAATCCAAAAGTAAATACAATTCCACCTGGAAATTTTTTAAAATTTCATGAAAATTTATAAAAAATACGTCAGCCAGGTCCCTAGCAAGGCGTCAGTTTTTCCGACCTTAAAGATGCAACTTATATTGGCACGTGCTGTTAATGTTGTGAACTGTGGTTAGAATGGCTCTGGCTTCATGCCTAATCCAAAAGTAAATACAATTCCACCTGGAAATTTTTTAAAATTTCACGGAAATTCATGAAAAACACGTCAGAGAGGTCACTAGCAAGGCGTCAGTTTTTCCAACCTTAAAGATCAAACTGATATCGGCACGTGCTGATACCATCGTGAACTGTATTTAGAATGGCTCTGGCTTCATGCCTAATCCAAAAGTAAATACAACTCCACCTGGAAATCTTTTAAGATTTCATGAAAATTTATAAAAAACACGTCAGCGAGGTCCTTAGCAAGGCGTCAATTTATCGACCTCAAAGATCAAACTTATATTGGCACGTGCTGTTACCATTGTGAACTGTGATTAGAATTGCTCTGGCTTTATGCCTAATCCAAAAGTAAATGTAATTCCACCTGGAAATTTTTTAAAAAATCATGAAAATTCATAAAAAATACGTCAGCCAGGTCCCTAGCAAGGCGTCAGTTTTTCCGACCTTAAAGATGAAACTTATATTGGCACGTGCTGTTAATGTTGTGAACTGTGGTTAGAATGGCTCTGGCTTCATGCCTAATCCAAAAGTGAATACAATTCCACCTGGAAATTTTTTAAAATTTCACGGAAATTCAAAAAAAGAACGTCAGCGAGGTCCTTAGCAAGGTGTCAGTTTTTCCGACCTCAAAGATCAAACTTAAATTGGCACGCGCGGTTACCATTGTGAACTGTGATTAGAATGGCTCTGTCTTCATGCCTAATCCAAAAGTAAATACAATTCCACCTGGAAATTTTTTAAAATTTCACGGAAATTCATAAAAAACACGTGAGAGAGGTCCCTAGCAAGGCGTCAGTTTTTCCGACCTTAAAGATCAAACTGATATCGGCACGTGCTGATACCATCGTTAGCTGTAGTAAGAATAGCTATAGCTTCGGCCCCAACGTTGAATCAAATTTATTCAACCTAGAGCTTTTTTTAAATTCTATGAAAATTCATATATAACATATAAGAAGGGTCCCTGGCAAGGCGTCAGTTTTTCTGACCTCAATAATCAAACTGATATCGGGACGTGCTGATAACATTGTTAACTGTAGTTAGAATATTTATGGCTTAGTTCCTAACGTTTTAGAAAAACCTATTAAACCAAGAGCTTTTTTAAATATCTAAGAAAATTCGTAAATTACATATTAGAAGGGTCCCTGGCAAGGCGTCAGTTTTTCCGACCTCAAAGATTAACTGATATCAGCACGTGCTGTTATCATTGTGAACTGTGATTAGAATTGCTCTGGCTTTATGCCTAATCCAAAAGTAAATGTGATTCCACCTGGAAATTTTTTAAAATATCATGAAAACTCATAAAAAATACGTCAGCCAGGTCCCAAGCGAGGCGTCAGTTTTTCCGACCTTAAAGATGTAACTTATATTGGCACGTGCCGTTAATGTTGTGAACTGTGGTTAGAATGGCTCTGGCTTTATGCCTAATCCAAAAGTAAATGTAATTCCACCTGGAAATTTTTAAAAAAATCATGAATATTCATAAAAAATACGTCAGCCAGGTCCCTAGCAAGGCGTCAGTTTTTCCGACCTTAAAGATGCAACTTATATTGGCACGTGCTGTTAATGTTGTGAACTGTGGTTAGAATGGCTCTGGCTTCATGGCTAATCCAAAAGTAAAAACTATTCCACCTGGAAATTTTTTAAAATTTCATGGAAATTCATAAAAAACAAGTCAGAGAGGTCCCTAGCAAGGCGTCAGTTTTTTCAACCTTAAAGATCAAACTGATATCGGCACGTGCTGATACCATCGTGAACTGTATTTAGAATGGCTCTGGCTTCATGCCTAATCCAAAAGTAAATACAACTCCACCTGGAAATCTTTTAAGATTTCATGAAAATTCATAAAAAGAACGTCAGCGAGTAGCCTAGCAAGGCGTCAGTTTTTCCGACCCTAAAGATCAAACTGATATCGGCACGTGCTGATACCATCGTGAACTGTAGTTAGAATGTCTCTGGCTTCATGCCTAATCCAAAAGTAAATACAATTCCACCTGGAAATTTTTTAAAATTTCACGGAAATTCATAAAAAACACGTAGCGAGGTCCTTAGCAAGGCGTCAATTTATCGACCTCAAAGATTAACTGATATCAGCACGTGCTGTTATCATTGTGAATTGTGATAAGAATTGCTCTGGCTTTATGCCTAATCCAAAAGTAAATGTGATTCCACCTGGAAATTTTTTAAAATATCATGAAAACTCATAAAAAATACGTCAGCCAGGTCCCAAGCGAGGCGTCAGTTTTTCCGACCTTAAAGATGTAACTTATATTGGCACGTGCCGTTAATGTTGTGAACTGTGGTTAGAATGGCTCTGGCTTCATGCCTTATCCAAAAGTAAATACAATTCCACCTGGAAATTTTTTAAATTTCATGAAAATTCATAAAAAACACGTCAGCGAGGTCCTTAGCAAGGCGTTAGTTTTTCCAACCTTAAAGATCAAACTGATATCGGCACGTGCTGATACCATCGTGAACTGTATTTAGAATGGCTCCGGCTTCATGCCTAATCCAAAAGTAAATACAACTCCACCTGGAGATCTTTTAAGATTTCATGAAAATTCTTAAAAAGAACGACAGCGAGGTGCCTCGCAAGGCGTCAGTTTTTCCGACCCTAAAGATCAAACTGATATCGGCACGTGCTGATACCATCGTGAACTGTATTTAGAATGGCTTTGGCTTCGTGCCTAATCCAAAAGTAAATACAACTCCACCTGGAAATTTTTTAAAATTTCACGGAAATTCATAAAAAACACGTGAGAGAGGTCCCTAGCAAGGCGTCAGTTTTTCCGACCTTAAAGATCAAACTGATATCGGCACGTGCTGATACCATCGTTAGCTGTAGTAAGAATAGCTATAGCTTCGGCCCCAACGTTAAATCAAATTTATTCAACCTAGAGCTTTTTTTAAATTCTATGAAAATTCATAAATAACATTTAAGAAGGGTCCCTGGCAAGGCGTCAGTTTTTCTGACCTCAATTATCAAACTCATATCGGGACGTGCTGATAACATTGTTAACTGTAGTTAGAATATTTATGGCTTAGTTCCTAACGTTTTAGAAAAACCTATTCAACCAAGAGCTTTTTTCAAATTCTAAGAAAATTCGTAAATGACATATTAGAAGGGTCCCTGGCAAGGCGTCAGTTTTTCCGACCTCAAAGATTAACTGATATCAGCACGTGCTGTTACCATTGTGAACTGTGGTTAGAATGGCTCTGGCCTTACGCCTAATCCAAAAGTAAATGTAATTCCGCCTGGAAATTTTTAAAAAAATCATGAAAATACATAAAAAATACGTCAGCCAGGTCCCTAGCAAGGCGTCAGTTTTTCCGACCTTAAAGATGCAACTTATATTGGCACGTGCTGTTAATGTTGTGAACTGTGGTTAGAATGGCTCTGGCTTCATGCCTAATCCAAAAGTAAATACAATTCTACCTGGAAATTTTTTAAAATTTCACGGAAATTTTAAAAAATTCATTAAAAACACGTCAGAGAGGTCCCTAGCAAGGCGTCAGTTTTTCCGACCTTAAAGATCAAACTGATATCGGCACGTGCTGATACCATCGTGAACTGTAGTTAGAATGGCTCTGGCTTCATGCCTAATCCAAAAGTAAATACAACTCCACCTGGAAATCTTTTAAGATTTCATGAAAATTTATAAAAAATACGTCAGCGAGGTCCCTAGCAAGGCGTCAGTTTTTCCGACCCTAAAGATAAACTGATATCGGCACGTGCTGTTACCATTGTGAACTGTGGTTAGAATGGCTCTGGCTTTATGCCTAATCCAAAAGTAAATGTAATTTCACCTGGAAATTTAAAAAAAAATCATGAATATTCATAAAAAATACGTCAGCCAGGTCCCTAGCAAGGCGTCAGTTTTTCCGACCTTAAAGATGCAACTTGTATTGGCACGTGCTGTTAATGTTGTGAACTGTGGTTAGAATGGCTCTGGCTTCATGGCTAATCCAAAAGTAAAAACTATTCCACCTGGAAATTTTTTAAAATTTCATGGAAATTCATAAAAAACACGTCAGAGAGGTCCCTAGCAAGGCGTCAGTTTTTCCAACCTTAAAGATCAAACTGATATCGGCACGTGCTGATACCATCGTGAACTGTATTTAGAATGGCTCTGGCTTCATGCCTAATCCAAAAGTAAATACAATTCCACCTGGAAATTTTTTAAATTTCATGAAAATTCATAAAAAACACGTCAGCGAGGTCCTTAGCAAGGCGTCAGTTTTTCCGACCTTAAAGATGCAACTTATATTGGCACGTGCTGTTAATGTTGTGAACTGTGGTTAGAATGGCTCTGGCTTCATGGCTAATCCAAAAGTAAAAACTATTCCACCTGGAAATTTTTTAAAATTTCATGGAAATTCATAAAAAACAAGTCAGAGAGGTCCCTAGCAAGGCGTCAGTTTTTCCAACCTTAAAGATCAAACTGATATCGGCACGTGCTGATACCATCGTGAACTGTATTTAGAATGGCTCTGGCTTCATGCCTAATCCAAAAGTAAATACAACTCCACCTGGAAATCTTTTAAGATTTCATGAAAATTCATAAAAAGAACGTCAGCGAGTAGCCTAGCAAGGCGTCAGTTTTTCCGACCCCAAAGATCAAACTGATATCGGCACGTGCTGATACCATCGTGAACTGTAGTTAGAATGTCTCTGGCTTCATGCCTAATCCAAAAGTAAATACAATTCCACCTGGAAATTTTTTAAAATTTCACGGAAATTCATAAAAAACACGTAGTGAGGTCCTTAGCAAGGCGTCAATTTATCGACCTCAAAGATTAACTGATATCAGCACGTGCTGTTATCATTGTGAATTGTGATTAGAATTGCTCTGGCTTTATGCCTAATCCAAAAGTAAATGTGATTCCACCTGGAAATTTTTTAAAATATCATGAAAACTCATAAAAAATACGTCAGCCAGGTCCCAAACGAGGCGTCAGTTTTTCCGACCTTAAAGATGTAACTTATATTGGCACGTGCCGTTAATGTTGTGAACTGTGGTTAGAATGGCTCTGGCTTCATGCCTTATCCAAAATTAAATACAATTCTACCTGGAAATTTTTTAATATTTCATGGAAATTCATAAAAAATACGTCAGAGAGGTCCCTAGCAAGGCGTTAGTTTTTCCAACCTTAAAGATCAAACTGATATCGGCACGTGCTGATACCATCGTGAACTGTATTTAGAATGGCTCCGGCTTCTTGCCTAATCCAAAAGTAAATACAACTCCACCTGGAGATCTTTTAAGATTTCATGAAAATTCTTAAAAAGAACGACAGCGAGGTGCCTCGCAAGGCGTCAGTTTTTCCGACCCTAAAGATCAAACTGATATCGGCACGTGCTGATACCATCGTGAACTGTATTTAGAATGGCTTTGGCTTCGTGCCTAATCCAAAAGTAAATACAACTCCACCTGGAAATTTTTTAAGATTTCATGAAAATTCATAAAAAGAACGTCAGCGAGGTGCCTAGCAAGGCGTCAGTTTTTCCGACCCTAAAGATCAAACTGATATCGGCACGTGCTGATACCATCGTGAACTGTAGTTAGAATGTCTCTGGCTTCATGCCTAATCCAAAAGTAAATACAACTCCACCTGGAAATTTTTTAAGATTTCATGAAAATTCATAAAAAGAACGTCAGCGAGGTGCCTAGCAAGGCGTCAGTTTTTCCGACCCTAAAGATCAAACTGATATCGGCACGTGCTGATACCATCGTGAACTGTAGTTAGAATGTCTCTGGCTTCATGCCTAATCCAAAAGTAAATACAATTCCACCTGGAAATTTTTTAAAATTTCACGGAAATTCATAAAAAACACGTGAGAGAGGTCCCTAGCAAGGCGTCAGTTTTTCCGACCTTAAAGATCAAACTGATATCGGCACGTGCTGATACCATCGTTAGCTGTAGTAAGAATAGCTATAGCTTCGGCCCTAACGTTAAATCAAATTTATTCAACCTAGAGCTTTTTTTAAATTCTATGAAAATTCATATACAACATATAAGAAGGGTCCCTGGCAAGGCGTCAGTTTTTCTGACCTCAATAATCAAACTGATATCGGGACGTGCTGATAACATTGTTAACTGTAGTTAGAATATTTATGGCTTAGTTCCTAACGTTTTAGAAAAACCTATTCAACCAAGAGCTTTTTTAAATATCTAAGAAAATTCGTAAATTACATATTAGAAGGGTCCCTGGCAAGGCGTCAGTTTTTCCGACCTCAAAGATTAACTGATATCAGCACGTGCTGTTATCATTGTGAACTGTGATTAGAATTGCTCTGGCTTTATGCCTAATCCAAAAGTAAATGTGATTCCACCTGGAAATTTTTTAAAATATCATGAATATTCTTAAAAAATACGTCAGCCAGGTCCCTAGCAAGGCGTCAGTTTTTCCGACCTTAAAGATGCAACTTATATTGGCATGTGCTGTTAATGTTGTGAACTGTGGTTAGAATGGCTCTGGCTTCATGGCTAATCCAAAAGTAAAAACTATTCCACCTGGAAATTTTTTAAAATTTCATGGAAATTCATAAAAAACACGTCAGAGAGGTCCCTAGCAAGGCGTCAGTTTTTCCAACCTTAAAGATCAAACTGATATCGGCACGTGCTGATTATATCGTGAACTGTATTTAGAATGGCTCTGGCTTCATGCCTTATCCAAAAGTAAATACAACTCCACCTGGAAATCTTTTAAGATTTCACGGAAATTCATAAAAAACACGTCAGCGAGGTCCTTAGCAAGGCGTCAATTTATCGATCTCAAAGATTAACTGATATCAGCACGTGCTGTTATCATTGTGAATCGTGATGAGAATTGCTCTGGCTTTATGCCTAATCCAAAAGTAAATGTGATTCCACCTAAAAATTTTTTAAAATATCATGAAAACTCATAAAAAATACGTCAGCCAGGTCCCAAGCGAGGCGTCAGTTTTTCCGACCTTAAAGATGTAACTTATATTGGCACGTGCCGTTAATATTGTGAACTGTGGTTAGAATGGCTCTGGCTTCATGCCTTATCCAAAAGTAAATACAATTCCACCTGGAAATTTTTTAAATTTCATGAAAATTCATAAAAAACACGTCAGCGAGGTCCTTAGCAAGGCGTCAATTTACCGACCTCAAAGATCAAACTTATATTGGCACGTGCTGCTACCATTGTGAACTGTGATTAGAATTGCTCTGGCTTTATGCCTTATCCAAAAGTAAATACAATTCTACCTGGAAATTTTTTAATATTTCATGGAAATTCATAAAAAACATGTCAGAGAGGTCCTTAGCAAGGCGTCAATTTACCGACCTCAAAGATCAAACTTATATTGGCACATGCTGTTACCATTGTGAACTGTGATTAGAATTGCTCTGGCTTTATGCCTAATCCAAAAGTAAATGTAATTCCACCTGGAAATTTTTTGATAAATCATGAAAATTCATAAAAAATACGTCAGCCAGGTCCCTAGCAAGGCGTCAGTTTTTCCGACCTTAAAGATGCAACTTATATTGGCACGTGCTGTTAATGTTGTGAACTGTGGTTAGAATGGCTCTGGCTTCATGCCTAATCCAAAAGTAAATACAATTCCACCAGGAAATTTTTTTAAATTTCATGGAAATTCATAAAAAACACGTCATCGAGGTCCCTAGCAAGGCGTCAGTTTTTCCGACCCTAAAGATAAACTGATATCGGCACTTGCTGATACCATCGTGAACTATAGTTAAAACGGCTCTAGCTTCATGCCTAATCCAAAAGTTAATACAACTCCACCTGGAAATCTTTTGAGATTTCATGAAAATTCATAAAAAACACGTCAGAGAGGTCTCTAGCAAGGTGTCAGTTTTTCCGACCTTAAAGATCAAACTTTTATTAGCACGTGCTGTAACCATTGTGAACTGTGGTTAGAATGGCTCTTGCTTCATGCCTAGTCCAAAAGTAAATACAATTCCACCTGTAAATTTTTTAATATTTCACGGAAATTCATAAAAAACACGTCAGAAAGGTCCCTAGCAAGGCGTCAGTTTTTCCGACCTTAAAGATCAAACTGATATCGGCACGTGCTGATACCATCGTGAACTGTAGTTAGAATGTCTCTGGCTTCATGCCTAATCCAAAAGTAAATACAACTCCACCTGGAAATCTTTTAAGATTTCATGAAAATTCATAAAAAGAACGTCAGCGAGGTCCCTAGCAAGGCGTCAGTTTTTCCGACCTTAAAGATCAAACTGATATCGGCACGTGCTGATACCATCGTGAACTGTAGTTAGAATGTCTCTGGCTTCATGCCTAATCCAAAAGTAAATACAATTCCACCTGGAAATTTTTTAAAATTTCACGGAAATTCATAAAAAACACGTGAGAGAGGTCCCTAGCAAGGCGTCAGTTTTTCCGACCTTAAAGATCAATCTGATATCGGCACGTGCTGATACCATCGTTAGCTGTAGTAAGAATAGCTATAGCTTCGGCCCTAACGTTAAATCAAATTTATTCAACCTAGAGCTTTTTTTAAATTCTATGAAAATTCATAAATAACATATAAGAAGGGTCCCTGGCAAGGCGTCAGTTTTTCTGACCTCAATAATCAAACTGATATCGGGACGTGCTGATAACATTGTTAACTGTAGTTAGAATATTTATGGCTTAGTTCCTAACGTTTTAGAAAAACCTATTCAACCAAGAGCTTTTTTAAAATTCTAAGACAATTCGTAAATTACATATTAGAAGGGTCCCTGGCAAGGCGTCAGTTTTTCCGACCTCAAAGATAAACTGATATCAGCACGTGCTGTTATCATTGTGAACTGTGATTAGAATTGCTCTGGCTTCATGCCTAATCCAAAAGTAAATGTAATTCCACCTGAAAATTTTTTAAAATATCATGAAAACTCATAAAAAACACGTCAGCGAGGTCCTTAGCAAAGCGTCAATTTATCGACCTTAAAGATCAAACTTATATTGGCACGTGCTGTTACCATTGTGAACTGTGATTAGAATTGCTCTGGCTTTATGCCTAATCCAAAAGTAAATGTAATTCCACCTGGAAATTTTTTAAAAAATCATGAAAATTCATAAAAAATACGTCAGCCAGGTCCCTAGCAAGGCGTCAGTTTTTCCGACCTTAAAGATGCAACTTATATTGGCACGTGCTGTTAATGTTGTGAACTGTGGTTAGAATGGCTCTGGCTTCATGCCTAATCCAAAAGTAAATACAATTCCACCAGGAAATTTTTTAAAATTTCACGGAAATTCATAAAAAGAACGTGCGAGGGAGTGAATCCCTCGTAAATTGTTTTTTTTTCTTACCTGGCAGTGTCACGTCACCTGGGAAAAAACAGTGAAATAATTAAATTGTTTGTTTACTTTCCCAGGTGATAACCATGCCACTTTCTCGCGCAGCAGAAGCCGACCACGTGGCGACGATCGCCGTCGGCTGGACGCTGCTGTTGCAGCAGCACGAGTACCCGGCGCGCGCACAACACATATACACACACACATGTTCACCACCCGGGAAGGCTCTCCCGGCCCAGGGCGCGCACGTACACACACATACACCACACACGGGTTTGATTTCTCTGTCGGGGAGTTTTCGGCGACGGAGGAGGTGCGCGGCGCGTGTCGGCAGACGACGCAACTGCGTCGCCAAGCGCGTGCGCGCACGCTCACCACAGTAGACACGGGCGTGAGTGAGATTTATTTTTTTTTTTGGTATTATGTACGTTGCGCGAACAATGTGTGCGTATGGGGGAGAGCGAGAGAGAGAGAGTATGTGCGCGAGAGATAGATCAACGCAGTGAGTGCCTCGTGTGCATTAAGTTTATTCTTTATTTTGGGTTTTCGCGCGTATTATAGGTGGCGTGGCGATCGCCACCGGAAGATTGTAGACGGTAGCGTGATTGGGTGTTGTGGCGTGAATGTGTATGATTGGTGGACAAATGACTGTTCCTCGAGTATGAATGAGGCTTAACTTGATTAATTTGTGTTGATTGGCGGAGAGTGTTTGGAGGGGATGGTGAAGAAGGAAGTCGAGTCAGAGAGACGCGGGGAGCGTCACTCTGTTCTCAGTAGCCGTAGAGTGAGGTAGTGTTTGAGAGTGTGATTTTTTTTCAGTTTCTTTGAGTAGACTTTTTCCTAAGTTCCCTTTTCCTAATTTTCTTTAGTTGAGTTGTAGACATTTTTTTTTATTATTTACAGCTAGGTACAAGAAGAACTCGAAGACTTGGGTTATTTCCTTCTTGCAATACCGAGAGTTGAAACCCCAGAGAGTAGCCATTTTGGGGCAATCAGAGAATTTTGGTCGAAATTTTTGTAACGTAAGGTTTTTGTTTTATTTTATTGGAAACTTTATAAAGCATGGTTTTTCCGGAAATTTTTGTACATGGCACGATAAATGAGAATTCTGTTCGGCTATTATTAAAAGTTAATTAAATTCGATAGAGTTTTTTTTTGTCTTGGCGCGGCGTCGTTACCCGCCATTTTGTAGACTATTTTCTAGTTCGTTTAATTCCTTTGTTCTCAAATTAAAATTTTATTTTTTTGCAATTGTAGACTTGATTCTTTTAAATTTTGTAGACAAGAATAAAAATCAAATTTAACCTAAAATTTTTTTGTAATAATTTATTTTCTCTTTCTCTAGCTCACCGACCGTTCCCGGAGGTTTTCTCTCCGTGGAAACCCTGACCCCAGATTAAGGAGTTTTCCCCGAGAGTTTTTGTGTGAGATTTTTCTTGTAACGGGAGGGCCCGGGAAACTCCGTTAATTATTTAAGGGAGGCCCTTTTCTTAAGAAATACCCCGTTACAAATGGCGCCCGAACATAATTTTTTTTGTTAATTTTTTTTTAAAAAATTAATCCACGGAGAGTTGGTGAGAGGAGAGGAAATATTTTATTTTTTTTTTCGGTTATTGCAAATTTTTCATTTTTTTTTAGTTTTGACTAGAGGTGTTTTTGTTTTTTTTTTCGAGAACAAAGGAACCTAGGAAATTTTTGGTAGACAGGCTAGGGACTTAGAATATTTCGGAAAGGTTGAACTTAGAAAAAATTTTTTCGGCGAGAGAACTTAGAATTTTTTTTTTTCTTCTTCATGAAAGTTGGACTTAGTAGAATTTTTCATAGGTGGAACATTGAAAAATTTCGAAAAGTTGGACTTAGGAAATTTTTCGGTGATAGGAATTAGATTTTTTTTTCTTTCGCGGAAGTTGGACTTAGTAGAATTTTTCATAGGTGGAACACTGAAAAATTTCGAAAAGTGAACTTAGAATTTTTCTTTTGGCAGTTGGACTGAGTAGAATTTTTCATAGGTGGAACATTGAAAAATTTCGAAAAGTTGGACTTAGAAAATTTTTCGGTGATAGAAATTAGAATTTTTTTTTCTTTCGCGGAAGTTGGACTTAGTAGAATTTTTCATAGGTGGAACATTGAAAAATTTCGAAAAGTTGGACTTAGAAAATTTCTCGGTGATAGAAATTAGAAAATTTTTTTTTCTTTCGCGACAGTTGGACTTAGTAGAATTTTCCAAGGTGGTACATAGGAAAATTTCGAAAGGTTGAACTTTAAACGGATGAGTGGGGATTTATGGAAATTAACAATTGGTGAAGGATATTTGGGGATATTTGGGAATATTTGTGGCAATAAAATAATTTAATTGTTGGCTAGTGTCCAACTGAAATATTTATTTTATTTTTTGGATTTTACCAGGTTTTAGGAAGATTTATTCGTAGTACAAAAGAGAAGAGCTTATAAAATAAAAATAACAGCTACTGAGAAACAGGTTCAAGAACATTGTAGACAGAAAATTTTTTTTGTTGTGAATTAAGAAAATTAGAGTCAGTGAAAATTTTCTTTCAGGTTCAAGAACATTGTAGACAGAAAATTTTTTTTGTTGTGAATTAAGAAAATTAGAGTCAGTGAAAATTTTCTTTCAGGTTCAAGAACATTGTAGACAGGAAATTTTTTTTTGTTGTGAATTAAGAAAATTAGAGTCAGTGAAAATTTTCTTTCAGGTTCAAGAACATTGTAGACAGAAATTTTTTTTTTGTGAATAAAGAAAATTAGAGTCAGTGAAAATTTTTTTTTCAGGTTCAAGAACATTGTAGACAGAAAAAATTTTTTTTTGTATAAATAAAATTAGAGTCAGTGAAAATTTTCTTTCAGGTTCAACACTATAGTAGACAGTGAAATTTTTTTTTTTCTTTTCAGGTTCAAGATTAAGTAGACATAAAAAATTTTTTTTTGGTTGTTTCTCAGATTTAAGATTAATTGTAGACAGTGAAAGGTAAGAAAGAAAGAGAAATGTATGTAGTGAGGACACAGGAACAGTCAGTAGTAAATGAGACACCTAACAATGAAGAACAAGAATCAAAGACAAGTTATTCAAATCCAGAGAACGATGGCGCAAGCAAGAAAATAAGTGAGACGGGTTTGAGGAAAAACATAATTCAACCACCTCTGGAAATGGAAAACTTGTTGATGTCTCCTTTACATGGTGTTCACTCGGCAGGGGAAAACAGTCAATTAGACTTACGTCTGAGAAAACAAGAAGTAGACACGAGTAGACAAATAGGAAGATTAATGGACCGAAAAAGAGAAAAGAGTCATGAGAGTGGAGATGCAAGTGATAGTAGGATAGAGCAACGAAGAAAACGGCTAGTCAAGAGAAGTTCTAAGAACAGAAAAGTAGAAGGAAGGCAGGAAGAAATGAAAAGACTGGAGAAAGAAAGAAAACTGGACAATGAAAGAGAACAAAACAGACAATACACAAGTAGTAGTAGCGATACAAACGACGATGAGATAACTAGACACCGTAGGAGTAGTAAGGTTCATTACAGTAAAAAGAATGAGCCGTCTCATCATCGTGAAGAACGTTATAGATCCTCATCGAGGGAAAACCACTACAAATCGAAACCAGGTCATAAGAGATATAAATCTACATCACGGGAAAGACGTCACGTCAACGTTAAATCTCGGGAACTCGATCACAGTTCTCTAGAAAGAAGAGATCGAAGATCGAGGTCCAAAGAACTACATCATGGACATTCACATGGTAGTAAACTACGAACTTCCATAACTCGACACAATCGTCACGGATCCCCATCTCGTAAGATAAGGGATTCATCGTCACGAGAAAGGAGTCATAGAAGAGTCAATAGTAGACTACGAGGCCATCGACACCGATCGTCTTCTTCATCGGAGGAACGTCGTCATGGGTCGTGGATCCGAGGCCATAGATGTAATAGAGAACATAGTAGACGTAGACGAAATTATCGTAGTAGATCCGGTTCGAGAGAGCATAGACATGTCTCAAGACGAAATCGCAGTATTTCATCATCAGACAGCCGATCACCAGTAAGACATCGTAGACACGGGTATACACAGTCTAGCAATATCAATTGTGTGAGAATATTAAAGGACTGGAATTTAAAATTCTCAGGGGATGAGGCGAAAGAAAACCCAGAACAGTTCCTAAACAAACTAGACAGGTGTAGACGGAATAGCAACATGTCGGACACTCAAATAATAAACGCAGTAGCGAGTGTAATGGAAGATCGTGCGTTAAGGTGGTACGATACGGCGATTTTGAAGATTAAAACGTGGCATGAGTTTAAAAAGTCGTTCCAGAGGAACTTTATTGGCCAATACTCACAGTATGAGGTTATGGATGAAATAAGGAATAGGACTCAAGGCAAAGGAGAAACGATCTCAAATTACATCACTTGTCTGGGCGTCCTATTTAAATACTTAAAACGCCCTCTGGAAGAAGACGAACAGATAGAGATAATAAGAAGAGGGTTGCAACCTGAATACAAATGGTACTTGGACAACAAAAGGGTAGACACGGTAGATGATTTGGAACACTACGGAAGAAAATATGAAAGACAGAGAGAGGATTGTGACAGATTTGTAGGACCACCAACCAAGGACAAATGCAGGATACCTATAGCGGCATTTACGAGCACAAAAAGCAAAGTGGCTGCAGTAAATGAAGTGGCGATGGTTAGTGGCGAAGGAAAGAATGCGAAAAAGAAAGATAAGAAGAGAAAAAGCATAGACAGTCCGACTCAAAGTCAGAAGAATGAAGTAGCAGGTATTCAGGTACAAAATAACCAGTTAAGTAACAACCGGTATAACCAACAAAACGGAAATAGACAACAACAAATGAGGCCACCACAACTAGGACCTCAAATACAGACACAACAAAATTCACAACATCAATCACGTCCACAAATACAACAACAACTAGACCAACAACCCCAGCAAGCTAGACAACAATTAGAACGAGAAAATAGACAAACTCAACAACAACAATCACGACAACAACAAACTCAAAGTGAAGGTAGACCAATGGGCAACTGTCGTAGTTGTGGTAGACCTGGTCATCGGATTTGGGAATGCCCAGATCTATGCTGCTATAAATGCAGACAGACTGGACATTTTGCAAATAGTTGCCCATTAAATGCCCAAGAAATAAGTTGTCAAGTTTGTGGAGCAAAGGGTGTTACAGTGAGAAACTGTGCAAATTGTTCAAAGTTGTTAGCCTTGCTGGGAAACGCCAAGGCGGGAGCGTAGGGTGGCCCAACACTCCCAAACAACAAACAAGGGCCACAATGACAGTAGACAACAATGATGAGGTAGACAGAAAGAAAGAGGTGGAACAACAGGTAGAGGAGATGATAGAGGAAGATTGGACGGATGAGGAACAAAGTGAGGAGGTGAAGGAGTATAAGGAAACAGAAAGTGAGAGTGGAGAGAGTGAAAAATGGGATGTGTGGAAAGTGGTAAGTGATTTTAAGACCAGGAAAACAGGAGCAATTCCTAAAAATAAAAGTGGGGTACATTTGAGGGAGGAACAAATAACACCAACGCAGAAAGAGAATAATCATGATAATAAAGTAACAGAAGCAAGAGTAGCCGAAAGTGAAAGGACCTGTGAAAATGCCAAAGAAAATGTAGACAAGGGTGTAGACATGAGTATTGGCAGTAGAGTAACGAGGTCAGGAGTAACTACAAGTGAAAAGTTTTGTGAAAATCCTACAGAAATCGTTTACAAGGAGGTAAACGAAAGTATTAGCGACAAAGTAGACAAGACAAAAGTAACTACAGGTGAAAAAGCTGGTGAAATTAGTGGTGAAATCGGCGTTGAGTGTAGACAAAAGGATGGAGGGGAAAATGTGGAAACGGGGAAGGAAGGTGATTTAGAGGTTAATGAGGAAGAGATAGGACAATTGATTGAAAGGTTGGCAAGTGGGGATAATATAAGCGATGAGCAACTAACACAGATAAATGTTGCAATGCAGAAATTTGTGGAACAAATCGACTGGTCTCCGAATCGAAGGTTTTACAAAGCCCCTACTGAAAGTGTGAGTGAACAAGCTGAAGGTTTTCAGACTAGTTCACGTCAAGGGGGGGGGTGGAACTGTGCGAAGCCCAGTTGAGGAAGTAGACGATGAAGTAAGTGGTTTAGTGAGAGATAACAGGTTTTTCTTCAAGGTCTTGTTGAATGGGAAACCATTCCAAGCCTTACACGACACTGGTGCCACGGTGTCTATTGTGGGGGAGTCGGTAGCTGAGCATTTTCGAGAGAAACTAAAACCTTGCGCTACAAGTCTCAAACAAGTGGGTAATGACTATCTCACAGTATTAGGCCAGTTAGATCTGATGATGAATATAGATGGCCGAGTCGAGAAGATTTCGCCCAGAGCGGTGAAAGGCATCTCTAACGACATAATACTGGGGCAAGACTTCATCCAAGCGTTTGAGATTTGTTGCGACTATGCGGATGGCTCGTGGAAAAGTGGTTCAAGTGGCATACGGCACCAGTTCACGAGGGCTGATGGAGAGTACGGGGTAACCTTAATGGCAGAATGTGCAGTGGTGAAGGAAACACCAGGAGAGGAAGGACTGATAGAAGACCTAGCCAAGGAAACTTTGCCTCAGAAAGGCGATGGAGATAGCAGGTTTTGCATCGACTGCAGAGATGTTAATAAGGTATCTCGCAAGGACGCGTATGCCTTACCCAGTGTAGACACGGTGTTAGACAATTTGCGGAAAGCCAGGTATATATGTAAGATAGACTTAAGACAGGCGTACTTCCAAATGCCCATAGATCCTGCGAGTCGCAGGTATATTTGTGTTTTCTTTTTTCTTTCAGGTATGTGTAGACTAACGTTGTGTCGTCTGGGTATTATTTTCTTTTATTTTATTTTTAGGTTAGGGATATCAGGTCGACGTAAAGTCCGTAAAGTAGTAGATTGTGTTGTCCTGTGTAGTCCGGGGAAGGTAAGAATCAAAATGAATTGTAGACTTATTCTTATTTTGTTGGTTGTAAAACTTGTTCACAGGATGGCGGAAGCAGTCAGCTCACCGGACGACTGGCCAGAGGAGCTCTCCAACATGTTCGCGGAGGACAACTACCACGACATGTTGGACGAGCTCGTGGCCGAAGAGTGTTTGGCCTCCTTACCGGCGGAGATGCGCCAGGCCCCCGAGGGTGAAGAAACCCCAAAACCAACGGTGATTGCCCCGCCAGGTGACCTACCAGTGGACCTCGGCCCCCTCTCCTTGGACGAGAGCAGGGAGGCTTCGTCGTTTAACGAAGCCCTCCATGGGGTGGAGGTTCTACTTCTACAGGAGGAGGATCAAGGACCATGGCAGGTCGTAGACGAGGTGGTCGCTGAAACGGGTGGGGGTTTCGACCCGTTAGCCGAGAGCCGCGCTGCCGAGGAAGAGCTCGTGGCTTACGAGCGGAGGAACGCGGGCCGGGTTTTGCCAGAAGGGGGTGAAACCATGGAGTTCGTGGAAGAGGCACCCCCGTCCAGCGGGCCCAACGACTCGCTCATTCCTTGGGACGAGATCCCGCACCAGGCCACTGTCTCACCGACGGTGACCAACGGAGTCCCGATGGTCTACGCGGGCCTCAATATCTACCCGGCAGGTTACGAGGACGACCTGAGGGAGGAGGCCCAACGAGAGGCGGAAGAGACGGCGCCACGAAGGAAGAAGAAGAAGAAGAAGAAGAAGAACAACCCCCGGCGACACCTCACACTAGATGATTACGTCTCGGGGGGGTCCTACCCTTCTCCCCGCCACTCTCCACCTCGCGCTCCTTCCCCAGCGACCCTACCTACCGTAGACGAGACCCCGACGACCACGACGATGACGGACGAACAGCCCCGGGTTCCCGTGGGGCAGGGGGCCGTCAAGCGTACCGTTCAAGGTTCGAGTCCGGTCGCTCCCGCGACCTCCGTGCTAGTTTCGACTGCTCCAGAGACCGCGGAGGTGACTAGGACTCCTACTCGGATGGACGTCGACGACCCACCCCCCAACGGGTGCCTACCTGTTTTTAATCGAGGCCTTCCAGCCAAGCTCGAGGGTCGATTGTTCGGGGGTCTGGCTATCGTGGCCACCGACCCCCACATAGACCCACCCCCCAATTGTTGTTTCGGGTGCTGGTCCCTGAGTCATGAGACTCGCCGCTGCCCCCGTTACCTGGTGAGGCCCTTCTGCGATAACTGCGGTCGCAGGGGTGTTCGGGTGGAGGAGTGCCCTCGCTGTAGTTCGGCGTACCGATTACGCCTGCGTAATCGGGAACGCAGCGAAGCGAGGGCAGTCCTCCCCGTCGATCAGTTTGCGGCCATGTCCCGAGCTAAAAGAAGGACTCGGTGGGACACGCCGGACTCTGCGGCCGGGGTTGTTTCGGGGGGGGCCATACCGGGTTCGGGGCCAGCGGTTGGCAAAACGATTTCGGGAAAACGCGCCCGGGACGGCAACGGGGACGAGCTTGTGAAGGTCGTCGAAGTTCCGGTCGCTTCTTCTCCGGCCGGCCTTGTCGACGCTTCGGTCTGGCATCGCCTGGAACCGATGAATCCGGTTGAGCCCAGAGTATTGAGCGCCATGGAGATATTGCTCATGGCTCAACGGCTCCCGGACGATGTCAGGCCCGAGATTATTCGTCAGGTCTGGCGGGAGAACGAGCGACTGAAGCGTCGGCGACTCGGATAAAATTTTTTTTGTAGACTTATATTAATTTTTTTATTTTTTTTTATTTTATTTTCTTTATTTTTTTTTTGGTGTGTTGTTATTTTTTTTTTTTTTGTAGACAATTTGTAGACTGACGGACTGTAGACGGGTAGACCATTGTGAGGAAATTTAGGTAGACTGAGCAGTGAGTATACCACCAATCTTGTTCTTTGTGGTTTCCAGAGGTGACTGGACATTGCCAGGTGTTTTGTAAGGCGAAACATAACGGATATGTTTCGGCTTGGCAGGGGGGAGTTGCGAGGGAGTGAATCCCTCGTAAATTGTTTTTTTTTCTTACCTGGCAGTGTCACGTCACCTGGGAAAAAACAGTGAAATAATTAAATTGTTTGTTTACTTTCCCAGGTGATAACCATGCCACTTTCTCGCGCAGCAGAAGCCGACCACGTGGCGACGATCGCCGTCGGCTGGACGCTGCTGTTGCAGCAGCACGAGTACCCGGCGCGCGCACAACACATATACACACACACATGTTCACCACCCGGGAAGGCTCTCCCGGCCCAGGGCGCGCACGTACACACACATACACCACACACGGGTTTGATTTCTCTGTCGGGGAGTTTTCGGCGACGGAGGAGGTGCGCGGCGCGTGTCGGCAGACGACGCAACTGCGTCGCCAAGCGCGTGCGCGCACGCTCACCACAGTAGACACGGGCGTGAGTGAGATTTATTTTTTTTTTTGGTATTATGTACGTTGCGCGAACAATGTGTGCGTATGGGGGAGAGCGAGAGAGAGAGAGTATGTGCGCGAGAGATAGATCAACGCAGTGAGTGCCTCGTGTGCATTAAGTTTATTCTTTATTTTGGGTTTTCGCGCGTATTATAGGTGGCGTGGCGATCGCCACCGGAAGATTGTAGACGGTAGCGTGATTGGGTGTTGTGGCGTGAATGTGTATGATTGGTGGACAAATGACTGTTCCTCGAGTATGAATGAGGCTTAACTTGATTAATTTGTGTTGATTGGCGGAGAGTGTTTGGAGGGGATGGTGAAGAAGGAAGTCGAGTCAGAGAGACGCGGGGAGCGTCACTCTGTTCTCAGTAGCCGTAGAGTGAGGTAGTGTTTGAGAGTGTGATTTTTTTTCAGTTTCTTTGAGTAGACTTTTTCCTAAGTTCCCTTTTCCTAATTTTCTTTAGTTGAGTTGTAGACATTTTTTTTTTATTATTTACAGCTAGGTACAAGAAGAACTCGAAGACTTGGGTTATTTCCTTCTTGCAATACCGAGAGTTGAAACCCCAGAGAGTAGCCATTTTGGGGCAATCAGAGAATTTTGGTCGAAATTTTTGTAACGTAAGGTTTTTGTTTTATTTTATTGGAAACTTTATAAAGCATGGTTTTTCCGGAAATTTTTGTACATGGCACGATAAATGAGAATTCTGTTCGGCTATTATTAAAAGTTAATTAAATTCGATAGAGTTTTTTTTTGTCTTGGCGCGGCGTCGTTACCCGCCATTTTGTAGACTATTTTCTAGTTCGTTTAATTCCTTTGTTCTCAAATTAAAATTTTATTTTTTTGCAATTGTAGACTTGATTCTTTTAAATTTTGTAGACAAGAATAAAAATCAAATTTAACCTAAAATTTTTTTGTAATAATTTATTTTCTCTTTCTCTAGCTCACCGACCGTTCCCGGAGGTTTTCTCTCCGTGGAAACCCTGACCCCAGATTAAGGAGTTTTCCCCGAGAGTTTTTGTGTGAGATTTTTCTTGTAACGGGAGGGCCCGGGAAACTCCGTTAATTATTTAAGGGAGGCCCTTTTCTTAAGAAATACCCCGTTACAAACGTCAGCGAGGTCCTTAGCAAGGTGTCAGTTTTTCCGACCTCAAAGATCAAACTTAAATTGGCACGTGCTGTTACCATTGTGAACTGTGATTAGAATGGCTCTGGCTTTATGCCTAATCCAAAAGGAAAAACAATTCCACCTGGAAATTTTTTAAAATTTCACGGAAATTCATAAAAAACACGTGAGAGAGGTCCCTAGCAAGGCGTCAGTTTTTCCGACCTTAAAGATCAAACTGATATCGGCACGTGCTGATACCATCGTTAGCTGTAGTAAGAATAGCTATAGCTTCGGCCCTAACGTTAAATCAAATTTATTCAACCTAGAGCTTTTTTTAAATTCTATGAAAATTCATATATAACATATAAGAAGGGTCCCTGGCAAGGCGTCAGTTTTTCTGACCTCAATAATCAAACTGATATCGGGACGTGCTGATAACATTGTTAACTGTAGTTAGAATATTTATGGCTTAGTTCCTAACGTTTTAGAAAAACCTATTCAACCAAGAGCTTTTTTAAATATCTAAAAAAATTCGTAAATTACATATTAGAAGGGTCCCTGGCAAGGCGTCAGTTTTTCCGACCTCAAAGATTAACTGATATCAGCACGTGCTGTTATCATTGTGAACTGTGATTAGAATTGCTCTGGCTTTATGCCTAATCCAAAAATAAATGTAATTCCACCTGGAAATTTTTTAAAATATCATGAAAACTCATAAAAAATACGTCAGCCAGGTCCCTAGCGAGGCGTCAGTTTTTCCGACCTTAAAGATGTAACTTATATTGGCACGTGCTGTTAATGTTGTGAACTGTGGTTAGAATGGCTCTGGCTTCATGCCTAATCCAAAAGTAAATTTAATTCCACCTGGAAATTTTTTAAAAAATCATGAAAATTCATAAAAAATACGTCAGCCAGGTCCCTAGCAAGGCGTCAGTTTTTCCGACCTTAAAGATGCAACTTATATTGGCACGTGCTGTTAATATTGTGAACTGTGGTTAGAATGACTCTGACTTCATGCCTAATCCAAAAGTAAATACAATTCCGACTGGAAATTTTTAAAAATTTCATGGAAATTCATAAAAAACATGTCAGAGAGGTCCCTAGCAAGCCGTCAGTTTTTCCGACCTTAAAGAACAAACTGATATCGGCACGTGCTGATACCATTTTGGGTCAAAAATTACGAAAAAATTGAACTAGATTTTTTTAGGTAACGGATCACCTATTTCAGGTCGGGCCGAGCACTTAAATATTGACTCCAGGAGATGCTTATTAAATGACAAAAGATTTATTTGATTCAAATGCCTTTTAATCAAGCAAGAATTCTTGAAAAAAAATTTAGATCCTATTTGAGCCCGGAAAACCTAACCTGCGACTGGTTGACTGTTTGAATTTGACTAAAATATTTGGTATTCAGTTGGCAAATGATTTTATTGACTCGGAGGCATCCATTTGAGTTTAAAATTATAAAAAAAAACAAGCTAGATTTTTTTCGGTATCGGATCACTCATTTCTGGTCAAGACGAGCAGTTCAATTTTGGCTCTGAGAGATGCTCATCAAATGACAAAAGATTTTTTTGATTAAAATGACTTTCTGTCAAGCAAGAATTCTTTAAAAAAAGATAAGATCCTCTTTGAGCCCGGAAAACCTAACCTGCGACAGGTCGACTGTAGTAGAGTTGACCCAATGGTTTTCTGTTTTATTGGAAATAGATTTTTTTGACTCGGAGCTCTCTATTCGGATTCAAAATTACGAAAAAATTGAGCTAGATTTTTTTCGGTAATCATCACTCATTTCAGGTCTGGCCGAGTAGTTGAATTTCGACTCTGAGAGATGATAATCAAATGACAAATGATTTTTTTGATTCAAATGCCTTTTAATCAGGCAAAAATTCTTGAATAAAAATTTATATCCTATTTGAGCCCGGAAAACCTAACCTCCGACAGGTTGACTGTTGTAGATCGACCCAAATATTTTCTATATTATTGGAAAATGATTTTTTTGACTCGGAAATCTCCATTCGGATACGAAATCACGAAAAAATCGAGCTCGATATTTTTCGGTATTTTATCACTCATTTCAGGTCGGTTCGAGCAGTTGAATTTTGACTCTAAGAGATGCTCATCAAATGACAAAAGATTTTTTTGATTAAAATGACTTTCGGTCAAGCAAGAATTCTTAAAAAAAAAGCTCGATGCTCTTTGAGCCCGGAATACCTATCCTGAGACGGGTTGACTGTTTGAGATTGACTTGAATATTTGCTATTTTATTAGAGAATGATTTTTTTGACTCGGAGGGCTCCATTCAGATTCAAAATTACGAAAAAATCAAGCTAGATTTTTTTCTGTATCTGATCACTCATTTCTGGTCAAGACGAGCAGTTCAATTTTGGCTCTGAGAGATGCTGATCAAATGACAAAAGATTTTTTTGATTAAAATGACTTTCGGTCAAGCAAGAATTCTTAAAAAAAAAGCTCGATGCTTTTTGAGCCCGGAATACCTATCCTGAGACGGGTTGACTGTTTGAGATTGACTTGAATATTTGCTATTTTATTAGAGAATGATTTTTTTGTCTCGGAGGGCTCCATTCAGATTCAAAATTACGAAAAAATCAAGCTAGATTTTTTTCTGTATCTGATCACTCATTTCTGGTCAAGACGAGCAGTTCAATTTTGACTCTGAGAGATGCTGATCAAATGACAAAAGATTTTTTTGATTAAAATGACTTTCGGTCAAGCAAGAATTCTTAAAAAAAAAGCTCGATGCTTTTTGAGCTCGGAATACCTATCCTGAGACGGGTTGACTGTTTGAGATTGACTTGAATTTTTGCTATTTTATTAGAGAATGATTTTTTTGACTCGGAGGGCTCCATTCAGATTCAAAATTACGAAAAAATCAAGCTAGATTTTTTTCTGTATCTGATCACTCATTTCTGGTCAAGACGAGCAGTTCAATTTTGACTCTGAGAGATGCTAATCAAATGACAAAAGATTTTTTTGATTAAAATAACTTTCTATCAAGCAAGAATTTTTAAAAAAAAGTTGTATCGTTTTTGTGCCAGGAATACCTATCTTGAGACAGGTTGACAGTTTCAGATTGATCAAATATGTTTTAATCAAAATTTAACTTTATAAAAAGTATCTAGAGCTCAAAGATACTTTAAAAAAAAATTTTTAAATAAAATTTGCATGAATATTTTTTACTCGTAAAAATTTGATATCATTCAATTATTTTAAACCATTTTATTTCATTAAACTACTGTTCTTTTTAGCTATTATTATAAATATTTAAGTGTTTCTTCATCTGTAATTGTTTAAAAAATTAACGAAATCAAAATAAATATCATGTGTACATATACTCCTGGCATTTACTTCTAAAGATTTAAAAAAATTAAAATTTCAAATAACTCTTCTTAATTTCGTTAAGAAACGTCTTCAAAAAGTTAATTTTCTTGCTGAATGTTCAGCAAAAGTATTTGAATAAATTTTATCAAATTAACTGTTGAAATTATTTGGAACCAAATTTCTTTGAAAATATTAGTTTGCTCATACATGATTATTCATTAACTTATGATTGTTGTGAAAAATTATTATTATTACTATTTTTTTTTTATTTAATGAAAATTGATCTTATAAGTATTTGTTTCAAAAGATTCAGAGTTACTTAATCATTATTTCTGATTGAAAGCAATGCAATCCTATACTTGTCTCAGTAATATTTCAACTTTCACAAAGCAATAACAATTTTCGAACACAAGTTATGTATTTACATTAATTTTTCTGATTAAGAACTACTTACCTCATGCTTAAAAAGTTTACGCTAGAAATAAAAAATATTGAGAAAAGGCTTGGTCTGGCCTGAAATAATTTTTTTTTTCATTTAAAATATTTTAAAAGACTTATTAGTTAAAAGTCAACGTCTTCTTAAAAAAAAATGAAATTTTAATTCTTTTGACTTGGCTAAGTTTTGATGATGCTTCTTTATTTTATTCTATATTTTTTAAAAATAATAATTAATTTTTCGTAAGTAAAATTGAAAACATACATTGAACGATATTTAAAGATTTTTATCGTTCTTTTACTTCTTGCGCTTTCACGTTTTTCAAACGTAACCCCAGCGGGCCTGAACTCAATGCTTCGAAAGAAACGCTCTGAACCTCGCGCTGATAATGCGTGAAAAGTTCCTGCTACATCATATAACCTTCGTTGTTTTGAATGAAAACAAACCCACGTGCTTTCGCGTGTCGTGTAAGGTTATCCACGGGCTTTTGTTTTTGCAAAAAGTATATCAAATAAAACAATCCAAGTTACTATATCCACTACCCTTTCGGAATAAAATTTTTGAATCTGAAGGGACTTTTTAAATCCTTAATAACTTTTGAACCTATTAATAAAAAATTATTAATACTATTATTTTTGGAATCGGAAAAATTTTAGGAATCTACATTTTTTCTCCTCGTCATTCCCGGTGAATCACCGTGTATAGTTTGCAACCTGCTACTAACTTCAGTTCGATATATTTGTGGTTATAGTGAAAAAAGTTTTTTGGAAAATATTAAAGTTTCTCTTTTTATTTTCTAGAACTGTAAAGAAAATTTTTCTATTTATTTAAACAAAGCATTAAAGTATTCAGAAAACACTATTGCAAAAACAATTTTAATTGCAAAGTATTCAACATTTCAACTTCAGCACAATTTAAATTTTAAAGTAAATGTTCACGAATGATCACATCAATTATGAATCGAGGACATTCGAGCATCGTTCATCATCATACAGAAAGATATGAGTCATTCTCTGTAAGCGGATACCAACTTCTGTTCGTTTCCTAAATTGCCTTAGGGTAAAAAGGTAAATTGGGAAGAAAAGCTTGAGATCTAAACTTTCAAATAGAACTTCTATGTAAAAACAACCCAAGTGCAATTTCGCTGTTTTGAGAAAAACGACTTTGAATATGTCAATCGATTATAAAATCACCCTGGTAGCAATGAGAATAGTGTAGATGGCGTTGTAGCCAGGAAATGGCTCGTCAGACAAGCTCAAAAATGCTCCTATTTTAAATGGCCATTAACTAGTGAAAAACAAGTCTTGTTTTGGTGTAACATCTTAGTATCCATAAAATAGCTTGTAACAAACCATAATTGAGGCGTCGGATGCAAAAACGACTTAATTCTAAAATCTTAGTTTCGAGATAAATCGATTTAAAGTTTACTCTCCACGTGCAGTCTTACATGGCCTACTCTTTTAATTAGTTCTTTTCATTAACATAAAACGCATTTTACATAACTTTGAAGATGCACCCTGATAAATTAGGGTTTGCAGATTCAAAAAAAGAAATTTACCCAAAAACGACTTAACTCGACTTAAGTCGTTTTTGCATCCGACGCATCATATATTATACATCAAGGTGAGCCAATAGTAATAAAAATTTTAACTCTTAAAACTGGCATGATTATCGCAATATGTCAGTGTGCAGTATTTTATAAAAAAATTTCCTATAGTTAGATGTTTTTTCTGTATTTAGGTTATGATTGTACTTTGTTGAAGTAACGACTTATGAATTTTAATGTATAATGAAAATTAGTCAAAAGTTAATAATTTCATTTTTTATTAGTATTTTTATAATGAAAGACTTTAATAGTACAGGCTGCGTCCAAAAATTTCGCCAAAAGCAAAAAATAAAGAATCTAGCATAATAAAATAATCGAGCAGTAAGCTGGTTATGAAAATATTTTCCCGTACTCTAACATTAAAATCGAACTTTCACCCCTTTGTTTTTTGTTATCGTACGGAAAAATAGTATACCAAATTTGGTCGGGCAAGGGTTCTTTGGCTTCCTCGTTGCATGTCTCGCCTTCGGCTCGACCCACAAACCTTTCGAAGGCCAAATAAATCCTTACCGACCAGCCGGGTAATCTACTATTTATATTCCAAATCATAGATTTATTTCTTTTAACTATTATATAATAATAATTATTTTTTAATTAAAAGCAATTTTACATAATTTCAATCTTTACCGACCGATTGTTTAAAAACTGACAAGATTTTTAATTTATAATCATCACTTAGATAACCTAGAGCGTAAGCTTTGAGCATATATTAAAACTTCGTAAAAGTCCATTTTATAGAATGTTCCTCACTATTTTTTAGCCTGCTAACACATAGCCTTAAGGGGAAGTCAGGCGAGTTTTTTTGATCAATAGATTTTAATTAAAAAAATATTTTTAAAAAAGGGCTCTGTAGCAGGGTAGAGAATTTAAAAAGCTACAATTAAAAAAAAAAAATTATAAAAATTGGTTAACAATCGGCCGAGTAAAACGCAGAACGGCAGTTGAATATTTTTTTTCTTCAGTCGCGGCAGCCATGTCGTCGTCTGCTGCTGGTGCTGTGCGTGGCTATGTGCTATGTGCAACCAACCTATATTTCCAAAGCTTTATGCCTGTCTCAGCTACCTCTCTTCATTTTATCTTCACGGTGAAAACTATTTTGCAAAATTAAATATTCATGTGAAGAAAAAGCATCATCATGCAAAATGAAATAAACAAATAAAATTAAATTTATGTGTATAAATATATATGAGGCAAATAAGTACTAAAAAGAATAAATGTACATGTGTGTCAGTTGAAAAAATCATAATTATTTTTTCATTTTCTCAAAAAAATTTTCAGTAGTATAAAATTTTCTTCTTTTATTACAAATCTTCTGTTTCAATTTGAAATATTCTTCAACTTTCTTTATTAATTTTTCTTGGTTTACAGCACAAAATTGTAAGTGTTTTCTTTATGTAAAAGGAGTGGCTTGAAGTAAAATTGTAAATATAAGCAGCAGATGATCCTTGGGATTTAGCTGCTTCCCCAATTAATCTAATAATTATCATGCAAAAAAAAAAATTAAAAAACAATAAAGAAATAAAAAAATTAATGCGTATAAAGATCAAGCAAATTAAAAATACTAAAGGTAAACTCTGTAAAGTGTGTCAACTAAAAAAAAAACATTATTATTTGTTCATTTTCTTGATAAAATTTGCAGTAATTAAAAACTTCATAAAATTTTCTTCTTGCATTATAAATCTTCAGTTTCAATTCTTCAACTAGTGCAGTGGTTTCATCAATAAATTTTTTTGATTTGCAAGAAAAAAAAAAAAAAAAAACTTAATAATTTTTATGTATGAGTGTCTCTTGAAGTAAAATTTTAAATACAGGTTGCAGATGGTCCAGCACTATAAAGTATTCTTTTCAAAAATTATGAAAAATTCTTAAAAGATTGAAATAAATTTAAAAAAATAGTAAGCGAATATTTTTAAAATCAGTCCCAATGACTATAGGCTTATGTTAATTTTGTGTACAAGTTGCAACCAAGGTATGGTCTCACTGTCACACAAGTATATCTCTAAAAGTTATGCCATTTATAAACTCTTATCACAAAAGTGTATCCGCTTAGGTCCCACACATTCAAAAAATTACTAAAAGCTATTGTATTAGTAATCAGTAAATTACTATTTACCCTTGCAACTGTAATATAATGACAACCATACCTACAGTCATTGACACCTAAACTTTTCCAAAGCGTCAAGTCAATTGATAAAATTTCATCAGTTCAAGAAACTTCTGATTGCAGCTACTTTTCTAATTTTTAGTCATCAAGTAGGCTAAAGTATAAGTTGTAGGTTTCCTAACAAGAGCAAATGTCAATGTTGATAGGCATGGTTGACTTTACACAAAAAAAATCATAGTTCACCTTTATTGTCAGCCGAGTAAATCTGATGAATTAGTGGCAATAATATACTTTGTGTGGGTGGAGCTCATAAAAATAAACTCCATTTGAATTTTTTCAAGATCTGTTTAATCTTGTCACTATGAGATATATATAAGAATCAAAAGCAAGTAAGACAAGTTTTCAACAGTTTTTAGTCATTTTTAAAAATATAAAAACTTCTTAAAAGAAATCAAATGAAAAAAGTAGAAAGTTTGTTTTGAAAAAGTGAATATTTTTAAATTATTTGTACCATAAATTTTCAAAAATGACTAAAAGCTATTGAAAACTCAACTTACTTATTCTGATGATTCAAAGATCTTGACTCTCATAAACTCTCAGAGACTGTGTCAATAAACAACTTTATCACCTCAAATGTATCAGCCTAGCCCATACATAATTTCTAAAATTTTTGAAAATTATAGAAAACTTGGCCAACTTACTATAAAGATTCTAAGCTCTTGACTCTCATTTTTAAATTGTTTATAATTAGTTATAAAAACACAAATACAAAAAAAAATTTGAGTCATAACAGCAAATTTAGTTACTGTATATAGTTCGAACTTTATTGGTTAGAATAAAGTACATACGGATTGACGCGCAGCAACGCACTACGGCAGCGGCAGCGTTGGGCATGTCGAAAATAGATTGTATTAAATGACATTTTTGACATGTCGAAAATGTAGTTTAAGACAGTCGTAAATTTTTTTGACAAAAATATTTGTCGAAAACTCCAACGCAATTTTTTTTTTTTTTTTTTTTTTTTAATTTGTTATAACTATCATATAAATGCGCACAGAGACTCTATATTATGAAAAAAAAATTATTAAAAATTTTTATTACAATCAAATTTTAAATAAAAATCTGACAAGTAAATCGTTGGCCCGCACGAAAAAAAACACCTGCCAGAAAATCCGGTAAAACAGTAACAGTACCAGTTTTTCAAGAAAAACGTAACAAGTTTTTTTTTACTAGAAAACTGTAACAAGTTAACAATTTTCCGAGATAACTGCAACAACAAAATAATCGGCCAATATATGAGCCAGTTTTTCAAGAAAAATGTAACAAGTTCTTTTTTTACAAGAAAACTGTAACAAGTTAACAATTTTCCGAGATAACTGTAACAACAACAAAAATTCAAAATTTTCTAACGTAGAGAAACTTATTTTATGAATAGCGAAATTCTTACAATTTTCATAGGTCGAATTTTCTCGGGCTTATTTTAAAGTTATGACCACAAATAATTTACTTAAACCCCGCAAGAAGATTTTGATTATAGTTAGAGTTAGCCCAGAAAAACATCTCATCGTTATGATTTCCTTGAGAAAAACTCTCAGGTCCGCCTTTAACAAGTTGACATGGAGATTGAAAATTTTTATTTAGAAAAATTTTATTTTAATTTTTTATTGACTCAATGTTACAATTTACTCGGAAAAACATCAACATTACGATTTACTTTGGGTAAGCTTCCTTGTATATTTTAATTAATTTGGGATTGCTACTGTAAGTTTTGACCAAAAAATATATTACCATACTCGAAAATAGCCCCAACGTGACATTTTACCTGGAAAAAAGTCTCATCGTTACGATCACTTCAGAAAAAGCTCCCAAGTCTGGTTTAAATAAGTTGGCATAGATATTGTAAATTCTAACTTGGAAAAATTATACCTTAATCGTTGACAACTTCAACATTACAGTTTACCAGGAAAAAAGTTTCAACGTTACGTTTTCCTCGGAAAAAGCTCCCAAATCTGGTTTCAATAAGTTGGCATAGATATTGTAAATTCTAACTTAGAAAAATAATAACTTAATCGTTGATAACTTCAACATTACAGTTTACCCGGAAAAAAGTTTTAACGTTACGTTTTCCTCGGAAAAATCTCCTTTCTCTGGTTTAAGTGAGTTGTCATGGATATTGTAAATTTTCCTTTAAAAAATATCTTTATGTTCGATGATTTCCTAAACGTTACATTTCACCCGGAAAAAAGTTGTCAACGTTACGATTACCTCGGAAAAAGCTCTTTAACCTGCTTCAAATAAATTTACATAGATATTGTAAATTCTAACTAGGAAAATAATATCTTAATCGTCGATAACTTCAACATTACAGTTTACCCGGAAAAAAGTTTTAACGTTACGTTTCCCTCGGGAAAAGCTCCCTGGCCTGCTTAAAATGAGTTGTCATTGTTCTTGTTGCTTTTTACCTAGAAAAATATTATTTTAATCGTCGATCACCAATACGTTACACTTTACCTGGAATAAGTTGTGCAGGTTACTTTTTTCCCGGGATATATTTTCGTCTTGAATAAACGTAATTGTTTTCCCGGATAAAAGCACACTGGTTACACTTTCCTCGGGGAATATTGTCTTCCGACCCTAAGCAACTTAACATGACACTTTTCTCGGAAAAATTATACATCATGATAGTTTTCTTGGAAAAAATTGCAACGTTACATTTATCGCGCAAAATTTTTTTTGTTTTTCTTTCCCCGGAAAATCACGTAATGGTACTTTTTTCACGGATAAATTTTACATCATGACAATTTTCTTGGAAAAAATTGCAACGTTACATTAATCGCGTAAAATTTTTTTTTTGTTATTCTTTCCCCGGAAAATCACGTAATGGTACTTTTTTCACGGATTCTCGGTCTCAGGTGTTTCTTTTCGTACAGGTCAACGAAATAACAGTGTATAATGTTCAAAAAATAATAATAAATAAATAGAAATGAAATTTATAGACAATATTTTTGAAAAATTAAAAATAATTTTTTAAACTTAAACTGGCTATACAAGACAGATTGGAAATTAGGAGAGTAATCAAGATTTAATAATCTAACAAACTCCAGAAAAAAACTGGACTCCACAGTAAGAAACGAGATGTTGCAACAAAAAAAAAATTTGCATAAATCATTATCAAGTTACTGTTTTCTGAAAAATTAATAAATAAAATAAAAGAGAAAGAAAGTAATGAATTGTATAAAATAACTTTTTTATAAATTAAACATTATGAAATAAAACGTTATAACAATTTAAATTTAAGAGGCTTTAAAGACTACCTGAGAGCGTCCTTTTTCAAACTAATTTGAATAAATTGTAAATAAAAAAAATCACTTTTTCTTTGCTAAACTTAAATGTTTTTTCACCATTGTGAGCTGCATTCAGTTTAAATATTTAATCACTATTAAATTAAAAATTGCAATAAAGTTTTTTCAACCTAGAAAATTTTCATGAAAAGTAGGAATAATTGCTTTTATTAACTAATAAAAACTGAAAAACCAATTATAAACATTTATTGTTAACATATTTAATTTTCAACAATAGTTTAAATAATTTTTACGAAAAATTCATTAATATCTTGAAATTAAAATACAAGTAATGTAAACAAACAAAATTAATTGAGAAAAAATCTAGGTTATGAGCTGAAATATATCGTTTTTGAATTTTTTACAATTCATACATTAACGACAAACTTTTATACATTTGATACATTTACGACATTTTCGACTTTACGACATGTCGAAAACTTCCAGAATTGTCATTTACCCAACACTGCGGCAGCGATGGCGTCTGCTGCCATGGCTGATGCGGCTGACGAAAAAAAATACTAAATTACCGTTCTGCGTTTTTCTCGGCCAATTTTCAACCAATTTTGATAAAAATTTTTTCTAAATGTAGCTTTTTAATGTTGCTACCCTGCTACAGAGCCCTTTTTTTATTTACACCTTCAATTTTTTTTTTTTTTTTTTATTTTAATTAACTACCATGGAACCTTCCCCTGACTTCCCCTTAAACTCGGGCTAAGTAGCGTTTCATAAATGGCTCAGAACAAGCCAGTCCAACAGGCAATTTCTTAGCCTGACACTTTTTTTAATGGCTCAAAACAGGTTTATTCATTGAATCCATTGCTGCCAGGGCATGCAGAATTTATTCTTTTTTTAAGTGGCCATACAACCATATACTGTTACCATCTAGAAAAGTAATAAACATTAATAAAGTTATTTTTAACCATGGGATGTGTTCAAATATCGATAAATCAACAACAGCATTCAGATTGTTTTTACGTAAAAGAAATTGTTTTTAAGTATTTTTCATTGAATAAACATATTAAGTGAAGATTTTTTTCTTAACATAACTTATGTTTGAAAGTTAAAAAAACAATAACAAAACAAACACAAAAAAAAATTTTTACATAAATAAACTGAAATGTTCACAAATTTTCATCCTCAAAATCGGTTTCATCAAAAAGTATGTCATCCTTTCACGAACACTAGTGTTCGAACTTGAAGTAGTCTCAGTCATTGATTCATTCATAATTCTTAGATTAACCAAAAAACGAATACATATTTCAGTAACACGAGCGTGCGAACACGAGGTCTTTTTTTCATATTATAAGACTTTTAAAAAATGAAAATGACATTAAAGAGAGTAGTCTATTATATTCTGAATATTTGTGAATGTCTATAACATGCTAATTTTCACAATGAGTATGTATCTTATAATAAGTTTTAACCATTCATCCCTTAATAAGTAGACAGCGCTTTTTTTCAATTATCTTTTTTCGTTTTACATTCTTTGAATAGCTTAAAATAAAAAAATTTTCTATGAAGTTTTGTAACTGCCGTTTTGATATTATCGGCATTCTTAGAATAATTTCTAGGGTAAGGTAGGTTGGATAAGTAATGAAGGTAAAAAAAGTAAGTTACAAATGATCCATTCAAATCGATTGAATTAGTTCAATAGTTTTCAATAGGTTTTTCAAATGGTACTTTTAATTGATAGTTTGTCCCTTGATTTGATTTGATTGATTATTTTCCCAAGCTGAATATCAACCAATAGAAACGCCGTATTCCCCAATAACGTGAATACCTGTGTTGATATGGTCGGAGCAACCTGTAAATGTAAATAAGCGTGTAAATATATATGTATGTACATAATAGAACCTGTACATAAATCGAAGCTGTACTTCAAATGTTCCGTCCACAAACCCTACATTGCTTTTATTCAATAGCTGCAAGTTTCTTTGAGTTGTAAAACAAGTATTCTGGTTTCTTCTTCATCTTCGGGACAGCCAGAGTCGAAGATGAGGAACTTCTCCTCGGCCAACGTGCTTCGGTATGCTTCAGGTAAAACATCGAAGCTTCTCAGAGAGGTTGGATTTATGGGACGTCCTTTCTTACGTTTTCTGTTGACCAACTTCGTTAAACTTTCCCTCGACGGAAGTTGGCACAAGACACCTTCATTAAGAACAATTTAGTCCCAATTTAGAGTGCATGTAGTGGACACATAACACTTACCTTGAGAAAGGCCACTCTGTTCCGACCGTAGTAACAGAGAAGATATCAGATTGGGTTCTTGTTTAGCTTTCCTGTTTAGCTTGGACTTAACCTTCTCTGCCACGCACTCGTTAACCCATTAGGTCCCAAGAGTTATGAATTTTTTTTTGTACTTTGAGCTTATAAATCAAAGCGAAAAAGTTGAAAAATAATTTAAAAAATACCCTACCCCCCTATTTTCGGATATGCCTTACACGATGGCATTGTTTAAAATACTCAAAAATAACATTTTAATTTATTAATAAACAAATTTAAAAAAAAAATGAAAATTTTTACGTCATTTTTTTTTTTCAAGCTGGTGAACAATGCCAAAAAAATTATTTTTGCCCTCAAAAAGTTGACCACGGGTGTTCACATTAGTTGAACTTTTCGTGCATATTTGATTTTTTTGGTTTCGATTTTTTTAAACAAAATGGCGGACTAAAAACTTCAACGCCAATAATTGTACGGCAGCGCATGGTTGAATAAATACCGAAAAATTACTTTTTATAAAAAATGACTGTGGTTCCTAAGATTTTTATGGTCGCTGATTATGAATCTGAGATCAGAATATCAAAATTGTAAGAATTGGGCCCAATACCATAGGACCCAATACTCAAAGATAAGATTTTATAAAAACAAAAAATATCATCATATTTTACGTAGAATTTCAAGATCAAAGTATACTTGGTCGTTTTTCGAAAAAAATCGTCATTTTCGAGTAAAAAATCAAAAAAAGTTCAAAGTATTGGATTTACTTCCAGAGATCCACAACAGCTCGTCCCCGTGTGCCTGTAACGAATTGAACTCAACTTTTGAGATGGCAAAAATATATTTACGAGGTTTTTGGGTTGCTGATAGTGTATCTGAGGTAAAAACATGAAAATCCCAAATATAGGGCCCAATACCGTAGGACCCAATAGTAAAAATTGAGATATCATAAAAATAAAAAATGCCATCTTATTTTGCGCAAAATTTCAAGATCAAAGTATACTTAGTCGTTTTTCGAAGAAAATCGTCATTTTCGAGTAAAAAATCAAAAAAAGTTCAAAGTATTGGATTTACTTTCATAGATCCACAACAGCTCGTCCCCTTGTGCCTGTAACGAATTGAACACAAC
The DNA here is from genome assembly GCA_038277355.1 of Encarsia formosa. Lineage (NCBI taxonomy): Eukaryota > Metazoa > Arthropoda > Insecta > Hymenoptera > Aphelinidae > Encarsia > Encarsia formosa. The sequence continues at coordinate 62,348,174 of CM076185.1, forward strand.
TTTTGAGATGGCAAAAATATATTTTGGGTAGCTAATAGGGTATCTGAGGTAATAACATGAAAATTCCAAATAAAGGGACTCAAGGACATGCAGCACCACGTGGTTTTAAAAAATTTTTTTTACTTTTTGTTTTTTATTTCGTCGATCTTTTTATACGACGTAACTCACGTGAAATGATTAGAATGCAGGATCTCTGCACAGATTTTTTATCTCATTTTTTATTTTTATGATATCTCAATTTTTACTATTGGGTCCTACGGTATTGGGCCCTATATTTGGGATTTTCATGTTTTTACCTCAGATACACTATCAGCAACCCAAAAACCTCGTAAATATATTTTTGCCATCTCAAAAGTTGAGTTCAATTCGTTACAGGCACACGGGGACGAGCTGTTGTGGATCTCTGGAAGTAAATCCAATACTTTGAACTTTTTTTGATTTTTTACTCGAAAATGACGATTTTTTTCGAAAAACGACCAAGTATACTTTGATCTTGAAATTCTACGTAAAATATGATGATATTTTTTGTTTTTATAAAATCTTATCTTTGAGTATTGGGTCCTATGGTATTGGGCCCAATTCTTACAATTTTGATATTCTGATCTCAGATTCATAATCAGCGACCATAAAAATCTTAGGAACCACAGTCATTTTTTATAAAAAGTAATTTTTCGGTATTTATTCAACCATGCGCTGCCGTACAATTATTGGCGTTGAAGTTTTTAGTCCGCCATTTTGTTTAAAAAAATCGAAACCAAAAAAATCAAATATGCACGAAAAGTTCAACTAATGTGAACACCCGTGGTCAACTTTTTGAGGGCAAAAATAATTTTTTTGGCATTGTTCACCAGCTTGAAAAAAAAAAATGACGTAAAAATTTTCATTTTTTTTTTAAATTTGTTTATTAACAAATTAAAATGTTATTTTTGAGTATTTTAAACAATGCCATCGTGTAGGGCATATCCGAAAATAGGGGGGTAGGGTATTTTTTAAATTATTTTTCAACTTTTTCGCTTTGATTTATAAGCTCAAAGTACAAAAAAAAATTCATAACTCTTGGGACCTAATGGGTTAATATTAGGCGGATGCGAGTGTCCGGACTCTGCGATGCCTCTCAGAACTTACTCTCAGCAGAACTTACTCAGCACTTACTCTCCTTCCCCAACGTAGTTCGTGACGGCGCGAGCGGTACATTCTTTCTTACGTACTCGCACACATTCCTACTGCCGTTGGGAACCGCCATACTTGGAATAGTTACTTGGAATATATACACCTCTCCATGATTAATTTATTATTTACTATTTCCGCGTTCATTATAGTTACAACAACTTAAAAATTTTGAAATACGAGAAAAATTTTCAACATATAATTTTGAAATACAAGAACTTTTGAGGTTTGGAGATGATATACAATTGACAAGCGATGACGAGAATAATTTTTATAATCGGAAAAATTATGACTCGGAAAAAAATGTAGCCGGAAAATTTGATCCGGAATAATGGACAACCAGAAATTCGAAATCCGGAAAACTGGAGCCGGAAAAATATCCACCGGAAAAATGGGACCGGAAAATTGTCCCACAATCGTATGAGTTGGGTAGTAGAATGACGTGTGTAAAAAGATTGAGGTTGGATTGGGTCTTTGGGGGTCGCCGCCAGGATAAAAATTACACTTATAATCAAAATATTTGAGAAACTAACTGCACAACAACTGAAGTAACAAGTTAAAATGTTAGCTTTTGTTCAAAAAATAAGATTGAAAACATAGGTACACATTTTTTTTATAACTTAAATGAATAGTTGAGAATTTTCATCCAATACTCACTTGCAATTTTAAGGAATGATATCCTTTTCGATTAATATAAGCTTCAGGGTCTTCTTTTGGAGCTAATATTCTGACCTCAGTGCCATCCACAGCACCAATGACTCCTCGAAAAGAATGCTTCGCTTCCATTCTTTGAGCAGTTGCTAAGCACTCTTCTTCCGTTGGCCATCTTATAAAATAAGGCCTCAACTTGAAAACTCCAAACTACTCGTTGCACTGCAAACCATGCTGTTCGATCACTAACTCCAAATTTAGAAGTTATTGCCCTAGAAATTTGTTACCACATTAAATTTTTTATCACCGATTATTATTGTAAATAAATCCACTCAGTTATCCTTAAGGGGCAGTGAAAGTAGATAATTTTTGATTCATTGTTTATTAATTTTTTCCATAACTAATTTATGAATATAAAAAAAATAAAAAATAAAATCGGTACCAGCAAAGTTTCTTGCACTTGATCAACATAATAAGAATCATTCTGCAAAATTTTGAAATCGAAGTTTTAATTATTTTCGGTTTACCATTGTCAGTCATTTTTACAAAACACTGTTTTTCAAGCAAAATTTCGATAAAATACGGCTGACAAGGTTTTTCCAAATGTAATCAAAATTTTGATATGAAATTTGGCAGAAAGTTACATTACTTGTATATCTAGTACAAGTATCTCTTCATTTTCAATAATATTGTTTACTGTTTAAGTTTGAGATCAATATTTAAGTTATTTTAGTTCTTCTTTAACACAATATCATTGATCTGATTTTGATAGTTCTTATATATTATTATTTTTTTTTTAAACCAAATAATATTATTGAAAATGAAGAGATACTTGCGCTAGATATACAAGTCATGGAACTTTCTGCCAAATTTCAAATCAAAATTTTGATTACATTTGGAAAAACCTTGTCAGCCGTATTTTATCGAAATTTTGCTTGAAAAACAGTGTTTTGTGAAAATGACTGACAATGGTAAACCGAAAATAATAAAAACTTCGATTTCAAAATTTTGCAGAATGATTCATATTATGTTGATCAAGTGCAAGAAACTTTGCTAGAACCGAATTTTTTTTTCATTTTTTTTTGTATTGATAAATTAGTTATGGAAAAAATTAATAAAGAAATAATAAAAAATTATCCACTTTCACTGCCCCTTAATTACAAGCAAGTTTATTTATATAATTAATAGAACTGGTGTTTACTTGATGAAAATTCATTTTAACAATATTAAAATAACTAACACTTTAAGTTACGTGTTAAAATTTTCACTTTATTTTTGTCAAATTATAAAATTATTATCGTGACAATTGTTTCGGTGCACAGCACCTTCATCAGACGACTTAGATCGACTAAGTCATTACAGCAGATTGTACGAATTTATACATTAGGTTGTTTAAAAAAGGTTGTTTACAAACATGGGGTCAATAGCCTACGTTTCGGATAAATTTAAATTAAGGAGTGGTGAACTATTTTAATTCAACTGGTCGTTTAATAATTTATCATTAGGTTTAAATCTATTAATTTCCATCGCTTCTAAAAAGTCTAACTTTTTGCTTTTAGTACAGACATGTAAAATTTTAAAATTATCATCATAATCATGTCCAAATTCAATGGCATGTTTAGCATAATTAGATTTCTCAGGGTGTAAATTCAAAAAAGCACTCCTGTTTCTTTATTTCTAACTTCAAAATTTCTACCTGTCTGACCAATATAAATCTTACTACAATCGTCGTTACCGCACTTTTTAACATAAACGCCTGACTTTTGTAAATCATCAATCTTATCTTTATTATTTTTAATTAACTGGAAATTCCTATCTATCTTAAAAGCTATATTTACATTATATTTCTGAAAAAAATTCTTAATAGTATTTGCATAGGTTGAATTATAAGTGATAACATGGAAATATCCAGCAGTATTAGATAAGGGAAAAACTGTATTTATTGCTTTTTTATACTGAATTTTAGAGATCAAATTATCAACCAGGTTCGGGTTATAACCATTATTAAACGCTATCTGTTTTATCGTCTTAACTTCTGTCTCATAATCCACCGGAGTTAAAGGTATGGAAAGCAATCTGTGAATAAAACTGTAAAACGAAGCCATTTTATGAGAGTGTGGGTGTAAAGAGTCATTATGGATAATAATATCGGAAAAAGTTGGTTTTCTAAAAATTTTAAATTGTAGAGAATTATCTTCAAGTTTAGTAATAGTTAAGTCCAAAAAGTTAATAACTCCATCAACTTCCAGTTCCAGAGTAAATTCAATATTCTCATGAAGACTATTCATAAATTTAAGGAAAATATCTAATTGTCTACGTGTACCTATCCAACAACTTAAAATATCGTCGACGTATCTACGCCAAAATAATTAATATTTACTTAATGGGTGACGCATAATAAGTCTTTCCAAATAGTCCATGAAAATCTCGGATAACAGTGGACTCATTGGGTCACCCATAATTAAACCATCTTTTGCAGTATAAATATTATTATTGAATTAAAAGTAATTTTGTCTCAAGCATGTAGATAGGATATCAACAATACTCTCAATAGTGACAGGGTCTGTGTGGTTTTTTCTCAGTAAATCTAAAATCATAGTTTGCACCTCCTGAATAGTTATACTAGGAACGTAATGATAAATTATTGAACGACCAGTTGGATTTAAATAGTTCACCTCTCCTTAACCCATTACCGCCCATGGAAAAATCAAAAGTGATATAAAAAAACTAACTGTTGGAAAACCTGTCTCATGAAAAAATAGTAGATACGTGTTTTTTCTTTTTTCAATTTTCATTGTTTAAACATTATTTATTTAAACAAATTCGTAAAAAAATTTAAATTACTATAAACTAATAACGGCATTCGATTCTTTGACCAAAAATAAGGCGAAAGTCATCTGAGTAATTTTTTGATCAGACGCTTAGATCTTTTGCTACGAGCGCTCAAACATGTAAAAATATGGTTTTATAGTGGTGAGCTCCGAGGCACCGCACCGAAGATACCCTTGTACGAGTCAGAGCTCACCACTATAAAACCATATTTTTACATGTTTGAGCGCTCGTAGCAAAAGATCTAAGCGTCTGATCAAAAAATTACTTAGATGACTTTCGCCTTATTTTTGGTCAAAGAATTGAATGCTGTTATTAGTTTATAAAAATTTAAAAAATTTTCCGAATTTGTTTAAATAAATAATGTTTAAACAATGAAAATTGAAAAAAGAAAAAATACGTATCTACTATTTTTTCATGAGACAGGTTTTCCAACAGTTAGTTTTTTTATATCACTTTTGATTTTTCCATGGGCGGTAATGGGTTAATTTAAATTTATCCGAAACGTAGGTTATTGACCCCATGTTTGTAAACAACCTCATGTATAAAATCGTACAATCTGCTGTAATGACTTAGTCGATCCAAGTCGTCTGATGAAGGTGCTGTGCACCGAAACAATTGTCACGATAATAATTTTATAATTTGACAAAAATAAAGTGAAAATTTTAAAATGTAACTTAAAGTGTTAGTTATTTTAATAAGTTTATTTATTGTTTGCCGACGTTTCGGATGTCTAAGCATCCATCATCAGGGCTGTCTATTAAAAAACAATAAGTTTGAAAATCATTTGGCTGATAATTACAAAAAAACAATTAATAATAATAAATGAAGGTGTAACGTAACGATAATTCCTCTTACATCAAGTAAATAACTTCCTTTTAGTGAAAAGGAGTTGGTCCAGGGCGATCTGTACTCGCTAATAAACAGGAAACAAAAATTTAATAATGCTTTAGCTTGCCACGTCGCCGAAAAAAGCCATGTTATTGATATTGATAATGCTAAAATAATCGATAAGGATACTAATTATTATAAAAGAACTTTTAGCAAGATGCTAAATATTTAATACCATGACAACACCTTGAATGTAATTACAGACACTGTAAATTTAAGAAACGACAATAAAAAATGTATTAAGAACATTAAAAAACACATTGTCAATGTATAATTAATTATATGTACACATTTTTGCAAGAATGAACTAATTTTGGACTATGCGGGACGATCGCTCTTCCGAAGGTACCACTAGGAGCACATGAGACCCTAGGAGGTAACGGAGTATTAGGCCCGATAGACACGCCTTTTGTCTCGCTACGGACCAATTATCTCACTCATCCGTCCCACTGTTTCTATACCCCCCTCCACTCTCCTACTTTCCTACTACAGCCGTACCGATCTCTTCGCTCATCTCTCCCTGCACACCCCACTTCTACAATAAATTTTTCCTGCACCACCCCCTCCCTCTCACCTTTTGGGATTTTTGGCCTCACTGTCTAACCCAGCTCATTCTTTTCACTAAAAGAAAGTTATTTACTTGATGTAAGTGGAATTATCGTTACGTTACACCTTCATTTATTATTAATTGTTAATTATCAACCTTTTTGTAATTATCAGCCAAATGATTTTCAAACTTATTGTTTTCAATAGACAGCCCTGATGATGGATGCTTAGACATCCGAAACGTCGGCAAACAATAAATAAACTTGCTTGTAATTAAGGATAACTGAGAGGATTTATTTAAAATTACCAAACCACAAGCAACTGAGAGAGAAATCCTCTAATACCAATTATTATTATTATTACAGACATTAAGCTTCATAATTTTTACTCACCTGTATGAGTCTGGAGTACCAAGGTACCATAAAGCAATATATAATTGTCTTTCTGCAGAAATGCGCTTTCTTCCATCTAAATTTTCCAAATCTGGTTTCATTAAAAAATTAAAAACAATAAGTAGTCAAAAGCATTGCGGCACATTCTGTATAAATTAATGTTTGATTATAAATTTCTTAATTTAATCAAAAAATTTTGATTGATTATAAAAAAATTAATTATATTAAATTGTACATCACCTGAAATTTTTTTGAAACTGAAGATCACTATAATTATTCACCACTGCTTCAATATAATTTTGTATCCGAGGAACTTTTCTTCTGCATAAATTACAGTAGCAACTGCTGTTTTGTGCATCAATAAGTAACCGACTCATAATTTCAGTTTCTTCTTCACTATCACCATCACTTGAAGATAACAATCCGTCAAAAGCTAAAAAATGTTCCATTTTAATTTTTTTCTCTGTTATGAAATATAAAAATTTCTAACCTCAATGCTGAAAGTTTTAATTTCATTTAAAAAGATTGTCTAACTCAAGTGGTGAAAAATTTATGAAAATACTGAAAAACTATTTTTTTAATTATATAATGTTATTTTCATAAATAAATATTTTAAATTTTGATTTACAAAGTAATTGATAGCTGTGCTCACATTTTTTCAGTTCTGCTCGTGACGTATTTTCATTTTAAATCGGAGCAACGTCGTTTTGAAATACTTTTCGTTCGTTCAAACGTTGCTACCAACCGCGTATAAAATAAATCAACGAACGATTCCAGTTTCTAAATACACCCTATAATTATTTGAAGTTATGTTTATCGTTTTGACGGTTATAAAATTATTATTAAATTGGCTAACGTAAATCGATCCTATATAAATCTATGCTGCTCCTTGATTATTTCATGTGAAATTAAAGATGGTATTTTGTTAGCAACCACTGTTAGCTTGTCGTTGAATATTCAGACATTTGTCTTAAAAAATCTTAGTTATGGTGTCCCTCGTTGCCGACAAAACAAAAAAAATACTACCCCAACTATGAGCTCCGTTTTTCTTCTGTATTATGACACATTTGTAAAAATATACGTATACTCGAGAAATCTACGTGCTAAAATCAAACAAGTTAATACACAATAGTTAACAAATACAGTGTTGTTACCTCGTTTAAGGCAACGGTCGTTTTTCGGGTGCTCCGTGAGATCACGAGTACCAAATCTCTCAGTTTTTTTTTTCAGCATCTTGGCTTCTGCCAAAGCTGCAATAGGGTTGGCAACTTTTTGAAATTTATAATATTTTTTTGCTTATTTAGTTAAAATATCAAAAAATAATCGACACCTACTTTTTCTAAAAAAAAAAAAAAAAAAAACTAAAATTAAAGGAACGCAAGTGTTTAAAAATTAAAAAAATTTAATACAGTAATCCCTTGGTATTCGCGGTTAATTCGTTCCACAAAAGTACCTCGAATAACGAAACCGCGAATACGAAGACATGGGAAACGGGGGGTTACGTTCCAAGAGGATGAATTGGTGAGAAAAAAAAAAGTAAAAAATACATAATAAAACATTAATTTTTTATAAATTTATTTTTTTTCTGTAAAGTAATCGGTTAAACGAGGCTGTTTTTCTCTTTGAGCCATATGTCGACGCAATTCTTCATAAGGTTTTAGAGCTTCTTGACAATCGTGCTTGAACCGAAGGCTTCTCGTCATGATTGGGTCGGACGTGTGAGCATGGTCGATAGCATCCTCGAGCAAAATATTATTTTGAGAACTGAAGACATTGTGAAGACAGGCTCTTGATCTTTTTCTGTCGTTTCTTTAGTTCCTTGAGAAGATTCACTCAAAATTTGATCAGTCTCTTCTGCAAAAAGCCCTTCTCTGCGTTATCAGGAACAGATCGAATTGTTGATTCGTTAACCCCATGCCTTCTTGCTAGTGCAGCAATTTTTTCACCACCTCTTAATTGTTGTATTATAATCAATTTTGTTCCTAGATCCTTAACATTCTTCTTTCTTTTAATGATTTTTGTTGAAGGTGCTATTTTGAATAGTAATTTAAGGGGGGGACTCAGTGTAAAAAAAAAAAAAAGTCGATTTTTTTTTTTGCTTAAAATTACTCTAAAACATCTCAAAAATACTGTTTCAAAATTTTAAAGCAATATCATGACTAGTTTTTAAGTTATGAATTATTTTACAGAGGTAGGTAAGGCGGAGCGCTCGAGTCGAGCGCATACGTGATGCTGCTCGACTCGAGCGGCTTAGGAAGTAGGGCTCATTTCTATTGTTCCTTCGACCTCTTTATTCGGTCAGGTAAGATTTAAAGGAAGAGGCTTCTCTTTTGAACTATGTTTTCGAGAATGGTATTAGACTGAAAAGAAGGAGGGGAAATACGGCAGCTGCCTTGCGTCGAAGGACAAAGTCGAGCAACAGTTAGTTTCGTTCAAAATTTTGAGGCAAAAACATCGTCTAATTTTTAAATTGAAACTATTTTTTTTAAAATGTCTGTGCACGCTACCCAGCATAAAGGAACTAAAGATAAAAGAGTTGATAATACTAGAGGAAAAAAACGAGATTTTCATGGGAATCAATTTGTCGGTGAAGATGGAAAAAAAGTACATGAAAAATCAGTAACAAGCGCAGGGACAGTAAAAAAAGTAAGCGCCGCTCTGAATCAACCCACGAAGCCCGAAAAGCTCGAAAAGAGCATCTTTTAAACCTGGAAGATGATGATCTGACCGTAGATGACATGTTGTATGGTCCAGGAATAGCTGACTAAAACGTAAGTTTAAAAAAACAAGTCAATACACCTTTTGAAAACTTTAATCGCGTTTTTCTCGAAACTGCATTTTTCAAATTGGCCCACATTCTCATTTCAAAACAAATCAATCGATTTAGTTGCAACTTGGCAGAAACTTTCTTTATAATAATTTTAATAGTCTGAACCTAAATCGAGAAAAAAAAAATTGTTTAAAACCCCTTTTTTTTAAACAAATAAGTTAAAAAAAAGAGGTTACTTTTTTTCTTTTTCTTATATTTTTGTCAAAAAAAAATTTTTTTTTCTATTTAGGTTCAAACTAAAGAAAAAAAGGTTTTTAACGCATTTCTTTTTTTTTTTTTTTGTTTCAGATCAACAGGAAAGGCGTGAAAGTGTGGGCCGAAAAAAAAAGACCTCTCGCGCGAAACGACGCTGCACCGCCATCTTGGGAAAAAAAAAAAAAAAAATTTTTTATATTCTTGAAATGTATATAAACTTTGGTGTTCAATTTCGTTAATGTAAAATAAATTTAAGTTGAAAAAAAAAATCATTAAAAATATGCTAATTTACACTGAGTCCCCCCCTTAAACTTGAATTTTGAATAACTAACCAACCAACAAACGAAAACAACTTAACCTAAAAAATTCGAATTCGAAAAATTCAAACCAAAAAAATTTTGAATCCGCGAATATGCGAGTCCAGAAATCGCGAATAGTGAGGGAAGGGTATCAATCTTCAATCCGAGAATAACGCGAACCCGCGAATACGAAAGACCGCGAATAGCGAGGGATTACTGTATATATAAATATACTTCTAATGGGATTTCGGGCCAATGACGTCATCAGCCCGTAGTTTCAAAAACTTTTCTTAATTTTTTTCTTGCTGAATTTTGATTTAAAAATTCTAAAAAATTAAAATTCATTAAAAATCAAATACTTTTACAAAAATATATTTTTAAAGTACCGGTTGCCAACCCTATTAATTAGTTGTAGTGTAATAAACAGTTGATAAGCGAAAACTGAATGCATTTTATTTGATTGATTGCTAAGATTACGCCCCAGTCAAAATGGATGTCGCACTAGCTGTACACACCGTGAACGTATTAAGAGAATACACCGACCCTTCCAAAGTACGACCTAGCGACGATCTAGCCATTCGATGTCGACATAGAAACACCTCTCAGTGTTTATATCAAGAAATTGAACATGTTCATTAGAAATCTAAATAGTTTTATGTATGGCGCAAGAATTTTCCGTGAAGAAGTTATGGTGGCTGCTCCCTTTCCTCTTCTCAATCAATGGCTGGACGTGCGTACACACGCTCTCGGTTTTTTTCCTAGTGTTTGAGTCTCGTTCCCGTGTTCACTGAGAGATTTTTTTCTAGTGTAGCGGTTCTCGTGCTACTTTAAGTGGATTGATTGACTTTTGTTTACTGTGGTGTTGCTCATAGTAATTTAACTTTGAAAAAACTTCTTAAATTACACCAGTGCAAAGTGAGGTTAGTGCAAAATTTTGGCGGCATCAGTGTTTAGCCGCGCAAAGTGCCTTAAGTTCTATCTACAATAGTGCGCTCATAGTCATAGCAAATCCGCGCGAATTTTTGAATTATAGATAGGCTGCGCAATTGATACCTGGCAACCCGGCATACCTTGGAGCCTGTACGGTGTACTATAACCTTACACTGGTTGACTGCTTTGGCAACTGTCACCCCTTGTCTGCGGTTTTACGGCCTGACTATTCATAGTCTTCTACTACTTGCTAGCCTCTTTAGGTGGTCTATACCACACAGTGGTCTGACCAATTCTTGGCCTTTTCACTTACCTGTGGCCTGACCACAGGTTGACTAGTACTTCTTGTCCGTCATCTCGCTAGCTCTTTGTGCAGTACTGCGTGCTTGAGAGGTTAAGAGTAGCCAGTGATACTTAAAACTTCAGTCATGAACGGGAAAGATACTCCTCTCTGCGGCTCTTGTCACGGGCCCGCGCGCACAAATGCGAAACTACACTGTTGCGACAATTGCAGCAAGCTCTACCATTCGCAGTGTGCTAAATTAGCAACTGTTATGATGCATGGTAAGCAAGCGAAAGCCTGCACGTTCTGCATCACCCAGGCCGCGCCTGACAAGACTAGGTTGAACGACGCACCGAACACTCGTCTGCGCACAAACTCAGCCTCATCTGGTTCATCTAATACCTCGAATGCCGTAACTTCGGAGAATGTTGAGCCAGTAGCCAATGAGGCACTTTTGAGAAGTATCCTGAATGAGCTTGGAAACCTGAAGACTTCCTTCAAGGAGCGCTTCGATGGAATTGACAACAAACTTGCTGATCTGGATGTCATCCCGAAGTTGGTAGCTCGAGTTGACACTGTTGAGGACCAGCTGGAAGATATAAAAGGTGAACTGGCTGAGCTGAAGGAGAAGTTTGAAAATCCGGAACTGTCTGCCACCCTCCACTGTGATACTGAGCTGTTAAATAAAATTCAACAAATTGAGAAAAAGAATGCCGCTCTCAGCTCTGATCTTGCTCGACTGAACGCGACGACACGTGCTACAAATTCCTCGGAGCTGGTAATTGGAGGTCTTGCTACTCCTCCTGATGCCAGCGTGAAATCACTTGTTCTCTCAGTACTCAAGACTCTGCGTCCGGATACTGAAGCCCGTGATATAGTGGGTGCAAGGATGCTCATCAGCAAGGCCACCACAAGGTCAGCAACGTCAACTTCCACTTCAAACGCTGCAACGTCCTCAACTCAACCTCAAACCACAACCTCGCCTACGAATCGTCAGCAAAGTCGCCCACCATCGATTCTGGTTACACTTCACTCCAGAGCACTCATGCTAGAAATTATCCAGAGCAAAATTAAGTTGGGTAAGCTGCACACCTCTGCATTGTCATCGAATTTACCCCCTGAGATTGATCCCAACTCAATCTTGCCTGGACTGCTGAACCTGAACGAATTCCTTCCTAAGGAAGTTTTTGATTTGCATCGTGCTGTACCTGAGAAGGCGAGACAATCTGACTCTGGATTCATCAGCTTCATCCGCAGTGGCCGAATCTACGTTCGCAGGAAGAAGGGAGACACCCCTACACTCATCTCCAGCATTGAAGATTTGAATCGTTTTTTGTAATAACAGGTATGCTGACACATCTTCTCTCTCGCGGTAATATTACATTTTCATATTATCACTTCAGTCTTCTTCACAGTATGCATCTTTCATCTCTCACCTCACATGTAACTACTTCTTCCTCTACTACATCCTATTTCAAACCGCTACTCTTTAGTTCTTCTTCATCTCATTCTCAATCATTCTCCCAGCCTCCTACACACTCTTAACACCAGAGGTCCGTGCGTGGCAAGGGCATGATGCTGCGTGTCTGCCATTTCAATGCTAACTCCCTTAAAGGACATATCGAGCAGGTTAGGCTGTTTCTTTTATCACAGCCCATGATACACGTGATCGCTGTTACTGAATCCCATTTGGGTCCTTCGATTGAGGATGCGCTTGTTGCTTTGGAGGGTTATACTCTTCTAAGGCATGACCGTAATAACCAGGGGGGCGGGGTGGCGCTTTATGTTCATCAATCTCTGTCAGTTAAACACCTCTGCTCGTCTTCCACTGAGTGGAACGGTAGGCCTGGTCATCCTGAGTATCTTCTAGCTGAGGTCTCTCTTGGAGGCACTGACCCCATATTTGTAGGTGTGGTGTATAGGCCCCCGCATGCCCCATTTGTCCTCGGGTCTGACTTTGTGTCCGACCTGCGTGATAATATGCATGATTATGGCACTAAGGTCATCCTTGGTGATTTTAATGCAGACCAGCTCTCGGACTCACCTGATGCGATTTTTGTGCGTGATTTTATTGATGAGAATTCTTTGTTTTCGGTCCCATTTGGGTCTACACATCACACCTCCCACTCGGATACTTGGCTTGACCTGGTTCTCGTTGACGCACTGGACACTGTGACTAGCTACTGGAAGACAGAGACACCTTTTATTGCGGGACATGACCTGATGACAGTCACCCTTGACATTCAAACTCCCCAAGTTTTGACGAATGACTTTACTTTCAGGGACTTCAAATCTGTTGATGTTAGAGCTTTGAATCAATTTTTGCTAGGGTGTGATTGGTCAGTATTCACGGATGAAACGCAGTCGCTTAGTGAGAGGGTGGGTTGCTTGTACTATAACCTCAACGCTGCTCTTGATATTTTTGCTCCTCTGAAAACCCTCAAACAAAGAAAGAATCGTCATCCGTGGTTTACTGCATACCACCGTGACCTATTGACTGAAAGAGACAGACTCTACAGACGTTACCGACGCTCGAGACTCGATATTGAACTACTTTTATACAGGCAAGCGCGTGATTTTGCACATGAGAGGATTGAGTCTGCGAGACTCGACTTCTATTGACAAAGGCTTAAGAACATCACTGATCCTCAACAGCTCTGGAAGGAACTAAGGCATCTTGGTATCTCTTCCAAAGCAGACTCCAATCTGGGTAGCTTCTCGGTGGAGGATCTCAATGCTCACTTTGCCTCTGTCTCTTTTGATAATATGGCACCAGATCTCTCTCTTTTTCTGAATAACTTGGAAAAAGAGACAGATCATGGTGGCTTTGCGTTTGTGGATGTGACGGTGGGCGAGATAGCATGCGTTATGTGCCAGTCGACATCCCAGGTGGTGGGCATTGACTCCCTACCGCAGAGCTTTATTCAGTCAGCCTTTCCTTCCATTGGTTCTTTCATCTGCAATATTTTTAATACTTCCATATCCACATCGACCTTTCCTGAGCAGTGGAAGAAGTCAATAGTGATCCCTGTCAATAAGACACCCTCTCCGTCTTGTCTGAATGATTTTCGTCCTATCTCCCTGCTCAGTTTTATGTCGAAGATCCTTGAGAGACTGGTCCATGACCAGATTACTGCCTTTGTTGAATCGCAGGGTTTGATGGACGATTATCAGGCGGGCTTCAGAGCAGGACATAGCACACAGACATCACTATTGAAACTCACGGACGACATTCGGGTGGGTATGGACAGAAGACAAATGACCGCGCTGTTGCTTTTTGATTTTAGTTAAGCCTTCGATTCGGTCTCGCACGTAACGTTGCTCAGGAAGCTACAGTCCTTGGGTTTTTCGCATGGGGTTTTGAGATGGGTTGCCTCTTATCTGGTTGGCCGCTCGCAAGCAGTAAGGGCAGAGGACGGCAGTTTTACTTCTTTCCGCCCCCTTAATAAGGGCGTGCCCCAGGGCTCCGTGTTGGGTCCTCTGCTCTTCCTTCTGTTTGTTGTTGACATAGCTTTAGGCCTTGGCCCTGGTGTCTTTCATGTGATTTATGCGGATGACCTGCAGATTTACGTGCGGGGCCGACTTGAGGACATTCATGCCACTCTTGGAAGACTGAGCCGGGGTGCTGAACACATTGCTGACTGGGCTGCCACTAATCAGCTGGTGTTGAATGCTGGTAAGACCAAGGCAATGATTTTTGGGACCCCGTTCTATGTCAATGCCTTTAACGATTTGGGTATTCGAGACCTGCGGTTTGGTGGCTGCACAGTCCCGTTTGTCCCCTCTGCGCGTAGTTTGGGGGTGGTGCTGGACTCTAAGCTGAACTGGAAAGACCATGTTCGGTATGTTTGTCGTAGAGCCAACTCTCTTTTGTACCGTCTTAACCATTTCAGACGCAGCACCACCTCTGAACTGCGTAAACACCTCGTGCAGACCTTGCTTTTTCCTATTATTGACTATTGTTCACTGGTGTACTGTAATATTTCGGGTGGGCAAGATCTCATACTACAGCGTTTGCTCAATCGTGGGATCAGGTACATCTTTGGGATTAGAAAGAGTGATCACGTTACACCCTACCGACGTGAGCTTGGCTGGCTTCGAGTAGCGGGCCGCAGGGATTATTTTGCTGCCTGCTTGCTCTATAGAATCCTTCTCACAGGTACTCCCTCCTATTTGGCGAATTTGTTTGTTGAGAAGCTCAGCTCACGTCCCTTGAGAATGGCGAACCCGCATGCACTTGATTCGTTGATTGTCCCCTTTGCTCGTACGGACTGTCTGAAACGATCTTTTCATATACTGGCTACTTACTCATGGAACACACTACCCCCTCATATACGCCAATCATCATCCCTGTCCAGTTTCAAACATCTCGTCAAAACACATATCTTTACTGCTGAGGGAGAAGACTGAGTCTGGTACGCCGTTGTTAAATTGTGTACCTGTTGCACATTCATCTTACTGTTACTAATGCTATTATTATTATGATTATTGTTTATTACTGTTATTGTTATTTTATATTATCTATCTATATTTACATACCTTTTATATACCTTTATTTTATTTATTTTATTTTATTTTATTTTATTTCATTTTGTAATTTTAATTTTATGTATAACTTTTTCACCTTATGTATTTTGTACAACATAATGTACAATTAATAAAATCATCAAAATCAAAATCAAAATCCTCTTTTGACGAAGACAACGCGCTCACAGGCGCAGGTCCTTCGCAGTGACCCACTATTCTCACTTTGCCGACTATAACATCGACTCTTGTTGACTCTCCAACCTATCCATGCTCACTTCAGGGCAGCGTAAGCTGTTGTCCCATTCTTTCTCTGATATAGTCCAATTTTGTTCGTTATATTTTATATAAGAGTAAAACTTGAGATTTCAATTTATTTTTACTTTTAAAAAATTCCGTCCCAAGACTGGTTTCGAATTACTTAATTCTTATCAGTTAAGGTAGAGTAGGTATTGGCGTCTTGCCCAAGGAGAGGGCAAATGAGGGCACTTTTACACGTAATCTTATGGAAGAGGCCACAAATTCGTCGGTGGCGACCGCTTGAACTAAAAATTGCTCCCTAAGAATTGTAACGAAGTTTCCTTCGTTACTTATTTGACTCTTCCTAAAAGGCATTTTTTTTAAAGTTGGTTAAGAATGTTTATTTATAAAATAATTTAATATTTCATGTACGCGGGGTTAATCAAGTGATAAAAAAAAAGAAAAATGACAAGACAGAGACGTGAGCCAGAACAGCACAACAACAACAGCATTAGCAGTTACAGTCGCCGCAGCGCTGGTCCAGCCGAACGAGAAACAAGGAGTAGAAGAAGAGTGAGAGAGAGGACCGAGGGAGCAAGGCAAATGAGAGCGTAAGAGAGGAAGCGCGCGCGCCTGTCAGCCGTTCGAGAGAGAAAAGAAGATCGTCTTGCCGGCAACCAAGGGAACGCTGTCGCTGCCGCCGCTGCTAGGAGACTAGTTAGTTGACGCGTGCTGCACTAATTAGACGTATCGGTTATTACAAAGAAAAGTTTGGAAGTTTTGTTTGATTCTTGAGTTTTCAACGACTGGATTACTTTTGGATTTCTTGACGCTTCGAAGATCATCGACAGGAGTTTGCACGGATATTCATCAGCTGCTGGACGAGTTCGAGCCTGCATCAAAACCAGGAAACCTGCAGTCAAGAATCACCGGAGAGCCGACCGAGGAACAACAAGAAAATCCAAATAATAAAGGTAATGAGAGGTTACAGTGACGAGTGACAGTGCCGTGTAAAAAAATATAAAAAAACTAAGATTTTCCCTTGCAGTGCCTCCTTTGAGATTTTGAATTTAATGTGATGAATGAATAAAAGAATTAAAAAAAAAATTAATGTAACTTAGGCTAATTTGAATAATAATAAATTTATAATTTTTATATTAAAAAAAAAAGTGAATTATTTATTTTTAAAAATTGCCCTATTACAAAATTAACACTGCAAAAGCCTTCAAATTGAGGGCGCTACGGTCGTACTAGACGCCAATACTAAACTAAAAGTCTCAAAAGCAAAGCTTATAAAGAGTACTAGGGGGTACCCTCTCACTCGCTCCGCTCGTCAACACCCGATTCAAATTTTTAAATAGTTTGAAAAGAATAAAAAAAATTATTAGAAATTTTTTTTTAATTTAAACTACAAATTTTTATTACAATAAATAGTGTAGCCGCACGCGCCATACGAGTTTTCGTGTGCAAGTCCGCGCCACGATGGCAACCCAGGTTTAAAAGATGTATTTTGACCTCCTTTAATAAACTAACCAGGGTTGCCATGCAGTAAATTATTATAACATTATTTAAACCATAATTTAAAAATTTTGAGCGCAGTTTTAAAAGACTCTGAAATATCATAAATGAAATGACGTTCCGTAGAAGAGTGGTTATAGGTTTAGCCCGCGACACAAAAATTGTTGGTTAGATTCCTCGTTAATTTGTTTTTTGTTTTTTTATTACTTAAATATTTTAAGTTGTTTATTTTTTATTGTAATTATAATAATAACTATTTTTAATGGTCTTGTTCGAACGCTCGTCCGAGTAAGACGTGTTTGTCAACAGCACAAATAGTGAGCATGTCGTGTGAGAAAGCTCGATTCTCGGAGCTTCGAGGTTATCTGACTATGCCCAGGTGTCTAGCTCTCCGATGGAGAGGACCAAGAACACCCTCGAGTCGTCACCAGGAAGCTGATACAACACACCAAGAGTTAGCGACTGAATCCTGTCGCTTCTGACATCACAGTCCAAGTACAGCACTGTCCGGTTCAACTCGACGCTTCTCTCGTTCAAATCAGCTCCAGCCTCGATCAGCATTTTTTCTAAGCAACAAACAAGGCAACTTGATAATCTACTTCAATGTGAACCAATTCAAAATCTTTTTGATTAGCCGACATGGGATCGTCGTAAAACCACTTGGAGAAGTCGTCAAACTTATTTCGAAAAAGATTTATTCAACCCAAAGACGCACTCTCCTGCCCAGCTACATCGATGACTAGGACTACGCGCGATGCCTCTCTTCCCCCACGTTCATCGCCACGATGTACATCCGCAATGAAGGGAGCGCCACCACCACCGATGTGTCCCCAGATCCATCAGCTGCGGTGCCATTCATCGAACGACCGGGCATCAGCAACATCAGGCCAGCCCGGCAGAGCCACCAAGCCCACTGCCCGCTCGCCGATCATAAGCAGACGTTCAAAATACCCGGATTTGGTCAAGCGCCAAATTGAACCACACCGCCAAGGCCGCAAAGACGCAGAAATAAGTCGCGAGCTGGGCCCCCCTGCGCCAACCATCTGGTCATTATCAGGGCCTTCAAGGTTAGCGGTACAAGTCACGACACAACAACAGTCGTGGCAGCAGCAACAACATCAGCGCCAAGGCCCAGACCCGTTGGTCGCAGAGGGATCCCCGTCATCGACAACAGCTCCAGTAGCAGCGAGACCAGCTTCGCCGCCCGGACTCCGTCCTCTGCCAAAATACCAACTCCACTGGTATGGCTGACGAGGGCCGAGCGCCTCAGACAAGAGGCCGCCAGATCCAAGGTCGCGTCAGCCCATAAGAAGGCTACACCACCATCCAAGAGTCAGCAGAGGATGCGGAGGACAATACTCCGGGACATGGGGACACGCGTCACCGGAAAGCGGCAACTACCACCACCATCGCTGCAGAAGTCGTCGTCATCGACGCCTGCAATCACCAGCCCAGCCAGTGCCACCTTGAGACTCCCCACAACACGTGCGGGGGTGGGGCCGGACACTCAGACCGGCCACACTGCATCGCCATCCTCTTGGTGTCTCACACTGCCATGCCGTCGACGGCAACCACCAACACGGTCACGACGTGCACGACGACGTCGACGACGACGACCAACACGAGCCTGGTGATGTGAGTGGCCCCTTACCTGCCGCCGACACCCCAGTTTGCCGCCGCACTTTCATCACCATTACAGGCTGCAACTCCTGAGGCCATAACGATGGCCCTGGGTCCAAGAATGGATACCCCAAACAGCCCACCACCATCACCAGGGTGGCGCATTACCTCGAGGCGCTCGTCCAGGGAAGGAGTTAGCAGCATCCACAGCGGCAGCAACGCAGTATCCCCTGATTTTTTGACGAGATCAGACGATTTGATGACGAGTCGGGAGAGGTGCCCGTGCCCGTCCCCGAAGGCGCCACGCTCGTGGACGTAGCGGTCGTCGACGGGGGCTGAGGAGACCCGGGTACGATGGCGATGGCAATGATTTAGCGCCCGTCACACGGGGCCAGGCAGCTCCCGAGGAGGTCCCAGGTCATGAAAGGATGGCGTGGGTGGAGGGGTCTAAACGCATCCAGACTCTCTGCCGCTCCAACCGCAAGAACGCGGTTCAATAAGTGCTAGGTGGTTCCTGCCGGTACTGCGAAATACCAGTACAGGAGGTAGAAGATCTGTTCAACGCCGACGAGCCCACACAGAGAAAAATTAATGGGAGTTTCTCCAATTTAATATAGGAGGCGCTCTGAGCCGTATCCAATGGTAGAATCTCCCACCAAAAATAGGAGTTTCTCCTATATTTTATAGTACTCTTCGCCGGCAGTTACCTTCTTAGTAAAGTTTATGTACTCACCCATACTTTTCTCATAGGTACTTAGAAATAAATCCTGGTGCACTCATTCGACTTCTCTTAGAACTTTTTCTCGTAGCTAGTAATTGGAATCCAGAATACCGGGTGCTTCAGGTCGACTCCTGGTGTACCCAGTCGACTTCTCCTGGAACTCTTCCTCGTAAACGGTGCTTGAGATTTAGAACAAGGTACCGGGTGTCCGAGTCGAATCCTAGAAATGTCTCAAAAAAAGACAACCGGGAGCTCCGGGTTGACTCCTGGTGCACCCGGTCAGCTTTTCCAGAGATATTTCCTTGATTCGACCCAGAATACTAGGTACCTTATTCTAGGTCTCGAGCACCGGTTACGAGGAAAAGTTCCAGGAGAAGTCGACCGGGTGCACCAGGAGTCGACCCAGGGCACCCGGTATTCTTGGACCGGATCAACGGTTACGAGAATAAGTCCCAGGTGAAGCCGACCGGGTGCGTCAGGAGATATTTCTAAGTACCTATAAGATAATTTAAATTGTGTAATACTTTACATATGCGTCTATATCTAATTTCAAAAAAACCTTGAGGATGATCTCCAGGTATACTCGTCATTGACACCCTGCTCATCCGGGTACGATACGCCGTCCAACGTATCCGAAAATTCATGTCTCCATCGAGGAAATTAAAAAAAATCCTCGAAGATGATCTCCGGGTATACCCGTCATTGACTCCCTGGTCGTCCGGGCTTACCTCATCTGCGACCTTATATCTAACCCGGGTCTGCAGTGGTGTATAATATGTAATAGTCTTTATATGATTCGCACATCTCACGAGGATCATCTCTAAGATTTTCAACCTTTATATTAATATTGAAAAGTACAATTTCGAAACGGAGATTTAAGAAAAAAAAATAGGAGAAACTCCTATTATTCGAAATTGGAGAATCTCCATTTTTTTTTGTCGAATCTCATCAACTATTAGTGAAATCTCCTATTTATTTTTCTCTGTGCAGTGCCGAAAGCTGTGTCAACTTGTGTCGCCCACTCAGACCCGATGAAGTCGCCAAAAAGCTTATGAGTAACTCATCCCCGGGGCCTGATGGTGTTACATACGTGGATCTGAGGAAAGCCGCCCCAGATTGTCACGTGCTGACGGCACTCTTCAACGCTTGCCTCAGATTGGGTGCAGTGCCACAGTGCTGGAAAAACTTCGACACTGTGTTGCTGTTTAAAAAAGGCGAAAGGGATCAAATCGGGAACTGGCGGCCCATAGCAATGGGGGATACCCCCAAACTCCTCTCCTCGCTTGTCGCCGACCACCTCACCCACTGGGCCATGGCCAATGATAGAATAAGCGCGTCCCAAAAAGGCTTCCTCCCGTACAAGAGATGCCATGAACATAATTTTGTTTTGCAAGAGATCTTTCGCGACGCGAGATCCAAAGGAAAGGAAGTTGTAGTCGCGTGGACTTCACCAATGCTTTTGGCTCGGTCCCCCACGCTTCTATCTTCAGTGCCCTCGAGCAGCATCGGGTCCCGGAGCCAGTCAAGAAGCTGATCGCATCAGCGTATGATGGCGCGACCATCTGCATCAAGAGAGCGGACGGCATCACCAACCCCATCTCCATTGACTCGAGCGTGAAGCAAGGATGTCCCATGAGCCCGATAGTTTTTAACCTCACTCTGGAAACTGTTATTAGGGCAGTTGAGGCTTCAGGTCAGGGTTACGAACTCGCGGGCAAGGTTTTCACAGACCTCGACTATGCAGATGATATGGGCCTCATTGCGGACTCGCCCGAGGCGATGAGAATTCTCCTGAGATCTGCAGAGGATGCTGCTGCGGATGTTGGCCTCACCTTCAACCCTGCAAAATCTGCACCTGAAAGGCAGGGGTGTTGGTGCGGTCAGGAGAACGCAGTTCAGCATACAGTGTGAATTGATGCGCGCCTTAGACCATGGTGAGGCCTACGAACACCTTGGCAATCCAACGGGCTTTCAAGTCAGGTAGACACCGTACACTACCATAGAGGAGCTGACCGCGGACATCCGCAAGATTGACGGCTCTTTGCTGCCCCCCTGGCAGAAACTTGAGGCTGTGGCTACCTTTATCCTGCCGCGGATAGACTTCTGTCTGCGGGAGTCAGACGTGAGGAAGGGTCCCCTGAGGGAGGCCGACAGAGAATTGAAAAGAATTGCCAAAAAATGGATTTCCTCCGACGTGCAAGCGCTGAGCTAGTCTTCCTACCTCCTTACATGGGGGCGGAGGGCTCTTGCCTCTTGCAGACATGGCTGATATTCTCATCATCGTTCATGCCTTTAAGCTCTTGAGTTGTAAGGATACGAGCGTGGTGAATGTAGCTACGTTCACGTTGCAGGAGACTGTGTCCAAACGAGTGGGCCATCCCGCCGACGAGCATGACATGGTCAACTATCTGTCGGGATCCCTAGAGGGAGGGAGAGCTCGCTTGACCATCAAGCGACACTTCTTCAGTATGGCCAAGAGCCAGAAATGCGGCCAGGCGACTGTCCCCTGTCTTAGGTCTGAAATGGAGGTGGACTGCTGAGCGTGCCGAACTCTCGTTGGAGTGCCGCCGTCCTGGCAACAGGGACGACAACAACTCCATCATTATCCCGCCGATAGCTCGTGGACAGGTCGTACGGAGGCTGAGGGCCGCATTGGTGGGACACTATGAGGAGAGTCCTTGCCAAACCAGATCAAGGCAAGGTACTTGAGGTAACCGGCCGGAGTGCGGTGAGCAATCACTTCGTCCGCACCGGCAGTTTCACCCGCTTCGCTGACTGGCGTTTTGTCCACCGAGCTCGTCTGGGGGTAGTGTGTTTAAACGCCACCATGCGATAAAAAGCTCCTGGGGTGGGCAGGCAATGCAGGAAATGTGGTGACCTCAAGACACTACCTCACGTGCTCCAGCACTGCGGCGTACACTCTGACGCTCGCATCAAACGCCACGATGCCATCCTGGACAGGCTCGTTAAGGCGAGTAATGTTCCTGGTGGAATCAGAGTAAATTGAGCTATAAGAGGTGTTGACGAGGAGTTCGCCAGACTGCATCCTGATCTGGTGATTCGAAATGAGATCGAGAGAAAGATCACGATCGTTGATATGGCCGTGCCGTTCGAGAACCGGATGGAGGAGTTCTGTGAAGCAAGAACGGGGAAGCTTACCAAGTACCGCCTGCTTGCTGAGAACTTACAACCGCAGGGTTACACGGTCGTAGTGAAAGCGCTCGTCGTCGGCGCCCTTGGCGGCTGGGATCCAGGCAACGAGCGGGGGATGGGACTCCTCAAAATTAGCCCGTTTTATGCGCAGATGATGAGGAGGCTCATGATCAGCAACGCGATGAAATGGTACCGGAACATTTACGTAAAGCACCTGTCGGGGGTCAGGCAGTATTGACTGTGATTGTTAAGTAGTTTGTTTTGTTTTACTGTTCTTCTTCTTATCTTTTTTTTATTTTTTGTGAATTAGCTTGGCCCAATAAAGGCGCGCTCTTCCTTCTTGTGCTGTATGATGCGTTTTATTCTGTACTATTGCTATTAATATTTACTTATTCTATATCTACTTATTTATTCATTCTATACGAAATTTATATTTATTTATCATATATTATATTTATTGACCGCACTGCCCGATTATCGACTGTGATCACCACATGTAAATATATGACTGTGTATATGTATAAATATACATATTATGCATTATCCGGACATTTCATATACACGATCGGCACTATCCGGACATTTCGACACTATCCGGACAGTCAGGATAGTGTTCGGTCCCATTTTTTCCGAGACCAAATAAAAATGAGTTCCAGGAATTGGGTGATGGGTTATTTGGGATGGGTTATTTTGGTTGACCGCGCAAACCTAGAAAAATTTTTTATTGATGGGTTATTTTGGAAAAAAAAATAACAAAAAGATGGGTTATTTTGGTTTTTTTGAATACGTGGGTGGATTGCGCGTGATTTGCGCTTAAAGAGGGTGTATTATTACTTTAGTAATTTTTCATGTGGTATACACAGTAGTCACTGTCCGGCCTTCGGCTATAACACACACACACACACACACACACACACACACACACACACACACACACACACACACACACACGCACACGCACACACACACACACACGCGCGCGCGCGCGCGCGCGCACACATATATGTATTATAGCAACTCAACTGTGATAAAAACATTGTGAGATTTATGCTATCAAGTACCTAATGCGAATGGATTATTGATTGAAAGAAAACCTTAGCGACACACACGAACATGTAATCTGTACCCTCCTTCGGATGGGAAGTTATTTTTTCAATAAAAATTAATTAATAATTATTTTTAATAATTCAATTTAAAAAGGCATTTTTAGATTTTTTATCAATATTTCGAGAGTTAAAAAAATAGTTATAAAAAAGTAATTATCATAAATAATTAAATTAACATAGTAAACAACTTAAAATAATTGACAAAAAAATAGAAAAAAAGAAAAAAAAAATTAAAGGGGAATCGAACCTACAGTCTCTGAGTCGTGGGCTAAACCTATCACCACTCTGCTACGGAACGTCATTTCATTTATGATATTTCAGCGTTTTTAAAAACTGGGCTTAAAATATTTAAATTATGATTTAAATAATGTTATAATAATTTACTGCATGGCAAACCAGGTTAGTTTGTTAAAGGAGGTCAAAATACATCTTTTAAACCTGGGTTGCCATCGTGGCGCGGAAACTCGTATGGCGGCTACACTAAAACTTTTAAATGTATTTTCAGATACTCTTGTAAAAATGATTTTGACAATTTGAACAGACGAAAATAATTTGTTTTTCATAGACTATTTTTAAATGTTTTTCTAACCAAGGTTTTTATTCCAAATTTTGTTTACAATTTTTTTCACTGCACATAAAATTTGATATGAAATTTCTGAAAAATTAAAAAAATAAATATTATTAATAATATTAATAAGTCGAAAATTTTCAAGTTAATCTTTTTTAAAGAAGTTGAGTGTGTTACAGAATATTTAATAATTTACTCACTTAAAAATGTAGTACTTAGTGAAAAATTTCGGGTTGAAGAAGATGATAGTGTAGACCTAAAATAAAAGTATCTAGAAGTGAGATATTGGTTTAATTAATAGAAAGAAATTTAATAAAATTAAGAGTTTGAATAAAATGCGTTAAAAACTATCTATAGTCATGTTATATACGATTGAATATATTATACTTACGATAAAACTGGATTAGAATTTCAAGTTTTATCTGCAACTGAACGTAATCAAAAGTTTGATTTGAAGGATTGACCTTTGATTTTAAACATCCAAGAATAAATATTATAAATCAAAAAATACAGAATTTTGATTTTTTAAAATAAATATTGGAAAACTTTCAAATTAAACTCAAATTTATTAAAAAATTTCAATACTATTTAAAAATTAAAAATCGCGAATGTTAATGTTTATAAACTGTCATAACAACCAACAAGTGGGTAAGGAATAGAATATTCGAAAAATTATTTTTATAACCCAAAAGTTAATTTTTAGAATTTTTCATAGTATATAAAGTTAATTTAAAATTATTAATTCAGATTTATGATTGGAAATAAATTTTTTAAATTATTTAAATAAATGTATCTATTAATAAACACATTTATTTGTTTATTAAAGATTTATGTGTTAACGAATTTGGCTGACTTCCATTTTGAGGGCCTGAGGCGCAGCCAAAAAAATAAAAAGTGCTTAATTCCCGATATTTTTGACCAAAAAACGCTTATGTAAGAAGTTTTTGGCTGCGCCTCGCTGCGCCTTACGTAAAAAAATGCCCTTTAAAAATATAGAAAGATTCTACTTTATATAAGCTTTGCTTTTGGGACTTTTGGTTTAGTATACCTATTTCTAATTGATGACAATCAAATAATTTGAAACCGGTCTTAGGATGGTAATTTATTTAAAGTATTTTTAAATTAAAATTTATTAATTAAATTAAATTATTTAAATTATTATGTGATACTCTGTGTACCTACTAAAATTAAAAATTTAATTTTTCAATTTTTTTTTTTAATTTGTTTAGTTAATAATTTTTAGAAACAATAAAATAAAAAATTAGCCACTGTGTAATTAAGTTAGTGCTTCAGTTACAGTCACTCTCAAAAGTTAGTCCGTCGCACACTAACGCAAATAATGTGTCCATGTACGCACGCATGCACGCAGCTGTTGCCATTTTCTGCTCCAAACTATAACACGGACGACAATTTTTTGTCTTTGGACTAAAGTATCTCAAAATCCTGGTAGGGCGAGTGTGTAAGCGAAAAAGTTGTTCAGAATTTATTAAACTATAACATACTAAAATTTGAAAAAAACTGGTGAATTTTTGAGGTTATGACCGATTAAAACGTAAAAAAAAGTACCGTTTACAAGCCCGATTTCTATGCCATGCGTGTAAATTTTAAAAACTTTGAACTCATTTTTTTCACTTGCTCATCTAAAATTTATGTCATTATATTCTTTATTTAAAATCGAAAATCTTAATGTACGTGGTACGTAAAAAATAAACTGGGGAAAATGTGATTTTCTGAAGAACTACCTTAAGTATGTGAGAAATGAAGGGTTTTACTCTTGACTCTAAATTGAGTGTAAATTTATAATAGATTTCTCATCAAGAAAGCCCAAGAAAACATTATTTTCAATTTGAAGTTTCCTTGTAGTTTTTTGAAGCGTAGCTTCTATACTCACGTTATAACTCGCACCTAACATATAGTATATACTAATTATTCATCATATCCGCGGTCGGAGTAAAATAAAAAAAGTGATCGTCAGATGAGAGCGTCATTTACCACCGTCATTTGCCTCCGTCGGAATAAAGAGATCTTACCATGGTAAATAGAAGGGCCTCAGGAAGTTTAATTTAAAAAAAACGTTCTGCAACCAACAAACGTATTCGAGATGATACGTGTCGATGTCGTCCGGTAGACCGCAATGCACCAGGTCGAAAAAACTCGTCGGTGACGACTTCCCCAGAAAGTTTGATTTAAAATCGATGTTTTGCAACTAAACAAACGTAACCGAGAGGGTGTCGACGTCGTCCGGTAGACCAGGGTACACGAGGTCGAAAAACTCGACGGTGACGACTTTTTAATATTAGCGTAACCAGATGCTTATTACGAATTAGATCTTAATTTTTTTTAAACCTTTACTAAAAATTTTTGTTTTAATTTAAGGAATCGATGATATTAAATTTAGGCGGGTAATTAGGGTTCAATTTTAAGGAAAAAGATTCAAATATTTGTTGGATTTGCATAGCTGAGACAAATTCAGCGTGAATCTAATTTTGTGTACGTTTCTGTCTGCTGAGGCCTGAAAAAGCTTTGAATTGTTCTGGAATTATCGAATATTATCGTTAAATAAATTTTTAACAACTTTCTTGCCAACTGAATGTTCCTGTGGGAATTCATGAAATATTTGAATCTAAAGTGGAAAAATACTATTTTTTACATGCAATTTTGGTTAGCTTACTCTAATTTTTGCTCGAATACTAATAACTTTTTTTAGACTAACTTGCAACTTTCTCTTTCTTTCGTGGATACTTACTACATTTGAACAAAGTTCCACGTGTTTGTACCGCCTTGTTCTTTAGATCTTATGTGAACACGTTTTGAATAACTTTTACTTTTTTTTTTATTGTTACAGTGGTTCTTCTGGATACAACTACTGAGGGGAGTCTTAAATGGACCAAGTTTCCTTTCGGAAAGCAAGCTAACACACCTGGAGTAAGTACTTGAATAAATAGATAATACATTTTTTCTTTACAATTTTTTTATCACTCTCAGACCTTCTTTCGGCCCACGAATTCTGGTATAACACATTAAGAGAATCCATTACTCGGTATATGTTGAACAAATTTTTTAACTAAGTAGTTAAAGTCAAAGCCTTGTGTGCAAAGAATCAAAGACTCGAATTTCATCTGAGTAAATTTTTTCTTTTTCAATTTTTTTTTTAGATGATATTCCCGCCATTAGCTAATGGGTCCATAACTTAAAAATTTTCGAAAGTGAAAAACCTAATAATTTGTTAAATAATTAGACTCCCAATTGACTGGTTCCTGTAATAATGTAATACTAAATTGTAATTTTATGATAAAATTGTTGAAATAAACTAATAAAAGTTTATGTATTCTGCATTACTATTATAGTAATGCAGAATCGTGGATCTTGTGTTAGTTCGAAATTAATTACTCTGAGGTTATTTGTATATAAATGAAGTTTATTAAAGTAATATTATTAATGAATATGATTAACAAGTTTGGTCTTACAGTTATTCTTATCTTGATAACAACAACTTTACAGTTTACGTAAATTTATGCCGACTACATATTACATGTGTCGCTAGCTCAGTTTATCTTACTGCGGCCACTACACCTAGTAGAGTGGACGAACGCAGACGAACGACTGGTCTCGCCTCGCGAGCGCTACACGATCGACCCTACACACACTCTCTCACACGCTCGCTTACGTCACTCGCTATGAGCTGTATGTTTACATTTCAACAAAAATGAACTAATATAATTAAGAATCTAAATAATTATCAGCAATAATTATTTGCTCACTTCAATTTATTGTAAAGGATTTGTAATTTGGTAATAGAGCAAAACAGCAAACTTGTGTATAAATTTATTTTATTACATTTCAACGTTTCGACACTACATATAGTGTCCTCTTCAGGATATCTATATTATATGATTTTTATTAAAAATTAGAAAATTATGGTTACGAATTTGATAAAAATAAATTAATTAGAAACTCACACGTTTTTTAACTGTGGTAGCAGTACGTCAACATAAAGTTACAAGTAATTAGAAATAAGTACTAAACAAATCCTAAAGTCCAATCGGGCTTTAACGGTGATTTGGTTTTTTTTTTCAAACCGACTGCCGTGAAAGCCTCCAGGGCTTTATATACTTTGATTTTTGGTTTTAGTTTAGGACGCTTCAAAGAAAAACTATTTTAGGATGATTATTTCATTTATATCATACATCCCGCGCGAAGCTGATGATCCCCTGAGTAATTTAAAAAAAAAAATTATCCCGAACAAAGCCCGCATTGAAAAGTTATGAACGTTTCATTTTTCGAAACGCTGATTTTCCTTTGACTCACGGTAGTCAGGGGAATTCGATTTCAGTTTCGAGCATCCGGTCTCTCTGCCTACGCTCTCTGTAGACTTAACCGGACGTGACGTATGCGGTGGGCGTGTCTACTTTGCTGTCTCACTCTTACTGCTTACCTACAGCCGCAGATGGGGGCATGTAGGCCCGGGCCTGTATAGCCATGAGGCGACTGGTGGCGCTGTATCAAGCAGCTATCTACAGCTAACTGCGGAGCTGCTGAGCAGAACAGCTAGTAATGTGTTATGAGCAATAATTTTTTTATAAATAATTGATTGTCACAGAAAAAACAGTACTTAAGACCCTTATTTTCATTATATATTAAATAAGTGGTAGAATTTATAATTATTAATTTGTTTAATTTCAATAAAAGAGTTTGAAATAAATAATCTCTACAGTCTTTTTATGATCATCACCATCAAAGATTTTTCAATTATTGTGGTGTGCCAGCTGTGAGTTGACAATAATTGTGCTGTTGTTGTGTTGGGGACCTGATGGCTGGAGGTGCATATTGGCAATATTAAAAATAAAGTTTTTTCTGAATGATTGTGTTTGTGTGTGTGTCAGGTTGAACTTGCAAATTACTCTTTTATAATCCATCCAACTTGCAAATTGCAAAAGGTGCAATTGCAGGAGATAATGTCATTGTCATACGAATTATCGCTTAATTTTAATCATCATAGAAATGTATATGCTCTGAGCCAATACACTTGAACTGTTAAAGTTTTGTAATCCCACCCTTTTTCAAAAATAAACTTGATGTCTGAAAGTTTTGTAATCCGACCTTTTTTCTAAAATAAACTTGTAATGACAATAAATTTTAATTTTGATTGTAACTGTTACATTAACTCAGGGTGTTATTGATAAGTATATTCAAGTCAACATGAATCAATTATTAAAAATTTTTATCTTTTTTGTTGTCTGTATGCAAGCTTAAGTTATGCGGCCAAAGTGATTTTACATTTTAAAATTGGTTAATTAAGAAGTACAAAAGAAATAGATAGTTTTGGGTCTAGGTATCCAGTGGACCAGAAATTATGAATTCTATTTGGCATGGATTTTTAAAGTACGGATGAGCATTTGCTTCATTATTTTCAAAGTGGATTTAGTTTGTCCATCTAATATTATGTATGCAAAACGAATTCAAAAGTACTTCATAACAGTAAATTATGTCTATGATTTTTATGTGTTCTGGCTAATGATAAAATTTATATAAAAGAAATTTAAACCCAAAGAACTAGATAAATCCAAGTCAACATGAATCAATTATTAAAAATTTTTATCTTTTTTGTTTTCTGTAAGCAAGCTTAAGTTATACGGCCAAAGTGATTTTAAATTTCAAAATTGGTTAATTTTTTTTACAAGAATTAAAAAGTACAAAAGAAATAGATAGTTTTGGGTCTAGGTATCCAGTGGACCAAAAATTATGAATTCTATTTGGCATGGATTTTTAAAGTACCGATGAGCATTTGCTCCATTATTTTTAAAGTGGATTTAGTTTGTCCATCTAATATTATGTATGCAAAACGAATTCAAAAGTAGTTCATAACAGTAAATTATGTCTATGATTTTTATGTGTTCTGGCTAATGATAAATTATATGAAAGAAATTTTAAACAGAAGAACTAGATATATCTAAGTTAACATGAACCAATCATTGAAAATTTTTATCTTTTTTTTTAATCATTTCAAGGTTACAAATGAGTATTTGCTACATTTCAATGTAAAATTTACATTAAAATAAAGTTATGCAATGTACATTTAAAAAATAGGTAAATACTAAATTGAATTTTTTTTTTTTACATATAAAATTGATTTACCTAGGACTTTTGTAGGTTCTGGTTTATGTCGCGGTTTTACATCAGAATAATTGAATATATCTTAGGTATTGTTAAATTTTTTAGAATTTGTTATTCATCATTTATTAAGACATATTTCAAGAATATTAATGATTTATTTATGGAGTTTTGTTTTTTTGAAGTTGTGGACAAAAAGGAAATACATTTAAATATTTACCGAATTTACGCAATAAAATCTTCAAAAAATACTAAATATTTAAAAAATGAAAAATAAAAAGAGTTTGAGTTGTGTGCAATTTGCATGTGTTTTCCCATGTATGTACTATAATTGAAAAATTGTTAACTTTACGTATATTGAAGGTGATTCAACATAATATGATCATCTTTTAGTAGAGAAAATTATATTTAAATAATAAGTGGACCGGGCCTCAAGTCGTCCGTAATAAATTTTTTGATTTTACTTCTTTCATTAATTCATTTTCAAAAAAAGATTATTATATTTAATGTATAACTTTTTATTTAGACTCCTTTTAAAAAACCAATCGCCGTAAATATTACTTTTTTAAGAGTATTTTTTAAAGATCATACTTAGCGTATAATTTTTTGTATAGATTCCTTTTAAAAAAACCAATCGCCATAAATACTACTTTTTTAAATATTTTTTATTTTTATTTTTTATTTTTTAAATATTTAGTATTTTTTGAAGATTTTATTGCGTAAATTCGGTAAATATTTAAATGTATTTCCTTTTTGTCCACAACTTCAAAAAAACAAAACTCCATAAATAAATCATTAATATTCTTGAAATATATCTTAATAAATGATTTTACGATCTTAACAAATTCTAAAAAATTCAACAATACCTAAGATATATTCAATTATTCTGATGTAAAACCACGACATAAACCAGAACCTATAAAAGTCCTAGGTAAATCAATTTTATATGTAAAAAAAAAGAATTCAATTTAGTATTTACCTATTTTTTAAATGTACATTGCATAACTTAATTTTAATGTAAATTTACATTGAAATGTAGCAAATACTCATTTGTAACCTTGAAATGATTAAAAAAAAAGATAAAAATTTTCAATGATTGGTTCATGTTAACTCAGATATATCTAGTTCTTCTGTTTAAAATTTCTTTCATATAATTTTATCATTAGCCAGAACACATAAAAATCATAGACATAATTTACTGTTATGAACTACTTTTGAGTTCGTTTTGCATACATAATATTAGATGGACAAACTAAATCCACTTAAAAAATAATGGAGCAAATGCTCATCCGTACTTTAAAAATCCATGCCAAATAGAATTCATAATTTTTGGTCCACTGGATACCTAGACCCAAAACTATCTATTTCTTTTGTACTTTTTTTCTTGTAAAAAAAATTAATCAATTTTAAAACTTAAAATCACACACTGGCCGCATAACTTAAGCTTGCTTACAGAAAACAAAAAAAATAAAAATTTTTAATAATTGATTCAATATTATTGTCGATGAATATTATTGTCATGGAATTTATGATCAGAAAGTAAAATTGCTCTGTCAACTAGATTATACACCATATTAATTTTCAGACTTTTAGGATGATTGGAATTATAGTTGATAAAACGACCAGATGACTTAGGTTTTTTGTACCCATTGTAAATAATTTTATTGTTAAAAATAGATATTTTTGTGTCCAAAAAACTGATACGACCATTCGTAGGGAGTTTATAAGTAAATTTTAAATGACTGTCAAACTGATTAAAAATCTTAATAGCCATGGCTAAGTCTGACTCTTTTATACATAAACATGTGTCGTTCACATAGCAAAAATAGAAGGCAAGTATTCATTTGTAATCATTTTTTAATATTTCAAAACATTTAGTTTCAAAATCAATCATGTCAAGTTCAGCAAAGATGGGAGAAATGGGAGAACCC
The DNA here is from genome assembly GCA_038277355.1 of Encarsia formosa. Taxonomy (NCBI): domain Eukaryota; kingdom Metazoa; phylum Arthropoda; class Insecta; order Hymenoptera; family Aphelinidae; genus Encarsia; species Encarsia formosa. Next base: position 62,380,679 of record CM076185.1, read on the forward strand.
ATCGGAGTTCCAAATATTTGTTAATAAATACAATGATCAAATATAAAAAAGGTATTATCAAAAAATCAAAAATCAACTATAAAAAAAGGTATTATCAAAAAAGTTCTCAACGCATCTAATTATGTCCAGAGTTGGAATCTTGCATGACACCTGTAACTTATCAAGTCTTTTCAAAAGGCTGTCGAGTACTAATTGTTTCAAATCCCATGTACAGTCCCGCACACATACATCCAATCCAGATAGATAATTTCAACTTAAATTAATTAATACTAAAAAGTTTCTTTCAAACAATCCAGATCTACTGATCTTTTCCTCGGATAAGAGTAATGTCACTGTCTGTATTTCCAAAGATCTTTACAACACAAAGATGTGTGATTTACTTAGTGATAAAAATACTTATAAGTCTTTTCAAAAGGCTGTCGAGTATTTATTGTTTGGGTATAGAAATAAAAAGAGAAACTTCATTCAAAAATATAAGAACGTGATCATCAGGTATGTGTATGTATTTTATTTTGTCAACAAATTCTGAGCTATCACTAATATGTGATTGTGGTTTTGGTAGAGCTTTTTTAATTTCGTTAGTTATTTTATAAGTTGAAAAATCTGTACTAGAAGATGAAAATGACGTTGGCCAAAGAACTACTTTACTCTGCAGTGAGATACCCACTGTGAAAGAGTGAGAAACAGCTTCAGTCGAAATTCATGGCAATGATATACTTATTGATGAGTTGGGGTCAGTAAACAAATCGTTTAAAATTAAAATTTACTATCCACACAATTGTTTATTTATTTAATCATTAATTTCAATTCTTTTCTATAATTAGAATACAAAAAAAAGCTGTTCGAAAAAGTAAAGCAAAAACTCCTAACGAATCCCTGGAAGCAACATAGCATAATAATCTTAAAACTAACGGGCTTTCTAAGACTTATTGAAGTTTTCTGTAAAATTTGATGAATATTAATATCTTCGAAAAATTATAACAAAATCAAAATAAAATTATTACGGAAACAAAAAACATACAACCCAACTTATTTTAAAACTTAAAATTCAAACATTTGAAGTTGATTTTTTGTGCGGTAATAATAGATGTTTAATATTGTGCCCTTGGAAGAGGTTAAATATAGAGTTTTTTGACAGTTTTAAGGTGCTTGTATACAAGAGAATGTATACAGAAGAAGCATTTAAAATTACGGCTTCTCCGGAAGGAGCTTAAAAAAGGTGCTAATTATAAGGTTTTTTGACCGTTTTGAGGTGCTTCTCCGGGAGGAGCCAAAAAAAGTGCTCGTCCTGGATACGACTATATAATGTAGGAAGATACATCTCGCCTTCGGAGGGTCCCGGAAGGGGTATACGGTCATTTTTCCAGTGGACATTTTTCCGTTTTCATTATTTTCCGGCGGATTTAAAAAAACTAAATAAAAAAATTCAATATTTTAGCTGTGAAATCTTTTAATTCAATACTTTAGCTATGACATCTTTAAGTTGCATATACAAGAAAAGTACAATACAAAATATAAAGTATAAAAAGTGTAAATCTGCGGACTGCATATGCAAAGAAAAAAACAATACAAAATATAAAGTATAAAAAGTATAAATCAGCTGCTGCTTGCAGGATCAAAGTTGCCTCTGGAAAAAACTGTGGCTTGCAGGAAGAAACTTGTCCCAGGAGATGATGTAACCGGAAAAAAGAAAAAAAAAAAAGAAAAGATATAATAAATGTAAAGCATTGTTAAAAATAAAAAATAATAAAAAATAAGTCTTCGAATCAGAGGTAAACATTTTGGGCCAGGTTTGACAAATATTCAAGTTCACCTTCGTCGCCATCAAGTTCCTCGTACGTTTCAACCACGCGTCGAAGCCAGGTTTGGATTTTCAGCCACTTTTTTTGGGGAGCACCTTTTACCTACAAAAAAAGCACTGCTTATAAGTCAAAATGTATTCATAAAACAATATTAATTAAGAGATACTCTTTTTCCGGCACTAAGTTCTGCAACCATGCTCTCCGTGTCGGCTTGCTCTTTCTGGAACTCGGTGATGGCGGAGTACAGGTAAGGATGAGCTTTGCCGACGAGAAGATTGAAGCGATTATGCTATCCCTCGCTAAGGTTGTTCGTTTTGTGTTCATCTGCAAGAGCAGCATCGTATTGGTTCCACAACGCTGGCTTGTAGCGGGGGAAGACAGCTTTTCTTCTTCCTCTGCCGGGTCTACCGATCACATAGTACTCTCCAAAGTAGTCAAGTACTTCTTCCATGTCTTTGACCACGTACCACTGAAGTAATTTGAAAACGCGAGAAACTTGCTCGACAGGGACAAATGCAAACGCTGCAATCATGTTTGCTTGCACTCGAATAGTTCCATCAGTATCGTCGTTGTACTTTGTTTGGAGCCCACAACTTTGAATTTTCCTATATAAAGATTGTTTTAAGTGGAAAAAGCAGCACGAAAAAGCGACAGATGGGAACACTTTGTTGCATGCGTTCAGAATCCCCTTCTCAAAGTCCGTCAGTATGTTAGCGGGCACAAAGTCTGCGATTTGCAACGTTCGGGCAGCGACCATCACTGCACTCAGCACGGCTTCGTATTGAGCTTGCTTCTTTGACGATAGCAGAGCATACACGAGAGGCAAGGACACTATTTCTTGATCGCCAACGTTTTTTCGCCTCTCACGATTTCCCGAAATAGTGAATATTTGGGTAAGTATCGTCGGCGACATCTGTATGTGATAATAAATAAGGCTGTATGAATTAATTAAAAAAAAAAAGGGATTCGAGTTTTGACTTACCTTGAACGCTCCATCCAAAAACCAAACGCGGCTTCTGTTCAACAGCTGCAGGTTCCGATGAGTTCCGAAAACTATTACGCAGCCCTCTTTTTCCTCCAGAGGCAAACCGGAATCAAAAAATTTTCTTTAGCTAGAGTGCGTTTATAAGGATCTGGCAACACATAAAACCACGTAGAGACGTTGGGTTTGGAGGCTGATTTTTCCCACGCTTCTTTTCATGGACTTCGAAAGATTCTCACGAGAAGGTAGTTGGCACAGGACACCTAAAATAATCATTAGTTGTCCTGCTAATAATAGTGTTGACATACAGTTTACATACCTTGAGAAAGGCTACTCAATTCCGACCGAAGAAGCTGACGAGGTGGTCTTTCAGGATCCGCTTCTGCTTTCCGTTTTAAACTGCTCTTTATCTTCTCCGCTTGGACCTCATTGACATTTGGAGGATGCGCGTGTAGAGATTCTTTCGGGCCTCTTACTACGACTAGTTGCTCCCCTTCTGCTGGATTATTGGTTTCGGCGCGAGCTTTACATTGGCCACTGCGTAACCGTATGCACTCCCACTGCGTTCGAAATTTCGAATGGCAGTACACATACCCGTCAATTACAAGTTTTTTTCCCACGATTTGCACGTCCATTTTATAATTTATTAAATAAAAGTATAAAAAATCAAGTATGTTGAAAATCAAAAAAATGTTAGGTTACGATGTTCAAGTTGCAAGTGGGACAAAAGAAGTTACCATTCGAATTTTCGAATTGCAAAAATGATACCGGACAATTATTCGACCGGAAAAATTAATGCCGGAATAACAACCGGCCGGAAAAAAAAAACCGAAAAATTGGAACCGGAAAAAGGTCCAACTGAATAATGGAGACGGAAAAATGACCCCCAATCCTTTTTTACACCATATAACCCCTATCTAAAGTAATAAAATCCCTCTTTACGCTTTAACCCAATAACCCATCCCAAATAACCTTCCTAGGTTTATGTGGAACCTTGGTTTAGCCTTCAAACCAGTAACCCATCCCAAATAACCCTTCTAGGTTTATGCGGAACCTTGGTTTAACCTTTTAGCAAAAAAAACACCAATTTTTGATTTTCGACATAAGTCCTGGAAAAAGTTGTTTTTTGTATAATATTTCTGGGACTTATATCTAGACGGTTTATCCACACCGAGGCCAGCATGGATGAGCCGAATACATGCTACAAGAGTGTTCTTCAAGGTGGCGTCCTGAGTCCTCTAATGTACATCATTTATGTCATCTGCGTTGCCCATGAGCTCAAGAAGAAAGAAAGTTAAGAAAGGAAAGAAAGGCAAAAAAAAAAGAAAAGAGGGAACGGAAGAAAACAAGCAAAGAAAGGAAGAAGATTGGGTCGGAAAACAAGGAAGAAAAACCATTTCAATGTTTTCAAATTTAATATTAAAATGCTACAGTATGCTGACGACTTGGTAGTTTACTTAAGAAGTTCATTTGTCTCACGTCATAAGCGATTTTTTAATAAATACGTTGACAGGGTTGTGAACGAACTCCGGGGCCTTGGTCTCAAAGTTTCATCTGACAAGGCAGAGTGTATACTCTTTAACCGGCAAAACATCTTTCCTGGTGAAATCTTAGTCGATGTGTAAGGCAGCGAAGTTGTCTCGTCTGCTTCAGTCAAGTTCCTCAGCGTTTATTTTGATTATTGATAGGCATTTAACATATGTTCAACATCGTGCCTGTAAAACTCTCAACATGGTCAAGTTCATCCGTGGAATTTACTAGGCCGCGGATCCTACTACTGTACTTACTTTTTACAAAAGCTTCACTCGCCCAATCATTGACTACGCCAGTTTCATACCTACGCAAAACTCCAAAATCCTGAAACTTAAGAGAATATAGTTCTCAGCCGTTCGCCTTGCTCTTGGTCTACGCATAAGTACTTCCACTAATGTTCTTCTAGGTGAAACCAAATTTATCAGTCTGCAATCGCTTCAGACTTCTTTGTATAAACTTCCTAATCGAACTCTTCAGCAAAACTCAGTCACACACTGGTAAAATAGTATGTAGCTACTTCAATAGTATTATTGACGATGAAAGAAAGATAATCAATGTAGTCCGTAGCAGTCCAGATAAAAGGAAGATAATCAATATACTCCGTAAGAGTGGATAGGACTGCAACATATGATGTATAAAGGGAAGTTCACCAGCGTCTACAATTATAGCCAAGAATCATTCAGGTCTCTAGCGTAAGTTGAAACCCACTTTGGGAGAAAACTTGCTGATTATAAGATCCCAAACTTGCTTTTCATGGATTTCATTGCTGAAGACAATTCGATTAATATTTTCACAGATAGGAGTGAGGACAAAAACCGCGTTTCGGTGAGCACTGCACATATTTGCCTCTTACTGAATATAAACAAGTGCAATATTATCAATCCCAAGGCATCGATTTTCATGCCTGAATGCCTTGCTCTGGCTGACGCCATGGACATCGTGCTCCCCCACAAGAATCGGAAAGTCAACGTCTATTCTGATTCTCTAAGTGCTGATAATGGTTTTGAACAGACCCAAGTTGGACGATAACACTAATGTATACATTTTTGAGACACTGCCGAAAAATGACAGATTTTACCATCAGAATCATCTTCATACCAAAGTGACTTTCTACTGCATTCCCTCTCATAGAGGTATTGAGAGCAATGGACTGGTTGATAGAGATGCTAATGTAGCCACACATCGTAAGCCATCTATTAATCGAATTCCCTTTTCTGACTCAAAAAGTTATTATAAAGAAGTTGTATGGAAGGATAATCTGAACATGCTAAAAAATCAAGCGAAAAAAAAGATATACAATATTTTGAGAGTATCTTTGAGTCCATGTCCAAACCCTGGTTTGCTCATAGTGATCTTGAGAGAGATTCCACTGTTTTGATTTGTCACTGCCGAAGGAACCACATTGAATTGAATGAATCACTTTATAAAATCGGTGTAGTTGATTCTCCCAACTGCCCATGTGGGAATAGTATCGAAGATCTAAATCATGTTTTATGTCACTGCCGACTGCTCACATGCCAGAAGCTTAGGAAAATCTTGGTTTTCGATCTTAGAAGAATGAATCATCAAACACCGTACGACGTCATCGAATTTCTCAAGAAGGGAAACATTGAAGTTGTGAAATGTATAGAAAAATATTTGAAAAATTGTGACATTAAACTATGAATCATCCTTTGTGCATAATGTAAGCCTCAGTAAAAGAATTTTTATTTTTTTTATGTATTATATCTAATAACCCTAGTATAAATAAAGATTACTAAAAAAAAAAAAAAAAAAAAAAAAAAAAAAAAAAAAAAAAAAAAAAAAAAAACTTAAAACCCAGAAAAGTATGTACTATGTATTTATTAGGGAAGATCTAAATTGAAATGCTAAAGCTTAGTAAGATTAACAGAAGGGATGAAAATAGTTGCGTGTCCGAAATAGACAAGGTAGGCCGATTGCACTCATCGGATTAAAAATACTACGGATTGCGCCCGCTGACTGCAAAGTTGAATGCACGATTGCGCTCGTATGATTTAGATATAGACATCAAACGCCGACACTAAAAACTGTTGAAAATATTATAAGTTTACTACTAGTTTCAGCGACTTTTATGCCGATAAACAATACATCAATGTACTGAATCAAAACTGGATTCAACCAGACTTGCGTGGAAAAAACTCTGTATCGTGCTATATAAATACTAGTTCAATCAGACTCACGGTTAAAAAACAGCCTAAGTATGATCCCACCTTTCAATCGAGAACAATTGGACATCTTACCAGAGGAGGTCATCACATGTGAGACGTTAATCTTGACGAAACTTTGGGAATCGTTTTCTTATGTCAAAAAATGAACTAAACCACCGATAACTCTTGGATATTTTTGGCCTTTTTAGGCCTTCTACCATATAACTTGTATGGCATTTTTTGCCCTTTTTCGAGAAATACAGTTTTTTAGCTTCTTGTTTAAAAATTCGTGCTCGAAGCCTAAGGCACTTAGAGTGTTTTGCAACCTCACATTTTCTTTGTTTTTTATGAGTTTTCAGAAAAAAATATAGTTAGATCAAATTTTAATGATTTTTACCACGTTCTAGTGCGATTTCCAATAGCGCTTTTTAAGGTATTTGATTTGTTGAAATCTTTATTCTACGTGATCAAAATCATTAACTTGATCTCATAAAATTGGAGATGTTAGTGGGGGTGTTTGTCGGGTGGTGAAGTGTGTAAGAAAGGTAAAGCTGGGCTGGAAAGGGGAGTAACTAGGCGAGGTTAATAGAAAAGGACGGATAGGGTTGGTGACGTCGATTAGGGAGTGGGATTTACGGGATGGGAGAGGTAAGAAAAGTGTAAATTAAGCAAGGTGAGGTTTCTTTCAAGTTAATATTAAAAAATTTTAACTAACAACCTTATATATGGTCATAAGTTTAAATATGATATTTTGCACCCACTAAGACCACTGCGTGGAATAAAACAAAGTCAAAATTATAAAATTATTAAGTTAGGAGCTGTTAAGGACGTTGAAAATTTAAGTTATTTCTTTTTAAAAAAGTGATTTTTAAACTCATTCTTATTATTCGCGAAGAAAATTATACACATAATACTTTGCTAATAAAATGTGAAGCAACTGTATAAATAAAAATTGGTTTGCTTAATTTCTTACAAATGCGTACCTCATTACCAACCCTCTTGATTAGTTTAAGTTAATAATTTAGCTCAGTTAACGCTCTGGATGCAGCTATTGATTGATCAGAATAGCTCGACTACTCGAAATTAATGAAAAATAAAACTTACGGGTCCATTTTGATCTGTAATAGATATAACTTAATCCATCACATTAAGGAGATTCTCGCGGGAAGGGCCGTATCAAGCAAGGGCATTACGAGATCATGAAACCTTTTTTCTATTGTATTTAGTCCAGTTTGCTTTAAAAAAAGCGAAATTATATAGTTCTAAATGCTAATTTTAATAATTAAAGTTGTAGTCCGTCAATCTATCTTTTCTTTGATGCAAAAATATTCGAGATAAAATAAACCATTGGTACAAATTTTTTCAGAACGATTTGCCTCATCAGTTTTTTATACAAAGAAAAGTCGTTTGATTTTTGATTTTTGAGAATTCAGTCATTTTTAAGAGGTCAAGCCTTTAACTGCCCGTGGTCTTGAACAATTTTTTTTTTAGTTGAAAACTGATTTTACAAGTATTAAATTTATTTTACCAATTTCTTTTCCATTTTACATTACAGTTATGTAGTTATATACTCCAAGGTGAGAAAAATAAAACTGACACTGTGATACAATCTACCTTTTTTTAGAAAGCGATGGTACTCTAACTTTTTGTACTCTAAGGGGTGCATTTTCTTAAGCAATCGGGCTTTATTGCATAAATAGTAATTAAAGCAAAGAGGAAATGCCTATCGTTGATGGAGTTAATTATATACTCAAAGATGTTTCTCAATTATCTGTCTCTCTTTTTGTCCCCCACTACATGCCCGTGGTCTTGAACAATTTATTTAGAATTTATGCTGATACCTGGTAAAAAACAATCAGTTGAACCAGCAAATTCAATGCTGCCAGAAATTGAAACATTATCTTTGGTAGTTAAGTTCGATTGACTCTCTTCCTTTTCGTCTAATTGAGCAATCTATAATAAAAGATCTTCAACGTCTTCAGTTGTAGTTGTAGATAACAAATATAAATGTATCTTAGACACTGCTATGTTTTTGGACTTAGAGTAGCTCCACAAACCAACTTCAAGCAATCTACATTGAAATTATATATAGCAGTATCATTATTATGACCCAGTTTCAGATCCGATTCTGGAAATAAAACTTTTGGTCTATTATCTGTGAATAGTACTTAAGCTTATTCAATTATCTGTGCCACAGTATAATGTTTTTTTTTTTTGTGCCTAATGACAAATTTCTTTATCTTCCATGGGAAAATCTTTCAAGGGTATATTTTGGGATTTCACAAGAGTACCGGTGCTTCTATCCCATCTAAATATTTTTAGTCACTTTCTCATTAATTTTCTTGAGATTATCGATCTGAAATAAATTGGTAATATGAATGCAATTATATGGATGGACATTATTATTTTTGATACATATAAATTTAAATTTAAATTTTCATATAAATTTGATATTTTAATTCATGTACATAATTTTTCACATATTTTATTCTTCGGTGTCATTTTTCTGAGTTAGTCTTGAATTGAACCACTTCCGGAGTAAGCCCCGGGTTGCAGAGAATCTTTAAAAAACTGAACCCTATTTTATATCCCTTCCATAACAATTTCTGTCGCTTTACAAGACACAAGCTCTTCTGAAAAATAACCATAAATTTAGAGAGGCACTTGTAAAAATTAGTTACATAAAAATGAATTAATAAGGACTGAAAAACTCACTTTGCTGCAGTCTGACCTCATACTCAGAAACATCTTTGAGAATATGAATAACTCCATCAACGTGCATTCCCTCTTTGCTACCATCACTATTTATGCAATAAAGCCCGATTGCTTAAGGTAGTAGTTCCGCCTCAGTGCACAGCTCAAACTAATTTTGAAATTAAAATATGTTGTAAAAAAACACTTGATCTTTCTAAATATCACTTAAAAAATACAGGTATCCATGCTTTTTTCCGAGATAATTGAGTGAGAAATTCACCAAATCACAATATATAGTAATACCTAACCTGTAAAATTTAATATTTTTTGAACTCTTATCTCGAAAAAAAGCATGGATACCTGTATTTTTTAAGTGATATTTTGAAAGATCAGATGTTTATTTACAACATATTAAAAATTCAGATAGTGTTTGAGTTGTTTGCATTTTGCATGTGTTTTCCCATGTATGTGCTATATATCGCGGAACTATTACCTTAAGAAAATGCACCCTTTAGAGTACAAAAAGTTAAAGTACCATCGCTTTCTAAAAGAAGGTAGATTGTATCACAATGTCAGTTTTATTTTTCTCACCTTGGATTATACAACTACATATCATTATTATTATTATTATTATTATTATTATTGTTGTTGTTGTTGTTGTTGTTGTTGTTGTTGTTGCTGCTGCTGCTGCTGCTGCTGCTGTTGTTGTTGTTGTTGTTATTATTATTATTATTATTAAATCAGTTGCGTTCAGGTGCTGAGCTTTGGGACACTTAGTTTTCACCATTGTATCCCTGTCCCCCTCACTATAATTCTGGAGTATTCGTGAGTCCCAACACCCTGCAATATGCAAGTTTGTTGTCCACACTTACTCCGTAAAAGCTCTCAGGATCCAAGATCCCGGTTCCCATCCATTTCAGGTGGTGGCCTATCAGGTTTGGGCATTTGCAGAGGAAGTGACATAGGGTCTCTTTCTCTGACTCACACCATTTACACAGGTTACTGTGCCCCTGCGTTTTGTGTGTGTAGCATCGAAGGTTACAGTGTCCGGTCATAATGCCCATGACCTCTCTTGCCCTTCGTTTGTCAAGTCTGGTGATCTGTTTGGCCCATGCGGTAATATATTTTCCCAGTAGTTCCTTGTTCCACCTATAGCTCTGGGTCTCTTCCCAGAGTTCCCATTTTTGCCTCTCCGTGTAATTCTCCATGATTCTACAGCCTTCTGAGAACGGTACACCTACCCCGTGCTCCGGCCGTGCATCTGTGGATGCCCCTCTCCTTGCTAGCTCATCTGCTCTTTCGTTTCCCTTGAACCCGGAGTGTCCGGGGATCCAGGTAATAACTACTTGTTTAGATCTTGCCAGCGAGTTGAGGGTATTATTTGCCTCCTTAACCAACCGTAAGGTTGTTACCGGGTTTACTAAGGCCTCTATCGAAGCCTGGCCATCAGTGCAGATGCAGATGCGTCTCCCACTGACGTTCCCCTGAGAGAGGTTGTTGACGCACGTGTTTATCGCATCAATCTTGGCTTGAAACACCGTGTTGAATTCCCTGAGCCCGTAGGATTCCCTAAGGCTAGTTCCGTAAATTCCGAAGCCAGTGCCTTCATTGGTCTTGGATCCATCGGTAAACCAGATGTCTCCGTGCCCAATCACTTGGTTGTTATTCCAGTCCTCCCTGTTTTGTATCTTCGTTTTGCCCAAACAGTAGAGTCTTTTCCATCCTGTCTTGGGTCGAGTTAAAGACCTCGCCTCTCATCATTCTCCTTCGGATAGTTGCGTGCCCATCACTGTTTCCAACCCACTCCTCGTTGCAAATCAGTCTGTAGGCTGTTCTGGCCGCAACCAGTTTGATGTCCAAGTCTAGACTTTGGACATCCAGCAACATCCTGATAGCCGCTGTGGGTGTGCTTCGTTTAAGCCCCTAGATACCCCTCAAGACGACAGCCTGAACTTGGTCCAGTATGCGCCTCGAGGTCTTATTTTCGGTCAGTTTCCACCATACCAATGCGGCATAGGTTAGCTTCGGTTTCAGAATCGTCTCGTGTAACCACAAGGTGACCTGGGATTCTAGCCCCCAGGAAGTCCCGATTGCTGACATACACTGCATGAATATGTTTAGGACTTTGCTGCATTGAGTCTGCAGGTGTTGTCCCCACTTTAGTTTCTTATCTAGGAATACACCAAGGAATATACTTGGAAATTCTTTCGACAAGGCAGTCACCATGTTGAAAAGAATGGAAACCTGTTTCGAAAAGTATTCGCACTTTAAAAGCTTGTATTTCGCCTTTATGGAGGATTATATCTCTCGAGGGCACATGATTCCCGTTTCTCCGGATGATCCTATTTTCAAGCCCCTAGAAGAAAGTTTTTTCTTGCCACACCATGGGGTTCTCAAACCGAGTAGTTCCACCACCAAACTCAGAACTGTTTTCAACGACTTCAGCCAAACTGATTTAAAGATTTCTTTGAACAGCTTGCTTCATACGGGTCCCAACCTGGTGCCCGAACATCCCGATCTGATTGGTGCTTGGAGAGTGTACAAATTCGTCTTCAACGCTGACGCTAAGCAAATGTACCGGCAAATTTGGGTAGATCCAGAACATATACACTTTCCAGCCATCGTTTGGCGTTTCGATCCCAGCCATCCTGTCCAAATTTATTATCTGACCACGGTCACATACGGCTTGGGCTGCTCTGCCTTCCAAGCTCATCGTACTCTGCTTGAGTTGGCAATTGAATATAAGAAAAATTACCCCAAGGGGGCTAAATTACTCAAGGGTTCTCGTTTTGTGGACGATGTCAATGCTAGTGGTCATACTTTAGAGGATTCCTTAGAGAAAAAATCCCAGTTGATAGAGTTACTTCGAGAGGGAGGTTTCTAGCTAAGAAAATGGCTCCCAAATTAACCCAAATTATTGTGAGACTTGCCCAGAGATCACCAAGCCGCTGACCCTGAATCAGTGTTCGAAAATTTAGCCTCTGTTCCAGTTCTTGGGGTGGCCTGGAGAGCCGCCAAAGATGCCTTCATATTCAAATTCAATTCTCAAATTACTCATGGCCCTTTAACGAAAAGGTTCGTTTTGTCCAAAATAGCTAGGATTTTCGATCCCATGGGCTGGATAGCTCCAATCATTATTTCCGCATTATGCAATCCTTGTGGAAGTGTGACTGGGATGACCCACTCTCCGATGATTATGTCGAGCAATGGGAGTCCTGGATCGAAAAACTACTAGCTATAAACTCATTGTACATACCTCGTTTTTTTATTTATACCCCTGAAACTCAAATCTCCAAAATCCATGGATTTGCCGATGCTTCGGAAAAGGCCTTTTCCGCGGTTGTCTATCTTCGATTTGTAAGTACGCCTGCAGTCCATTGTTCACTCCAGATTGCTAAAACTAAAGTGGCCCCGCTGAAAACTCTAAGCATACCTCGACTTGAATTGTCGGGTGCTTACCTTTTAGCAAAACTGGTAGATCATCAGATTTCCACTTTACCTGTGAAAATCGACGCCGTGCACTTATGGTCTGATTCTCGTGATATCCTGTTTTGGCTTAGAGGCCACCCTTCGCAATAGCAAACCTTTGTAGCCAACAGATGCAGCGAGATTCAGTCCCTAGTTCCAAATGCCTTTTGGTATCATGTCAAATCTGGTGACAATCCCGCTGACATCGCTTTGCGCGGGATCAATCCGGACTATTTGGGCGATCATAAGTTTTTGTGTGAGGGAATCACTTGGCCAACTGAATCTTCAGGTCCTTGACCTACCGTCCCTGATGATTTGTCCCCCCATCAGCCTTCCGAGGTTTGCAAAATCAAACTCAATTTAGTTTCACACGCCACATCCTTAACCCTCAATCCAGATGAGAGGATTTGGAATTTAGTTTTTAGATTCTCCACTTTGTGCAAACTTTTGCGGGTGACCGCTTACGGAATACGTTTCATGTAAAGGTTATACTTAGCCACTAAGTCTCAGGAATTTGAAATTTTTTTTCTACGTTTGAGTTGGAAAATCTTAAAGAAAACGCTAGAAAACCTATATGAAAATACCACACCCCCTATTTTCAAGTATGCCCTACACGATGAGATAGTTTAAAAGACTCAAAAATTTGATTTTCAATTGTTTAAACACAAATAAAAACAAAAAATCAAGATTTTTTTCTGCAATTTTTTTTTTAATCAAGAAAAACAGTGAGGACATTTTTTTTTCCACACCTGAAATTATGATGAACGATGATGAATTGTGTTTGAAGTCTTCAAAACTTTTTGAATTTTTGATCTGTGATATTTTTAAACAAAATGGTGGCCCGAAAACTACGTCATAAATAACTGCACAGAAGCGTAAGGCGAAATCAACAACGAAAAATGAGTCTCGCCCAAAACTACTTATCGCCAAGCCATAAAAAGTCCAACTACATATCGCCGAGCCATAAATACATTGTTTACATTTTTATCATAAAAATAGCGAAATTCCAAGTATTAGGCCCAATACCATGGGGGCCCAAAACTAAAAATAGATTTATTGAAAAAAAAATACCACTATTTTTTAGGCAAAATTTCAAGAATAAATTATACTTTCAGTTTTGTAATTTTTATTAACAAAATTACATTTTGTTAACAAAAATAAAATAGAATAATTAAATTCATCTACAGACCGGCCGATTTTAATGGATCCACCTTAATAGCTCGCTTAGGAAGGCCCAAATCGAAAAAAATGTAGGGACCAAAGTTTCATAATTTTTAGGGGTGAGTTAGATGGGCCCAACGAAATTGGGCCTTATGCTTTATTTTGGGCCCCAGGGGCCCTAACTTTGTTTTTTTAAATGAAAACCTCCATTTTTAACCCCAGATTTTTTTAAACTGCGTAATTTTACGTTCAAATACAATATTAAACGTAGTTTTTTGGTATTTATTGTCCTTTATTCTAAAAATAAGATTGACTTACAAACAGCGACCTCTAGATTTGAATTTCTTAAAGTTGAGATCAAGGAAAAATATTATGTAATTCATCTACTTCATTTTTATTAACAAAATATATATTAGTTTTTATTCATCAATAAAACTCAATTTGTTAGTTGTTTATTTTAAACAACTAGATTTATCTTTTAATATTATTTATTATTTTATTATTATTGTTTATTTATTTGTTAAATTATTCAATAATTTTGTTAAATACATTATTTATTAATTTTATTTAAAAAATTTAAAGTTATCATTATCTTTTTAAAAGTTATTAAAAAATTTTTTTTTTTCAAAATTGTTTTGGTACATTTCTATTTTAATCGCAGGTCTATTTATTATCAATTTAGATGGCAAAGATTCAAATCTTTAATAAAAATCGTTAATACACATGTTATTTAAAAAAGAAAATCATTTTTTCAACCTCGTTGATCACAAGTAATAACTTGTGTCCCTCCGACGCAAGCCAAAAAAACGAAATGTACTCTGCGCCATCGACCAACGCGCACCCGGCCGACTGCATGCCCTCGCTAGCGCTCGGGCCGCAACATGGTGGCCGGCTGCGTGTCGGCCGCTGGCGCTTCAGGAGTACATTTCGTTCTTTTGGCTTTAATCGGAGGAAATCAAGTTATTTTTTGTGATCAACGGACTTTTAAAAAGTGCATATATCCCTCAAGACTAAAGTTTGCTGAGGAGGCCCACGTATTTGCAGCCCTCGACTTCGTCTCGGGCTGCAGTGACAGCTGACCTCCACTGCAAACTTTAGTCCCTCTGGGAATAATATACTATTTGATAGATTTTTACAATAGATTTATTTAAATATAATTATCAATGGTTATAAAAACGTATTTTATTAAAAAAAAAAACATTATTACTAAATTTATACACTTTTTTATCATGTTAGTCACTGAAGTTGACGATTAAAATAAACTAACAAGCTCAATGTGGAGTGATAAAAAAAATTTCTTACCTCCGAGACGAAAACACCAAATTTCCTCCCCGGGTCGGAGCGGGACTTTGGGTTTTCCTCCCGTCGTAATAAAAAAAAACATTACACACGACGCAGGAAAAGGATTAGCCACCACCAAAAAGTTTGCAAAAATTTTGCCGCAAACCGCATGTCTCTAGCCCTAATAGGTTCTGAGATAAAAATTAAAGTTGAAAAATCACTATTTTAGACCCTAGGGTCTCTAGATTGGGAATAGGGAGCTACGGTTTGCGCCAAAAATTCTCTGGCTAGTGCTTTTCACTGCTTATAATGGTGCAGATATTTTTAGAGTGTTTCAAAGCCGAGTAATTAACTATGAAAAATTAATTTTTTTAACCTCAAACTTTCGATGAAAGAAGCAAGCATAAAAATTAAGAGTTGAAGAAACTTCCAGCAAGGAAGTTTTTTATTATGCAGATACTGATTATAGGGATACCCTGACCTTAGGTTAGTCGGAAGGGAAGGATACGGTTAACTTAATATAGGTAAGGTTGGTTAAGTAGGTAGGGGAGGAGGGAGAGATAATGAAGTGTAAGGGTTAGTAAGCTGGGTGAGGTTTCTTTTAAGTTAAGTTTAAAAAAATTCAAGGTTTTTTTCTACCAAAGCCAGTCAAGTTCAAGACTAAAAAAAAATTAATTTTCTAAAAACTGTTTACTAAAATTTAATTTTTTAATATTTATGACTTCGGAAATCCTTCTCTACCAAAACGTTAGCTATTACATCAAAAAATTTTTTTTTTAATTTCAACTCTCTATTGAATACCGCAGTTTTGGAGGTTATACATAAGAAAACAATTTTTGTAAAATCATTAATAAATTTCTCGAAGGTCAGTTTTTGCAATTTAAAGCAATGCAATCTTCGATAGTTAAACTATCCGTGTGTGGTTTTTCTAAAGGATCTGTATTTTAAGAAGACTAATATTAATAATTTTTTACAATTTTTTAGCATCGTGGCCATTCGTGTAATTGAAACAATGCAAAGTTTAGCTTGTTATAACTTTTAAACTAAATGGTCAATTTTGATCAGAATTCATACAATTATTTAATAATATCTAATAAACATCTTCAAAAAATTTAAACCAATTCTTTATTGTCATGCATTTGGTAGAAAACTTCAATTTTTTTTTTTCATAGCCACTATATTGATGCTCCATTTAAGTCTAATCAGCGACTTTCCGCGAATGAAATCAAACCTAACAATCTCGCATTTGTCTATGTACTAAATGATTTATAGGGGGCTCAAAACAAGATGTTAGATTTGTACGGAAAATCCAAAGAATTAAGTATTCCCGAGATTTGACAGCGCTGAACCGGCTTGCCTATGAGAAGTTACCTCAAATATTGCCCGCAGTCGAGATTATCGAATGATCAGCGCTGTTTGGCAGGGTCCCTGGAAAAACCAGCCCCAAAGCATTTAGGGTGAACGTTGGGATCGATAATATCGACGAAACAAACGGAGAGAACAATTATAAGTCGACTGCGCTGGGATCGATCCAAAAACCCCTCAAACGATGATGTTTTTGAGGTTAGCACGCTAACGACGGAGCCATCGCTGCTTTTTGTACTTTATATGAAGAGTCAGATCTAGAAAAAACTCAACCCAAAACTTTTCCAATTCAAGAAAAATCATACAACTTTTTGTTTGCAACCTTACTTGTCTTTTTTTATAACTTTTAAAATAGTAGGTACGGTGTGAGAGAAACTTTTAAGGTAATAGGTACGGTGCGAAAGAGCGCTGTACTTGTGCGAGTAAGACAAAGGGCTTCACGGAGCTCTCCATTTCTCTCGCACTCGTGTAAAAGATCGCAGCTAACCTAAGATTTTAGTGTTTAATGAATTTTATAACCAACTTAAACGTTCCACTAAAAGTTTATTCAAGCTGGAAAACGTGTATTGAATATTTTTCTATCTCTCAATTGAATTCCGGTTTTTCTTTCAAGTGGAATTTCGAGGCTGTAAATGAAAACTCATGTTTTCCTCATAAAAGCACATGTTAAATCATGCTAACTCATGCACAATTAAAATTTGTCAGATCTTTTTTTTTAGATTTTATCACGCCCCAAAAATTTAAGGGCATCAATTTTGATTTTTTATTCGAGTGCCATACCTACTATCTTAGGTTATGCACTGACTAATTAGAATACGCTGATTCGGAAAAAGTGATCGATCTATAACCAACTCAACCCGGTAGATCCGACGCCTCACATGGCATTTACCCAATTATGGTATTTTGATTGTTCATGCTCCAAAACCATTGTGTAGGGTAATAAAAGATCAAGAACATGGAATTATGAACTTAGGAGGTGTTAAGGATATTAAAAAATTTTGATTCTGTTCACCACATATAAAAAAAAAAAAAAAAAAGGATTTTAAAAATCTCTATTTTTTGCAAAAAAAATTATATATTAAATACTTGTAATAAAATTTGAAGCAGTTGTATGAATAATAATTTATTGGCTTGATTTCTTATATATTCGCTTATAAAAGTGATTTTTGTCTTACTCATTTTCTATCAGATTTTACACTATAACAATAAAAATTTTCTCATATTAATCTTTGTGTACTTCTCATGGCTACCCTTCTTGATTGAAGTTAACTCTCATTATGCGGTTGTTGATTGATTAGAATAGATCTACTACTGCAAATTAATGAAAACTTCAGTTTTGGGGCACATTTTGAGCTATAATTGGTAAAGTTTAATCCATTTTTTAAGATGGCTCACACGATCAAGGCCCTATTAAATGTGGGCGCCCTGAGATTATGAATATTTTTTACTATTGGACTTCGTAAAAACTAAATTTATATATATATATATGGTTTAGCATCACCTCATTTTGAGATGTTTATTTTTACCTAAAGAGTAGGTCCGTCAATTAATTTTTTTTTATGCAAAAATCTTCAAGGTAAAATAAACTACTGGGACAAATTCTTTCAGAACGATCTGTCTCATCAGTTGTTAATGCGAAAAGAAATTCGTCTAACTTCCATAACAACACATGCTAAAAACCAGAATTTTCGATTAATTGAAATTGATTTTAGCAAATTATATTTACTTGAATCAGTTTACGATGAAAACTTTGAAGGCTTTAACTGATCTAAAAAGTTATTTTCTTATCTTTCTGCAGAGTCTCTTTTACTTTTAAATCTGAAAAGACAACCTCTTATTACTACAGTATCTTTTTTTGCCAAAATTTCGTTTAAGATAGAATATGCGCGATTGTTTTGATTGTTGTAGTCAAAGACTAACGTTTTGCAAATCCCAAATCTTACGTTATTAAAAACTCAACATTTATGTTCGTATAGACTAATAATTTATTTATTTAATATTATGTAATCATCACAGTTAAAAATTGAATGTATGATTTCAGTGGGTAGAAGAATCATTTACCAATTTTGACAAAGGTATCAACTGGCGGAGCTATGTAGTTTGTGACGTAGCATATAATAATGTCAATAATTGGTTATGGACACCATTCATAGAACGAGGACCAGCTAATCGTATGTATATAGAAATAAAATTTACAGTACGTGATTGTTCTCTTTTTCCTGGCAACGCGCTCAGTTGCAAAGAGACTTTTAGTCTACTGTATTATGAATTTGATGCAGCGACTAAAGAACCACCACCGTGGGAACCAGACAGCTATAAACTAATTGGGCGTATAGCTGCAAATGAAGGACGATTCAATAGTAATACTGAAGTTATTATAAATACTGAGATAAAGTCTATACCAGTGACGAAAAAAGGTGTGTACTTCGCGTTTCGTGATCAAGGAGCTTGTATATCATTGTTAGCAATAAAAGTTTATTACATCAGCTGTCCGGATATTACAGTTAATTTTGCTCATTTTCCGACAACACCTACCGGTCGTGAAGTCGCCTTGATAGAACAGAGTATTGGCACTTGCGTAGCAAACTCTATTAAAATTGAACAACCAACTTTTTTGTGCAAAGGTGACGGTAAATGGTACTTACCAACAGGTGGATGTCATTGTAAACCAGGCTATCAGGCTGATACTGAAAAGCAACAGTGCAGTGAGTGTGCAATCGGAAAGTTTAAGTATGAAGCTGGATTACAACTTTGTGAACTTTGCCCTGCTCATAGCAAAGCTCCTGATTATGGCTTTATTGAGTGCCGCTGCGATGCAGGATTTTACAGATCTCTCAAAGACCCTAAGAGCATGCAATGTACACGTAAGTAGTAGCATTTTTAATCATTTAAGTAATTCAATTTTTAAAGTAATTAAAATTACTTTTTAATTACTATTGAAATTTTAATTTCTTTTTAATTTCTAAATAGATTTTTGCGAGTCAATGTTTGGCATGTTATTTAAATAAAAATAAATTTTTAGCGACTCGTTAAGGTGGTTTTCTACTATAGTTAGTCAAGTTTAGGATTAAAAAAAATTATTACACCAAATTACAAACAATTAGTAATTAAAATTTATTTTTTAATTTTTTATGGCTTCTGAAATTTTTTTCTACCAAAAAAACATTACGATCGCAGCAAAACTTTTTTTTAACTTTTAACCTCATCTTTGAATACCGCAGTTTTGGAGCTTCTTTAAACAAATATTCACAATAAAATAAACTTAACTCTAACCTTCAAAATTCCCACAGCAATAAAAAAATAAAAATAAAAAATATAAAATTTTATAATATAACCTCTCCGACTTGACCGATATAATTCAACCCCCACTCAACTTTTTAATGTGTGTCAAAACTAAATATTCAATCTAAAAATAACCTTAATTAAGTACTGTCCACGGTCGCCATGTGTGACGAAGATTTTTTTTTTTTTGGAATAAAAGATAACATAATTTTTAAATTATATAAATATTATTTATATAATTTATTTCACAGAGACTCAGTTCAGATAATTTTACAAGACTAATCAGGCTGATAAATTGAGGGTCCGGATCGAGGAACCAGGCGTGCGCTCGAGCAGATCCGACGCTTAAGCTCAAAAAATGAATCAATCAAAGTATTGAAAACACTTTTTTTTTAATACCGTTTTATAGAGAATAAAAAAATAAAACCTTTATCTCAGTTTTTTAATTTGCTGAACCAATTTTGAGATAAAAATAAAAAACTTTAAACTTATTGTCGATTAAAAGAATTAGATTTTCAAACTTAAATTGCCTTACCTCCAAAAATAAACCATCAATCGATTTGAATTATTAAAAGCCAGATGAGGTAGATGTTAGTGATCACGAATATCTAAAAAAATAACAAAAATTTTCGATTTTTTGATGATATTTAATAAAAATGTGCGCCTCGTAAAAGGTTATATTTTTTTATACTTCAACGAAGTAAAGTTTGTTACAAATTTTTTCGTAGAGAAGATTGTTTTTAATGCGAAAAGTGTTTCTCTTATCATAAAGAAGACTTGCATAAAATTCAGGTCGACTTGACTATTATTACTAAAAATATCGTGATTTGAAAATGCGGTAGGATTTTTTTGCAGCGGAGCAGACGATAGTTTGTTTACAACCGTGTTGTTTATAAGATTTAGTCGCATTAATTTTTGTACGTGGTACAGTTTTTTGTATTGAAATTAAATTAAATTTAACAAATAAATTATGGCAGCAGGCAGAAGGAGAACCAGAAACGAAGAGTCTTGGAAAGAGAATAAAAAAAAACGCCTGCAAAATGAAGTGAGCTTACTTGATTATAAATTTTTTTGAGGTTATTATTGTTGTAAAAATTAATGATATGATTGAATATAAATTATTCACGGTTAATAGGGACAAGAGTTTATTTCTTGTTCTAACAATGTAGTTTCTGCAAAATTATTCACACCTGTCGAATCTTGCTGTAATAAACAGTGTTTTCTGAAGTTGATAAAACTGTGTAAGTTTCTACACTTCTTAAAAAAAGATACTTTCTTAAAAAAGTTTGAAATAAATATTTGAGTTCAAAGTCTTCACTCATGTTTACACTCATTGAAAATAAATAAATAGTTCTTGATGATATTTTCGTTGATTTAATTGCATTGTTTGTATTTTGGTCGTATAGACGCACAATGAATTGATCGATAAAAATATTTTGAATTGAATAAATCGCTTCTAAATGACTGCGCCCTCTACAGTTGAAAAAAAAAGATTCGTTTGCATTTCAAAAAATGCAGTTATTTCTTTTTTATGCAAAGCGGTTAGCGCTTCGCTCGGAGAAGTAAAGGTGGCCTTCCTTATTCTTCCGTGAACCGCATTTTGAAATCATGGTATCTTTAGTAATTATAGTTAAATCAACTTGAAATTTTATGCAAGTCTTCTTTACGATAAGAGAAACAATTTTCTCACTAAAAACAATCTTCTCTACGAAAAACTTTGTAACAAACTTGACTTCGTTGAAGTGTGAAAAATCTCTAAATCGGTTTGGCAAATTAAAAAACTGGGAATTTTTTTTAATTTTTTTATTCTCTTTAAAACGGTATTTTAAAAAAAAGTGTTTTCAATACTTTGATTAATTCATTTTTTGAGCTTAAGCGTCGGATCTGCGCCTAGTTCCTCGATCTGGACCCTCAATTAAGGTCAATTGCAAAAGGGAAAATTACAATTTGCTGCTCACGCGAACTCTTGGTTGACAAATAACAATTAACAATTTAATTACTTACAAAATTACAATAAAACCCTGAACGAAACCTTCATTCTTCACAATCTTTTCGTACTTTTTTAATCCATACCAAACGCAACTTCTTAACCCTTCTAACCTCTTTTCTTCTAACTACTGCAACGAACAACCAAAAAAAGTAACAAACGACGATCAGTTTGCAAGTTCTCGGACGACTCCAAATCTGCTGAATGTTGATCCACAAGACTCTCGACAAATATGCAATTAGAAAAGGAAGAAGAATTACTCTCTTTTAATTTATATATTAGTTTGTATGAAGATAAAGGAGAGATTTTCTTTCATTTCTTTTAATTTTAAATTGACGTTTTTTACTGCATTACAATCCTAAATCTTAGATGAATCGATTTAAAGTTTACTCTGCAAGTGCAGTCTCACATACGAGCGGATCAAAGACACACCATTCCTTATCCTGATCCCTCCACTGCGCATGCTCGTGGACTTACAAATTTTCGCCTTCGCCCTTCGACTATCAGTGCGTTCGTGAATCACCATGCATGCTGAATATTGTTTCCGCAAAATTGATTACTGAACTTAAATAAATTTAACCAGTGTAATTTATACACTTTTTTGGTTTCGTGGACTCAAGTTATTTCAGTCTGCGCCTGCCGTGGCCGCCTGCAATGAGCCTAGCGGTTGAAAGTAGATTATGATTTTCTAATTACTTTTACAGAATGAGAGTATAGAAATGGATATAGAAAATAGAAAATTATAAAAAGTGAAAAAATTAGAATAAAATATGTAACAGTATTTACGTAAGGGAAAATCTAATTTTTTGCAACATTTTTTTTCAAAAATTTATTATTTTATTGAATTTTCTTAACGGTTGTAATATTATTACAATAATATTGCATGACGCAAGTGTCTCGGGAAATATAGACAAATCGCAAGAAATCGAACCTTACATTAACCTATTTTCATAATATTATAATTGATAGTTACTGATCAAATATTATTTCTTTTTTAATTAATTTTTTTTTTTTTAGTATGTATACATATTTACAGTTTCAGATTTTTTTATGTGATACACACATAGAGAACTGCTTTTGAACTAAAATATGTTTATCGTTGGAATATTTGATGTTATTCAATTTTTATTTACCTGCATATATGATAGACTTATAAAAAAGAGATGTCACGCTTTTCCGTTTATGATTTTAAAAGATACTAAACATGATGAGTCGAATAAAAAATAATCGACACTTTTTAAACGCAAGACTTTTCTTATAAATTATTTTTAATCCTTGATTTTATCTTATAAATCGTGTGGCTTAAAACCTTTTATGGCTTATTTAAAAATCACTTTTTAAGCCACAAAAGGATGAAAAGTTTTTTGAAAGAAAAAACTATTGTATCTAGAATGGTTTAAAAGTTACTATAATACTATAATACTATACCTTTCACAAAATCACAAGTATGAAAAATAAAATTTCATCAATGAGATCTTTATCGAAATAATCATTAATATCATTATTAAATCAGAGATCTAATTTTTCAAAGCTGTGTAAAACAGTGCAAGCATTAAAATGATAATTAAAAACTAATTTAGTATTAAAACTCTGTATATATTAATAAACATAGCTGAGCTTTTTATTTTTTATTTTTTTGTGAACAAGCCTGTACTAATCAAATGCAAATTAACTATAAAAAAGCTACGTGAAAGGGTTAAAAGTGACTAATCCATTCCCGGAATGACTCGGTTTACATTTATGTTTACATACTGCATTCATTTATTTATTTATCTTTCTTCTTCCAAACGTCATTTTTTTGTTTTTTTTCATTTTATTTTAATTCCTGGGAAAATCGCAATCGTGAGACCTATTTAAATGCGATTTGCCCATATCGAGTATAATCGCAAACGAAATGTTTAAACAAAAATAATTAAGCTGAGGTAAAGATGGTGGTTACGATTATAAAAAGGTTCAGTGGCATTAGGTTTCTTGATGATTTTCAGAACCTAAAAAAAAAAAAAAAAATATAGATATTTTTATAACCACTATTTCAATAATTGTCAAAGATTTTATCAATCCATACCTTCAATTATTTTTATTAAAATTCGTTCTTGGTTGAGCTCGCGTTTTTTTCGATACAGTTGAATTTGGTTCACGAGTGCGGTAAATAAGGTCAAATTCTGTGTGCACGATCTCACTAGATCTTTCTTGATTATCCAGCGTTGCTACAATGGAAATTTTTTCCATATCAGTGGGCTTACTGAACCTGTGTTTAGTCGAAGTTGGCTGTTTTTTTGTTGATTTAAAATTTTCACGTTGCTTTCCAAAATTTTTGTGACTTGGCAGATTAGAAGGTAAAGTTGGAAAATGTGGAACATTAGTTTCTTGATCGATTTGCCTAACTTTTTCAACAATTTTTTCTTAAGGAGCTAATATTTCTACCAACTTTTCCTCTGGAATAGAATGGATAACGCCAAATGTAATGCTTAGAAGAGTTTTAATACGACTTAACATCGATACTGAATCTTTCATATGAGCAGGCTGCCCTTGAAGAGCTTCAACAATCTTCTCGTTATGATTTTCAAATTCCAAAGTATCAACTTCTTCGTTTTTTGATAAAAAAGAATATTTTGATCCTGACAAACGAATACAGGTATGTACATGCTTGCAGAAATTGACTCTAATCTGATGATCAAAACAGTTACACGTAAATTGATGTACACAGATACAGCATTTAGGGCATGAAAGAGGGCAACCTTTGCATTGATTAGCATTATCGATAGATACTGTATACAGACCTCTTCCTGCAGTTGATGATTGAACAAGCCAAGTGAATTCATTAATATTTTCTATCGTACTGTCTTTAACTTGCTCACTTCGGTGGTGGCTATGACCAATTTGCTGCATTCTATAGGATGGTTTGTTTTTTATCATTCGTATTATTCTGTCGAACATCATATCCCGAGCGAAACGCATGAGTAATCATACATTTATCGATGCGTCGATTTTGCTGACCTTTCATGTAAATGTATTTGATTTTTTTGTACATACCTTATATACTTCGCTTTGCTTCATTGGATCTTTGATTTTGTTCAAATTATTCCTCCAGTTCTGATCGACGTGCCAATTACAGAGTAGATGATTTTTTGGTTCTGTAATCACATCTTTCCAGGCTTCAAGGTACCTGCTGTTTAAAGGCCCAGGTCTCACTAATTTAAGAAGATTTATCTCGATATTTAATATAAATGAATATTATGTTCGATTTTTTTTTATAAAGTTATTTAATTATCCGTGAGCTCAACGCAATAAGGTGCTCGTAGACATAGCCCTAGCGCGCGTTCTCTTTTGTGCCGTGATCCGTAATTCTCTAGAGACAATCCCCTCTCCGGAGCTTCACGAAGCGCGCCGATGTGAAATACAGGCCCACGGGAAGAAGTGAGCGCGTGACCGGGAGCTCGGGCACTAAAATTTTTACCACGTAAGGGAACACATTTTTTTCTCTTACCTTTGAGCTATATAAACTTCAAGAAGCTAAATTTATCTTACACATAGAATAAGTTCTTTTTTTTTTTACTAATAATTAACGTCCACTGTATCGGTGAGCCAATAAACGAGCAGTAGTTCGAGGTATTGTATTAATTTGGTATTATTTTGCACTCAATTTGGACTTGACACTCCGCGAAAAAAACGGCGAAACGCGTGTTCGTGCAGTTCATTCAGGAGAGGGATTTCCACGGAAATCTCGGGTGCTAGCCAATTGAGGGATTTATTGTAGGTACAAAGAATGACAAGTGCCTAATTTTTAGAATTTGATAATCGCTGCCGATACGAATATTTATCGCGAACACGGAACGCGAGAGACCCCCTTGATCCGACGGCTTAGATTCTTTGTTTGAGCTCACGTGATTACTCGCGAACTGTTGACATACTGTCAGTAAATTGAGTTCTTTTGAAATAAATAAATTAATAAATATTCATGACTAAACTGAATTATTGAACTATCCCTAGTTATGTACTCTGCAAATTTCATCAAATATATAAAAATAAATATATATACAATATATATGCATATTTTCTCTGTTTAGCACTTTGCAACTATTGAGCTTTATTATAACTATACCTTTTTTTTTCGTACAAGAATAGCGGATTATTTCAACAAATAAGTCAGATCTACGAGCTGCATGACGGAGACGAGTTAGAACGTCCAGAGTTATCAAAGAACTTTTCTTCTTGTCCCCGATTTCCCGCCTATTCCTAGGTAAGAGTCTTGCTAAAAAAAGCAAGAATCCCGCAAGGCATTATGGCGGGAATCCGAATAGAACCCGGTGAAAAATAAAATAAAAATTCCCAAAAGTAAACCCGAGAATATACCCCCAAAGTTATCTCAAAAGGAAAGACAATAAGGGCCAAATATTTATCAAAGGGTGTCTTTGGCCCAGCCAGCTCACTCGTTGTCGTGGGAATCTCGCTGAACTCGATGGCCTGCTGCTAATCATGCTGCTCTGGGTACCTGAAAATCGGGAGAAAAGGGAAAAATTATGCTGCGATAAAATAACGAAATTCTGCAATTTTCTTTCCGGAACTGTTTAATAAAAAAAAAGATCAAAGGGCGTGGCAAGGGGAAAACGCAATACGCAACTCGGCCCGCTGGTCTCGCACTCACAAACCTCGCAAAGAACAAGATTTTCCGCACTCGTACATGTAACCCATTAATAACGAAACTCTTCTTCTGGGCCCTCCTTGTAGTCGACTCCGGTGATCGTGGACTCTCGGGTTTCGTGGTGAAGAGGCGGCGGCGCTGGGAAATTGTCCCCACTCCGCTTGGGGCTCACTTGGAAGGCCGCTGTTCTGGTAAGAAGCCCAAGTGCTGCTGCTTGGACCACGGTCTTCCTCGAATTTTATGTCCTTCGTTTTTAATTTCTTACAATTTTTATTTATTCAGCTGAGAATTGTTAAAACAAAAGTTAAGTACTATGTAGTATTAATCTATCGGCCTGTTGGCTCAAAAATAGGAAAGAGAAAAAGATAACTATGAAAAAAAAAACCAAATAACAAAAAAAAATAAGAAAAAAAAAAAAGCAAATTAATATTAATTATCCGGCTGCAGTCTCGTCCTTTTGTTTGGGAGTACCTAATGGAGAGAAATTGGCGCAGATCAACAAAAAATAATTAACTTATAGGGTTACGATAAGTAATCAGTAAATTCACATAAGAATTATATGAGCGAAAAAAAAGAACGATTTATTCAATTAAATAAACGGATGCTGGCTTACTGCAGCTACATAGTTTTCGATTTATTTAACTAACTAACAATAATAGTCCATATCGTGGATTTCTAAGTAAAGTGCAGTGAGCGGCGCTTTTTTTTCTTAAAAAAAAGAAGAATCGGTCGATGATTTTGTTCAGAGAGAAAAAAAAATATAAACGAGGGCATGTAATCGAAACGGGGTAAAAAAAAAAACTATCAGCAAACGTACCGTGCGGGGTTAGTCGATCTGAAGCGATCAAAGAAAAAAAAAAAAAAAAAAAAAAATTTAACAAGCAACTTGTACTTCTTGCCTGGGATATGGCAGAGCACCTCCCTCTCAACTGAAACTGCCTGTATTCACAGCGTTTTTAGTTGAGCTGGCCAAGATAGTACAAAAAAAATAAGTAAAAATAAAAAGGGTTAGTCTCGCCGATTTATACAAACGACACTTACGGGTGCCACTCGTCTGGATTCCAGTTGCAGGTCTCAGCACACGAACGGGTCCTCTTTTTTTTTTTTTTGTCAATCTCCTCGATGGATCCAACCAAAAACCAAGAGAAAGGATCGCCGACAGCTCGGATTTCCCGGATCTCGAATTTAAAGTGCGTTTAGCGTACGTCGCGTTTGTGCACACTAGTAATTCGCGGCGCGTCGCGATAGACCGCCGTGTGAACTCCTATTTCCTCTCAAGTTTATTCTATTTTAAATTAACTAATAATTCAAGTAAGTTTTAGACTTCAAAGTGTAGTGTAGAGAGGAAAAGGAATAAGTGACCTTAGACCTGTAGTTCAACCGACAGGATACCTCGGTCCTATATTTATGGTTAAGTGGGAGTGCGCGAAATTTAATTAGGCCAATGTAAATAAGCGTTACCGCGTCGGTACAGATGAGTAGGGATACTCGATCCCTACTCCCGGAAATTTTAATAATGAGTGGGATCGCGGTGCTGCCAACTCCTAAATTTTTCCCGCTTCTCACTGAGTTATTTAAATCATGCCATTTTCAACATTAACAATTTAGTAAATATATAAAATAAAATGGAACATATATAAATAAATTCAAACATAAGTTTTACAATAAATCTCTGTACTCATTTGAGTACCCTGCAATCAGGAACGTTGCACACTAGGCCCCACCTCACTAGGTGGCTCAGCAATAAAAGTTAAATCGCGCGTCAACCGTTCATGTCAACTCCCAAATCGAGATTAATTCGCGGAGAATAAATTACTGCCGCGAAGAAGAAGCCGGGCGGCAAACTCTAAAACCTGCCCTCTACCGGACTACCACCGAACTCCTTCTTTAGACCGCCAAAATACAAATTCTCCACGTTACAGAAATTTCTGGGGTGATTCCACGCCACAGCATTTATATAAGCTGGCGCGTCATCCGATATAAAAGTTTCAACTATGATAACACCTTTACAGATTAGGGACAGGAATACCCGTTTTTTTCTTTACAGATTCAAAATACCGAGACATTGCTGTTTGATCTACTCTATTATTAATAAAGGATGCAATAGGGCAACCAGCTCCAAATTCATCAACTGTCACTAGTGTTGTTAGTGGAAAATCGTGGTCAGTTGCTTTATGAGTGCTATTTATAAGGACTTTTCAGTCGCATATTCTACTAACACTTCTCGCTGATAAGGTGTCATAAGCACGATCATAAAATCATCTTTAGATAAAGGTCCTGTGTCTTTCTCTCCTTGCGGTTTAAAATAGAGAACAGGTAAATTATCTTTAAGAGACTTCTGTTCTTGCACCCACATCTCAACGCTGAATGCGTCGTTCTTAAAGAGCAACATCACGATCTAGTTTGTAGTCTCTAATAATATTCAATAAGTCTCGTTTATTTACAACATGAAGACGACCGATGTTTTCTAAAGTTGATACTGACTCTCTGATATCATCTAAAATTCGTTCAGGAGTCATTTCAATTCTTAATTTACCAGCCAATTCATCTCTTTCATCTTTTGTTAAATGTAAAAATCTTATTGACTGAGTGTGTCCAATGTGTATTTTCACAAGATTTACATGAATATGACCCTCGATACTTGTGGTGGTTGTTATTCTTGCCGAACATTGTTTACCGGTTTTTATCGAGTGAGCCCATTGTAACTTTTTTGCTGTAGAACAATTTTTCGACGATCCAGACCTATAGCAAACGTAGTAAGTTCTGTTTCCTATACTTCTAGAAAACCAAAAGTAGGCTTTTTCTTCTTTTTAAATATTTTTTTTCCATTTTAGAAAATCTGAAAAAATTAAAAATATTTTATTAGAGCAAACATTGGATGCAATACTTAAAATGTAGTTTTAAATTAAACTGAAATTTTATGTAAATTTCAAACTTGAAACGAAAAAATCATATTCAAAATATTCAGTTTTAAAAAATCATCTTCAGAAGAGCTAAAATCCAACTGTACTTCTTCCAGTTTTTCTCCATGATCTTGAACCAGGTGCTTATTTAAAAGTACAATTGTAAAAAATACTGCATCACAAGAGGGGCATTTTCGAGAAGGAGGCAGTGAACAGTCGACGCCGTGAAATTTTTTTTTATGTTTGTTCAAGTTACTTATTGAAGAAAAAATTTTGTCACAAAATTCACAAATTTCTTCTGAATGATTTTTTTCACTTTTAACTATTGTCACAAATGTATGATCTGCTTGAATATAGTTGTACAGAGATTGGATTTCCTTGAAATTTTTGTTACACCTGCATAAAAATAATAAGTTTATTATCAAATATGCTCATTTTTACTAAAACTCTAATCAAATTTTTATATAATTGGTAATATAAGGTCACAAGTTTCGAAACTAGCATGAAGTTAATTTAACGCAACTAAGCCTTTTAAAAATAATTTTTGAGTAACACGTTATTGCAGAAGTAAAGGCATGCTAATAAGTATCAATTAAAATGGCCTCAAAGTATTTTTTCTCAAGTTAAACGATTTATTAATCAATAAATTAAATAAAACTGAGTTATATACTCACATTTTATTTAATTTATTGGTTTAAGAACTCTCATCAAGTATACACATCGCAAAGAATTTATTTTCTTTGTTTTGATTTTCGTTTGATTTATTAATCCTCGAACAAGTCACACCAGCAGTTACGCCCACTCTACACTGCTGGCTTAGTCGTGGCTGAACCTGGAGTAGCTGAACCATAGCTTGATTTTTAAATGTTTAAAACTTGATCGCGAAAACGTATTCCATAATATCTTTAGAGATTTAGTTAAAAAACTATATTTCTTATCTGAAACCACAAATATATAAATAAAATATATAGTTTACTTGAATGGGAGTTCAATACAACAATTTGAAACTTAAGCCGAGTTTCAGTTGAACTGCGGCTCAGCCGCAGTGTAGGATGGGCATTAATACTAACCTTTAAATAAAAACAAAAAGAAAAAAAAAGTATTTGTACATGAGCTGTGACATGATTTTAAATTAATACTTAAAATGAAGTTCGCTATACGACTTGAATTCAGGTAAATAAGTTTTTCTTTAAGTAAGCAGTTCAAATTTTATTTAAATAGAAGACAAAATACTTTAAATCATCTTGCCAAGGCAACTATTTTTTTATACAGTACTAAAAGATATGATACTAGTCAATACCAAGCTCAAAAACAGTGAAATAATTGACGACTATCAATATAAAACACAAACTTTCACGACTATCGTAAAACAAAGATTAAAAATTTCTCTAGAGAGTTTCAAAGCAAAAAAAAGGTCAGAAATGATTGTTGCTATTATTTAATCTATAAAATAAAATAAAAAAATCAAATATTAACTCATCTGCCATAAAAAATTTTTAAACTAGAATATATTTTGTAAATATCTATATTTACAAACATTACATCATTAAAGTGTCGGACACTTGAGAGGTCATTAAAAATATTGCTAGGAAATGTGGCTACTATACTAAGTTTAAAATTGAAACAGGAAGACAGCTGGCTCCTCAATTATTGAAAAAAAAAAAATCAGTTAAAATAATGAACCAGTTAGTTACATTGAAAATTTTTCAATGATAATTAGCAGCTGACTTTTTATTTACAAACAAAATTTTTAGTCTAATATTAGATGGTTAATACTGGTTGTTTAATTATTTAAAAGTCAATATAAAATCAAAAAAAATTTTTAATATTGCACTAGCTGATCTTTGTTTCAATTTTGAAGGTGATTTAAAACAATTACGTGCAAAATGAAAATCTAGTGTTACTTAAAAAAAATTATTATTATCTACAGTCTAAGAATGATTTTAGTTTGTTTGTTATTTTACTTTCAACCAAATAATTAAAAATAATAAATTAAATGCGAAGTACAAAAAATAATAAGAAAGTAGTAGTATTCAGTAGAATGATTTAAAATTTCTAATTATAACTATAGTTGAAAGTAAAAAAAAAAAAACGAGAATGAAAATAAAACCTTTAATACTATTTTGCTTACAAATGAAAAAAAAAGAAAACAAATTAAACATGCAAAAATTAAAAAACTGTCCAGCTGCACCTTCAGAAAAACCTGAAATTTTAAATTATAATTCCATGAGTAAATTAAGTAATGAATGTATACGTCACCAATTTTAGTTTCAAACGATATGAAATTTTGAATAAATAAGAGCATACAATACTGATATTTAAATAAAGTCGGCTTCACCTACTGGAGGACCTAATAAAGATTTTCAATGGAATAAAATAAAATATTTTAAACTAAATCACATGAAATGTCTTACTAAAACTTTTTGCTAAATAAATGCATGATAAAAATGTTAAACTAGCTTAAATGTATTAAAATAATTAGTCAAATTCATTGCAGCATTCAAAGTGATTTTCAAATTAGATAAGCCTGTAAAAAATAAATAAAAAATGTTGATGTACACTGTAACAGGGGTGGATTTAAGGGTTTGTATGAGCCGATACAAATACCCACGGTGCGTACTAAATCCTTATCACCTGTACTTAGTGCTGATCCAAGCACTCGTCGAACTGCAACTCGTCGACCTGAAATAATAAAATGAGGAAATCGCGTCCGCGAATATTACTATACTTCGCGACGCGGTCGGCTAGTTCGTTTATCGGTAGTGGGTGCGGGTATTAAAACAGGATCGATTCGCAGGAACACTAGGTTTAGTCAATAAAAATTAAATTAACAATTTAATAATTTATTAAAACAAATCTAAACCTAAAATACAAATTCCGAATTACGACTCGGTGTCGTTTAAACCAGTAAACAAAAGAATCTTCAATGCTCTCTAAATCGTTGCGCGCGCACACAAATTCCTGCTACTATCGGCAGCTAACGCGCGCAAGAGAAAAACAAAGATTATGACAATAATAGTGTACTAAGGACACTCACACGCACATTCACACTCACTCGCACATTTACAATTAACTTACGAAGTCGCTAAGGTGCACCTCATACCAAGCCATCAGGCTAAACAAAATGCCAGGCTACGATGCCGACCAGCCGCAATATCTACCATACTCGAGTCGCCGTGTAGCCGTCGGAAAGCGGTCCAGGCGATGACGTGAAATGACAACTTCACAAATAACACCACACTCTCACACTACGGCTCTACCACAACGCGCGACGCGAATGTCAATAATTGCCTTGACTTCCGTAACGAGTAAGCTGCTTCAAGATCTGCCATGAATCGATCTCCAGATCTTTGCGTGTCTGCCGGACGTCGGTCAGGTTCCCCGACGTCCACGGCTTCCAAAAGCCGGTTGACTCGTCTAGACAGAAGAATGCTTCCCGGGCGATGACCATCGATCCCGCACCTTCTGTCTCTGCCAACTCTCTCTTCGACGACATTCCACTCCCGAGGAGTCCGGTTAGCCGTCGAACCGAGACGAGTTAAGTTCCATGTACGTGCGAACACTCGGACACGAAAACTACGAGTGGCTTCCCGATTCCCGCTCTACCACCTCAGAGGTCCGCTCTGAGCTGCGTTCGACAGTCACGTGACTCGCGCCAAATCCTAAATCGTTACCGACGATTTAATTACGATCGCTGACTGTCACAACACACAGCAACCCAAGTATGTTCACTTACTATTAATGTTCCAATCGCAGGACTCAAGCTTGTCGATTGCACTATGTTTATCCTGTATACATAAAAAAGGTTTGAACTGTAAAAGATTTTTACAGCAGCTAAAAAATTTCTGAAAATTTCAATAAAATTTTATAAAATGCTTTCCAAAGAATAAATTATATTATTGTTAAGTTTGAAAAAAACAATCCTTACTCTGAGCATATTGCAGGTTCGTTTTTATGATCTAAGTTAAAGTGTGCAACTAAATCCAAAAATTTGTTTTTGAATTTTGACAAGTTGGGCAGTTGAAAATAGATGAGGAACTACCCTTCATATAATTTTTTTTGTGGTGTTTTGATAAATTTCCTTTGGTAGAAAACGTTGTTTGGCAGATTTCACAAAGATGTGTGCTTTTTGGCTTCTCTGATGTGTTGACATCATTATTTGATATTCCATGAACATTTTTATAATGTCTTGTTAAATTCGATTTTGAAGAAAAAGTTGCATAGCATTCAGAGCATTTATTTTGACTTTTATCTACATCCCCCATTACTTAATATCTTATAATTACAAACTCATTAATTTAAATGAAAATTTGTTTTCATTATAAAATTGATAAGTATTCTTCATATGTTAAAGTAATCACAACTTACTCAAATAAACTTTTCACTGAAAATGACATTCACTCATTGTTATAGTAGCTAGAGTGCCAAATAATGCATCAAGGCCCGACTATTATTTCCATCAACTAATAAAGCTGTTTTAAAGTTTACATTCGTTTACTAAAATAAAAGTTTATGCTTTTTTAATTGATTTGATCAGATTGCAAAATGTAAAATTTTAGGTTAACCACAACTTACACCGGTGAAGAAATATATATTCTACTAGCGTTCAGAGCTTGGTTGCTACTTTATAAATGTTTAAAACATGAATAAAATATCGAACAAAAAAATGTATAAATTACACTGGTTAAATTTATTTAAGTTCAGTAATCAATTTTGCGCAAACAATATTCAGCATGCATGGTGATTCACGTACGCACCGATAGTCGAAGGGTGAAGGCGAAAATTTGTAAGTCTGCGAGCATGCGCAGTGGAGGGATCAGGATAAGGAATAGTGTGTATTTCAATGTGTTTTGTGATACTTGATGTAGATCCATAATAATAACTTATTAATAAAAAACAAAACAAACGTTTAGTTTTTGTGAACTACACAAACTTTATTCATATGACAGCTGTTTCGACGTCTTAGCGTCTTCATCAGATTAAATACAAACTGTAACTTAAATGTAGGTTTACAAACGTTTATATAGTATAATTTTGTGGTTAATTTTACAGGTTCTAAAAGGCAACTAGATGTATTTTTTAATAATATTAACAAGATCCATAAAAACATAAAATTTACATTAGAAAAAGAGATTGAAAACTCTTTAAATTTTCTTGATCTTAGTATAACAAAAAGAAAAATTAATTCTTTTGAGAGTGACCTGATATTAGGAATATTTCATAAACCTACTCAGACTGATACAGTTATACATTATAATTCTTGTCATCCTCATACACAAAAAATGGCATCTTTTAATTGTTATATACATAGATTATTGTCAATCCCAATGCCCTGTGAGAATTATACGAAAGAACTGAATATAATTAAACAATTAGCAATCAATAACGGTTACTCATTAGAATTAATTGATAGATTATTAAAAAATAAGAATGAAAGGATGGCGATTAAAATTATTTATCCTTATTCTGATCAAGAAAAAAGATTTTATTTTTCATTTACTTTTATGGGTCAATACTCATCTGTAATTTATGATATTATTAAAAAATTAAATCCGAATATCTTTTTGTCTTTTAGAACAGATAAAAAACTGAGTTCATTTGTTAAAAACAATAAAAACCTGCATCTTCAAAGTTATGTAAAATGCCTTTTTGGTAATAAAAAGAAATAAATAAATGAGTAGACCATGTGAGAACGAGCGGATCAAAGACACACTATTCCACAAACTTTATTCATATGACAGCTGTTTCGACGTCTTAGCGTCTTCATCAGATTAAATACAAACTGTAACTTAAATGTAGGTTTACAAACGTTTATATAGTATAATTTTGTGGGTGTGGTAAGATCATTCTTCCAATAATACTTCTAACAATGTAAACATAAGAACTTGTAATCAAAACAGATTAAGCAAAGGTGAGTTATTTAGATCTAGCTGATTATTTAATAAACATCCTGAGTTTTTTAATCTATTAATTTCAAGAGACTCTAAAGCATTAAGTAAGCTTCCTTTCTGGCAAATATGCAATACTTCATATTCACCATCAAAAACATGGCTTTCCTCATTAAGGTGTTTCGCGTAATTCGAATTGTCTCCCCTAATATTAAATTCATACAAATGTTCTCTAATTCTCTTTTCAAATTTACGCCCCGTTTGTCCTACGTAAACTTTATTACAACTACCACAATTTAATTTATAAACACCAGATTTTGAATCAAATTTATTTATTCTATTAAGGTTTTTATTGTTTTTAACAAATGAACTCAGTTTTTTATCTGTTCTAAAAGACAAAAAGATATTCGGATTTAATTTTTTAATAATATCATAAATTACAGATGAGTATTGACCCATAAAAGTAAATGAAAAATAAAATCTTTTTTCTTGATCAGAATAAGGATAAATAATTTTAATCGCCATCCTTTCATTCTTATTTTTTAATAATCTATCAATTAATTCTAATGAGTAACCGTTATTGATTGCTAATTGTTTAATTATATTCAGTTCTTTCGTATAATTCTCACAGGGCATTGGGATTGACAATAATCTATGTATATAACAATTAAAAGATGCCATTTTTTGTGTATGAGGATGACAAGAATTATAATGTATAACTGTATCAGTCTGAGTAGGTTTATGAAATATTCCTAATATCAGGTCACTCTCAAAAGAATTAATTTTTCTTTTTGTTATACTAAGATCAAGAAAATTTAAAGAGTTTTCAATCTCTTTTTCTAATGTAAATTTTATGTTTTTATGGATCTTGTTAATATTATTAAAAAATACATCTAGTTGCCTTTTAGAACCTGTAAAACAAGCAAAAATGTCATCTACGTATCTAAACCAGAATTTAAATTTATCAAAAAATTCAATGTTACTTATTTTAGATTCTAGGTCATCCATAAATATTTCAGATAAAATAGGGCTTAAGGGGCTCCCCATTATCAAACCGTCTTTACTAACAAACAACTTTTGATCAAATTCAAAATAATTCTGACTTAAAACTGTATCTAGTAATTGCATGATATCTTTAATAATTAATGGGTTAATTCCTTTCCCAAATAATAATCTTTCTATCAATTCTTTAACTTCAAGAGGATCAATATTAGGAAACAAATTAACTACATCAAAAGAGAGTAAAATGGAGTTATTAGGGATTTTAATAGTTGATATCTTTTTTGATAATTCTATCGAGTTTTTAATACTAAATTTAGATTTGAATTTAAATATTTATTCAAAATTGAGATAATCATTTTAGATAATTTATATGATGGTGAGTTTATAAAAGAAACTATTGGTCTTATTGGATTATTCTGTTTATGCAGCTTAATAAGTGAATAAAGTCTAGGAACTTGAGGGTTCATACAAACAAGTCTCAAACATTCTTCCTCCGAAAAAAGTATACTATTCTTTAGAGTCTCTTTTACATCTGACTGAAACTTCGTAGTTAAATCAAAACCAATTTGTGTAAATTTAGTTGGGTTCAGAAATTCCATGGTTTTTTCAACATAATCCATTCTATTAATAGCAATTATAGTATTTCCTTTATCTGCCTTTGTCAATATAATATCAT
This sequence comes from Encarsia formosa, assembly GCA_038277355.1. Classification (NCBI taxonomy): domain Eukaryota; kingdom Metazoa; phylum Arthropoda; class Insecta; order Hymenoptera; family Aphelinidae; genus Encarsia; species Encarsia formosa. The sequence goes on from CM076185.1 coordinate 62,417,513, forward strand.
TATTTTTAATTTTCTTAACAATTGAATCAATTATGAATTTATTTTTCTTTAGAATATTATAATTATTTTCTAAACTAGTTTTCTTACTATAATTCAAAAAACTATTGTTTCCAGTTTTTAAATTCATGTAATTCGGAACAACTTCATTTTTAATACAGATGTTAAAAAACCATATATTTTGAGTAAATTTTCTACACTTTAGTAGAAGTTTGAAATATAAATAACACAGTAGGCTTGTGTCAGCCTCTTTTAAATATTTCAATGTGTTTTGTGATACTTGATGTAGATCCATAATAATAACTTATTAATAAAAAACAAAACAAACGTTTAGTTTTTGTGAACTACACAAACTTTATTCATATGACAGCTGTTTCGACGTCTTAGCGTCTTCATCAGATTAAATACAAACTGTAACTTAAATGTAGGTTTACAAACGTTTATATAGTATAATTTTGTGGTTAATTTTACAGGTTCTAAAAGGCAACTAGATGTATTTTTTAATAATATTAACAAGATCCATAAAAACATAAAATTTACATTAGAAAAAGAGATTGAAAACTCTTTAAATTTTCTTGATCTTAGTATAACAAAAAGAAAAATTAATTCTTTTGAGAGTGACCTGATATTAGGAATATTTCATAAACCTACTCAGACTGATACAGTTATACATTATAATTCTTGTCATCCTCATACACAAAAAATGGCATCTTTTAATTGTTATATACATAGATTATTGTCAATCCCAATGCCCTGTGAGAATTATACGAAAGAACTGAATATAATTAAACAATTAGCAATCAATAACGGTTACTCATTAGAATTAATTGATAGATTATTAAAAAATAAGAATGAAAGGATGGCGATTAAAATTATTTATCCTTATTCTGATCAAGAAAAAAGATTTTATTTTTCATTTACTTTTATGGGTCAATACTCATCTGTAATTTATGATATTATTAAAAAATTAAATCCGAATATCTTTTTGTCTTTTAGAACAGATAAAAAACTGAGTTCATTTGTTAAAAACAATAAAAACCTTAATAGAATAAATAAATTTGATTCAAAATCTGGTGTTTATAAATTAAATTGTGGTAGTTGTAATAAAGTTTACGTAGGACAAACGGGGCGTAAATTTGAAAAGAGAATTAGAGAACATTTGTATGAATTTAATATTAGGGGAGACAATTCGAATTACGCGAAACACCTTAATGAGGAAAGCCATGTTTTTGATGGTGAATATGAAGTATTGCATATTTGCCAGAAAGGAAGCTTACTTAATGCTTTAGAGTCTCTTGAAATTAATAGATTAAAAAACTCAGGATGTTTATTAAATAATCAGCTAGATCTAAATAACTCACCTTTGCTTAATCTGTTTTGATTACAAGTTCTTATGTTTACATTGTTAGAAGTATTATTGGAAGAATGATCTTACCACACCCACAAAATTATACTATATAAACGTTTGTAAACCTACATTTAAGTTACAGTTTGTATTTAATCTGATGAAGACGCTAAGACGTCGAAACAGCTGTCATATGAATAAAGTTTGTGGAATAGTGTGTCTTTGATCCGCTCGTTCTCACATGGTCTACTCATTTATTTATTTCTTTTTATTACCAAAAAGGCATTTTACATAACTTTGAAGATGCATTCTGGTAAATTAGATTTTTCAGATTCAAAAAAAGAAGTATACGCAAAAACGACTTAAGGGGGGGGGGGGTAGGGTCTGGCAATTTTTGAAAAATCGAATTTTTTTTTTCTTATAGTAGAACATTTCAAGAATGCTGTGTTAAAATTTCTAAGGGTTTGGAGCAAAACTCACAAAGTTACAGAGTTTTAAGTCTGGGGCCTTCGAGCGGAGCAGGTCGAGGCAGCTGCCCCTCCCCGCATGCTCTACGCTGAAGGCCCCTGCTCAGTCGGTCTTTGTAATCCCCTAAGACCCTTTTGTAAAAAGGGAGGGGCAGTGAACCCAGGTAGAGTATAAGGCGGTTCTAAAGGTCTGTGTGGAAAAAAAGACGTGTCAGTTTGACGGTGTTCGTTCACAAGAGCGGTCCGATTATTTTTCTTCTTATATTTCCGATTCGGTTTTTTTGGTTTTAAAATGGTTAGAACAAGTAAAGTGTCGAGAGAAACGCGTAAAACTGAAGGAAAAATACTTGGAAAACCAAAAAAAAGACCCAATTCGTTTAAAAATAATGACGTGCAGACAAAAAGTGCGTCAGCTAAAAAAATTCAGCTAAGTTCTCAACCGTCTGTGCCAGTGGATACCGAAATACATTATCGTATAGTTGACTTTCTGCAAGTGTTTACAACACTTTCAACGTTGGTAAATTGCAAAGTGTGCAACGGTAATGTTGAGTTCAAGTCGTGTAAGCCAGTAGGTTTAGCTTTCGATCTTCAAGTCAAGTGTGAACGCTGCGAAAATCGATACATTCCGTCAAGCAAAAAAAACGGAAGCAGATTTGAAATAAATTCTCGGTTTGCCCTCGTGATGAGGATTCTGGGTTTAGGACTTGCAGGATGCAATAAGTTCTGCGGTTTAATGGACTTATCAAGCAGTTTTTTGTGCAAAACTACTTATAATAATTGCATTAACAGCATATGCTCCGCAGTCCAATCAGTTACGGATAAAATTATGGCTTCTGCCGCTGAAGAAGAAAAGCAAGCGACGTCACATTCAGATTTGACAGTTTCCGGAGATGGAACTTGGATGAAACGTGGTTTTGCCTCCTTGTTTGGTGTTGCTTCGTTGATTGGCTTTTACACAGGTAAGGTTCTTGATATTATTGTAAAAAGTGCACACTGTCAAGTATGCAAAACTTGGGAATATCGCTTGAATACTGCTGAGTTTGAAACGTGGCATGAAAAGCATGTTGCTGAAGGTGCGTGCAAAGCAAATCATTCCGGACCCTCGGGAAACATGGAAGTTGACGCAGTAAAGCAGATGTTTCAGCGATCTCAAGAAAAACACGGTGTTCGCTATAAAAATTATGTCGGTGACGGGGATAGCAAGACTTACAGCGGAGTAGTAAACTTGAAACCGTACGGAGACAACTTCCAAATAACAAAAAAAGAGTGCGTTGGCCACGTACAAAAACGTATGGGTAAAAGGCTCCGAGACCTTGTTAAGAACACGGTTGAAGAAAAAATTATAAAGTCCGGTAAAAACGTCGGAAAAACAACCAAAAGTAAAACGCTGTCGGGGCAAGGAAAATTGACATGGGCACTTATCGACAAGTTTACTGTGTACTGCGGTTTGGCGATTAGAAGAAACTGTCGAGAAGAAGATGCTGTAAATAAAATGAAAAAGGCTATCTGGGCAACGTACGCCCATAACTCATCCACAGACGAAGATCCGCAGCACTACGATTGTCCGAGCGGCGCGGACTCTTGGTGCGAATACCAGAAAGCTGTGGCATTGAACACCTTAGAAAACTTTTCTCACTCTAACGAGGCCTTACCAGTTGATGTTTTGGATGCAATGAAACCAATATACGAAGATCTGAGCAAAGACGAGCTTTTAGAAAGATGCGTTGGTGGATTTACGCAAAATAACAACGAGAGTTTAAATCAACTTATTTGGAAAATTGCTCCCAAAACATCGTCTGCTGGCTGCAACATAGTAGAGATTGCAGCAAATATAGCTGCATGTACTTTTAATGAAGGAAATACAGCTTTATTAATGATTCTTCAATCAGCAGGAGTTGGTACTGGATGCAGCGCCCATGAGTACGCGAGGCTGGCGGACGAAACTCGCATAATGAAAGCCGACTCCGAAAGCGCCGCTCAAACCAAAGAAGGTAGAATTCGGCGAAGACAAGGACAAAAAGATGCCCTGGACATTGCTGAAGCTGCTGGTGACTTACTTTATGGAGCTGGAATAGATGATTCAGTGTAAGTTGTAAATCAAATAGTTTTTCTTCACTTTTTTCGTACCGAAAACTTCAAACGCGTTTTTCTCGAAACACTATTTTTCAAAGTCGGTGAAAGTTCTCATTTGAAAACTACTGCACCGATCTTTCTAGAATTAAACATACGTCTTTAATGCATAAAAAACCCGCCCCCTAGTGAATTACTTTTTTTTTTTTTTTGGCCGAGTTTTAGCCATAAAATGGCCGGTTTTGGTGACCAAAAAACAGTATTTTGGCTTCAAAACGTCGCCAAAACTTCAAAATTGAAAAAAAATGAAATTGATCCTACTAGGGGGCGAGAAAAACTAATATATTAACTAAATCTACTTTATTTTTTGATTTCAGATGAACTGTTCGCGAGTTACAGCCTTCCCCGCAACTCATCTTTTTTTCGAAGCGCCTTGTTTGGTTGGCTCCCATTGCCTCAATTTTCAATATTTTGATCTGAAATTTTGACAGAATGTTCTTTGAATGTTGTATGATATGTATATAAATTCTTATTAAATTATAATAAACAGGAGCTTCACTATAAATCATCGAAAAATCATCATTTTTTGACCGCTCAGATCCTACCCCCCCCCCTTAAGTTGACTTGACTTGTTTTTGCATCCGACGCCTCATATATAGTGTGTACGATAACTCAAAAACCATTGCACAGATCACTTCGAAATTTTGTACACTCTTTTTAAATAATAGGCCTGGTACTGACGCCGTTTTTTCATATTTTTTTATTTTTACTACATGGTGGCCCTTAAATGACGCAATTCTGAGGTGAAAATCGCTGATTTCGCTAGAAATTATCACTAAAATGTAAAAATTGATACAATAAAACAGCTTGTCAGTTGTGTTTCTGATAATCTTGTCACGAGTGAGAGTGCACACTGCATAAGGACAAAAGTCAAAAAGTCAGCCACTTTTGTGTAGCAGCATGTCATGCCATTCTTATAGAAAAAAGGTTATTTATTATAAATGAAATACCATTCTAACAATTTAACAGCTTCTAGTGTTCACTAAACGCTAGAAGCTGTTAAATTTTTAGAATCATATCTTATTTTCAAATACCTTTTTTCCGCGGAATGACATGACATGACGCAACGAAAAAGTAGCAAACTTTTTCATACCTCTGGGACGAAAACACCAAATTCCCTCTCCGGATCGGACCGGGACTTTGGGTTTTCCTCCCGTCGTAATGAAAAAAACATTACACACGACGCATTCATGAAAAAAACATTACACACCTCGCCTTCGGCTCGGGCGTCAATTTGGGTTTGCTAGGGCTGGCCAATACTTTTCCAGCGCCCGGTGTGTAATATACTATTTGACTTTTGCCCATAACACCTTTTTGGAAATGTGTTGCCAAAAATTGGCTGCCATTGGCTTAAATTTTAATATTTTTACGCGAAATTTCAGCAAAAATTTTGTTAATAATTACTTAATAGTGTACTCTATTTTTTAATAGTCAGATTTTACCTTATTTCTTTTTAAAAATCTTCATAAAAGTGCTTTTTCTTCGCCACCTTGACCTTACTGTCCCCTTAACCGAACAGCTTACTATGAAAAAAAAAAAAATTTTTTCTTTATTTGTCTAGTGACTATTGTAAACAAAGCTAAGCCAATGTGACGATTGAAATAACTAAATATATATACCAGTAGGGTTCCCCTGCTCGCTCCGCTCGCCAACCCCCCCGACACTATATTGAGATAAAAAAAAAAAACGCGTGGGTCTTGGTACCCGTGGCAGAAGTGAAACTTCTAACTTGTCGTCGCAAATTTATTTACAGTAGGCCCTCGCGCATTGTCCACCCATTGGGATCGAGAACTTTGCGAATTGTCCATGGTGGCTCTTTTGGTTTTTGGACAATGTCCAAGGTTTTACAGGAACAATTCCCGAAATTTGATCTATGCACGAGGTCCCGCTAGATAAGGAAATAGAAACATAGAATAAGGTACCTCATTGAATTTCTTTTTACTGGCACACTTTAAATTTCTGATGCTCTTTTAAATTTCAACAATATTTATAAATGAAAGTGACTTAACAACTATAAATGACTTAACAAAAATAATTTTAAAAATTAATTTAAATTTATTATTTGTTACAGATAAATTTTATTTTTATTTATTTTAATTTCATGAATTTAAAAGCCGCCAAGTTGAAGATTTTAGAAGTTAAAAGTAATCATGTTAATGTAAAAAAATGATTTTTTACTTAAAAATCTAGTGGTTTTCAATACAAACAGTGTAGGAAAAAATTTTTATTCTAATTTGTCAAGTAAAAAGAAATTATAAGCAGCGTGAATCCAGTTTTTATCACTTTTTAGCATCTATTTTTAACTTTTACTTTACTTATGAAAATGAACTTTAAAAATATGAAATACATCAAAAGGAAAAAATCTGAAATCTTTTAAAAACAACTCTAAGTTTTAGCTATAAACATCAAATCTCTATTCATTTAAATTTTAATTATCTTTAGTTTTCAACGTTTTGATGGGAAAAGTCAGCTATTTGCTTGAACTTAAATTTAAGTACAATCTAATGTTGGAACCACGCTTACTTCTAAAATTATATAATTTAGAAGATGTACTTATTAAATTTTTAGTGTTTAAAAAAAACTCTAAGTGTTACTATCACTTAACAACTTATTATCATCAAATATGTTTTTAGCGGATGCAATATAAATCATACAGTAAATTTTAACTTTCATTTTTAATTTCATTTTTCAATGCTATGATTAGCATTGAAGTAAGCTACCCTAAGCTGCTTTAGTATGGTGAAAAAAGGCCGATAATAAGACCTCTATGCGGATACTGGACCAGGTAAAAGCCGCCATCTTGAGAGGAGCGCACGGGCTAAAAAAAAGTACACACCGCTGTAGCCAGGGTGCTTCTTGACGTCCACAGTCTGAACTTGGACATTAGGGTCGCAACTGCCAGAGCAGCATATATGCAGCCATGCTGTGGTGGTTGGATCGGGAGTGAAGTGGGACATACAACCATCTAGAAAAAAATTTTGAAGAGCGAAAACTACACTTTAACACCGGATAGAATGAACAAAAGTCTACAATTTGGGCAGCGTTTTAGGAAGAAAATACCGAGCAGAAAGGAATGGAAAAACCTCGACCGTATCCTCGGTCATGGTGACATCTGGTTCACAGATGGATCCAAATCCGAACAAGGTAGGAGCTTCGGAAAATGTAGGCCCAAGCGTAGGGACGATAGAAATGGTTGCAATAGACAAGTGGGCTATGAATCTGGTTCAGGATGGAGTTAATGGCAGATGGATCCGCATCTGCACTTACAGGCAGGCCTCACTGATGGCGCTGGAAAACCCTTACACCACTTCAAAGCTAGTAAAAGAGGCCAAAAATACTCTTAACTTACTAGCCAGATCCAATCAAGTCGAAATCACCTGGATATCTGGACACTCGGGGTACAAGGGAAACGAAGCGGCAGATAAATTTTCAAAGCAAGAAGCAACTTCAGGTATTCATCTAGAAAAAAGGGTTGGCGTACCTTTCCAAGAAGGCTGCAAATGTCATAGAAAATATTGCCAGGAAGGAAAACTGGGAGATCTGGAAAGGTTCACAGAGTTGCAGGTAGATCAAAGAACTTCTGGATGATTACCGAGTGGGCGCGATAGCTTACCAAACTGGACAAATGCAGAGTACGAGCTGGCATGAAAAATTAAAAACTAAAATAATAACGCACCGTTGGTAAATAATTTAATATATCTTTGACTATGGCGGTGTCAACATCGAATCACCTTCAATTTACGAAAAAACAAGTAGCTATTCTACACGCTCTCTGTCACGCCAATAAAAATCAAAGAAGAGCTTTACTGTGTACGATCGATCAAGCAGTTGTGAGGTGTATTTGTGAAATAGCGTTAAACGTATTGAAAAGTAATATCGATGTCAAAGATTCGACGAAAAAACGTGGGAAAAATGTTAATAAAAAAAAAAAAAAAAAAAGAAATTATATAACACAGTGGTAGTACATTTCTGCCGATACTATTAAAATTGTATAGCATTGGTTTGTAGGGCGAGTTTTTTAATTTCGAGGCGTGCGTAAAATCGAGTACCTACGCACTAATGCTATAAAAATGCATGGTCGTATGATAAATGATTCAAACATCATTGAGCTAGTGAGTGGTGCTGATAAAAATAATACACAGTGTCAAGGAAATAAAAAAAAAAAATAACAACCTGCTGATAAAAAAAAGTTTGCAAATTTATTGTCTACTTCATCGACGCAGCTCAACTTAAAAGCAGGTTTAAGGTGAAGACGTAACCGTGTTTTCATAAAATTAGTCAGTTGCAATTTAAAATAAAATAAAATGAAAAAATATAAATAACCGCTTTGTATCGCGCTAGATAATAGTTTTACCTATTTTTTAAACCTAATTTGATGGAAATCGGTTAAAAAATGACTTCAGAAAGTTTGGAAAATCGGTTTCTAAGAAGAAATCTGAATAAGAATTCAAAAAAATTGTACTAGTGTATGTCGTCTGCTATTGAGCCTGCCGGCTGACGCCCTCAATGCCCGTGCTTACTAGCAGTTGGGTGCAGACGGGTATAAACTGTAAGATCTCTGATTACTTTCGTTCATTCAATTTCGATGTATTCTGATTTTTTGATTAATATTTGACTAAATTGCATGAAAATTACAATTTTTTAAATTTATTGATAGGTCTAAGCATGTAATTTTTCTTTCATTGATAGTCAATTATCTTACTGGGTTAGTGAAAGGAAAATGACAAAAAGAAGAAAGAAAAATAAAAAGAAGAACAGTACCCAAAAACTTGAAGATATTTATGAATATGATACTAAATTAATTCTTGTGCATGATTTGTAGGTTATTAATTAAGAAGTTGGGAAAACAATTTATGTGTTGAAAAAAGAAGAATTATTCATTACTGCCTGCTGCTTATAGATTTACTTATTTAATTTTTTTTTTCTTTGCATGTGCTGCTGAATGGAATAAATTTTAAAGGTTATGGAAATGTGATGCTTGTGCGGTTCGTGCATTTACTTGCGCGGTAGCAGACGATGCAAGGTTTTGCTACACATGGTTAATGGGAGGAAAACGATTTTTCGAGTTTCCTGGGTCGATACTTAATAGATACATCTGTAATTAGGTTCAAAAAATTGCTAAAAATAGTACTTAGCGCGCTACAGAGCATTTTTCTACATTCTCCCTTTTAATTTTTTTTTTTTTTTATCGCCACTTTTTACTTTCAGCGCTGGTTACTTCTTCACCTTAAAATCCTTCAAAAATTTATCAAATTAAGTCGCGAGTTCGAAAATAAAAAACCCAAGGTGTCGCACAGCTCGAAAAAAAAGAAAAAATAATAATCCGGACAACTTATACGTGGCGACGAACAAAACAAAAAAAAATTTGTACGGGAGTCTCTTATAGTAACTAGAAATACCGGTAAAACAAAGTGGTTAAAGATTAAGCTTCAAAATGACATACGTAAAAAAAATTACGACTTGATTAGTCCGATAGCGTTTACAGGTATTTGAAATCTATTGACCGTAAACAAAAATGGCAAGTCTTTGAACGTAAAAAAAAAGCAAAAAATCTGCAATTGGCTCTCCCTGCAAGATGCTTAAACTCTTCACGAACCAGTTATAAGGAAATCCCCTAGATTAAATTCCGAGAATTTAACGATGGTTTCAATTATTTACTGGTTATTGATTGACACATTGTTAAAATACGTATAGGTCGAAAGTTCAAAAGAAAAAACAGCTACGGCTGTTGGCAGTGCGTTTCAAAATATCATCGTGCGTGCTTCACCTCGCGTGCCCCAATGTCTATAGACGGATAAAGGTAGCAAGTTTAAAGGAGAAAAATTTAAAAATATTTAAAAAAGAACTCGAGATTAAGTTTAGATTTGCGCGTAATCTCGTCTATAAATGTAGCATCGCTGAAATAGTTATTCGAACTCTGAAGGTTTGTAGATGGAGATATTTCACGTATAAAAATACTAAAGACATTTTGTGGAAAATTGTAAAAGGATATTACAAAAGTACATACTCCGGTAAAAAAAGTAAAAAAAAAAAAATTTTTTTTAAAACATGCTTCTCAAAAATAGACTAAAAAAAATTGAAATAAAAAATGTTACAAATTAAATAAAAATCTTGCTCTAAAACGAAGAAAACAATTTTGATGATACAAACATGTTACTTGTAAGATCAAAATTAAAAGTTCGAACACATTTACCACGATTTTCTACGACTATGAATTGAAATTTGAAATTTTAACATATGTACCCTCTTGCTTATTTAAGACAATTCAAAACTTGAGTTTGTATAATCGGTCGTAATACCCCTAGTGCTTCAAAATTATCTAAAATTTTGAAGCACGAGGGGCATTCGGCTGGATTATTTTCCCCAGCTGAATTTCAACTCATAGAAATGCTGTATTTTACATTTTTGCGGTTATAGTTCTATTACTATTTGTTTACTATGAACATACCTATAAATACTCATATATAGGTATACACCACAGTGAGTCGGGTCTAACCCAAAAGCTGAATCGAGTAAGTCTAACAATTCGAGTTGCTATGCGACTCGAAACGTTCGAATTGGAAATAACCGAAAAATTATCGAAATCATTTTACCCCCACTCCTCCGCCAAATGTCAAATGCGGCGTTTCTGTTGGTTGAAATTCAGCTCAGGGAAATAATCAAAATTATTTTCTTCTTTTTAGAGCAAGGTTTTTATTAAATTTGTAACATTTTTTATTTCAATTTTTTAAAATCTATTTTCTAGATAAGCATGATCTTTGTCGAAAGTATTGGATCCCCTAAATTGGATCCCCTTTTTTCAAAATTTTTTACTGAAATATTGTATCTTGTATTGTCAAAAAAAGAAATAATTAATTTAAGTAATTTATAAATAATAATGAATTTCTTCTTCGTTGTGTTGGTTGCTCGTGATTATGGAAATATAAATTAAAATCCAATTGTTGGTTGATCTTAAATCGGTATATAAATATATATAAATAATTATTGGATTTTAATTTATATTTTAATAATAAATTTCATTAAAAATTTTTTTTTTCAAATTTCAATTTGAAACAAACTTTTTTAAACCTATACCTAACTTTATACCAATGTTTATTGGTTATTGGTAGTGAAAGTTGACCGGGGTGCCTTTCGGCTCAGGGACACTGAGCTTTCGCCATCGTATCCCTATCCCCCCCGGTTAAGTGGCCGTTCTTCTAGAGCCTTTTAATTTTTGCTCCAGAAGAGACCTCTTTCCCCCTATAATAATCCCAGTCTCCTTTACATAGCACGGAAGCCGGTAGGTGCAGTGCTAAGCGTGCTATGGGTAAAGTAAAAACCCACATCGTAGGGAAAAAACCTATACCTGGATGACCGAGGCCGTAAGTACAGAGTTTCGATGCATGAACTCCCGTTGGTATCAGTTGCCTGTCCCTGTGGTACCTTACTTTACATCGAACTCCCATCTTCCGGCCTCGTTGGGGATCACGCTTCAATCGAGAGAGCGTTTATAGGTCTCCGACCGAGCCGTGGTCCCCCATTCAGAACCGTGGTAATAGGCACATGAAAAATTTTTCAGAGGTGCCGGCAGCGGGAATCGGATCCCGGGCCCTCGGCGTGAGAGTCCGGTATCTAACCGGTCGAGCCACCGCGGCTCATACCAATGTTTACTTTTTGACAAAAAACATTTACTTAGGAATAAAAATTTGTGCGGTACGAGAAATTTTTACGGGTATTCAAGGGACATTTAAGTGGACAGATTTGCGCAATCCCAAGCCAGCTGGTTAGATAAGCGAGATATGTTAGTTTAGTAAGAGCTAATGATTTAAGTCGATTCAGGTTAGTAAGGTAGGCAAGGTTGGTTAGGCGGAGGTTATGCGGGAGGAGGGTGGAAGGGGAGATGAGGTGAGGAAGGGTTTGTTATTTTACTTAAAAATATTAATAGAGCTTTTTGAAAATTTAAAGTACTTCAACAAAACTTTAAAGTTAGTGACTGAGTTGATGAATACGGTGAGTAGGATTCGTTGGTAGATTGGGTGAAATAAGTTTAGGAGATCCCTACCCCTTAATATTGATTTTAACCAAAAAATTTCTTTTTTCAAATCCAGCTGGAAATCCAGCCATCATATTGGAACCAAAATCCAACTAAATAGCCAGCTGGATTTTAGGGGTAGGGATAAAATACGGTATTTGAAGTAAATTAAATTAGTGAGGTTAGTCATGTGACTAAGATTAAACTAGGTCATATAGTTGAAGATAAAAAAGTAAATATAGTTAGTAGGGTCACTAAGGCGAAGTCATAAGGGTAGTTGCAGAATTTGCGAAAAAAATCATTTAAAATGAAACTAAAACGAAAATAAAAAAACTTTCTAAAGATTCAATAAATATAGATATATAGCAAATGCTATTAATTTACAAAAATTTACAAAACTGTTTCCCATATTCTGACGTAAATTTTGATCCGATTTTCATGGGGTTCGGCTTAAAAGACAATATATCTTTTAAGGTAGTAGCTTGAGCATTACAGAGCCCTTTTTTCATTTTCATTTTTGATTTTACTGAATCTTCAATTTTTTGTTAAAATGACCCTTATGACTTCGCCTTAATACGGGTGAGAATAGTAAAGCGACTTAGATAGGGTGAGTGATGGTTGTGTGGTTGTGGGCTGGTATAGACATATTAAAATTATAACTTTGGCTCTAATGAAAATTTTTATATAAAATTATATATCATTAAAAAGGTCTTGAGCTCAGCTTTCTATTAATGTCATTCGAATTTTTATCAATTAGTAGATTACTACAATCGGCTGTGCCTCGGCCGAAAATTACATGTGATCTGAGACATTTCTTATTTTCGTGGCCACGTGTGGTATAGGTACTACTATTTTTCTGCTCGACGCATTTTCTGGCCGCTGAGCGCACCAGTCTTTGCTACTTCCCGGCCAGAGTGCAGAAAATACTTTTTGCTGTCATGACTCTCATGAGAGGGTGCTGAACAAAGCCGGTTATCAATTAATCGGTTTAAACGCAACTTCGCAAGCCCTTACTATATAGGAAATACGTTCATCTCATGAAGAATCTATAAAAAAATTTTGAAGAAAATCAAGGTTCGTTTGTACAAGTTTGCGAAATTTGAAAAAATCGTGATTTTTTTTACTATTCGTCAAATTACTAGAGTAGTTTTCAGGATGGGGAGTATAAGCTAGAGATCTAACATGAGTCAGATTGAGAGTGAATAAGGTGAGTAGGGTTTGTTGGTAGAGTGAGTGAGAAATGAGTTGGGAATTATTTACGGTATTTGAAGTAAGTGAAATTAGTAAGGTCAGTAATGCGGCTAAGATTAAAATAGGTCAGGTGGTTAAAGATGAAAGATCAAGTAAGGTTAGTAGGGTTCTCCAAATGGGTGAGATAGTGAAGTAGGTTAGGTAGTTAATGTTATTAGGTGAGTGACAATTGTGTGCCGGCAAATATAATAAAGTTTGTAATATCGATATGAAATGAATTTATTTAATATACCCACCATAAGCAAAAGGAGCTCTAAAAAATATTTTTGTTGTGTAAGATCTAATGAAATGGTTCAAAATACCAGTGGGCTTACTAAAATATTCCTTATGAGTCATCAAAAATTTATGCATGTACCTTACATGAACACTCTAACTATTTTAAAATTGATTTATATCTTCATTTGTCAATTTTAGATCTATTTCAGCCCTGGATAGATTTTGACTAAAAATTATTTTAAAAAGAAATAAAATTCTATACCTCATGATTTTGCCTAAATGATTAAAAACTTTTCTCTATAAGTCTGATTTTATGAATCAAGTTATGATGAGTAAGTAAAGTTGAAACCAAACTGAACTCTCGTGTCTAATTTTTATTGATTTTGAGCACTTTAGTCTTTTGATTATTTTACCAAACATAGAGCTTACATATTGTTTCGATTAATTTTTATAATCATCAATTATAATTAGGGGGTTGGCGAGCGGAGCGAGCAGGGGGGTACCCCCCCTAGTTTTTGTATAATTATTGATCATCTTTTTATTTTAAGGCTTTTATTTACAATTTTCGTGCATGTTATTATGTTACATACATGTTCACCAGCCGGACACCATATCGTTCCGAGGTTTGAATAAGGCGCTCGAAATATGACCGTCATCCCAAAGTTTTTGCAAAAGTGCCAACCTTTGGGGCGGCCCGTCCACCGTGGGACGGGTAAAAAATTATTTTTCATAAACTAGGGTTAGAGAGTCGATGTCCATGATCAACGTCAGAAATAAATCAATGTTGATCATTGACATCAATTACCTAACCATACTTTTTTGTTGAATAACTATTATTACGTAATTACGTAATTGTTTTTAATATTTTACTTTCATTTTGAGAGAAGGTTTTTGTAAATGGATAAAATTTTAAAAATAATTTATATTAGATTTTTGAAATACGGCACACATTCAAAACAAGTAGACCGCAGCGATCAATCATTAATTTTTTCAATAAAAAGCTTGACAAGTCTGAAATAAATCAATATTGATCAGTGACATCGACTCTCTAACCCTACTTTATGAAAAATAATTTTTTATCGTCCCAAAGGTTGGCACTTTAGCAAAAACTTTGGGTTGACGGTCAAATTTCGAGCGCCTAATTCAAACCTTGGAACGATATGGTGTCCGGCTGGTGTACATAAATATAAACATAAGAATAAATTTTTTACATTTTTAGTATTCGAAAAATTTTAATAAAATTAGACTCGATTCCTTGAAGATTATCCCTTGAGTATCCCTCATCATTGGCGAGCTGATCCGAATTTCCTCTCTTAAAAAAGAGACCCCAAATAAGTGAAGCCTCATCGCATGCGCAGTATGATCGCGATATCAGATGGTGGATTGGTTGATTCAACATACAACTCTAGCTATCGCATGCGCATTATGACCCCCTTAAGAAAACCCAAAGTTGGGCGAATCTCTCGAGCGATGCTTGCATTTTGGTTTTCGGGGATTCAGTCGACCCTACTAGCGCTAGCGCATCGGGATACTCAAGCTCAACCTGGTAAAGTAGTCAATCTTACACACTTTTTCCGGTCGGTCATCGGACGACTTTATTCCTCCGATTCGGACTCGCGGCTGGTCAATGTTTTCGGAGAGAATTTAGTCGGCCTTTGAATGTCCGAGTTGGAATAAGTGATATAGGGCATCCTACCTCACCTAAGCCACAGTGGATTCAATCCCGACAATTTTAACGCGTGAAAAAACACTCGAAAAAATCGCCGAGACCTGGGCTCGAACCCACGACCCCAGGATTAGGAGTCGCGCGCTCTAGCCCGAAGCCACTGCGGCTCTCTGAAAATTGCAATAGTTAAAATTTAACGAAATTTCATGAAAAAATACGATTTTTGGTTTTGAATCCGAATCTGATCGAAAATTTGGGGTAATTATAGTTTTCCGAGGATTAGAGATACGATTGCCGAAAGACCAGCAGTGCTTAGCCGCGCGATACCAGATCAATTATTTGTTTACACCGACATTTGCTTGCCTTACACCGTTGGCGATTAGTACCCCTCTATGCTACAAAATATGATTTGGCTCTAATGTTGTGCGAACTTTTGGGCTTATTATTATGATTATTATAATTATTTATTGATTTTTTTAATTATTATTTTTTTTTCTACTCCATTTCCCTCTACAGCCTACATTGGGCCTAGTAGCGAGGCACCCCTACCGCCTTTGTGAGGGGGCTTATGCCAATCCTATAATTTCATTATCTCATCATTATCCTATCTTTTTCCTGACTATTCTTTTACCTTTCATTTCCACTCTCGCATCCGCTTGTGGGTTCGGAAAACTCCTCTGAGAGAAATTCTTAGAGGTAAAACGTCACCTGAGAGTGGCTGGTGTGATGACTAATTCTGATTGGATATTTATCTCACATTTCGTAGGCATAAATACCGAAACTGAATCGTTCACACCTACCGTTCGTCATGTTGGATTAGAATAAACCACCTAATCGATCCTCGAAGCAGCAGACATCGTGCGTCGTCAGTCACCCCTCCAAGTACTAATCGCACACAATGTTGCTTAACTTCGTTAATCGACCAAGGCGTGGATTCTCTGCTACTCCGTGACGTCGGTCTTTCGGGACTATTTATTATGTACTCCTTCAATTTTAAAGTATAATTATCGATATGATAGACGAGTTTGGTAGCTTTGTATCATTTGAAAGTGGCATTTCGATTGTGAAGCTTCATCTAGTGCGTAAAAAGTGGTAAAAATGTTTCATTAACCGACTCATTACGACGCTTAAGTCGGAGGTGGTGGATGGTCTAATATAAAAAAACGTGTACTCAGGTTCAAATTATTAGAGAAAAAGAGGAATAGGAAGTTGGCTCACTGGTCTTGGACGAAAAATAATACCCTACTTGTTGCAGGGAATGAGAACCGTCGGTAGAGAAGCGCTTGTCACGGGTATAGATATCCTTGACGAAATTACAAATCGCAACACAGATTCCAAGCCATCCATTTAAACGCGCGGATACGAGTCTGTAGAAAGATTAACGAAAAAAGCAGCTAATAAGATAACTAAAATAGTGAAAGGTCAATAATATAAATCGAAAACTTCGCAGCGTAAGGTTCAGTCAAGAAAGAAGCGTCCGGCTACTCGCAAGTCTGGATCTGTGCAAAAGAAAAAAAGAAAGGTTAGAAAATCAAAAGGAAAGAAGAAGAGCGTTGTAAAGAAAAGTGCTAATAATAGGAAAACTTTTAGAGATTTTTGGTACTAGATAAAATGGCTTTTTTATACTTACACTCAAACGAGTGCATGTCAGCCGAATTAGATGTTTTTACCAGAAAAATTCGGATCTTAAAAAACGGTATGGTTTCAGCTTAAATGCTTGGACGTTCGATCTGGTGGGTCATTTACATTGTGACATATTCAACTAATATAAAATGCTGATTAACGGGGTAGAGATGCGTATTCGTTTAGTAAGATCAAAAGATTCTTTTTGTCTCATGGACGCTAGTGACGATGATGTTTTCAAAGTTAAAATCAAAGAAGCTACTCTCATCGTTCGACGTGCAAAAATATCATCAGGCGTATTATTATCTCATGCCATGCATGGGTTGCAAAAATGGCTGCAAAGTATCCTGTGTTTCGTGCGTAGAGGTAAAAACTTTCATCGTGCATCCTGGTATTTTATCTAGATCTCTCGGTAATTGTTTTCTTGGTCAGCTACCCAAGAGATTAATTATTGGCTGTGTAGACAACAAGGCAGTCAATCGTTTATGGATGTTGAACTCTTTCAATTAACAACATTTCAATATAAATTATGTGTGTATCTTTATAGATGGTTTACAGTTACGGTCCAAGGCGCTTCAACCGAGGCTTTCAGCTAGTACTAATCGATCGCATTATAATTTTATATAATCTGAATATTATAAATGAAGTTAATGCACGAAATCAACTTTTATATATTACAGTACTGAATTTGTCTGACTTTTTAAGGTAGTAGTTCTACTACCATATACGGATAAAAGTCAAAAAGTTGGCCAATTAGTGTCTTAAGTCCGTAAGTAAGGTGTTGTAAGTAATTTCGTTGTCACTAAAATTTATACTGACTTCATGTGACGTGAACAAAATTACTGTAGAGCTTCAGGACGATAAATTAAATAGTTTCTATGAAAAATTTTATATCGGTCCCGTATCCCATGGTTACTTTTTCCCAAAAAAACATCAAAATTTTACTAACAAACGTTGCTACTTAAAAAAAATAAATAACATGATTTTTTCCTCAAATCTAAAGGTAACATAAAATGCTGTCAAAAGTATTTTTTTCTTTTTTCATAAATTTCTACAATTGTTTTTATGTGTCCGGAATTTTGGCGTTATGTCCCACTTTGTGTTTTGTAAAAACCTCATAGACAAAGTTGATTATACCTAATGTTTTTCATTCGTGGTCTTTTTTTTGGACACAATTACTCAACTTTGTAGAGTTATTGCATTCACTTGATGAAAATCCATTATCAATTTTGTTAGAATCTCTAGAGATTAACCGATATAGAAACACGAATAGATTACTAAACGGTCAGGTAGACATAAATAACTCCCCACTTTTAAATTTGTATACTTTGTAAATAAGGATAACTCTTTAAGTGAATAGATGTTTGTAATTAAGTTTAGTATTGTATATACTCATCTGAAGATGACATTGTATGTCGAAACGGCTGTCATGAGGCTAATGTATTAACTAATGTTAATAAATAAATTGTGAAAATCGAAAACATTTTGTTTTTTATTATTCTCGAACAATTACTCAAAGTAATACATTTTAGGTAAGATTTATTAACTTATATTGTAATCCAAATCGATTTTTATAAGCGTTTTTGTCCGCGTGCCTTTATTAATGTTACCCTGGTCCCATGGTGTTACAAGGCATGTACGTAATTAACTCGTAATTAATCGTAAAATTATAAAGAAAAATGGATTCTACAAAGTTTTTACTTTCAGATTTTGTCCGTCCGAGATCTTGTTTCAAACTGTATAAAAAACAGAAAGCAAAATTAAAAAATTTTTATGCGAAAAATAAGTGTTATGTCTGTCCCATGGCAAATATTTCTTGCAGATAATAGACGGTGCACAGCCGCATAACCTAAATTAGCTGATAGTTATTCATGCATGCATAGTATCAGTAAAGTGTTCATATTTCTAATGTTATTTAATAAAAAATTTATTCTCAGTATTTTAATACAAATAGAAATGTGCAAGCTGCTTCGAGTGATGAGTTTTTTTTCTGGATTTTTGATCTAAGATATGTTTAAAATGAATTATTTAAGATCACACTGATGCTTGATACATTTGTTTAAATAAGTATTATCTATTGGTTTTTTATCGTGGCGGATAAAATTTGCATATTGCGTAAACTTTTTATTCGTAAGCTGTTTGAGACGAAGAACCAGTTGTCCCTTCGAGACGCAGGCAACGAACTCAAGGATGTGGCGTGTGACTAGGGATGATAAATAAATGAAGCAATTTTGAGGATAAACACCACTAGTAAACTATGAGCAAGGTTATAAAAAAATTCAGGGGAAACGCTACTGGTAAAGACCCCCTTCCTGCCTTGCAAAATAAATTCATTTCATTTTCATCTTACTTGTTACCTTTGCCAGTAGCGCTTCTTTGGAATTTTTTTATAGCCCCTCTCATTTAGTAAAACTTATGTACATGAGAGTTGAGAACCTCGCCGTTATGACCAGGAGGGCTCGAGCTCTTTTGATTGCAAACAAGGGCTTAAAACTTGTAATTAATTAATGACAATTGCCGCAATTTGGGCTTAAAGTGCATAAAAGTAAACTCCGTGACTCTCATTGTTCTCGAATCGAGAACGTTTCTTAGTTGTGTTCTTCGTTTCAAACAATCCTTTAAACGTTATTTCATCCCTAATAAAAAAGAAAGAAAACTCATACCACTGTTCGTTTTTAAAAATTTGCAAAGGTATTATATTCTTAAAATGGTACCTTTTTATATTTTGAATAGGGCACTTTTGAAAACCAAAACGAAAAACTTGATGCATCCTTTATACAACTTATCTACCTTTTGAATTGAAAAAATAACTTATAAGAAGTTAAAAATTAATTTTCCTGTACATAATTAAATTTGAAGCATGTATTTGAAAGTTACAAAATTTATTATTTCAGAGCCACCCTCAGCCCCTCAAAATCTGACAGTAAATTTTGTCGACCAATCAACCGTCATTTTGTCTTGGAATCCACCATATAAATCCGGAGGACGCACAGATGTTATATATCGCATTCTTTGCGATGCCTGCAGTACCGGAGTAAAGTATATACCCAATACAGTAAGTTGCACTGAAATTTTTAGTCTGTATTTATATCAATTTTACTATTCACAATTGATACGTATATTATTTACAAAGAGAGAATACAGAAAATTTAGTGGAAAATTTATGAAACCTCATTTTTAATTGTATTTTCAAGATTTTTAACTAAAAACTTTTTATGATTGTGGTTGATTTTTATAATTTAAATTTTTTACAATTGAATTTCTCAATTAATTTTTTTTCAAATTTCATTAAGAGTCTTGAAAAATCTCATAAAATACGGGAAAGACTTATTGAAATCGAATTCCAAATTTTTCTCTACTTCAAATTTCATAAGAATAAAAAGAAAAAGCACACGCTTTCTCGCAAAGAGATTTACCATTCCGTGGCCCCAGATTGTATAGGAAATCCATTTTTGTTTGTGTGTCAGCCCTTCGGGACCCTATAGGGAAATATTACCAATTCCCGATCAGAAGGCTATTGGGGAGCGAATGAGGGCCTCGTAAGGTAGCCTTCGGAGGCCCTAGCTAGGTTTGTAACGGGGCGAAGCCAAGGCGCTATTTCGGGCCTCGCTAGATCATTTGCTACGACGTATGCAGTAATTGACTTGAAATTTGGACACAGGTGGATCAGTGTTGGGAACGATTATTTTTATGGCCCCCCCTACCCTGCCAAGTTCAGAGTATTCAAGAGAAATTTCCCCCCGAGTTGCGGTGTTGCCGGACGTTCTAAAAAATGGGTCTGTTCGGATTTTTTCTGCGAGAATTCGATGGTTATTAATTAGCGACTTAATTTATTTATTTGTTTCAAATATACTTTTATTAATGTTGAAATGAGTTTGAATAAATTTTTAATTCAGTCCGAAAAATAATTCAGAGTAAATTAATAATTACGACAGCTGTAAAATTTCAAAAAATGTGAAATTATTTTTTTAATCATAATACAAATTGAGAAAATGCATGAATATTTAAATAATAAAATTTTAATTTATTTTTTTTAATTATAATAATGGCTTAAATTATTTATTTTAGAATAACACTTCAAATAATTATAGGATACTTCAGCAACATCACCTAATTATTACACATGAAGAACATTAAAAAAAATGATGATTAATCAAAATAATTCTTAATAATTCCAAATCTGTATTAAATAGAGATATTTGATAAGAGTATTATTAATAATTACTATTATAATTATAATAATTATAATTAAATTACATTATTTGTGTAAAATATTTCCTTTTAAAGACATATTTTTCTAAAAGTGTTGCACTATCAACATTAAAGTTCCTTCGTTTTATCAGTTTTTATTTTTAATGAAAACATTTTTAACTTTATTTTAGAAAGCTGCTCAGAGCAGGCGCGCAACAAGGGGGGGGGGGGGGCGGAGGTGTCCTGGAACCCCCTCAGCTAGTAGAGAACACCCTTTACAATTTCTTGGGGGTGTCCAAAACCCTGGGCGGCCGAGTTCAACAAAAAAATTCAGCTATCCCCCAAGCTCTAAGCCCCCAAATACCCTGGGCGCCGAAGGTCAGCGAAAAAAATGATCGGCTATCTCCCAAGCTCTAAACCCCCAAATACCCTGGCCACCCGAGTTCAATAAAAAAACTGGTCGGCTATCTCCCAAGCTCTAAATCCCCAAATTCCCTGGGCACCCGAGGTCAACGAAAAAACTGATCAGCTATACTTCAAGTTTTAAACCTCCCAAAACTGTGGGCGTCGAGTTGAATAAATAATCTGATCAGCTATCCCCCAAGCTCTAAACCCTCCAAACCCAAAGCGTGGAGTTCAATAGATAAATTGATCAGCTATCCCTGAAGCCTTGATCCCCCAAATAACCTGAGCGCCCTAGTTCAACATGAAAACTGATCAACTATGCCCCAAGCTCTAAACCCCCAAGACCCTGGGCGCCCGAGTTCAACAAAAAAACTGGTCGACTATCCCCCAAGCTCTAAACCCCCAAATACCCTGGGCCCCCAAGGTCAACGAAAAAAATGATCAGCTATCCCCCAAGCTCTAAACCCCCAAATACCCTGGGCCCCCAAGGTCAACGAAAAAAATGATCAGTTATCTCCCAAGCTCTAAACCCCCAAATACCCTGTGCGCCCGAGTTCCCCCTTGGGGGATAGCTGACCAGTTTTTTTTTACCTCGGGCGCCCAGGGTATTTGGGGATTTAGAGCTTGGGGGATAGCCGACCAGTTTTTTTGTTGAACTCGGGTGCCCAGGGTATTTGGGGGTTTAGAGCTTGGGGGATAGCCGACCAGTTTTTTTTGTTGAACTCGGGTGCCCAGGGTATGTTTAAAGCTTGGGGGATAGCTGAACAGTCTATTTATTAAACTCAGCATTTTTTTTTTTTTTAGACGTCAGTTTCATTGGGGGCGGGGGGAGGGGTTGGACTTTAAAAAAACCCCCTAGCTAGAAGGAGTTGTTGCGCCCCTGGCTCAGAGATATATTACAAGATCAATGCAAAGATATTTTAATTATTTGCAATGAAAAAAAAGGTAGAAAAAGTATCTTAGCTTTATAAATAGAACTTAATTAGTCAGAAGATTTGTTTATTTATTTAGTAATAAAAGTTTTTTTTAACAGTAATTATTTGAAGTGTTATTCTAAAATAAATAATTGAAGCCATTATTATAATTAAAAAAATAAATTAAAATTTTATTATTCAAATATTCATGCATTTTCTCAATTTGTATTATGATTAAAAAAATAATTTCATATATTTTGAAATTTTACAGCTGTCGTAATTATTAACTTACCCTGAAAATAATTTTCCGACTGAGTTAAAAATTTATTGAAACTCATTTCAACATTAATAAAAGTATTTGATACAAATAAATAAATTAAGTCGCTTATTAATAACTATTGAATTCTCGCAGAAAAAATCCGAACAGACCCATTTTTTAGAACGTCCGGCAACACCGCAACTCGGAGGGAAAATAAATTCCTCTTGAATACTCTGAAGTTGGCAGGGTAGGGGGGCCATAAAAATAATCGTTCCCAACACTGAGGTGGATAGTTTTTTTAAGAAAATGAAATTGAAAAGTTAAAGCTCTAGTGGGGGTAATGAGTTAAAAGAATTAAACAAAAATTTTTAGCTAACCGTCTAAACAACACTGACAATCATAGAGTACAAAGAAAATAACTTGATTTAGAGGTTATGTGTCATGTAAACATTGTGATTTTAAGTTGAATATATATGTAGTAAGTGTTTGCTACAGAAAAAGTGATTTTAAAAATAAAACTAAAAATATATTCAAATTCCGTGAAAAAAAGTTTGATTAAAAAGTAGTAGTGGTTTTAGTAAAAAAACTTTTATTATACTATTCTTAGTGAGATTTTCTAGTTCACCTTTTTTAAACAATGATGAATTTTTCGATTTTTTCAGAATTATTACGTGAATAAATAAAATTAAACTATCAAGAGTTTATAGTCCAAGTTGTTGTTCATACATTTGGAATTAGTTATAACCTCGAAATCTAAATGCCAAAAATACGATTTCAACTGAACTTATTAGGCCCTAAGTCGCGCCCCGTGAATGCCCCGCTACAATTCTAACGAGGGCCCTACTATGCTCTCGGGGCAATTAACGAGGCCCTAGCTAGCGCCCTGACAATCTTTCTGATCGGGTTGTTGAATATGTTTACCTTGTCTGATTTCAATGATTTCGAAAAACAGCTCGTCACCGCCCGGAATCAGGCTGAAAAGGACAAGTTTCATACCGAGTGAAAATCATCTTGCTCACAGATCTCCTTTCATCCACCCGATTACTGAACTACCTTTAGTTAGAACCTTATACCCTCATTACAAACCATACTTCCTCGAAAATCACACTCGATACGCAACATATGCACATCTCACTCCTGACCCCTCACTTTTTCTGTGAAAATTCATATAAATTCACGATTCTACCACATGGGCAAAGACTGTACGACTCTCCATCGTGTGATGTTTTATACATTAAATTTTTCGATCAACGTGTAGCAGTTATTTGAACCATTTCAGGTAATTTTCCTTTCACGCCTTAATTCTTTCATTTGAAATCTTGTGAACAGAATGATAGTCGGGTCAGTCGTGGAAATCGGTGTGCTGCATAACTTTTATGCTCGTTTTTTTATTTGCATTTTGTACTGAATTGCAAAAATCGTTGAAGTCATAAATGCATATTTGCTTCTTCATCGATTCTTCCAGCTGATGGTGAAAACTGTCAGCACTCATAAACGTTTGACCAGGCTCAAAGTAATTCAACTCAATGGAGTCCATTGTGAGTTGACTGGAATTGAAAATATGGATCAAACATGTACAAAAACTCCAGTTTTTGTTTAGAGCTGTACAGTTATCTAGCCAAAGAATTATTCTTTTTGCATCTCTGAGATGAGTAAAAAAAGCGTGGTATGCATCCACTAGATCTTCCTTGCGTCTTCCAGTAATTCCTTCATGTAACAGAACTGCAAACGTTTTTGAAATACTCATTTTGCCAACTGGAACAAAACTCTCGTTGTACAATGAGATCCGTTTTAAAAATTACACTTTTTTAAAAATATCGATCCTTGGAAGCATAATCACTTTTTCGTAATCTACAGAAAAACAAAGATCACCATCCGGAACTAGCTGATCACCATATGATCTATACTTTTCTCTACTTAAAGAAGCTTTATGAATGTGCAAATTCCAGGATTGACATGCTTTACAGTTTGAATCTATTGATTCTTTACCGTGTGAAGGATCATGCAAATCCATAGATTCACATTTTTTACATTCTTCATGGCCTAATTTGTAAAGTGTATTTTCATCTCTTTTATTTGTTTTCGATAAAAATCAAGCAAAATTTGCATGTTCGGATGCTTTTCGCAAAAAACTTTATACATGATGGTTGCATTCACATTACTAGGCAAGTACCGAACGTTTGGTGCATATTCTCTTCTTTGATGAGATGTTGTAGACGAGAATTTTTCAATATGAGCAACCACAGGTTCCAAATCAATTTTATTTTTCGGAGATTTATGACCAAGTTTCTCTGGTTCAGGTATAATTACATTATTTTTTGTTTTTTGCATCAGAGTTAATAATGCTTTGTCGTTTTTAGGTTTTAAACCAAGAGTTGTAAGAAAAAATGATTCACATGCTCTCACGATCTCTCCTTTTTGATCTCTTAGCTGATATTTTATCGCAAGCTCGCGATCTTTTTGGAATGAAGCTGACTGTCTTTTAGGTTTTTCTCTGATACACATACCACTCAAAACGAAAATTTTTTGTTTTTCTCGATTGAAACTCCAATACTCTTTGTTAATGGCAATTGGACGTTCTTTGTCAATTTTTTCAAAACATTTTAGTCTGCATTTCGATTCATCAAATTTCAAAACTGAGTGATTATCTGCTATTCGTGCATGCTTCATTTTCGCAGATTCGTTGGAGCTTTTTGCTTTTCTTTTTCGGACTGTACCCTTTTTCGTATATTCTAAATATAAAATAAAAATAATAAAAATTTGATGCCTAAAAAAAATCAAGTTTTAATTCAAAATTTTAACCGATTGAATCAACAGGCTCCGGTTCAGCAGAAAGAATATCACTGTTGTTAATATTATTTGATCTCGAAGCATCCTCTTCACAGCTGGGTGAATTAGTTTTAAAGTTGATACATTGGTTTTGTAAATAATTTTCGTTATCTACTCAAACATCTTCACCTAATAAATAAACGTTTTAGATTTTTTATTTTCCAAATTACATCTATAAAATATTTATAATTAAAATAAATTTAAAATTAAAAAAAATATTTCATCCGCAGAGAAACGATTACCAGGAGTACCAAATCAGCATATTTTGACAAAATTGAAAACTTTCAATTGTCATATCTCGGAGTCAAAACCCAGCTGAAAAAATCCATATGGAAATCCGTAAGAAAACACGTACGCGAACCCATAAGGAACCCCTAAAGGACCCCATGCGGGATCCCGATACTGATATTTGGTCAGGGTTTCCGTACGGGTTTTGATACGGGTTTCCATACGGATTTTTTTTTTTTTTTTTTTCTTTTTATTTTCATACTATTTTATTTATTTATTTAATATCATTATTAATTACTGATATTGTATTCTTCAATAGATTTATTAACAAAAATAAAATTATTTTGAATAAAATTATCAAAGAAAAAAACTTGGTTCGACTGGGATTCGAATCCACGACTCCACACTGAAAGCAGTACCCATTGCTATGAGGCTGGCGCTCGCCACTTTCATGCGCGTGGCTTTGGCACACCGATTTTAGGTGTCGGCCACCTCGAATTCGGGTGACGAGCGCCAGCAAGAAAGTTTCTGTCTCAAAGGACGCTGCCGACGCTTACAGGTAGAAATGATCTGGGAGTACTTATCCTAGGAATATAATCAAGTTCCATGACCTAGACAGCCAGGTTGCCTATGACGAGGTATAACTAGGGCATCATCTCCGAGGAATGGAGTAAAACTTTCTAGAAATGTCTTTGGTGACTCTGTACATAATTGAGAATGACTTCCATGACCTGGCTGTTTAGGTCACCCTGGTATACCTGGAGCATTATCTCTGAGGAATCGAGAGAAGTTTTTAAGAAATTTTTTTGGTGACTATGCAAATAGTTGAGGACGACTACTCTATGATCTGGCCAACCAGGTCAACGATGACGAGGTATACCTCGAATTATCTTCGAGGAATTTGGTATATTTATACAATTTTTTTGGTAAACTTAATTATAAATGATATTTTATTAAATTCTTCGAAGATGATGCTTTAGGTACACCACGGTGACATGGTTTACCAGGTCACAGAAGTCACTCTCAACTCACCGAAGACAATCCTAGAAAGTTTTACTCGATTCCTCGGAAATGTCGCCTCAGGTATACCTCGTCATCGGCGAGCTGGTTGTTCAGGTCATGGAACTTGCGATCATAGTCCTTCATAGGATAAGTACTCCCAGATCATCCCTACCTGTAAGCGTCGTCAGCGTCCTTTGAGACAGAAGCTTTTTTGCTAGCGCTCGCCACCCAAATTCGAGGTAGCCACCACCTAAAATCGGAGTGGTAAAGCCACGCGCATGAAAGTGGTGAGCGCCAGCCTCATAGCAATGGGTACTGTTTTCAGTGCAGGCATGACAGGCAGACACTCTACCAACTGAGCCATTGAGCTAGCATACACCAAGACTTTAATTAAACTACTTTAACAACTGTTTTATATTTGATTTTTAATTATGAGAATTCAATAGTTTTTTCTTTTTCTTTAATTTTTTCATATAAAATTAAATTTTTTCTTTTTGATTAATTTTTTCATATTATATATATATTGATAATAAAATTATTTTTAATAAAATTATTAAAGAAAAAAGAAGTTTAATTGAATTCTAATAATTAAAAATCAAATATAAAACAGTTGTTAAAGTAATTTACTTAAAGTCTTGGTATTTGTTAGCTCAATGGCTTAGGTGGTAGAGTGTCTGCCTGTCATGCCTGCACTGAAAACAGTACCCATTGCTATGAGGCTGGCGCTCATCACTTTCATGCGCGTGGCTTTACCACTCTGATTTTAGGTGGCGGCTACCTCGAATTTTGGGTGGCGAACGCAAAGATCGTGCGTTCGAATCCCGGCTCAACACCTCTGAATATTTTTTTCACGTGTTTTTACCGCGGTACTGGTGGTTCGGATTCCACTTGAAACTGTAGGTCCAGTCGATGATGAGGGGGCGTTTTACCCGTTGCCTAATATACCACAGATACAGTGGGTGGCTTTGGCAGCGGGGCGCCGCTGTGTCTCGAGTACCTAATGATTGATGGAATTTTCCCTCACTGCCTATAATGCCACAGATACTTTGAGTGGCATTGGCATCGTGGAGGGCTCCCCAGTCTCAGGTCCCATCGAACCTCAAAAAATTTAGATAAATAAAGATCGTCTTTTAAGGCGCTTTTTACGATCATTCAAAGGCTTACAAGCCAGATACCGTCAGCACTCCCGCACGATCGTGCAACGCTGTCACCCAGGTGAAGCTTAAACACCATTAATAAAAATAGACCGATAATTAACTACCACGAGAAGGACAATGCGAGCCCATATGATAGTCCAGTCGCTTCAACGACAGATAAAAAGGAAGGTGAGTTTGTTAAGACGCTGTTTCACACCAACAGGAGGGCCCAACAGAAATCAGAAGTTCAACAAAAGAAAAAAAAAAAAAAAAAAAAAAAAACACACACATAAAAACAAAAAAAAAGGGTTCGAATCTCAGTCGAACCAAATTTTTTTCTTCGATAATTTTATTCGATATAATTTTATTATTAATAATTAAATCTAATAAAGAAGAAAATATCAATATCTAATAATAATATTAAATTAATTAAAAAATAGTGTGAAAATAAAATTAAAAGAAAAAAAAAAAAAAAAAAAAAAACCCGTATGGAAACCCGTACGGAAACTCTGACCAAATATCAGTATTGGAAACCCGTATGGGGTCCTTTACGGGAACAGTTATGAATACCCGTACGGGTTTCCTTACGGATTTCCTTATGGATTTTTTCAGCTGGGAAAGCCATATAGAGTTCTGGTGGGTCGCAAAATTTTCGTTTTTTCATTTTGCAATGACATCTACAGTGGTTTTACAGTCTAATTAAATGTGCAAATTATTAAATGACCCTTACTTAAAA
Organism: Encarsia formosa; assembly: GCA_038277355.1. Lineage (NCBI taxonomy): Eukaryota > Metazoa > Arthropoda > Insecta > Hymenoptera > Aphelinidae > Encarsia > Encarsia formosa. Next base: position 62,445,919 of record CM076185.1, read on the forward strand.
TACTCCCGAAGGATCTAAAATGTTGGTTAATTGTAATTAGTATTACAAAAGTCACAATATGCATAACTTCTAGATTTTCCAACAAAGGAACATTTAATGATGCTTTGCAGCATCACCTCTATAGTAACCTCAACGGTTGAAAAACGACCTCTTGTTCGATTTTCAGAATTTTATATTTTAAAAGGCAATGTTCAGAAGAAAATCAAGAGAAAAAGTTTAGAAAATATACATTTCTACAACAACTATAATGTCAGTCTACAGAAGAAACAAGCAATGTAAATAATGTTTATCATCCTCTAATCTAACTTACTTGTTAACTTACTTTGAAGGTGGTGCTGCAGAGGATCGTTAGATATTCGTTTGTTGCAAAACCCAGATGTCACAGATAAAAGTGGGTTTTGTCATACTAATTACTGATCATTAAATTTACACATAGCTATGACAGTTGAAAATATCAATGTAATTATTATTAAGTTATAATATTGATAAGTTTTAGCTTAAATTTATTCTCCCGTCCTAAAATATATCTTTCCCGTGCCACGGCTTTTTTCTCCATTTTCTCGGATACCATGCGAGTGGTTTTTTTCCGAGTAATCAAATAATTATTTGCTAATTGAATATTAGATTTGTAGTTTTGCGAGTGGAAGAACCATGGGGACCCGTTTGCACTAATCTGTGCGAAGGTGAGGATTCTCAAAAACAGGCGATAGTACATAGTTGCATTCAGAATAACGATATTCGTCGTTTTTTGTCTTTAGGTCTAGTAAAATAAATCAATATTTTCATGGAACTGTTAAGGTCGCGTTCAATTAATAGAATATTAATTAATTAAAAAAACACGGAGCCCAAGTGCTCGAGGTTGCTTGTAGAAAAGTAAGTGTTGTTAGGTTGGAGAAAACTAGGTTTTTACAAAAATTAAACTCACTGATTAATGAAAACAATAAACAGTTTATTCAATAATTTGTGTATACGTACACGAGTTTTGTAATTAAATAAAGAAGCACGACGCGTGAACAAAAGATGTTAAATCGACGCAACTTATGCGAAGTTATTAGTTCCAAGGCTCGGCAAACACTGAGCTGCCAGAAAACGGAAACAACCGAATCGGCGCAAAAAGGTGGAACATTGAAATCGAACTAAACAGTCCCGAAAAATATAAATAACAACAAAGGAAGTTCTATCTTTTATGAACAGAAACGTAGCATAAAATTTCTTAAAAATGAAGTTTCAATAAAAAATTAGTGATTTTTTTTTGCAAAACGATTTTTTTTAATGATTTGGTAATATTTAATAGATTTAGAGGGTTTAAAATTTTAATGTTTAATTCAAATTCGTTTTTAAGAAATTATATGCTAAGTTTCTAATGTATTTTTTTTTTTTTTTTTTTTGAATTGACTTTTTTTTATCATGTTTAATGAACTTTTGAGAGAAACGGATCTTTTTTATACTCGACTTAAGGGAAAAGAATCACCGAAAACCGTCACTCTAAATGCAACTATGTTGTATCTCACGTTTTTGAAAATTCATATCTTTCACAGAACCGTGTGCCCTCCCCCCTCCTCGTACATGTATACATAAATTTTTTCAAAACTTTTTTTTTTTCTAGGGGGTTTTTAATGATACAAAAGTCACAATAACAGGATTGAATGCCGTAACAACCTACCGGTTTCAAGTGTTTGCAGAAAATGGAGTATCTTCTTTAGCGGGTAGATCAGAATATATTGATATAACAGTGACAACAGATGCAACTGTACCAAGTCTTGTCAGTAATGTTAGAATTAATGATATAAAAAGCACTGAGTTAAGCATTAGTTGGGATGCACCGTTAAACGATCTATCTGGAGTTAGTGACTCTGTCGAGAAATATGAAGGTAAACAATATATATGTTTTTATAAATCGTTTATTTAATAATCATAATAATATTTCTTACTCTCTGATGTGACAGAATTTCACTTTTGTCTTTTTGTTATAAGCCTTTACTTTAGAAAGTTGGTCCTAAAAATTTTTGCAAGTACAGTAAAAAATCAATAAAGTTTATAATAAAAGAAGGAGTTGCAATTTGGCCATAATTTTCCCTACGCCAAATCGGCTGAAACTGCAGGATGAGGTGTCTTTTTGGATTCGAAAAACATCCCGTAATTGTTTTTTCGATAAATTAATTAGCCGCGCATGCACAGAAACATTTGTTTCCCATTTAAAATACATGGGAAACCACAATTTCAGGTAGTTTTTCGTTTATTTCTCGAAAACCAGACTAGAGTCATCTCTGAAATTTTAGTATGTTATAAAGACATGAAAAATTTAACTTTTTAGGGTGATTCCGTGAAGGGGCAAGGTGGGCCACCCACTTTTTGAAGCCTCTGAAAGACTCGAAATTTTTTTTTTTTTTTTTTCAAAAATTCATAACTCGGTCGCTAGTTATCCGATCGGGACCAGGTTTGTCTTTAGTTTTATTTTTTAGAAAAATTTTTGTCTCTATAGTTTTAAGAAGTTTTACTACACGTAAATCGTCCATAACCTCAAGATTTTGAAAAAAAACGTGGTTTTTTGGACTTTTCAATGCCGTTTTAGCTTAAAAGTATAACAAAATATATGTTTTCTGAAAGAATTCAAAAAAATGCATCTTTTTTTCGTAAGGTTTTTATATGATTTATGCGTTTAAAGTCGATTTAATTCACTTTAAAGGTAAAAAATCGAGAAAGTTCGTCAAAAAACCGTTCAAAACTTGAAAATTTGGCGTGTAAGCCCCCATTTTTTTCACAAAAATGCCTTTTTTGCTCTAGTTTACGTTGATAAACATTTTTATATACTTTTATTCAATATTTATCGTAAAAAATTCATGAAACATGGAAAAAATACAAAAAAAATCCCCTTTTTTACTCAAAGAACATAGCCGGGTGAGATAGTCGAATCGACCCCCACGACAAACCCTTACAATATATATATCATTCAAAAAGGCATAAAAAAAAAAAAATTTTTGGCGCAAACCGCTGCTCCCTATTCCCTCCCTAGGGACCCTAGGGTCTAAAATAGGGATTTTTCAACTTTAATTCATATCTCAGAACCCATAAGAGCCAGAGACATGCGGTTTGCCGCACAATTTTCTATAAAAAAATGTAGTTCGCCTATATTTTTTAATATTATTTTTGGCTCCAAATTTAAACACTTTGTACCATTTTTTAACCTTAAATTTGCGATTTAAAAAAAACTAAGACAAACACCTCGCCAAAAAAAAATACATCGTCGGTTTGGAGTAAGAACCTGCTATCTCAGGGGCCGGAGCAAGAACCTGCCATCTCAGGGGTAGGAGTTAAAAGCTACGGGCCCATTTAAACCATGGCATCAAATTTTTTTTTCTTTTTTGAAGCGTAGCAGAGTTATATTGCAACGACAGAAGCTACGCTGCAAAAAAAAAAAAAAATAAAACAAAATTTGATACCATTGTTTGAATGGGCCCATGAGACAGCATCTTTTAACTCCAGCTCCTCAGATAGCAGGTTCTTGCTCTGACCCGCTGAGATAAAAGGTTCTTGCTCTGGTCTGCTGAGATAGCAGGTTTTTGCTCTAGTCCGATGAGACAGCAATTTCTTACTCTAAACCGACAATATGACGTATTTTTACGAAAATTAGCTGCTCTAATTTTCTTCTAATATTTATTTTTGTGGCGTGGTGTTTGTCCTAGTTTTTTTTAAATCGCAAATTTAAGGTTTGTTTGAGATTTCGCCTTTTTTTTGACAACTACACCAGTCAGCTGAGCGACGGACGCCACGAAAGTCCTGGCTGCCGACATCCGTCCGCACCAGTCTCGCTCCTCCCGTGATCGCGGCTCATCGCATCGTGGGTCTTGCGAGGGCGACTCGTTTCTACGACCTTGTTCGGCACACCAGAGAGCTTGAGACCTCCCGGCCAAAACGGTGAGGCTCTCGACTCTCTTTGTATATAAAGTAAGTATATGCTGTAAGAGCGAGAGAGACAGCAGCAGCAGCGCTGTAGGTACTTGGACACAGCGCACGCAACAGGTCGCGTGCTAGCCTTTTGGCGTATCAGCGTGCAACGACAACAACAACAAAGCTCATCTGCAGCACTGGTTGGCGTCGTTGGATTGTACCTATTTTCTCGTGGTGTGTTCATTCTGATTTTTACTATTTATTAGATTCCAAATCTAATGTTGTTTACATTTTGTTATAACTTCTAAGGTCATATTTACATGTTTTTTCTCACTAAATTTCTAACCTCAAAGTTTGTTTACATTTTCACTCAAAGTTTCAATTCATTAATTTCACTTCCTTGCTTTTGATTTGAAGTTTATTATTTTTAAAACTAGAGTGCAACATTCTTCAAAATTAAAATCCATAAATTTAAACATTTTTTTTGTTTTTATCAATTTATACACCTTCATGAGTAACAAGACTCATCCAGGTATTACTGATTTCAATTTAGTTTACTGTTCGAATAGATAAATTTTGAAATCTTCAAATTGTACAGCTAGCAATCATTCATGCTTCGCTTACATTCTTGGTGTCAATACGAGCACTTAATCTGGTAGTTTTTAGTGACTCGAAGGACTACCAAGTCTTCGATGGAACTATCTTATTTGACTTGCTGTATCCTATACTACCTTTTAGTTTTTATCACAATTAAATTAGAATTGAAATTAGATTTTCATCACAATTTATTCAGTACTTTTTTCATTCTTTCTGAAATTTGGTTTGTCTTTCAGGATTTGGTTTAAAGATAAAAATCAAATTCACCTCCTACCATTTTTGGTTAGGATCATCATAAGATTTTTCACTGAAAAAGTGAAATTTAGTTTTTTGGTTAAGGATTCATTCAATTTAAGCCACCAACGTGGCATAGTTGATTGTTATAGATCATACCCCTTGTTTTACATACACACACTCACATGAGTAAATTATGAAAGACTGACACGAGTTTCCATTATTTAGTTTTGGTAGCAAAATCTTGTACTTCAAAGCCCTGTTCTTGATGCAAGTTTTTTTGCAATTTGTGCCTTGCCACATTTAACTGACATTTGTCAAATTTATTAGTACGTCTAATAAATTATCTCGTTTTAGTTGGTTGTTTCCGTGTAACTATCAACTAAATCATAATGGATAACGCCGTGTTAACTCAAAAAATTATCCTAAAAAGGATAAAAGAACGTTATACACTGCCACGCATGGAGTTCAGCCTTGCTTAACTCAAATCCATTCAGTTTTACTTGTACTTCAACGAGTAATTTTGCAAGTTTCAAACATGGAAGCTGCTATTTCCAAGCAGTACACTACCTTCAACAGGATTTCCAATCACTTTTACAATTTTATAGCCATGGATGCCAAAGACCTTACAACTCTTCTCGCGGAAGTGCGAATTCAAAGGCTAGACCAGCAGTGGCAAAGCTTCGTCGATCTTCACAAGGACATACGCTTGCGTACTGACTGCGATTTTAGTCATGATTATTTTACAAAAGACCTTTATTGTGAAGCTCAAGATGCCTATGATCTCAACAAATCAAGGTACTTGTCATTTATTTCTAATCCAGATGCTAAGTTGTTTACATTTTTATCGGTCCAGCCTGGTATCAAAATTACAACTACTCGTTTTTCAAAAGGTCTGGTACTTAGCACATCAAGCGTGCACACTACAAATACAAAGAGCCTGGAAATCATCTAGAACAATTAAGTTTCGAATCAGATTCACTCTAAACAAGAATTCTGATGCACATCTAATTTCAGACGACGCCAGTTGTAACCCCTTTTCAATATCTCAGTCTTTGAAACCAGACGAGAAACAAACAGAAAACTCCAGTCAGTCTGAGTTTTCAAGTTAAACACATAAATGCTAATTCAAAGCCTTTGTCATCCAAAGCTTATAAAATAAAATCCCAATCTTTTTCACTGTCTTTTCACAAACAACCTGCTGTCCTTTCACGTATCCATGATTTTATTCTTCAAAATTCTTTTGCGAATTCCAAGTACACTCCGCTTTCATGTTTTTACGATCAACTTTTAGATAGTTTACTCAAGATTGATGAAAAAGACTAAGTATTAATTCACACTCACTGTTATTACTTTGCATATTCATTCCAGTGGGTATTCGACGCTGGAATACCTTTCGTAAAGAGCTTTACGCTCTTGTCTCCAGCCAGCTCTTGAGCTATAAAAGCTGGATCTTCGACAAGCATTTGTTATTTGTTAGCATCATACCTTTTGTACCAACCTCGACAGTTAATGGTCAGGTAGCTCTTGCGCTGCAAAACCTGGACTTTAACAAACGTCAGTGCCATTAACGGCCATCACTTTGTAAATATTAGAAATATTAGAATTAAGTTTTTTTTTTTAATTTCAGTAGCTGAGTCCTACCTCAGTGCTAACTATTCCATATTTTGATGCAAGCTCAAGCTTGCGAGCTTTCACTCCTCTATATTGCCGTCAAGTTTTAGTTGCAAGTTCACAACTTGTAAGTTTTCAATTTCATACGTATTTTGAATAATTTCCGCTATGTTTGGATCTTTATAGTCACGGTTTGTTGCAAGTTCAAGCTTGCTACCCTCTCATTACTCTTATTGCTGTTATACACTTAAGTTGCAAGCCCACATCTTGCAATATTTCAATCTATAAATGAAATTATGCAAATTACTATAAAATCTCTTACCTTATATTTTACTTAATCAGAAAATTAGTTTGTTTTGGATTTTTACAGATATCAGTTAATCGCTTACCTGGAAGCGATTAAAGGGGGCGGAATGTTTGAGATTTTGCGCCTCTTTTTGACAACAACACCGGTCAGCTAAGCGACGGACGCCATGAAAGTCCCGGCTGCTGACATCCGCCCGCACCAGTCTCGCTCTGCCCGTGATCGCGGCTCATTGCATCGTGGGTCTTGCGAGGGTGACTCGTTTCTACGACCTTGTTCGGCACACCAGAGAGTTCGAGACCTCCCGGCCAAAACGGCGAGGCTCTCGACTCTCTTTGTATATAAAGTTCAGTTAATTATAGTTAAAGTGTTTGTTATTAAAAGTGCTTTACTTGTTTTTACCCTTGATCACACACCTAAATCCTAGAGTTCGGTGCCTCGCACGAAAAGGTAACTGGTGCTTTGATAAACTATTCTAAATCTTGAACAGGTTAAAAAATGGCACAAACGGTTTCAATTTGGAGCCAAAAATAATATTAAAAAATATAAGCGAACTACATTTTTTTTATAGAAAATTTTGCGGCAAACCGCGTGTCTCTGGCTCTTATAGGTTCTGAGATATGAATTAAAGTTGAAAAATCCCTATTTTAGACCCTAGGGTCCCTAGGGAGGGAATAGGGAGCTGCGGTTTGCGCCAAAAATTTTCTTTATTTATGCCATTTCGAATGATATATATATTGTAAGGGTTTGCCGTGGGGGCTGATTCGACTATCGTACTCGGATATATTCTTTGAGTAAAAAAGGGGCATTTTTTTGTATTTTTTCCATGTTTTATGAATTTTTTATGATAAATATTGAATAAAAGTATATGAAAATGTATATCAACGTAAACGAGAGCAAAAATGGCATCTTTTTGTGAAAAAAATGGGGGCTTACGCGCCAAATTTTCAAGTTTTGAACGGTTTTTTAACGAACTTTCTCGATTTTTTAACTTTAAAGTGAATTAAATCGACTTTAAACGCATAAATCGTATAAAAACCTTACAAAAAAAAGATGCATTTTTTTGAATTCTTTCAGAAAACATATATTTTGTTATACTTTTAAGCTAAAGTCCAAAAAAACACGTTTTTTTTGAAAAGTCCAAAAAAACACGTTTTTTTCAAAATTTTGAGGTTATGGGCGATTTACGTGCAGTAAAACTTCTTAAAACTTTAGAGACAAAAATTTTTCTAAAAAATACAACTAAAGACAAAAATTTTTCGGGTCTTTCAGAAGCTTCAAAAAGTGGGTGGCCCACCTTGCCCCTTCACGGAATCACCTTGAAAAGTTGAGTTTTTCATGTCTTCATAACATACTAAAATTTCAGAGATGGATCTAGTCTGGTTTTCGAGAAATAAACGAAAAACTACCTTAAGTTGTGGTTTCCCATGTATTTTAAGTGGAACACAAATGTTTCTGCGCATGCGCGGCTAATGAATTTATCGAAAAAACAATTACGGGATGTTTTTCGAATCCAAGAAGACACCTTATCCTGCAGTTTCAGCTGATTTGGCGTAGGGCAAATTTTGGCCAAATTGCAACCCCTCCTTTTCTATTTGTATCACTACCTGGCAAAAATAATCGTCAAAAATAGTGATTCAAAGCATTTTGGATTCTTGTAGGAGTATAAGTGGTTATTTTTCTTTAATATTATTACTAAAAAAAAAAAATCCATAAATTAAAAAAAAATAAATAAATAAATACATAAAAAAGACGCAATCAAGTAGGCATTTAAAGTTTTTTCTATAGTATATTACACATCTAGAAAGAGAAAGTAAAGAATGTCTCAGATCACGTTTAATTTTCACGATAAAAGTGTGCTCTGAGAGATTCTTTAAACGCTTCCATGATGTGTACTGTATTTTTCACTGCAAAAGCCTCGAAAATGCAAACTTTCTCCTAACCTGGCGGGAGTAAGTTTGCACTTTCGAGGCATGCGCAATGAAAAAATTTTTAAATAAATTTTCCATAAAAAGATTAGAAAAGATAAGCGGGAATGAAATACGAAAAATTTATTTTAAATTTGAGTATGTCTTAAATTATTCCTGTTGCTATATATATATACTAGGGGGTACCCCCCTGCTCGCTTCGCTCGCCAACCCCCATAAAAATAGTTATAAAAAATGGAGTTTTTTGACAGTTAATATTTAACATGTTTTTTGAGTTGAGTTTGTGTATTGAATAAAAGTTCAAACATGCTTAGGTAAAATTGTTGAATATGATTTAAAGTGAAAAAAGAAAATTTTATATTATGGTGAGTCTAAAAAAATAGTTATAAAAATTAAATAGTAAGTTAAAATACTTCAAGTACTTGAAACATGTTAAATATAATATTTTTTAACCGTTTTGAAGTACTCCTTTAAAAAGGGCTTTTAAAATTACGACTCCTCTAGGAAAAACGCCCTTCAAAGAGGTTAAATATGGAGTTTTTTGACAGTTAAGGTGCTCGTACAGGAGAAGCTCCTATAATTTAAAATCAACTCCTCCGGGAGGAGCCCCTTAAAACATGTTGAATATAAGATTTATTGACGTTTTGAGGTGCTCCTCCGGGAGGAGCTCTTTAAACTACGGCTCCTCCAGGAGGAGCCCACTTCAAACATAATAAATATAAGGTTTTTTGACGTTTTAAGGGGCTCCTTCGGGAGGAGCTCTGAAAATTACGGCTCCTCTAAATGGAATTCCAGGTAAAATAGAATACAAATTAATTTGAAAACTTGCAGTTTTCAAAGGTTAATTTCATAAAAATGATAGTCTCGTTGAATTAGAGATAATCTGATTAAAAGATATTAATTAAATTATATTAAATTTTAATTTTAATATAAAAAAAAAATAATAATAATTGTATGAATCATTAAAATTTTAAAAATACTCACAAATTAGGTTAAACAAAAATTTTGAAAATGAATTTTGATAAATTAAAATACCAAAATTTATCTAAATTACACACCATCAAAACATTCACAAAAAAAATTTACAAAAAAGGTGGTATTTTAACGTATAAAAATAAAATTAGTTAAAAAATTTGCATTGTCAACAAAGATTTAAATATATGTATGTGTATAAAAAAATGAAGGGTTGTTTATTTTAAAAATGTAAAGTTGAAAATATTTAAATAATTTTTAACATTTAAATATTTTTTGAAAAGTTAATTTTTAAATAAAGGAGGTCCCCTACCAAATAGATCTAGCCCACAGATTTTGATTCAATTTTACGTACAATCAATTTTTGATGTAAGAAATGGTTAGCTAAAATTTCAAGACGCTTAGGAACTTCAGAAAAAAGAAATTAACATTTCAATTTTGACTCATTTAGCATAGTCTCTTATGGGAAATTTACTTTTATTAAGAATATTTTTATTTCTAGCCCACAGATTTTGATCAAATTTTTTTAGAAAATAAAAGCAAATTAGTTAAAATTTTTAGTTTCTTTTAATTAATCATTAGGAGACTCTAATTAATAAATAAAAATCGTTTACGTGAAATATGCATGATTGCGAGGTTACGGTACACTGCGCGTGTATACCTGTATATACAGAAATCTAATCGTAGCATCGCAGTTGACGTATATATTGGTAGGGAACCTCCTTAAATAATGTCTAAACAAAAAAATTATAAAATATAGAAAATATAAAAATTATAAATAGGTTAAAATTCATGAACATTAATAAAAATATAGATTTTCATGAAAAATTCGTGAGGAGCAAGGTAAAAAATTAGCAACATTGTAGAAAAATGATGTAATTTTGAATGTAATGATATGAGGAGCATAAAAAAAGAAAATTTTTAAAATGAGGAGTAAGACAAAAATAACGTAAATATAAGATAAAATCTAATAATTTGACTGCTCCTCAGTGAGGAGCAATACTAATCCAAGTGAACACTAAAAAAACACAAACAGAGGAGCACGTGAGGAGGATTTCGTATCTCGAAAACTATAAGGAATTTCTTTATAATTCGGCTTCGGAAAGGAAGTGAGGAGCAGTTTGAGGAGCAAAAAAACGCAATTTTTCATTAGAAATTGACTGCGCCTCAGGATATAACTATAATATATATATATATATAGGGCCATTCCAACATCTTTAGGCTAAATCGTGAGTACGAGCTCGAAAGATGTTAGTAATTTTTTAGTCTGATCAAGTTTAACTATTTTAAGGAAATTTGCCAAAATTTTAGCTCAAAATATGCCATAGGTCCTTATTTGCATAAAACGAAATATGAGTGCGGAGCACTGCACCTGCTGCGGTAGTATGTCTAGTGCAGTCTGCAGAGAAGGACGGTCGCATCGCTGTACGGCACACGCGGTACCATTGCAAGTGCGTGCAATACACTTTTTGTAAATATAGTTCGAATAAGGTTTGACGAATCAGTGCAGTGCGTTGCGGTACAGTGCACGGAAAATCAGTGCAGTGCAGTGCATTGCGGTACAGTGGACGGCGAATTAGTACAGTGCAGTGCATGACTAATCAGTTCAGTTCATTCCATTGCGGTGCAATGCACGGTTCATCAGTGCAGTGCAGTGCATTGCGGTGCAGTGTACGGTGAATCAGTGAAGTGCAATTCATTGCGGTGCAGTACACGGCGAATCAAAGCACCAAACTGCACGACGAATTTGTGCAATACAGTGCACCTTAACCTGAATACTGTGCATTCCAGTACGGTAAACGATGAAATAGTCCAAACCAGTGCACCCCAATTCGTTATACTGTGCATTATTGCGGTTCTTCCCGAACCAGTGAAGTTTCATCGCGATGTTTAGTTTACTACAAGACAAAATGATGAAATGCCGGGCAGAACATGGCTCAATTCTGGCATATAGTGCGGGGCAGTGCATGACTATTAATGTCATTCAAGCAAAATGGTGCAAGGCTTGGCCTTGCTGGTGTAGCGCATGACAAACGCTGCACTGAAAAGAAATTCAAATTAATGGAACTTTTGGAAAATGGTACATTGTAACGCCAAAACAGTTTTATGCACTGCTAATAAATATATTACTATTTTATTAAGCGTAACATTGCAAAATAAATTGATTTAATTTACTACCAAATGATGTTAAGGTAAATTAAATGATATTTTACAAAAAATAAAATAAAATAAACATAGTAAATGTCTTAGTTATATAAGTATGATTTGTTGGCATTGTGCATAGATTGTGCAGTTAGATTGAGCATAATCAATTTTTTCCAGTTTTTTTTTTTTTTTTTCTAATGTTGGATATTGCAGCTTATTTAGTAAATAGGTGGCAGGTTGTTTTTGTTTTTTAATTATTATTTCTTTTAATAGAAATCTTTGCAAATTTTCTAAGTTTCTTCGCTGGCAGAATTAATTGTTCTCCTATTGCACAACTTATAGAACCAACTGTACAATTGTTTGGGGTAGTAACGAATAATTCATTTTGAACTTCGATAATTGTACGACTCTTCATTAACGCCTTCGATTTTTTCTTCAAAGGATTCATTACTTTTCTTATTAAATAATTCAAGATTTCCTGGAATATTTTACTCATGTTCGAATAAATTTGTCATTTTCAAATTATGCACTCTCATTTTGGTATTTTTATGTTTATATCAATCGTATACATTCCTCTATAATTTTGATGTTGTTTTTTATTCTTTTTTCAACTTTTTACATGTTTGACCCACCGAGTGCTTTGAATTAATTTTAAAAATTGTGTTCTCTACCGTGCCACTGTGAAGGCACTATAATAAATGCACTATTAATATTAACACCAACCTAATTGAATTAATCATGTATCCAACCCCGAAAGACATTAAATAACCAATAAATTCAACAGGCTCCACTCGATTGGAAAATCTTATTTTAAAAACTATCACGCTAAAAGTGCTACACAAAAAATGCGTTTTTTCAAAGTGAAAAGGAGGCAAATGAGAAATTGGCCCAACAGAAATTTTATTTCAAAATAACTAAAAATCATTAAATTTTTCGCTCTTTCCAAATCAAGTGTTAAATTTGAGATTTCCGTTCGAAAAATCAAATTAAAGTGCGGTGATTTATTTCGGAGCTTAGGTATCGTCCATAAACCTCGTTCCTCTCAGAGGGGTAGGGAGGGGGGGGGGGGTTAAGCAATATGCTTGATTTGACCTCAGGGGGGTAGGGGGGGGGGTGTTGTAGACTCAGGAACGTTCCTTTTTTCATAAAGTTTTTAGTACGCTTGCAATTAATTATTTTTTAATTTTTATTTTTTGATAACTAATAGTGCGGTGAATATAGTTATCGTTTGAAAAACCACAGTGAGGTAAAATTGTGGGAGCTCCGAGCATATAACTCATTTTAATTAATTAATTGGTTTAAGGTAGTTCTCCCCTGACTCTGCTTTGACACACCGAGTATTTTTGAATCGGTTTTTGTTCTTAAAAATTTGGCAACGTCGATGTTTACATTCGTAATTCGTATTTCGTATTTCGTTTAAAAATTGTTCTTAAATATTTTCAAAGGTTATTTCGAAGTAGTTTTTGTGTTAATTAACTGTTGTATAATTATGTATTCACAATCGACACATAATGGTCGTTTTATTATAAAAACAGTTTTAAATCAAAGACTCAAATGCAAAGAATCTCATGAAAAAAACGCCAAAGATTTAAGGATAAACTTTTGAATGAAAAACGAGACATTGCATCCTGTTCATCAAATGCTCAGCGTATTTTGTTATATATATATTCGATTAAGTTTTTTTTTTAATCAAAGATAGTATATCAAATGTACCTTTAAACTACTTTCCCACAAGGGGGGTGGGGGTTGGCAAAAAAGCTTCATTTTGCCTCAATGAGGGAGGGGAGGGGGGGTTTAAAAATCTTTGAAAAAGTAGTTATGAGGTTTATGGACGATCCCTTACGGCCTTTTTTCCCTTACCTCCAGACTCCACTGTTTATAGTCTCTTTTTGGGCTTTAGCTTGTCTAGAGCTAAAATCTAATAATTTGAGGTTTCATATTGCTGGCTCGTTAATTGACGGCCTACGCAACTAACCTCAAAATGGCAACTTATACTTTTGCTGATCAGGTATTTTCCGTGCAATCGTTAACAGACCCTCAAGAAATTCGTCCTAAGGACGATCAGGCCTTTGTGGTTCCTGTTGAAATATAGCTAAATATTAAAATATTAGAATCGTGTCACCATCTATTGTCTCGACGCCCGACGGTGAACACGAATAGAATATGTGTATGTGTGAGGGAGAACGCATCACGCAACTACGTCACGTGACGCGACGCGACCAGTCGAGTACTGTACTAGCAGCTGACCGGTGCGGAGCACGATGCTCGCATGCGGATAATTTGTAATCTTACTATTAAATAATAATTAAATACTATTAATTAACCACAAAGTGTTTCACTAATCAGTTCTACCTCTACAATAATAATCCCAACATGGTAGCAGAGAACGTAGTTTAGTGAAGAAAAAGTTTGGCTATAAATAACATGTGCTCCGAAAAATAAGTTTTTTTTTCATTCTTCTTGCGTACTTTTTCATCACAAGAAAATGAAAGATTTCGAATAATAATTAGTTTGAAGTCTAATTAAGAGAATAGCGTGAAAGGCCTGAAGAAAAAATTCGTGCAAAATGTTGATGCACGAGGATTAAAATTAGTGGAACCGCGTGGCGTGTCGCGAGGTTAAGCGAGAGCATGGCGAAAATTGAGGTTAAGCACATGTTGAAAGTTTTGAAGTTTTGATTTTAAAATATATAGTGGATAAAAAAGAGAATAAAACAAATTTAAAAATAAAAATGGCTAGAAACAAATCTAATGATTTTAATGATGGAATTGACATGTTTGATGGTCAAGAGTTCGAGAATTGGAAATTTAGAGTTTTAATGATGCTAGATTGCAAAGATAGTTTAGAAAAAGTAGAACGAGAAAGAACTTTAAATGATGATGAAAATGTTTGGAATAAAAAAGAAAAGTTAGCAAGAGCATTTATAATAAGTAAAATTTCTAATAAACAATTAGAATATATAAAAGAGTGCAAATCAAGTCTCGAGATAATAAATAAATTAAAATCAATGTATGAAACAAAATCTACTGCACTACAAATAATAAATAGAAATAAAATCGAATCCATAAAATTGAAACAGTGCAATACAGTGAAAGAATTTTTTGTAAAATTTGAAACAGCGTGCAATCATTGTACAGCCGCTGGTGGAAAATTATCAGAGACAGAAAAATTAAGACGCCAAAGTAGAGGCAGAGGCAACAATCAACATAGAGCTGAGTCAACGGATAACCAGAGCGACGACAACTCTTTTGCAGCATGGTTTACAGAATTCAATATAAACAAGATAAATGAGGTAAAGGTAAACAATTGTGATAATCTTAATGATAATTATAATAAATTAAATTGATTGTTTGATAGTGATTGTACACATCATGGTGTAAATTCTGATAAATATTTTAGTCATTCTGTAAATTTAGATAACCCGATCCAAGTAAACTTGCCAAATGGTGATTGTATCAAAGCAACAAAGAAAGGTAATATGAAAGTTTATTTTGAAAGCTGTTATGGTAAAAAATTAATTGTTGCATATGCTATTAATGATCTTTACTATTTATAGAGTTTTATAAAGAATGAATTTATTAATGAAGGCATTTACACTAATGCAGTAAAATTAACTCAAAAGGAAAAATGGCATAGAGCCTTAGGGCATGTAAACTTCAATTATTTAAATAAATTAGTAAATTTTAAATTATTAGATGGGTTACCAGAAAATTTAGAAAAAATTGATATGAAATGTGCTTATTGCATAAAAAGTAAAATGGCAAATGTTCCTTTCGAAAATGATGCAACAAGTTCCTCTGAAATTCTTGAATTAATCCATACAGATTTGAATGGACCCCATAAAACTTTAGGTTATAATGGGGAGAAATATTTTTTAACATTTGTTGATGATTACAGTAAATGTACCAATATTTATTGTATAAAGAGTAAGTCAGAGACTATTCATTGCTTTATTGAATACGTCAATCTTGTTGAAAATCAGCTGAATAAAAAAATTAAAAAATTTAAATGTGATAATGGCAAAGAATATTTAAATAAAGAAATTTTTAATTTTATTAAATATAAAGGGATTAAATTAATAACATGTCCACCCTACGTCCACGAATTGAATGGAGTAGCGGAAAGGTACAATAGATCTGCAATGGATATTGGTAGATGTTTAATGAGAGAAGCTAAAATAAATTTGAGATATTGGCCAGAAATTATAAATACAGTTGCTTATTTAAAGAATCGAACATTGTCCAACACTATTGAAAACAAATCACCTTATCAGATATTTTTTGGGAAAAAGCCTAATGTTAAACATTGGAAAATTTATGGGAGTAGAGTATTTGTGAGAACACCAGAAGTTTTAAGAAAAAATAAGTGGCAAGATAAAAGCCAATTAGGAGTTTTAGTGGGGTATAATGATAATTGTTATTGAGTTTTGATTAAAGGCAGAATTATAAATGCCAGACATGTACAAGTTATTGAAGATAGGACAGAATTAATTTGTTTAGAAAGGAAGGATGACAATGTTGATGAAAATTTAAATTCTAGAGGAAATTTTATAAATTTTGATTTAGAGAGTGAAAAAAATGATAATGAAAGTAATGATAGAGTAATTGAAATTGAAAATGGTAACGGGAATGAAATTAATAATGAAAATAGAATTGAAATTGATGAAAACAGTGAAATAAATAAGAACGAAAGTAGACAAAATCCGAATGAAATTAAAGATAAAGAAAATGAAAATTTAATGCCAGTTAGGAAATCAAATCGTAAAAAAAATCCTATTGAAAGATATGGAAATCCTGTAACTAATTTTATATATGTAAATTATGTAGATGCGAATGTACCTAGTACAGTTGAGGAGGCGTTGAACTCCATAGAATCTTTAGAATGGCAAAAAGCTATGGAAAATGAAATAAAAAGTTTGAATAAAAATGAAACTTGGACTGTTGTAAAAAAGCCGAAAGATAAGAAAATTATTGATGTGAAATGGATTTTCTCGAAGAAAAATAATAATATATATAAAGCGCGTATAGTTGCTAGAGGCTTTCAACAGAAAGATTATATTGAGAATGTTTATTCGCCAGTAGGCAAAATGCAAACCTTGAAAATTTTGTTAAGTTATTCTTGCGCTAATAATTTATTTATTGATCAGATGGATGTAGAAACAGCCTTTCTAAATGGCAATGTAAAGTCAAAAGTTTATATTCGCGAACCACAAGGTTTTGAAACGGGAGAAGATAGAGCATGCAAACTGAAAAAGGCACTTTATGGTCTTAGAGAAAGTTCTATAGTTTGGTACGATTGCTTTAATGATTATGTTGAAAAACTGAATTTTACAAGGAGTAATTATGATCAATGCTTATATGTAAACAAAACAGGGAAAGATCCTACATATATTTTAGTTCTTGTTGATGATTTATTAATATGTTGTAAACATAAATCTAAAATTGAGGATATTAAATCGAAACTAATGAATAAATTTATTATGAAAGACATGGGTAAAATCAGTAATTATATAGGGATTGATGTGAATTATAATGATGAGAGAAATTTAATGACATTGAGTCAAACAAAGTATATAGAATCTTTGTCTGTAAAATACAGGTTAGAAAATGCAAAATTATACGACACTACTATGGAGAATAATCTTAAGCTAGAGCAAGCTTCTGAAATCGACGAAAGAATAAAATATAGAAATTTGATTGATGAATTATTGTATATTAGCTCAGGTACAAGACCTGATATTTCTTTTGCCTTAAATTATCTTAGTCGATTCCAGAACTGCTACAATGAAACACATTTTAATTCGCTATGAGAATTTTGAAATATCTTATTAAAACTAAAGATTTAAAATTAACTTACACCGATGAAGAAAAAAATGCAAACTTAGATTGTATGGTAGATTCAGACTATGCAGGCGATAGCATAGATAGAAGATCGACTACTGGATTTGTACTACGTTTGTTTAACAATGTTGTATTTTGGAAATCGAAAAAACAAAAGTGCATAACGAAATGTTCAACCTTTGCGGAGTATACTGCAATGTCCGAAGCAGTGACTGAAATTTTATTTATAAGAAATCTTTTAAGTGAATCATTTGATATTAAATTTATTAAACCGATAAAAATGTTTGATACAAATGTTTAATGGATTTTCACCAAGTGAATGCAATAACTCTACAAAGTTTAAACCGATAGAAATGTTTGAAGATAATTCGGGTGCTTTGTTAATCGCGAAATTTGGAAATTTTACAAAGAACTCTAAACACATAGAGGTTCAATACCATTTTGTTAACGAAAATTATGAAAAGAAAGTTATAGATATTCTGAAGGTAGAGTCACAGAATAATATTGCTGATATCCTGACTAAAAGTCTTGATAAAAATAAATTTACTAAAAATCGCAAAGCCCTGAAATTATTGTAAATTTTTTGAAACTGATTAAATTTAAACTATTATGAAATAATGAAATAAATGTAGAAAGAAAACAAATATTATAAATTTTAGGAGGCGTGTTGAAATATAGCTAAATATTATAATATTAGAATCGTGTCACCATCTATTGTCTCGATGCCCGACGGTGAACACGAATAGAATATGTGTATGTGTGAGGGAGAACGCATCACGCAACTATGTCACGCGACGCGACGCGACCAGTCGAGTACTGTACTAGCAGCTGACCGGTGCGGAGCACGATGCTCGCATGCGGATAATTTGTAATCTTACTATTAAATAATAATTAAATACTATTAATTAACCACAAAGTGTTTCACTAATCTGATCTACCTCTACAATAATTCCAACAGTTCCGATAGAAAAGGACATTTTTAATTTGACTTATTGTGAAGAATTAAATAAACACATAAGGATGAAAAAAGTTTTCTTTATGTACACTGGGAAAAATGTGATCCGTAATCGAGCCACCCGTAGCGCCGTAATGGAATCGACAAGGTGGATCGTTTCTTCTCCACGGTGCAACAAATATGGCGCACGGTGTTGAAAATTTGCACCACTACGTAGTACCAAATACCAAATCGCAGCCGATCGCAGCGCGTTCGTCAAATTTGGCTCACATATGAAGCAGTTACTGAGCGCGGAGCGGAGACATAACCTCTTCATTTTTGAGCCGTAACTCGAGCACATTTTTCCCAGTGTAGAAAGAATCTCAGGCGAATGTTTATGTGTCGTCTTTAAAAAAGCAGAACAGGCGAAGCAGCTAGTAGAAAAAGTTAAATTTATTACTGTTAATGATACCCAAGTGCCTATCAAGTTTCTACTCGCGAAGTCCATCAAAGTTATTTCGAACCCTGGTTACGGTATTTCTAATTCGGCATTAAAGAAATTTATCATGAACTCATGCAAAATCAGGACTGCATCCAGTGTGTCAGAACTCAAAGCATATGTAGATTCAGAAGGGACAAGATTTAGCGGAGCAAGCAGTTTTAGAAGAGTAGTTTACATCCATCCGGATGATGCTCGTAAATTACCAAAAAGACCGATCAAATTTAACACGGGAGCAATCGGCTTCATCGTGTTTTTCGATAAAGATAAATCCATGTGTTTTCTGTGCGGCAGGACTGAAGATTTTAGAAAAGATTGTTCAAATAATGAGGTTAAATATAAAAATCAAGAAAAAAATAACCTCACCAGTATTATAATCGAGCCACTAGTCGATAAAAAAGAAATTCTACGGTCGGATAATAGTTTTAGCAGCAAAATTACAGCAGTTGACAAAGTAAACACCAACTCAGACGACAAAACTCAAGCGGTCAACAACAACGTGAACGCAGTCGAGCAATCCCCCCCCCCCTCACCACCACCCCATCTACTCCACTGAATACAGGCGAAAATCACTTTATCTAACGAGCTACTTAAAAAGAGTGTGGCTACAGAAAAGCAGACAAACGACAAAAGTGAAATTAATAATTTCTCTGCTATCACAGCCAAGAGAGGTTTTTCGGATTCGTCAAGTGTAACCTCAAATTTTGAATACATATCCACAATTCAAGATGATAAACTTTTGCAATCAAGGGACCTTTCAAAAACAGTTACAAACTGTAAGAAGCACCGTAATAAAAAAGCAAAAAAAGATGTAAACAGTGACGAGGACAGGACTCGCTACATAACTACCACTTTAAAACCAGTACAATCTACAAATGACGAAATGGAAAATAATCATAGAATAAAATTTGATTTATTCGTGGAGATGCTAGTGAAAATTCATGGGCAAAATTCATAAAACCTACGGAGTGAAGAAGACTCGTGGGAAACTACACAGACGACTTCTCGGCGGTAATCACCCTGGTAGATAGCATTTATCAGCTGGTTAAAGGAAACAGATTTAAAGCTAAACTAAGGTCTCTCAAGAGGTGCTTAGACTCTGAAGATACTGCATCTTTGCTTACGTACACATCCAAGATATCGGGCTGTGAATAATAGAAAAAATTATAATAACAATAACTTGCGTGTTTTTGTTTTGTTTTGTTTTTTTTTGTTTTTTTTTTTTTTTAATAAAGAAATGGCAGCACTGAAGATCACTCGTATTAATCCTCAGGTAGATATTATTTGTAATTATAGAGTTCTGGGCTACGAATTGTCGCAGTTGCAATGGGATGATTTTTTTGATAGTGTGGAAAAGGACAGTCATACCTTGTCTGCGGATAAATATGATTTATACTTGCATAATTGTCTCTTCAAAACTCATTTAAACTTAAGTAATCTTAAGGAATCAAATTTAGACTTAGTCTTTTCGTCTCAGAATTTAGCCGGACTTATTGATGTTAGAGTTTGTGATGAAATTCGTAGCTCGGATTATTCTATTCGCATTAATGTCTCTGTGTCAAAATAACTTTATTGTATAAAATCGTTTAATCTCAAATCGAAGAAGACTAATTGAGATCGTTTTAGTGAAGAGTTGGGAAGAGATTATGTTAAACTGTTAGATCGAGAATATTCAGAGGCTTCGGCTTGCAATAAATACATATTTTTTCTCTCGCTAATCGTGAATGCTTTTCGGTTAAGCACTCCAGTGAGCAGAATTTTCAGTAACGAGAAGCACAGAGACCCTGCGCCTCAGACTGCAAAAAGACTGCGAAAGGGCTAAACGTGTCAGCAGGGTAGGCTTTCAAAGATTTAATACACTAGATCGATTTTTGATTTTATAGAATTCAAACGGAAGGTTGCGTTGGCCAGAAGACTTTTTAAATATAAGAAGAGGGAGAATTTTGCGAGGAAGATTTCTTTTAAAACGGGACACATGCAAAATTTTTAAGTATAAATGGGTTAATACGCACCCCTCTCACACGTCTGAAAACCACCAAGGTAGCGAAAAAATTGAACCCCTTGATAAATTATGTCCCCCATCCGTCGAACAAGAGGTTGACCCAGAATGGATGCTCACTAGTGCTGAGAATGAATTTTTGGGGGCGGGGTTTAACTTTTTGGAATTTTATGTAGCACTGGAGAGCAATAATGAAGGGTCAGCCTGTGGCATGGATGGGATAGATTATAGCGTAATTAAACTACTCTCCATTAAATATAAACTCATACTGGTAGATATATTTAATGAACTCTACATAACGGGGTCTTACCCGGCTGACTGGGATAAATCTTATAATAATAATAATAATAAAAATAATAATAGTAATAATAATAATAATGATAATGATAATAATAATAATAATAATAATAATAATAATAATAAAGCTTTATTGCGTAGAATTAAATTCATGGCAATTTTTTGCCTACAGAGTTTGCGATCTAAAATATTCTTACAAAAATCAAAAACAAACAAAAATCAGAATTAAAGAATAAATGTAAATATAATCATAAACACAATACAATAAAATCACAAGCACAAATGCTGGGAGAGTAAAAAAAGAAAAACGTGAACACATATTTGAAGCAACTGTGGTTCCTAGAGTTTTCTCCCAGTTTTCTTCCTTGATGGGTCACCTAAATGAGGGCCGCTGCTTTCGATCACCGAACTGCACTCGAGCCAGGACCTTCCGGGCAACCTCCGGTT
The DNA here is from genome assembly GCA_038277355.1 of Encarsia formosa. Classification (NCBI taxonomy): domain Eukaryota; kingdom Metazoa; phylum Arthropoda; class Insecta; order Hymenoptera; family Aphelinidae; genus Encarsia; species Encarsia formosa. Next base: position 62,467,617 of record CM076185.1, read on the forward strand.
TGTTCTTTCTTCCTCTTCCTTTTCCAGATGATTCCAAACAGTGTGTGGAGGCTGTTTTTCTCGCCTGACAGAATGCCTCTCCAGTTCGCATCTTGAGATCCTGTCGCCCTGCGGTTTTCGAAGACGTGCTTGTAGGGATAAATCTTATATACATTTTATTGGTAAAGCGGATGGCACAGGAGTGAGACCCCTGAGCCCAATCAGTTGTGTCTGCAAACTTTTTGAAAAAATGTTGAAAAATAGATTGAATGGTGGTTAGAATCCGATAAATTACTGCCCAGTTACCAGACTGGTTTCAGAAAAGGTAACTCCCCAATCGACAGCCTTGTGGGTCTTTATGTTAACATCGAGGAAGCTTTCACTGACGGGAAAGGTCTCTTGGGAGCATTTCTGGATTTTGACAATGCTTTTCTGAGTGTTGACCCAGTAAAACTTCTGGAATGTCTTGCAGGGCTTGGTATTCCAAAAATAGTGCTTCAATACATCAAATTTTCAAATTTTAAAAGAAGGATTTTTAACGAAATTCTTGGAGAAGAATTTATGTTCTTGTATATAGGGGTTTTACAAGCGGGAGTACTTAGTACTATTCACTTCATATTATTTGTTATTAGCATAAGGAAAAAATTACCCAGGCACGTGACTCTCTCACAATTTGACATTTAAGTTTACACTAAAGCCGGTTCCCTTGAGAATTGTAGAAGATTGTTGAGGGAGGCTGTTAGAAAAATTTACGAGAATCTAACTGAGATGGGACTCCAGCTTAATCCGTCCAAGATGGTTACTGTAAATTTTAATAGACTTGGTATTCGCCCGGGCGAAATTTTGGATGATGTCATGGGAATATTAATTCAAAACAGTGAGACAGTCAGATTCCTGGGAGTCTTCTTCGATTATAAGATATATTTTGATACACAAGTTAAGAGAGAATAAGCAAAATGTGCGAAATCCCTAAATATCATAAAATTTGTAAGAGGAACTTGGTGGGGTGCTCATCCGAGTACTTTGATTGTCTTGTATACGAGCTTTGTGAGATCTATTAAAGACTATGGCATTGTTGTTTATTTCCCTGTCAGGCAGAGTGATCAGAAAAATCTTGAATCAATTCAAAATGCAGCCATTAAAATGACATTAGGTCTTCGGTTGAGCACCCCTCTAAGTCTACTTATTGCAGAAGCTTAGCTTGAAAAACTGTCAGAAAGAGTCATGTATTTGGGTAACAAATATATGGTTAAAATTATGTCCAACTCCAATCTGTTTATTTATGAAATTGTAAAGAGATTAGAAAGAAAGATGAAACTGAGTGTTCCGGATTGACAGGTCTATTAATTTATTTATTTTTTATGCCGGAGTAATCTGGTAAGGGAGGGTTATTTACAGAAGAGAGAGAACACACCAGATAAAAACAACAACAATTTTATTGATAAATTACGATAAATTTCACCCTTTACAAAATAACAGTGGCTTTCATACAGATTAATTTATACAAAAAAAAAAAATGATCAAAAATTTAATTTTAATATGTGATTAAAGTTGAATAGTAATTTCAGTGTAAATGAAATTACTGAATTGGAGAAATACTACTCTGTACAAAATTACTTACAAAGTGAATTATATTAATTCGACTCGTAAATATGAGTAGTCAGAATATAAATGAGATAAACAAACAACAGAGAATGGCCTTGAAAGGAGAGAGAGAGCGATAGCCGAGAGAAATGCTAATAGCATCAGCAGCAGAGAGAGAGAGAGAGAGAAAAGAAAATGGCTGTGTGTAAATCAGCACAACAAAAAAAGGAGAGATAGCAAGAGAATGCACAGTAAGTTAATTACTGTGCATGAATTAAAACGAGTGGCTCGAGTAAATTATTGTTACTTGAGCCAAGACGAAATACCTGGAGAAGCCCGGTGAGTAGTACTGCGTGGTGAATTCCTAGATCCGACAACAAGAACAGCTGTAGAAGAGTACGATGGCTTGAAAATGCGATGATATTGCTGGAATATTATTGATTGCCGCAACCACGATGAGCTGGACCACAAGTGCACTACTAAAGCGTCACTTAGAAAAACACGAGAAGTAACCAATGAGATGAACTTTAACAAAAAAACCCAAGAAAACTTAATTTTACTTGAGAGAAAATTCTCTGCTGCGTGCTGAATAAGCGCCAATACTAGAAGAGAACAAAGAGCTGCTGGCCCGGCGCGGCGGCGTCAGCGACAGCAGCAGCGCCAGCCGCCCCAAGCTGCGCTGACGGTGGCGCGAGAGCACCTTGTAGTTCTGCGTGATCCAAGAGATGGCGCCAGGCAGTCTACCAACTATTGATTTTTGATTGACTATGTGTACGGAGTGAAATTATTGTTCGCTCCGTAACACTGAGAGAGTATCACAATAAATTTAACAGAAGATTGTTGTTCATTGGTATACGGAAAGCAACAGCCGCCATGGAAGGAATCATAGTGGCTGATAATTTTAGTCCATTTTTAGTTGATTATAACATTCTTTTTTTCATATTTTTGTTAAAACTGAAAAAGGAATCAGGCTACAGGGCTTCAATGATCCGGATGGCTGTTGTGTCTGGTTTATAGATGAAAGTAAATACGATGATTTAACAGTAGGGTGTGCTTGCCACGCTCCAAATCTTGGTGTTGAGGTAACAAGAAGTTTGGATTATAGGACATCCGTATTCACTGCCGAAAGTGTAGCGTTACTAGACTCACAAGGGCAGGTCCAGACATTTGGGTCACTTTTTTGGCTTTTTAGGAAATTTTCAAAAAAATTTTTGTTCAAAGCCTATTGCACTTACAGAGATGCGGGACCTCACAATTTTTTTGTCTCTTTTTGAACTTTAACGGAAAAATATTTTCAAATATTAATTTAAATGATTTGACCATGAATAATTTATATTTCAAAACTCAAAAAATGTTAAAAAGTACTTCCAGTATCATAAATTATTCACCATTGAATTTTTCGAGTTAAAATTTGAAAATATTTTTCCTATTAAGTTCAAAGAAAAACAAAAAAAATGCGAGATCCTGCATCTCTGTAACTGCAATAGGCTTTGAACACGAATTTTTTGAAAATTACTTTAGAAATGAAAAAATGCTAAAAATTACTTATATACAAACCGGTAGAAAGGTCCATTCAGAGGTCATTCACTACGAGAATACCCCCAAAGTTTCATTGAAATCGGTGATCCAAACGTGTCTGGTCCTCTTCTTATCAGTAGAAATGGGTACTTGGTGCAAAGAAGGCAACCTGGTCATTTGCTCTGACTCAGAGAGCGCGCTGTTGGCTCTTTAAGCTAAGAATCTTGGGATTCGAATAAACACTTACATTTTAGAAATAAAGAGACAGGTTTTCGATTTCTTTAGGGAGACCGGTCACGAGGTGAAATTTTTCTGGATCCATCGCACTGCGGGATCAGAGGGAATGACTGGGCGGATAGTTTGGCCAAATAGGATGCATGGTGTGAGTCAGATTTGTCTAGGTTAATCCCCTTCACAGATCTTAACGCTTCAGGCAAAGCTAATGCATTTTTGAATACACTTAGTCACATAGCTCATGAGGGAAAAGTAAAGGGGATTCACTATGTCAAGACTCCTATGGAAACGGGTAGAAAACCTTGGTTGAGCGGTTTGAATCTCACTAGAGAGATTATCACGATGATTGGCAGGGCCAGAGTGGGTAATTATAATCTAGCAGCCTCTTTAGTCAAAATAGGTGTGGTGAACGACCCCAGTTGTCAATGTAGTCTCGGAGTACAGGATCTGAATCTTGTTTTATGGCAGTGTCCTTTGTATGATAATCAAAGGTGCCATCTAGTTAAAGAATTAATCAACTTACAGGTATTTCCGCCTTTTATACATTTGATTTTCTTGTACAAACCAACGCCAAACACGTGTAAATTACTTCTAAAATTTGTAAAGGAATGTAAATTAAAATTATAATCTGTGAAAAACAACCAAGAAGTTGTATGTATTTAATACATGCATCTAACTGACTTTTCCTTTAAAAAAAATAATTTTTCATTTATTTATTTATTTACTTTTTTTATTATTATTTAGATTATTATTATTATTATTGTTATTATTATTATTATGCATGACCCAGCAGTGTAGGGAGTTTGTGTAAAGTATGAGTGGGAAGGATTATTGGAGTGAGACTTATGCGCTGTAATAACAATGCTTGGTTCAAAGAAGGAAGCGAGTTTCGATGTTTTTATCGTTGGTTCGATTAACCTTGTGACGAATCATAGAATTCGGGAGGTTGTCTCCGATTCCGAATCCTCTTCAAATCGCTAAGGTCCAAGTTGCAGGTGTATAGGCGTCAGGGCCCGAAGTTCATGCATAAGCCCAACAGCAAAATGATCTTGGATCATTGGGCTGCGCTTGGCTTAGTTGAAAGGTGACAAAGTCAGGTGGAGGGGAGACGATTGAGTCGAACTGTAAGCTGTTGCACTGGAGTTTGGTATACGGTAAGCCAAACAGCCAAACAATCTGGGATCGTCGAGGGCTGCACCTGATCTCATTGAAAGGGCGATGAGGTCAAGCCCGAGGGGCGACTTGGTTGCCCTTTTCCCGCCCTCTGGTACTCCGTGATGCGAAGGGTGGGGGTACGACTTTGAAAGATCGGGGCGTAGGGCCGCGTAGGCGCGGCTGGCCTGAGTGCTCTGGCTTAGGCGCAGATCGGGGAAACATCTAGAGTCGCTTCTCTTTTTCCTTTGTTTTAATTTGGTTTTGTATATGTTTTGTTCGTGTAATTTATATATAGAGGCCAAAATATCTTTATTTATGTATGTATACAAGAAGTTAATTCAAGAATGATTTTTTTACTTGTGTCAGTAAATAAATGGTGAATGAATAACGATGATAGAAAGAAAAAACTGAGTTGAAAACACTTTTACATTTCACCTCATTCCTGTCTCCAACAGTCGCAGAAAAGCGGGCGTTCTGACGACTGGCGATGGGTTCCGTGACGCGTGGTTGTGGCCTCACGGTTGCAGCATGACTGGTTAGCAGACGGAAGTTGGTCTCTCCAGGCAACCTCGGTGTCAGTAGCTCGGATGACCAGCATGGTTGATTTCCGAATGCAAAGAACCCGCGAAATCACAAACAACTATTGTTATTACTATTACTTTATTTATTATTTTTTTTTTTCTAAGTAATTAATATTTGATGTAGCATAATATTTTTAATGCATCAATAAATATTTTATATAAAAAAAAAGTACTTCTTAAAGCATCACGTGATTTATTGAAGTCCTCTAAACAAGTTCACAAGTTTTATTTTTTATAATTTTATCTATTTATACAATTTTTTTGGAAATAAGTATACTTGGATACATTTTGAACGTAAAAGTATCCGAAAATATTTAAAAAAGAAAAAAAATAAAAGAATCCAAAAATAACTTACTTTTTCAAAAAAAAAAGAAATCATCTGAAATTACTTTTTTCTGATACTTTAAAAATATATGTACCTTGTATCTGAAGATACTTTTTTAGATACTTTTTGAAATCCGAAAAGTATTCGAAATTTCAACTTCGGATACTTAGTCAACTCTAGGTTTCAAATAAGTTAATGGACTGTATAAATTAAGAAATACAGTCGCGATCGCAAGGTAAATCACAGGGTAAGGAGTTCAAGGTGATAAAAACACCACACTGATTTCTCGATACTGCACTAAAGTATATTTTAACTTTTAATAATTATATTACAAAGTAGAGGATTGAGGACTCGCCGTTTTGACCAGGAACATCTCTGCCTCCGGTAAATCGTCGCACGGTTGTAAAAAATAACTTCAGCCTCATGATGGGAAAACGAACTGGAGCTGAAAACAGTTCGGCGACGATTGCTGTATGGCTAGCGGAGATCAGTGACAACGAGTGCTCCATTGGTCAGTACCGTGAAAGTTTGTAGTAGTTCAGAAAGCTGTTTTTGAGTAAAATATGTAAATTCTTTTTTAAATCTGTGTTTGAATATTTTTAATATTAAATCTTAAATGTATTTATAATAGACTCAAGAATCAACATGCCATGGACATTGTTGAGAATGCACCCAATTTCGCCTCAAAATAGCACACCATCAACAATACTGGCAATATAGCCCTTGACTTTCTTCATTAGCTCATCCCTAAACTCCCTTGTTGGCGCAATCTCTTGACGTTCATTTCATTTCCCTTCCTATCCTACCTAAGTTTGACTTTTCTCCAGCTGATGACGTTTTGGTTATCCGAAGATTATCAACAGCAACTCAGAGAAATCCTAAAGGGCGGTAGCCCTTAAACGGCGAGTTGGTTTTAAAAAATCATTTCATTAAAAATATCATTTCATTTTGTTTAGTCTTCAAAAAAATAATAAATGCATTTATGTTTGTTTAATAATCTACTTTTATAGTATATTTAAAAAATATTTGCTAATTCTGGGTATGATTCAACATCAGGTTGGATTTAAATAAAAACAAAAAGATCAAAATTAATATTAATGCGTCAAGACCTACCTTACATCTGTAGTAAGTATTGAGTATGGAATTGATTATTAAATATGAATCCAAGATTCAATTGATTATTAGTTAGTACAAGATGAATTTTTTCTAATGAACTTTTTTTATTTAGTTTTATTCATAAGATTAGAATATTGAAACAAATTTTAAACATCTGATAAACAAAGTATTTTGAAAGAAAATATGAAAAACTCTCTTAGACGTTTATTTAATACTTTTTGAAAAATATTAAAAATTGTATTCTTTTTTTATGATTGCTCATAAACAATAAATAAATTTTTCCGAAAAATATATTTTTAAACTAAAAATCCCTCTTTATAATGATGTAGCAAGTCCCGATGTCTTCGTTAGATAAATTTTTTTTTAACTTCCTTTTTTTGAAACTGAAAGTAAAAATTATCGTTTACTTACATTCATGATTAATAATTTGATGGCGCATATTAAAAACTTAGCGCGCTTCCATGTTGATTGAGTCTAGCAATTTAAAAACTAACGAATAAGATTTTTATACCAAAAAATATTTTTTTATAAAATTCTAAATCTATTCCAGCAACAAAATCATCCTGTAAATTATGTAATTTGAAGAACTCTTTGTACATAAAACTAGAATTCAACATAGAAATCTTGCTAAATTTTTCAAACGATCAATTCAGAATTACACAGAATTAGAAACAAGCAGTTATACTTCATATGTAAAAGCCCGTCGAAAGAAATGAGATCCTTAAAAAGCATACACTTGAAACAATATTAACTCATTGAAAGTCACACTAACTTATTAAACTTGATGCAATTTATCAAGTTTTATAATATATAATAATTTATTCTTTACAATTTTAAGTCTTTATTATTTGCAATTTAAACTATTGTCCGATGTAAAATCAGGAAATAATAACGACGAGCTTTACTGCGTTTCTGTATGAATTGAAATACTTATATAAAGCACTAATAATTTGTTTATTAATTTTTATTCGCTTTTCAATAACTGTAACTCTTTTCGACAATTACATCGATCAATTTCTAAATAACCATGAAATGTGTACATCAACGACTAAACTCTATTAATTATCTGAATAAATTAAAAAAAAAACAATTTTTAATATTATTTTTGTCTTGAAAATTTTTAACATTTAAGCAGTCTAATCTCTTATTTATATTTAAAAAAGTTTTGCCCAATTTAATTTTAGAAAGTGTCTAGGTACCATCGCCGTGTACCGTATTCGGTACACGGTACACGGTACCAAATGAGAGTTACTTTAGACACTCTGTGAATTTAATTGGATTATTTAAGATGGACAATTGAATTTAAAGTAGAAATTAGTAGTTTTTTAAACTTAAGTGGGTTATTTGGGATAAATTATAGGATCTAAAGTAAAAAGCTACCGTGTACCGTGTACCGTGTACGGTTCACGGCGATGGTACCTAGACACAACCTTAATTTTAAGTATCTGCTTAATTCATTCATTTAAAAAAGGCATTTTCTTTGTCGATCAGACTTTCTCGTTACGTCAATTTAGGAGGATAATTTAGAAAGGATTATTTGAGGGATTTAAGGTAAAATTTATAAAAATTTAAATTATGGAACTTGAACGTACGTTCAGAAAGTTTCATGTTCATCAAAAAAATTTTTATTTCAAAAACAAGAAATAAGAAAATAAATGCATGTTTGGTTAGCATAATTTAAAATTAGACGTCCGTCTTGTGATCGCACGCTCAAAAAATTGGTATGGTCAAAAGTCAAAAAGTCGGCCACGTTTGTAATGTCACGTCATGTAATTCCGCACAAAAAAAGTTACTTAAAAATGAGATATCATTACAAAAGTTTGACAGCATCTATTTTTCAATGGGATCAGAAAGCTATCAAATTTATGTAATGATATCGCATTTCTAAGTACCTTTTTCGTGCGGAATTACATGACATGACGTTACAAACGTGGCCGACTCTTTGATTTTTGACCGTATACGTCTGATGAATTTACGTTCGGAAAATTGGACATACGTCTTTGAATTTTTACTTTAAAAAATATGAAATAAAAAGTTGCCCCGAACATTCAGATTGCCCGATGAAATATACGTCTTTTCAACGTTTAAGCTAGAAAATAGAGAGGCCCATAAAAGTATGTAAAACTGAGACTTTTACTTTCAGAATACTGTGGCTCTTAAGGAGAACGGTTTTTTTGCTTTAAATGAGTACTAGCTTTCTGAGCGCGCTGCAAGCGCGTGTAATAAATGACAATAATAGTAATCTGAAAATGTACTTTTTACGAAAATTTTAAATCGTCTCCACCAATCAGCTCATGAATAAAACTCTTACGCTTACGCAAGATGGCGATAGCTTTTTTTTATAATAGGATAACATCGTTCTTTAAAAAGATATTACGTTCTTGATGTTGTTTGGAAATATATGTATACAGAACTTTTTTGCTACCGAAAAAAGTTAAAATAATTCGTCTGTTGTCAAAAATGATCATGCATTAAGAAGTAATGGCATAAAACGAAATGAACATCTCTACAAGACATTAATTTTACTGTAGGAAAGATAACATGTATTTAAGACATTATTTTAATGTAGATATGCATACATTTGTAAATTTGAGCTGTCAATGCAGATCTCGCATTATCTTATACTTTTTTGCTACAGAGTTAAACTTAACTCTTTCAATTTTTAAAACTTACGAAGATAAACTTTATTAATTTATTTTTTCAGTAAAATGTTATTCTCGACTTGAAGATCCAAGTAATACGACTGTCATCCAAACTTCAAAACTTTCGACAACTTTCAAAAACCTGAAACCAGGAACTGATTATGCTTTACAAGTGCGAGCAAAAACAACTCGTGGTTGGGGCGAGTTCACCCCGATTCTTTATAAGAAAACGTTGAACGCTACAGGACTGGGTGAGAATACTTCAATATTTTCCTTTATTCATTATAGATGTTAAAAAACAGTAATTAGAAACATAGGTTTTATCATTATTAGAAACTAGTTGCTAATCTGCTACTGAGTAGTATTAAAGACTTCCGCAACATGAGCTCCCTCCACGCTCAGTCCAAAATGTTTCACTGGGCATTGGAAGGGAGACAAACAGAAAGATCCGTTTTCAACTTTATAATAAGAGAATCTTTTGGGATGATTTTTTTTTTTTTTTTTTTTTTCATTTCAAAGGGATCATCAGCTATGCGAGGAGTATATGAGAGATTTGATGCAATAACGTACCAACCGCACTCAGTCCATTTTTGCGTAAACCTAGTTTTTTGGATTTCTTGACCTCGTTTACATAAGTAAATGTAATTTTAGAAGTAACTATTGTGTTTTTATTTGTATTTTATAATAATTTTCATGCGCGCTCTTTTACTCAGACGTAGAGAAATGCAAGCCTACTCGATCAGCTGATACTTGCAAGAGGCTACGGTAGTAGCATATCATCTTATATTAGCAACAAAAAACTTACACTTTATCTAAATTTTTACTTGTGATTATGAATATTTAATTTAGTTAAAGAAAATCTAGGTTTGGTTTAAATGAATTAGAATTCAAAAGGTACTTAATAACAAATAAATTAACAAAAAGTTCGAGTTTTATCGGAATAATCTTTCCTTGAGTTTCGAGCTTCCTGTCCAGCCTTTGCTGCGAGAATCTTGTGCTTCGTCAGCCTTCATTGTACCGTTTGATGGGTCTTTCCTCTGAACTGTTTCGATCTCTCGCAGTCAACGAGGTCTTCTTGGAAATTCATCTCAATCTCGCCACTCTCCTTGTGTTTTTTTAGCACCTTTTCAACTCGTTCTTCAATTGCAATCAGCCCGTCTTTCACCGTCTTGTTGACATTCGTCTGCATTTTGCAAGCTTCCTACATCTTTTTTACTTTTTTCTTTATCTCTGTTAGGATCTCTTTCCCCTCTCGTCTGTCCTGGAGGACTTTCTGCCATCGCCTCTCACACAACTCCTGGTCGTCTCTTGTGCAGTTGCTGAATGCGCTAGCGGCGCGGCCAACGAGTTGCTTTCTTTTCGTTTCTTCATTGCTAGTATTTGAAGGAACATGTCTTGATACATATCTTTCACGTTTACATGGTCTCCCCCCCCCCTTCCCCAAGAATCCATGGGGACTGCACCGGCAACCCGGGCTTGCACCGTATCGGAACCACTGGGGGGTCGGGTTACTCCCTGGGGTCGTTGTGTTTTTAGATTCGTGTCTTCCAAGACGTGGTTTTCCTTCGGGGTATCCTACCCTTAGATTGATTTTTCTGTCTACCATGGATATTTTATTTCCCTGGTACCCTCTACAAAGCAGCGAGCATTCCCTTATCCGCAACTCAGGGAGGCGCTGGATGGGAGAAATCAACCGAAAACTGCGTCAGCTCAAGTTGCCTTGCGGCTCGTGACACCGCCAGTTCATGCTTACAATACGTAAAAAAGAGCTTGCGCGTCACCTAAAGGTGAGGATTATGATTTTGAGCACACGAGCGGTTCTGACATCTGATTCCGCGTGAGAAGTAGAGAACAGCAGACAAATATTAGCGGCGTATTCAAAACTAATGCTTACTCAGCTTACTGTTATTACATTTTTCTCTCTGTTTAAAAATTAAACAAAATTAGTACAAAGCAGAATACAAAAAGTATTGATGAAAAATCTAACTTAGTTTTGAGTGAGATATATCCGACCCTCTGCTAGGCAGGTACTTTGCACATCTTAATCTGGGTTAAGTTGTTTTTAGATCTGACACCTTTTGCATAGTCATTGTTTTATTTATTGAATTATTCCAAATCTTTTATGTTTTAGATTCTCTGGAAGATGATGATAGTATGCAAGTAAGGATCATCGCTGGAGCAATAGTGGCAGTTGTCGTTTTACTTATGATAATCATAATAATGACAGTTCTATTTTTAAGAAGGTATATTTTCGTTTTAAAACATGTGAATTGGATTAAAATCTTAAATTTAAATAGTCATATCTAAATGAAAAAATTTATTTTTGATACAGCAGGGCTTCGGATGAATGTAATAAAAAGCAACCAAGTGACTGTGATACATTGGAGTATCGAAATGGAGAAGGTATACATTTATCTGATTATAATAACTTAGATATATTTTTAAGACTTTACAAACTCTTTTCTTATAAATTTAAGACCGCAATATCCACATAGGAAATTCACAAAAAATGTTGCAGTTTCAAATCTATATGGTAGTGCTAGGCACCATAATATTTTTGTACAATATGACCATCTACACTAAATATTTTATGACTTAACTCATTTTGTAAAAAGCAAAAAGAACTTTAGTCAAGTTCAGATTCAAAACCATCTTGAAACTTCCTGAACTCTTAATTTTTTTCCGAAGTTTTTTAGAAAATTATTTTTTTTGCTCTTATGAAGGAAAAATTTGTTTTCTTATGGTCAGACTCTATTTAAAAAAAAAAGTTAGAGATAAACCCCTTGCTGTGACATAGTTTAGATCACGACAGCAGATTTCTACAGATGATTGACGTGTTAGCTTAAACTAAATCCCAAAAAATATTTCAACATCTTTTTGGACTGTTGAATCAATTACATCAGTGAAAAACGGCTCTTTAGAGTGAGGTACCTTTACAAAGAGTAAACTTTTTCACCTCATATCCCACTTATTTGTCTCATTCTCCCCGCTACCCACATTTCTTCTACTTACCTTCTTAACTTTACTCACATTATTATCACTCAACCCCTCATCAGTTCTACTAACTTTTCCTGCTGTACTAACCTGACTAACAACCTTGCTTTAATTACCCAGCTTGTCCAGCTTACTTTCTCTGCGTATTTCAGCCACATAAATTTCTGAATTTATTTAGCAACCGCATTTACGCACTCTTTAGCTTTTAACTTACCACACCTACTCACTTTCGTTACTTCATTTAAGTCTCTACTTTAATTATACAATATATTTATCTAATTTCGCCTCCCTAACTCATCCAATTTATAAACCCACTACTTCATCCTCCTTAACTAGTCGGACTGTACCAAACAAAAATTGAGCATAAAGCGTAGATTTAAAATATTCCCATAAATAATTTATTGAAATATTCATTGCATGAATTAAAAAAAAAAAAAAAAACGATTAGCATTAGGATTTTATTTTTTGGTAATATAATATATACTTATAGTTGAAGACATTGCAGCAAAAAATCACTTTTACGTCCTGACCATTTGATTTTTTTGCGTAAAGTTAGATATTACATACTATAATGTATCTGCAAAATATCAGTCACATTTTTTATGACTGCGAGCATGCCCTGAAAAAAAAGTTAAATTGAAAATATCATGTTTTTAAATATCATCACCTGAATTAATATGAGTTTTAATTACTTTTTTGATACCAAACACAAAATATTTGATGCCATGCACGGTATCAATTTTATCAAGAATAGCTTCTCTGAGCGCGCACCCAGAAAAGTAATTTGCTGTGTCAAAGACTGCTATTTGCACTAGCAGTCTTTGACACAACAAATTACTACACTAAAAATCGATATTCCAGTTAACTAGATTGACCAGAACATAGATTTTTCATGCGACAGTTATACAACTTATCGCATATGATCTCGCGGCAAGAACATATTTGATCGAGGTATTGTCTCAAAAGATCGGTTAATTTAACCTAAAATAATAAATACTATATTATTATAGGTTACGTTTCCAACTTCACGGGTCAAAAAAAGCATCTTATGTTTTTCCACATAAATGTTAATGATCAGTCTTATGCAAATTTCTTGCGGCCAGAAAACCAAGTTCTTGCAGTAAAAAAATTTCTTTCCGTGTGCACATAGAAAACAAACAACGATCGTAACAATCAAAATTCACTTTTCAAAAATTTTAAAAACTTCTTTACCTATAGGTTCAGAAAAAAAAGTCTTCGCAAAATGTCGATAGCTACCTTATACAACAGGATTCTTCGCTTCAGTGCTTTATACCGACATTGTGACATGTTGGTAAAAAACTTTTTTTTTCAAGGTTGATTTTTCTTTAATTACTAGCCCCTCTAAGCGCGCATAGGAAAAGAACAACAATAGTGACCTCAAAAATGCACATTTCGAATATTTTAAAAACTTCTCTACCAATTAGCTCACAAACAAAAAGTTTACGCAAGATGGCGATAGCTTTCTTTTATAATGGGAAATAAAAAATATCGAAGGAATTCAACTTCACTTTTGTTTTTCAAAGGGATCCTTAGTATTATTTGCGAAAAATCGTGTTAAAAATTATTCAGTTAAAATAAAAACAATTAAAAGACTTTCACAAGCCAGCCTTTCTACAGCTCACAGCAGACGCTACGATTACTGTAAAATTGCACTGATTTTTCGATGCAGCATGCACGACTTTTTTAATTCACTGCAACAATTTTTGACTGATCCTTTTTTTTTAATAATGGATAGTTGAGCAAATGCGTAAATTTTTAGACCTCTTAATACCGATAGCTCTACAGACTGAGATTTTAGTAAGTTGCTAGAGAAAATATTGAACATAATAACTATATTTTTTGGAATGTTAATCATTTTTTCGATAATCACAACCGTGAGTAAACGAGTTACCTTGAAAATTTTTTTGAACTCTGAAAACCGATAGCCTTACTGACTAACGTTTTGACAATTTGTTATAAAAATTATTTTAATTACATAGTTAAAGTATCAGTTACTTTTACTTAGGCATTATATTGAATTTATTTATTTTTTCTTTTCTTTTTTTTATCCACCCTGATATCGCGTGCGTAAGTATTTCAAATGTTTTACTGATCAACCTGTGTGAAAAACGTGTAGCAAAATTATAAATCTATTTCTCATTTGCTATATGCATAAAAATTCATTACGTGTCAATTTAAGTGGTATGTAATGAAACATTTTTGAAAGAGTTGTTTTTTAGCAAGACCTTTATTAACATACTAGCGGAAACCCGCGTCTTCGATTGCAATTGTTATATGTAGGTTTCTCCACATATTATAATATTTTCGTTTCTAATTTTCATTCCTTAAGTTGGATCTTTGTAAATCTAAAATTCTTAAAAACACTGCTTAATTTCGTATTTCTTTCATCCATTAAACTTTAATCCCAATACTTCGTATATTTCTCACTTCAGAACACTTCATTTAAAAATATTTGTGCTAATCAAAAAATTTCCTTAAGTCAAAGTTCTGCTTGAATACATTATAAGGTCATACGAAAAAATAAATTTTCTTATTGTTAAATACTCATTAAAAATAGAATAAATTCTTTAGAAGGTTTTGAGTTGATAGTTCCAGTAGCAATAAATAAAATAAAAGTTGTGACACAAATTTTACTTGTCCTCATCATTAGCTTCAAGCTGTACAAAGCTGTATTTTTCTGGCTACGTCAGTACGGGGCTCTGACGAATACACAGCTTACAGCCTTGTAACCTTGTCTGCGAACTGTTGGTTTCTTACGCCAATTCAAAGACAAGATTTTTTCCAACTCTATGAAAAAAAAAAAAATAAAATAAAGAAATCACCTCCCCGGCAAAATGAATGGCAGTGCGTCCGACGTTGTGAGCCCTACTGAATTATACAGAAACGATGTGCCCCATCAAAAAAACGCCAAGTATACATTCTTAAAATTTTGAGTTGAATACAGTGGTATTTTTTATTTTTCGAAACCTCAATTTTTACACTTGGACCCTAACGGTATTCGGCCTTATATTTTGAGTTTTCCAGTATTATTAACGAAAATTATCATAAATCAAGCACAACATACTTTTTCATCCTAAAGTTGTATTCCGTTCTAAAAAAGACTTGGTTCTACCATTGACCGCTGTGCGATAATTTAAGGCAAAGTCATAAGGGGAGTTGCAGAGTTTGCGAAAAAAATCATTTAAAATCAAACTAAAACGAAAACAAAAAAGGGCTCTGTAGCGCCTAAGCTACTACCTTCGACTATATTTTAAGCCTAATCCCATCAAAATCGGATTAAAATTAACGTCAGAATATGGGAAACAGTTTTGTAAATTTTTGTTGAATCTGTAGGAAGTTTTTCCCATATTCTGACGCTAATTTTGATTCGATTTTGATGGGGTTGGGCTTAAAAGATATATTAAGGTAGTAGCTTGAGCGCTACTGAGCCCTTTTTTCATTTTCATTTTTAATTTTACTGAATCTTCTATTTTTTGTTAAAATGACCCTTTTGACTTCACCTGAAGCCCAAGTTTTTTGGCCGCCATTTCGTCAAAAAAATTTGTAGCGACTATTTTAAAGAAGATTTGGAAACGGTATAAAAAAATTCTACCCTCCGTAAAGTTTGATTGAAAAAAAATGCATGAAAAAATGGGATTTTTTTTTCAAATTTGTTATCAAAAAATTGAAAAATAATTTTTTCGGTATTTTAAACCACTGGATCTTGTAGAGCATCTTCGAAAATAGTAAGAATGGGTATTTTACGATTGATTTTCCACGTTTATCTATAACATGTTTTAGCCGAAAGTTTACCGAAAAATTTTTGGATTTCAGGCTTCAACATAAAACAACTCATGAATGTTTGATAACTTTTTAACAACTCATAACTAATAGAGAACTTAAAATGTTCAGATAATTTTTCATGACACATGAATATATTTACCCTTAAATGTCACACCCAAATCCAGCACTGCCACACTGACAGTTATGAGGGGTCAATTTGACCCAGTGTGTCATTTAAGGGTTAATGAAAAAAAAAAAAAAAAAAAAAAAAAAAAAAAATGGTATTTAATATATTTTTACATATTATTTTAGAACATTGAAATATTTAGGTTCTTTTAGATTAAATCAAATTATTTTAGATAAATAAATTTCATGAAAATGATGACTACTAGAAATTTTTTATATAAACTTCTTAAATAATCATAACCATGACGAAATCATTTCATTTTTGATTTGACACGTCCATCAAATATTATTATATGTAAGATCACTGTACCTAATAAAGGCAACCCGGGTCAAAATTCGTTACTGCAGTTAACGTATTCAATATTTTTTGACGAATAAAATCTGAATTTTAAGTTTTTTTCAACAGCTTCAAAATAATGCCCTGCATGTGTTATTCCGATGCTGGAATGACAACGTAATGACGAAAAAGTATTTTTTTTGAGATGCCGAAGAATTGTTTTTTTAAATTTGGGCTTTTTTCTTTCAATAAGGTTAGTAAGAAAACCTGCATTTAATTAGTAAGGTGAGATGGGGGGGGGGGGTAAATTCGGACTTCGCGAATCGGGGCTGATCGTGTTGGTACTGCACAAAGTTTTGCCTCTCGACGAATGTGTGTATTGTGCTGAATGTGTAACGATCACTGAAAATTGTGTACGATTATAAATACGAAAGTCCATATCTGCTTAAAAAATACAAAAACCTATCGATGAAGCCTGTTAACCTGATATCTATGAAACTAATCATGCTGATCAGACGTGAATCTTAGGTGATACCAAAGCACATTCGTCAGTAGTTAGAATTGCAAAATTTCAAATGTAATTTACACAACATTTATAAAGAAACATCTTACCAATGTGTTAAGTAAATACAAGATACTTCAACATTCGCGATAAAAAACAATGCATCAATGTATTAAATCAATGCTACATCCAGCTACGCTTACTATCAAGAAACAACACAGATGTGTTAAATCAATACATGATCCATTTTCTTTCATGATGAGAAAACAACGCATCGATGTATGAGATCAACACTAGATTCAGCCATACTTGCAGAAAAACATTTTGTCGATTATATCATTCTGAAATGCAGCAACTTGAATGTACTTCAAAGATGAAAAAAGTAGGCCAGTAAAAAATTTGATCATTAATTGAAATTTGCGCAGTACTAGATTTTTGATGGTAATTAAAGGACACCTATGTGGGTAATCCCAAGCTAGCTCACTGGCTGGTTAGACGTGCGAAGTACGTTAGCATAGTGAGTTTAGCTGTAGCCCCGATGCATTGGGCTAGGTAATTCGAATGTATAGGGTAAGAGAGGTAGGTTAGATAAGTGAGATTACTAAGGTGTGTCATGTTGCTAAGGTAGATGAGGTTAATAAGGTTGGTTATGCAGGGTAGGGAGAACGAGGGTGGGAGAGTTGAGTGACGTGAAACAGGGCTTTTTATTTTACTTAGAAATATTTATAGAGTTTTTTCAAATTTTGAAGATAACTTTTGAGGTTTTCAAGTTATAAATCTTAACTATAATACTGCCGCCATAAGCAAAATAATCTGTAACTTTTATCTGTCACTTTCCTAGTTTTTATGTTTTAAGTTTGAAATCTACTGTAACGTCCTAGCTGGATCACGTTGATCTTTCTCGAATGGGTCTATGTTTTTTGGTTGAGTCTCTGAGCTTCTTATGTCCTCGCTGCTCTACTTCGCTGCGCTGCCGAGTCCCGGCGTCCTCGGGTTATATATTCTTGGGGTTCCATGGCAACACTCGATGGTTTTCTCAGTCAATTCCCTGAGTGAGGTTGACCGAGTTTCCCTAACTCACTGATGGCCAGCAACGTTCAACTGTTGCTGTCTCATCACCGAGTGGTCACTTTTGCGGGAGGCCATTTTTCCTTGACGCGTAACCCAAGTATCGACGCTCTTTTGTATATCGTCCCTAGATCCGGGGGATCGTTGGGACGTGACATCTTAGAATCGTTCCATTTTATTAAATAGTTACAGAAAAGGAATTACGTAAATTAACGTGACTCGTTAGTGAATATTTTACAAACATCTTTTAAAATATTTATTATTATTCTTTATTTCACCAAGTACAGCGATGTAATCCTATCGTACTCGTTTTTGTATATACATATTTTTCGCTAAAATTTGTCATTTAACAAAGAGTTAAAAAAATACATAACAGTATTTAAAATATATATTAATATCATTTCAACAAGATTTGTGTATACATATTCGATTCACTTTTTCTTCTTTTTGCACAATGGTTTTCTAGCAGTTTTAAACAATACGTTATATAAATCTTTCTACCTCGGTAAGTTACGCTGATGACTTGTATGATGAGAGAAAAAGGAATTTTTGTAGTGGATTTGGACGTAGTTTTTTATTTCTTTTTCCCGTACTATTTCAGTTTTGTAGTAGAGCAAGTAGTGTTAATTGTAGGTTTTGCGGTATTGTCTAAAGACCATTTTGTTGAGATCATTGCAACCATTCATTACAATCACAACGAAAAAGTTTATATTTTAATTGTCGGTTTGAAGGATTAAAGTGTAGGATTTGAGTAAAAAACAGTTGGAAAACTGTTCAAAGAGATAGATGACTGAATAGTAAATGATTGGTAGTAAAAGTCTTTCTTGGGTGTTGAGTAGTGCATAGGTGGGCGAGGGCGACGAGCTGATCTCAGTAAGTTTCCGGGACCAGAGTCAATTTGAAATCTTTCAAAAAGAACTGTCGGTTAACTAGTTTTTATAACGCTGAAGACTAGCGTAGTGGAGAGGCCTTCTCTTCTGGCACGTGCCGAGAGCCAGTCAAGACTAATGCGATAGGAAGAGACATGCGCAATTCTTGGAATTGACTCATGTGCAAAGTGGACACAGGCATTGTGTAGGGTGCGGGTTCGTGATTCTTGTGCGTTTGTAGTAAAAAAAGGTGCAGAAAAATCAAACAGCGGTAGAGTTAAAGATTCAACAAGTTGCACTATAACCTTCCGCGGTGAGTGACTGATAAAAGTGGCTTAGATTGTGAAGACTGAAGTGAATTCTTCTGCTGGTTTCACTGATTTTCTAGTTCTAAGTGAGGTTAGAATCAAGATAAATACCTTAAGTTTTTGTGCACTTATAATAGGGGACATGAACGTCGTCGAGTAAAAATGGTGGTAGAGAGCTTAGATTGATATGTTGATCGCTACTGTGAAGTATCATGATAGTCATTTTCGACGGGATCAAAACATTTTGTTGTGCTCTAAGGGATACATCCATCCTGATCGTCTTGCGTTATGAGTTTCAAGTAATTTGCGAAGAAGAGTACGCAGATATATCTGGGTATCATTAGAATGTATCGCATGTTGGAAGAATTTGCAACATCAAGCACCTTGGTAGAGAGTTTATAGCAAAAGCAGTCCAATAACACTGCCCTGAGCGACTCTGGTATGTATACCACACCACTTTTCGTGCCTATCACTCTCTAGGCGAATAGCCTGCTTCCTGTCACGAAAGTAATTTTCAAACCATCGTATGACTCTGTCACTGTATCCGACTTTCATGAGTTAGCTGAGGAGCTTTGCGTGTGAAATTGTATCGATGACCTTCGAGAAGTCGAACGAGATCAAGACTGTGAGTTCGCTGTCGTCCATGGCTTTATGTGTATCTTCGACGATCCCTAGGATGTTACCTTGAGCTGAATGTAGTTTCCAGTAACTGGAGTGCTTAGGATCAAGAATTCCGTTTTCAGTCAGGTAGTTCGACAACTGTGCGAGCACTACGCGTTTTTACAACTTAGAAATCTCACACAGTTCAGCAATGGGTCTAGTGTCAGTGATTGAGAATGACTTGTTTTAGCAAGCGGGATTATTGAGACAAGCTTCCATGAAGTCGGAAAAGTTCCCGTTGCCAGAGGGTAGTTGAAGATTCAGTGATAATGAGCAGTATCGCTTCGAACGAGTTTTTAAGCATGATAGACGAAATGTTGTCGGACCCAATGCTCTTCGAGGTAGTGTTTTTGAAAATAGTAGCAATCTCCCGTGGAGTAACCGGTTCATAGTCGAAAATTTTACCTAGTGGGTTGACTGGTATCCCGGGTAACATCTTAACGTCAATGTCGAAGAGAGACTGACGGGATTGTGCAACGATGGCATAATTCCTGCCCTTTTTCACTAATGAGAAAAAATTAAGAGGTGAGGGGTGTTTTGGTTGATTCCCATCTTACGAAACTCACGCCGTAGTGACGCTGAGTCTTTCTGCAACTCCAGTGTGTCAAGAACACGTTTATTTTTCTGGCGCTTTATTTCATTTGTGACGTCGTTTCGTAGAGTATTGTATCCAGCATTTAGCCTATCAAATATTCTCTGGTCATGTTTGTACCGACTAGCACGCTGATATAGGGCATCACGAGTTTTCATTTTCCGTAAAATGTCCTTCGATATCCATGGCAGTTCGTTTTGGGATATTTTTTTGGTTTTTATGGGTGCTAGCTCAGCCCTGCACAATTTTTAGGGAGTTGGATCTCCTAAAATTTGAAAAATCCTTCCGGGAAGAATTTACGAAACAATCATCACTAAATAAGTTATCTGAAGAACACATGAATGTTTTATGAGATGCTCTGGACTTGCAGGTCATTAATAATACAGTAATATGATCAATCATTCCACAATCCAAAAACACATTAATAATTTCTGCCTCAAGTGATAGCACGCTTGCAAATATTCAACCTTTTTTACCTACCAATAATTCTACAGACCCTCGTTATCAATCAATAGCTAATCATTCGCTCTCATCTTCACCCATCAACCTCCCAGTTAAAAAATCAACTACAACAAAACCAACCTTGAAGATCGCACACATCAACATTAATCGGATTTCAAAACACTTTCCCTCTCTATTGCTGGAAATAAATATTCATGAGCACGACCTTATTGCATTTTCTGAGACATTTTTCACCCCGCTAACCTCCTCCACTATTTATGGCATATCGGGATATATCTTTACATGACACGATAAATTGGAAAATCTATTGGTGTAGCCTTTTTTAGTCGTGAAAATTTCGAATTGAAAGTCTTGCATGCATTACCCAACTCCTACATAAAAGCTCCTAAATTCATCATCACGCGTATCATGTTAGGAACCTCATCTTTATTATTTGCAGTAGTTTATCGTCCACCTGATGCAGACTTTCCTGATTTGATTTTTCAGTACTTGCTACCTTTATTACCTTATTATGGTCATGTTATACTCACTGGTGATTTTAATTATGACATGGTGCCGACTCGTTTGAACACCGATTATTAAGACTTGTAATTAGAAATATGTTGAGTCGTTGTTGGTATCAGACATGGTGGATGGCGAATAAGGTGATAGAGGGCGTGGGCCACGGAGCGTGGGACGCCTGAAATGCTACTTTCTGTGAAGTAGATATGAGTTCGGGTGGAGATTGAGCAACGCGCTTAGTCCCAGCGGCAACATGGCTTTGCTCGGCACTAGTAGGCTCAATGAGCGTAGTTATGTAGGGCGAGAAAGGTTGCAACAGGGTTTTTCATGAAAAGGTTTGTGCCTCGATTTTTGTTGTTTTTTTCCCAGGTTCTTGGAGTAGTCTGCACAAACGTAGGGGGAAACAACGGTATTAGGAGCTAAGCAGAATTTATGAAAAAGGGAGTTATAGGAGGAGCTTCGTACAAAAGATTCACCGCGTGTAATTTCTTTGGCACAGGCGATGCAGATACGCTGTTGTTCGGTAGACAGCATACTCAGTACTCACAAGGGAATGGTTTGTCCTTTGGGACCTGGATTTTCATGAAACTTTGCACACAGTTTTTATTCATCATAAAAAGAAGCCCTTCGTTGTTCTTTTTCAAGAATGGACCTCTTTTCACCTACTTCCCATATAACCCCCTATAAAGTTGTACAGTGTTCGCGCGTGTCATTTTGCAAACTTTGAGTGTGGCGAGCCTTGAACTGATTGAATTCATGGTGTTTCAATGATGAATTTGTTGCTATTTTGTTAAACAACAGTGTGGTGATATTACTGTGATTTTGAGGTTAAGTGTCTATTTTCCAGGAAAGCGCGGCAACGCTCGGTCCGTGATTATAATTTTTACCGCTAGATCGCAGCACTGTCCAAGTTATCGACGGAACAGTGTCTGACAGGACCTTGACCTTCACTACTCGCTAATCAACCGCGAATTTTCAAATTCAGATTTATTGCCTGATTGAAACACATCAATATCACTCGCCTGCTTCAAAAACTCAACTTTACTTACCTGCTTCATTAACTTCATTTTCACTTGCTTTGAAACTGACATAATGTCTGGCAATGGACAGGAAGTATGTGATATTTGTAAGCTGCCTGCTCGGGGTAATGCTACACTGCACACTTGTGATAATTGCTCCCTACGGTTCCACACGGCCTGTAAAAAGTTAGCTGCAGTTACCATTGATAGTAAGCCTGGAAAGGCTTGCACTGAATGCATTAAACAGGCATGGCCCAAGTCTTCTGCACCTCATGATCGCACTCGCTCAGCATCGAATGCATCGAGTACATCGAACACTTCAACCAATGAACAGACGCAGGACGACAAGTTGAACACAATCCTTAGGGAGATCTATGGCCTCAAGTCCTCAGTGAACGAGCGGATCGATGGATTTAAATCTGAGGTAAACGAACGCTTCGATGGATTAAAGTCAGAAGTTAGTTGATGTACGCTTTGATGATCTTGATTCCAAACTTAAGGAACTTGATGTCATTCCTGGTCTTGTAGCTAGAGTGGAAAATGCTGAAGCAGAACTTGATGAAGTCAAGCGAGAATGAGACAGATGATGCAGAGCCCAACGGACTCAATAAATTCTCATCGTGACCCTGAGCTTGTAAACAAGGTGCTCAGCCTTGAAAAAAAAAATACTGACCTCTCCAAGTCCTTAGCTGAAGTCCAGAAATCAAGGTCAGCAAGTTGTACTGACATTGTGATTGGTAATTTGGCCGTTCCTCCTATGGCAAATCCTAAAACCATAGTGCTAGCTGTGCTTAAGTTGGTTCACCCCGACATAGACTCCCGGGACATAATTACAACACGTATCATGGTCAGTAAACCGGCCGTGAGTTCAGCTATTGATAAGACGGTGACAGACATCACCACTGCTGACGGGGTCTCAGCAGGAACAAAGCCAAAGAACTTCGCTACGTCGTCATCAGCTGCTCCTGACAAGTCACCGCGCCCACCGTCAATATTGGCCACATTAAGCTCCCGTGCATTGCTGGTAGAAATCATTCAGTCAAAGATCAAACTGGGTAAATTACACTCATCAACCTTACACGCATCTACCTGCAGGAGTCGACCACAGCTCTATAGTGCCCAGCATACTCAATATAAACGAGTTTCTGCCAAAGAACATCTTTAACCTACATCGAACCGTTCGTGAAAAAGCCAGACAACCGAGCTCAGGATTTACCTCCTTCATTAGGAGTGGCCAAATCTTTGTTAGAAGGAAGAAGGGAGACGTCGCAACATTAATTAGCTCGGAAGAGGACCTTCAACGGTTTTTAGCATAGCAGGTATACTGCTTTATCTATACTTTCGCGGCAATATTTCATTTGCATCTTATCATTTCGAACACATTAGTGAATCATTTCAATCATCTATCATTCATCAACCTCATTCTCATTCATCTGCATCCGTTCCACAATTACAGTTCTCTCATCAAACTTCTGTGCGGTCAGGTAGGAGCAAGTTTCGCGTCTGTCATATGAATGCTAATTCACTTAGGGGTCACATTGAGCGAATTAGGCACTTTATTGTGTCAGAGGACATTATCCATGTGTTGGCGATCACTGAGTCTAAACTAGGGCCTGCTATTGAGGACGCTCTAGTCTCATTGGAAGGCTATGTTCTGTTTCGAAAGGACCGCAACACTCAGGGGGGAGGGGTAGCATTGTATATTCATAAGTTTCTGTCGATTAAACATCTCTGCTCATCCTCTGCGGTATGGAACGGTCGTCCAGGTCATCCAGAGTACTTGTTCTGCGAGGTTATCCCTAAGGTTGGTGATCCTGTTTTTGCGGGAGTAGTGTATAGACCACCACACTCTCCGTTTGTTCAGGGGTCGGATTCTGTCAGTACTCTGCGGGACACTATGCTGAACTACGGCACCAAGGTTCTTCTGGGCGATTTCAACTCTGATCTTTTGACGGACAACCCTGATGCGGTCTTTATGAAATCATTCATTGGCGAGAACTCGCTTTTTTCTGTGCCGTATGGGGCCACGCATCACACGCGAACGTCGGATACCTGGCTGGATCTCTGTATTGTTGATGCCCTTGACACGGTGACGAATTATTCTAAATCTGTATCTCCATTTATGGCTGGACATGACTTGATAACTGTTACGCTGAACATCTACGTACCCCAGACTACGACTCATGATTTCACCTACAGAGACTTTAAATCAATTGACTCAGTAACCTTGAACGAGTATCTATCTGAATGGGACTGGTCAGTAGTCACGGATGATGAAGCTTCTTTAAGTGATAGATTGGATTCTTTGTATGCTAACTTACACGCTGCTCTTGAGGTTGTTGCTCCCATCAAGACTTTTAGTCACAAAAAGAGGAATCATCACCCGTGGTTTACCCCTTTTCTTCGTTCACTTTTGACTGAAAGAGACCGATTATTTAGACGCTACAGACGTTCAAGACTTGACATAGGACTCTATTTATACAGACAGGCACGAGACTTTGCACATCAAAAGATAGAGACTGCTAGACTTGATTTTTATTGGAGTCGTCTTAAGGGACTCACTGATCCTCAACAGATCTGGAAGGAACTCAAACATCTCGGAATCTCCCCCAAGCCTGACACCAATCTTGCGGGCTTTTCTGAGGAGGATCTCAATGCTCACCTTGCCTCTGTGTCGTTTGATGCTGCTGCACCAGAACTTTCTTGTCTCCTTGAAAATCTGGGTGAGCACGAAGGGGATGGTCGGCTGAATTTTGCTGCCGTTACGTTACAGGATGTCAAGCTTGCTATTGACCAGTCGACTTCAGAGGCGGTGGGTATTGATCATCTTCCGCAGAGTTTTATTAAGTGTGCATTCCAGGCTGTGGGCCCATTTGTTCGTGATGTCTTTAACCAGTCTCTTTTGACCTCGACGTTTCCAGATCACTGGAAACAGTCGCTCGTGATAGCCCTTAATA
Source organism: Encarsia formosa (assembly GCA_038277355.1). Classification (NCBI taxonomy): domain Eukaryota; kingdom Metazoa; phylum Arthropoda; class Insecta; order Hymenoptera; family Aphelinidae; genus Encarsia; species Encarsia formosa. The sequence goes on from CM076185.1 coordinate 62,492,929, forward strand.
AAACTCCGACAAAACAATCTCTCTTCTCTGTTTCTTGTCGAAAATCCTTGAGAGACTGGTCTTTAACTAGATCTCGTCTTTCATTGAAGCGGAGGGATTGTTGGATGGATTTCAGGCTGGCTTCAGACAGGGACATAGAACTCAGACAGCATTACTTAAACTGACAGACGACATTAGACAGGGCATTGACAGGAGGCAGATGACAGCACTGCTGTTATTCGACTTTGGTAAGGCTTTCGATTCGGTCTGCCACGTGACCCTGCTTGGAAAGCTTCGGTCACTTCGCTTCTCAAACGGTGTCGTCAGATGGATCGCATCATATCTGTCAGGTCGGTCGCAGGCAGTAAGAGTGGGGGGTCAAACTTCCTCCTTTCGTCCCCTAAACAGGGGAGTGCCACAAGGCTCTGTGTTGGGACCGCTGCTTTTTCTGCTATTTGTGAATGACATTGCGCGGTATCTTGGTCCTGGCGTAAGTCACGTGATATACGCGGATGACCTGTAGATCTATGTGCGGGGTCGGATCGAGGATATACGGGCTACTCTGGAGAGATTGAGCAGAGCTGCGGGGGATCATTTAGGGTTGAATGTGGGTAAAACTAAAGCCATGATCTTCGGCTCCCTGGTCCTTGTGAATAGATTCAACGAGATGGGTATAGACTGCCTACACTTTGGACACTCCTGTGTCCCATTTGTTTCGTTTGCTCGGAGTCTAGGCGTGGTGCTGGACTCAAAGTTGAATTGGAAGGAGCATGTGAAGTATGTCTGTGCTAGGGTTAATTCGCTCATGTATAGACTGTATCACTTCAGACGCAGCACGACGCTTAGCCTTCGCTAGCACCTTGTTGAGGCACTTCTCTTTCCTATCGTGGACTACTGTTCCCTGGTTTACTGTAGTATCTCGGGTGAGTTGAATCTTAAGATTGAGCGTCTGCTCAATAGGGGCATCAGGTATATCTACGGGTTTCGGAGGGACAGTCACGTCACCCCCTACAGGCGTGAGCTGAGCTGGCTGCGGGCAAAGGGTCGCAGAGACTACTTTCCGGCCTGTACCCTCTTATCGGTCAGGAACGCCACCTTACTTGGTGAACTTTTTTATTGCTAAGCAAAGCTCCCGGCCTGTAAGGGTCGTGAATGGTGGGGAGGTGAACAGAGAGGTTTTGCTTGTTCCCAGCTTCCGCACAGACTACTTAGAAAATTCCTTTCATGTCTCTACTACATACCTTTGGAATGGTCTACCCTCTCATATACGGGAATCATCATCACTCCCTGTATTTAAACGACTCATCAAAGCTCATATTTTTGCCGTAGAGGGTATGGATCAGTTGCCTGGACCGTGAGATAATAGCCATCATTGTAGTGAGGAAGATATTTAAACACTATCTGTGATACACGGACTTTAAGTAGTTAATTAATACGATGCATCTTCGTGACTGATAGTAATAGTTAAGTTATCTCACAGTGGTGATTAAGTATACCATTAAAAACTGTTTACTTTTTATTATTTTATTTTTTATGTTAATAATACTATGTTTATTATTATTATCATTTATTGTTATTATTATATTGGATTGAGTTGGCATCTACTTGATGAAGATTCATAATAAAATAATTATAGTAAAACAAAGTATAGAGTTTTGTCAATCTTCACTTTTTATTAACAATTAATTATACAAAAATTATTGTCGTTAAACGTCGTTATAATTATTTTGTTATTATTATCATTTATATTATTTATAACATATTTATTAGTTTGATCTACGTGTTATTTATCAACCTATATAAAAGCTGTTGTTTTTGTACAACATAATGTATAATTATGAACGCATTCAATTCAATTCCCATATAACCCCTGTGTTAAAAAGTAGTTTGTTTCCTGTAAAGAGCCGTTTTTGGCCTAATTTTCAAAAAATTTGTCCTTGGACCGTATTGCACTTAGAAATACCTGGAACCTCGCATTTTTTTCGTTTTTCCAAGTACTTTTGAATAAAAATTACTTAAAAAATTTTTTGAATGATCTTGTCCATGTGTATTGTAACCCAAATCCCTTTATAAAAGAGAGCTATCGCCATCTTGCGTAAGATTTTTATTCTTGAGCTGATTGGTGAACAAGTTTTTAAAATATTCGAAAAGTGCATTTTGAGGTTACTCTTATTGTTTTTTCCTATGCGCGCTTGAAGCGCGCTCAGAAGAGCTAGTATACTAAAAATTGACTTTAACAATCTTAATTTTTCCTAGATAAAACCATTCAAAAAATTTTTTTCATAATTTTTTTTGACAGCACTTAGAAAAACAAAAATGCGAGGTTTCAGATATTTCTAAGTGCAATGCGCTCCAAGAAGGAATTTTTTGAAAATGAGGCCACAAACGGCTTTTTATAGGAAACAGCCTACTTTTTAACACAGAGCTTATATGGGAAGTAGGTGACCCATTCTGGAAAAAGAACAATGAAGGGCTTGTTTTTATGATGAATAAAAACAGTGTGCAAAGTTTCATGAAAATCCAGGTCCAAAAGGACAAACCATCTCCTTGTCAGTACGATTGGGTGGAGGCTTCAGTATCGGGTAAGTAACACTCGGCAATACGCTGGGTCAGGTGAATGGTGCCAGCTTTAGTTGTCCGAAACGCTGTCGTGGGTTAGAAGTCGTGCTGATTTATAGTTTGGCACACCAAAAATACAGGGTTGCAACTCACCGATGAAAAACGGTCATGCTGATGCGAGCGACTATTCTCTTAACCTCAAAACTTTTACCACAGATTTTTTCAGGACCACCAGCTCAGAAATATGTCGTGAGCTGCCAAGTATCTCACGGAAAACGAACGAGTTGGGTCACAAAAAAAATCTGAAAAACAGTACTCCGTGTACGGAGTGAAAAAGTAGGTTAAAATCACAGGTATATGCGTAAATGATGTAAACAGGCGTCTGGTACTTACAGTGCAGCACTACCAACTTTAGTAAAAAATATTTATTAAAAAATTGTTTCAAGTTATCTTAAAGTAAAAATATTTGTAAAGTTTGGTCTCATAGTTTATAAGGTTAACTTTAAAAAACTAACTTTTTGCTGTTAAATAATATTAATAAAGAATAAAGAAATGTATTTAAGCAACTAAAAATGCCAATTTTGAATGTATAAATAAATCGATATTACGGACTCTTTTGCTTGTGCACTGAAAAAAAAGTTACGGGATTAACACATGCTAACAACCGAAATTGAACTCATACATCGTAGGGAATCGAACCACGTCTCAGTGCATGCGATCGTTCGGTCGTGGCGCTGGAGTGGAAGCGTACATACAGTGAATATATCGATGCGCTTATGTCGGATCTGTTCCGTGCTACTTATGAGCGTACCAACCTGTAAATTTTTTTCCGTGTGGTGGCAGAATAGAAATTTATTGTAAATTTTATATAAATGAATGTTTTATACAATTAAATCAACTATTGCAGCACCTCTATAGTATACAAAAATTTTTTACTGTTTTGCAACCTTTCAATAATATTTTACGAAAAAATTAGTATTTATTCTTATTACTTTATCATATAGAGTGTATGACAAGTTTCGTAAGATAAGGCAGGCACATTAAGGGAGGGTTCTACAGTAAATCAGCAAATTTTCATTGAATTTTTTTTATTGTAATATTTATTTTATAAAATTAAAATTTTACCAGCAATTAAACACACATTTCGAGATTTGAAAAAAAAATTTTTTATATTTTTTTAATACAAAATGGCTGCTGTAGAGGGCCTCACGTGCGACGTCTTTTTTTTTCGGGAGACATTGTCACAATTTTTCTGCAAGTCTGAAACAAAACAATGGAACGGGAATTTTTTAATTATATATTTTTACCCTTAGTAAGCCTAAATTTTATTTATTTATTTTTTTTTTTTTAGCAAATTATGGAATAAATAAAAAAAGTGACCATGTTTTTTTAGCATATTTGTTATTAAAAATCGGGTTTTAAACAATTATTTTTTTTTACTTTTAGGCTCACTAAGTGTAACATATTGTTTTGAAAGTTTTCACAAAATTTTAGAGAAAAATATTAATTATTGTAAGAGTTATGATGTCTCCCGTTTTAAAAATGCTGTTTCGAGAAAAACACGTTTAAAGTTTTAGAAAGCACATTTTACACGTTTTTGAGTACTTACGGCTTAGTCAGCGATTCCTGGACCATATAGCATGTCTTCTACACCAACTTCGCCCTCTTCTTCCTCTAATAAAGCATCTTTGCGAGCTTTTCGGGCTTCGTGGGTCGATTGCTTACGACGTATTTCTTTTTTTTTATCTCGACGCTTGTTCACGAACTGAGCATATTCAAAGCTTCTCTCGCCAATCTCTATCTCCATGACTTGCAGAATCCACAGAATTGCTAGGTAACCTTCATTAAAAATGCATCCCCCTAACCAAGATGCAATTTCCACAGTTTCAAATCCAGAGTGCAAGTGTTTCGGCGCAAATTTCCAGATGACGGCATTGAGGGACTCGTTCGAATTTTGAGTGTATCCACCCAAGCAACGTTTCAGTAAATCGTCTCTGCTCAGCTCCTCATAAATAGGCCAAATTTTTTCAGCAACTTCTTCATTTAAAGGTCGGTCGTGCTCAAGTTCATTTTCATATTCAGGATCGTCGTTTTCTTGGCGAGCTTCCTTGCGCGCTTTCCACCAGCACCAGCTTGCTGAACAGTATGTATGTTGCGGAGCGTCATCGGTAGAAATTTTGTGGAAATACGTTGCTTGGGTCTCGTTTTTCATAGACTCAACACTAGTATTTTGCATTCGTCTTATGGCCAAGCCATAGTACATTGTTAGGTCTTTGATTAAAGTATCTGTAAGTTTACCAATCCCTCCCAAACCTTCTTTTTTTTTTTAAATTTCTAAGCCGACTACTCATCCTCTTTTGAACATGGCCCACGCATTCTGCTTTTTCCACTACTAAGTCATCACCATACGGTTTACAATCAACAATATTTCTAAAAGTACTGGAATCGCCGTCTCCGATGTACTTGTTATATCTAACACCATACTTGGGAACCGACTGCTTGAACATTTCGATCATTGCTGATGGCTCCATAGCTCCTGCAGAACCCTCGTGATTTTTACTACACTCACTTTCGTGTTTTTTCCACCATGTATCATACTCCGGAGTGTTTTTCTTTATTTTGTTGTTGGCACACTCTTGACAAAAACTGCTCTTTACCATAATGCCTACACATTTTTTTATATTATTGGCGATAAGTGTGACAACTCCTAATAATGATAAGTGACCCCGTTTCTTCCATGTTCCGTCACCTGATACGACTAAATCTGTTACAGGTGCAACTTCATCTTCTTCATTTTTAGCAATCGCCTCTTTAACAGCTTTTTTACAACAAAAACTAAACACAGTTTGACACGCTTCGTGTAGTTTCGTATTCAAGTGACTGTACGTTAGACTGTTCGTGAGTTCCCGAATTGAATTTTCGACTGATTCCACCCCCGCAAATGTTTATTTAGAGCATAAAAATAACTTTCCCCACAAAAAAAAAAATTTTTCCCCAATTTAAACCGTGCCTCTCGAGCCTTGAAAGTATTTAAAAACAGTTTAAAAGTTAAAAAAAAACAACACTTGCAAAACAGCCGCAATGAAAACTATTACACGGTGACTCCTACTTATTTTATATCGTTCGAAAGATATTGAAAAAAGGAAGCTTTCTGCGAAAACCGGAGATTTTTATCTTCAAAATTGTTCCCACGCGATACAAAAAACCAAACTTTTTACGACTTTTTTTGCATTATTTTATAAATTTTTTATCTTTAACCCTAAAATTTGACTATTTAAAGTCATTTTTGAGTAAAAACTCCCTACAAATTATAACTTTGTTTTTTCTTAAAGTTTTCAAAAACATTTTACTTTTTGAGCATAACCTCGATATGTAGGTCTTAGGCTTGGATAATCGAAAATCTTTTACTTTATTTACAGTAAAAATCTGCTTTTGAAGCTCTTTAGTGACCACTAAATTTTTTTTACACATTTTTGAATTGCATCAAATTAAAGTTTGATTAAAGAGCTTTCCAACGATATATAATTTTATGCATAAATTGTTATTAGAAGTGAAGTTATGTATATTTGAATAAAAAAAAAGTGGTTTTTTCTATTAATCTAAAAATCCTTTTATTGTACCAAACACGTTTTCTTTATCCAAACCTTCATAACCAGAAGTAAAAAAAAATTATGGATTTATTTTAAGTTTAATATCAAAAAGGTCTATCTATAAAAGAGAGCTAGCGCCATTTTGTAAGATTTTCAATGTAAGATTTATTCGTGAGCTAATTGGTGGAGCAGTTTTTAAAATATTCGAAAAGTGCCTTTTGAGGTTACAATCATTGTTTTTTTCCTATGCGCGCTTGCAGCGCGCTGAGTGGTACTAGTAGAGATAAACTTTGAAAAAAAATTTTTTATGAAGTCTTTTAAGTAAGCATATATAAAAATTAACAAAGCTCTTATTTCACTGAATAGTAGTTTTTATTAAAAAAAAAAAAAAAAGAAAATCAGAATTAAAATTTAGATAATAGAAAAATTATATGATACTTGAAATTTTACTTTTGAACCAACATATTTTTGACTAAATATTAAGCTACTCATTCTATCTTATGTGTGTGCAAAACTTTAAAGAACACTCGATATTTTAATTAAATTTTTGACATTTTACTAAACTGCTTCAAAATTTTGAATAAGTAAAAAAATTGGCAGGTACGCTAAGTTTCTTTTTTTGATCTTTTGTACTTCCTGACTAATGTACTTTTTTTGAAATCAGGATTTGTCCGCTTGTAGTTAGATACATTCATCCACAAAAATTGCTTCTGCTTTTCATCCATTGTTAAAATATTATTGTAATCACTGACTAATTTTATTGATCTTTCAGCAACGTCATTGACAATTCTTAAAGAATTGATTATTTTTTTATTTTCCAAATAACCTGCATCTGTAGACCAGCAAGATGGGTGTAATTGGAGAAACTCTTTTTTCAATTTAAATCTATCAAAAATATTCAATGATTCACTGTTTATAAAATAATCTATATCTTCAGTCAGTGCGATATTAATTTTGGTTTTGGGAATTTTTTTAGAAGAATTTGGAATTACATTATCTTTGCTTAGAGCTTCAACCATTTTTTTTTTCACTGCCACTGTAACATTTTTGTCGAAGAAAGATAATGCACTGCATTCTGGTGAAATATACCAGAGGTGGTTTGATATTTTATCGATCGCAGCTGTAGCAATTTTCTCGTTAATTAACTTATAGTTATTAACTTTCCGAATTAATAAAATATCGTTACATGGAGCTTCTGCAGCGTTAGTTACCGTGAACCAAGCTTCCAGATAAATAAATACAATAAATTGGCATACTTGAAAAAACGAAGATTCTTTTTCTCCTAAACTATACGCTGCTCGAAATAAATACATTTTTAAACAATACAAAGCTTTTGACATCCATCGTGCATGATGGCATGCCCCAGGTTTTTTGAATTTAATTTCTTTTTGTTTCCCAAGAAATACCAGACTCAATTCTAAAAACTCTTTATAATCATTTCTGGGCATTTTCTTTTTTAAATGATTGTTAATAAATATAACTTTGCTGTCTACTTCTAAAAGCAACGCAGGATGAAGATCAGCCAATCCACTCTTAAAATTAGTTTGATCTATCGAGTCCCATGCTTTTTGAAAATTTTTAAAAATCGGAACATCTGGTTCAGTGGAAGCTCCAATTTGTGAGGTAAAACACGCTCGAAGAACCACCTCCATAATATGATGACGACACGGAAGATATAAGAGATCTTTTTGTAGTAATTTTTCCAATAGGACAGCAGCTCCAGCCTTAGAACCCAAGTTGGAATTTGTCGTGTCACAACACACGGCTTCTACTTTACTTGTTAAATTCCATTTTACGAGAGCTTTAAAAATGGAATCGGCTTGAAGTACACCTGTGCCCTGATCTAATTTGGGAACGTCTATGATTTGTACAAGATCATTTGGTGCAGTGACAAGAACTGGTACTCTGTCTACCTTTTCTCTTTTACAAGGTGAATCTGGAAGTAGTTTACCGTCCCAATGCGCTGTAGCAAAATCAATGTCATCAACATCAAATAATTTTTGAATATTTTCTGCTTTTTTTTTTCTCACTTCATTTCTTATTTTCTGAAATGAAGCTACATTTAAAATCAAAGTTTCCAAATCGTGTCCCAAAGCATCAGCAATGACAGCTATTATCTGAATAGATTCTCTAATACTTATTCTACAATTATCAAGCACTTCCACAACTTTTTCAGTCAGGACATTAATAGTGGCTTTGGTGCCAACGCCAAGTTTATCATAATTACGTCCTTTAGTCGGATTATATAAAGAACCTTGAGAAGATTCATTAATTTCTTCAGAATTTTCTTGGTTTGAATCAAATGATTTTTTTTTATAAGCAAATAAATTTTTAATCTGTCCTGGAACTAAATAAAATTAAAAAATTTGAAAACTGTCAGAATTTCTTTATTAATATTAATAATCATTGCCAATAAATATTTATTTTAGACTGTTGTTTTGTATAAATACAAAATTTATGTTGTAAAAATTTTGTTATACATTTTTAAAAATATTTCACTTTTTTTATTTTAAATTAAAATAAAAATTATAAAAATACATAATTAAGAAAAAAAACTTACTATGTGATATGATTTGTTCGGTATTGATATTTTTTGGATCATTCTGAATCACATTAGTTAATCGAGTACAATCACTCTTGATCGGGTTTTCTTTAGGTTCTTCTATGAAAATTAAAAAATTACTTAATTAAACAATGAAAAAATAATTGATGTTTGATACAAACGTTTCATAAGAGCTTAATTTATACCTGATGGTTGAGGATTTAAGCTGCTCAATTGCCGTGAGATTTCATTAACTGGAAGAGTCAGTAATAAAAGCTTATCGGTCACCGAAATTAATGCATTAAATTCTTGATGAGAAACATCGAAAACTGAATTCAAGTTTTTGTAAAACTCAGTTTGTGTCTTATTGCAGTTATTAGATTTATGAAAATTTCGGTACCGCTCGTGAAGTTTTTCAATTTTTTCTGCTATTCTATAATAATTTTGAGTTTTTATTTCTGATTTTTGCCAAATAGTTACGAGTTTTTCTGAAATTAACTTGCAAGCATTCCTAATACTTAGTTTTGTATCCAAATGTCTCGTGTAATAAAACAGATGTTGTAAAATTTGCAAGTTTGTTGGTAAGCTGCCTTCATTCAGTTCTTGTAATTCTACTTCAATATTAATGGTTTCAGCTGATGTGGAAGCCATTTTTTAATAACTAGATCTATAAAATAATTAGCAAAAAAAAAAATTAGATGTATGTACTGGAAATTAAAACAGTTGTAAATTTTAAAAAATTTTAAATTTATAATAGAGGATTTAATAACCAATAATATATAATAACTATGAATTTAACAACCAAATTAATTCTAAAGAATTAAGTAAGAAGCTCAAAAATTTCATCTTTTTGACAAAAATGTAGCTTATAAATTTATGCAATCTTTTTATTAATCAAAAAATATAAAAAAAGACTAATTTTGATTTTTATACGATACTTAACTTCATTATATATCATTTTTTCAATAAATGCTTTAAGTTTACATTCTCGTTTTAAGTGGAACTTATAACATTTATGGTTCGCTACGAAAGCACTGAATAAAAAATAAATAAATACATAAAACATTTATTCAAAAGATAAGAAAAAGGCAGTAAAATAATCTATGTTACTTATAAGTAAAGACGAAAAGGAGTAGAACAGTACCGCGAGATATAGCTGCGGCTGCAATAATAAGATGTCGAGAAAAAAAATTAGAGCCTCGAGAAGAGCTTCAACGCCCGTTAATTATTAACTAGTTGTTTTGTAAATAATAGCTTTTCTCTGCTATAATCTTGCATTAATTACTTACCAATAATAAATATTGCTCGATGACTTTATTAGAAGCTGGGAACAGGTTTTTTACTCAAAAATAACCCAACAGTTAATTTTAACGTTTACGCATTTTTCAAAAAACCACGTAAGTAATTGTTTGATGATACAATACTGCCAGAATATAATAATTAATCACTCAAACACTCACTATATAGAGATTGCGATCACAATAATCTAATTGGCAATGCAAATTGATCAAAATTAAAACTGCGACTGCGAGTGCTTAGTTAAAGAATTAATCATAAATCAGTCCTTGTACTCTCAATCAATTCCGGCAGAGAGCGCTTTTTCTCAAGAGCGCGCCACTTCTTAGAACGTGTTAAAATAAGGTATTAATTTTTCAAAATTTACAATTTTTTTAAATGTCGTTTTCGAAATAATGGCAAGTCGTAAACATTGAATTTTACTTTTAAAAAATCAGAATTTTTTATTTAAATCTGCTTATTATCGATTTTTTAGCATGGTCTTAATGATAAATGTAAACACAAAATATCTTCGATTATTTTTCACTAACATGTTTTTTTATTTAGCGATTTAATACTTTTGGCCTCAATTTCAATCCATCAATTGTTATTTTTCAAATAATTCTTTAATTTAAGTTAATAATTACCTTGATGATCACGAAATCATTGGTTTTTAGTAACAGCTTCATTTATACTTATAAGAGCTTTTTGTTTATATATATATTTTTTTAACATGAGCTTTGTTACTTTTTATATGTATTTTTTCATTTAAAGACTACATGCAAATGTTTTTTTCAAAGTTCATCTCTGTCTTTTTGATATTAATCTTAAAATAAATCCATAATTTTTTTTTTACTTCTGGTTATGAAGGTTTGGATAAAGAAAACGTGTTTGGTACAATAAAAGGATTTTTAGATTAATAGAAAAAACCACTTTTTTTTTATTCAAATATACATAACTTCACTTCTAATAACAATTTATGCATAAAATTATATATCGTTGGAAAGCTCTTTAATCAAACTTTAATTTGATGCAATTCAAAAATGTGTAAAAAAAATTTAGTGGTCACTAAAGAGCTTCAAAAGCAGATTTTTACTGTAAATAAAGTAAAAGATTTTCGATTATCCAAGCCTAAGACCTACATATCGAGGTTATGCTCAAAAAGTAAAATGTTTTTGAAAACTTTAAGAAAAAACAAAGTTATAATTTGTAGGGAGTTTTTACTCAAAAATGACTTTAAATAGTCAAATTTTAGGGTTAAAGATAAAAAATTTATAAAATAATGCAAAAAAAGCCGTAAAAAGTTTGGTTTTTTGTATCGCGTGGGAACAATTTTGAAGATAAAAATCTCCGGTTTTCGCAGAAAGCTTCCTTTTTTCAATATCTTTCGAACGGTATAAAATAAGTAGGAGTCACCGTGTAATAGTTTTCATTGCGGCTGTTTTACAAGTGTTGTTTTTTTTTAACTTTTAAACTGTTTTTAAATACTTTCAAGGCTCGAGAGGCACGGTTTAAATTGGGGAAAAAATTTTTTTTTTGTGGGGAAAGTTATTTTTATGCTCTAAATAAACATTTGCGGGGGTGGAATCAGTCGAAAATTCAATTCGGGAACTCACGAACAGTCTACTGTACGTGTTATTCGCGAAACCTTTTCCGATGTCCATCAGATTACAAAACAAGTTGATTCCTTCGCCACTTACTGCTAATAAACGCATGACTACAATAAACCGACGATTAACTTCAAATCCATTGCCTACCATTGGTCCAGAATTAATTTTAGTTTCACCACAACGACAAGTAACAATTATATAGAAACCCAAGTCACGTAAAGGATTCTCTTTAGAATTCAATTTTCCTTTGCACGTACCACAGATTAGCATTTCCGTTAATGCCATGAATACAGTAAAAAAATCAATGATACGGTAAGAAATGTTTTTATTTATTCCTATTTCACTGAAAAGTTTACCTTCAAACTCCGGCTTTTTAAACTTTTTATTTCCGTCTTTATCTACAAACTGATTTTCAGTAAAGCTTCTTTTTCTTGCACGCGAATGATTCACCATCTCTACTCTACTACCTTTACCGAGGTGAAAATGAGACATCTTGAACTGATGTTTACCTTACAAAATTTCGAATGGTACTGCCAGTAGCAGCTGCGACGCGCTCCCTACTCGAACAATAAACCGGACGGAGAATAGCTACAGTCTAACGGTCCCCTCCTTAAGTCCTGAAATACTAACCATCTAAAATTTTAGTATACTACCAAACCTAAAATTTTAAGTTCAAGGAATCACAGATGATCCGGCTCTATGAATGTAAGGCGGAGCTGCAGAGAGCAGACTTTATTTTTGCAGGCGGGCCGGTCTCCCGTGGAGCGCTCGACCGCTCATTTTACACTTGCCTCAGTAAAATCGCCGTAACTTGAAAACCAACCAAGATATCATTCTAAAATTTTAAGGAAACATTTTTGAGATGTTTTTAACCAGATTTTTGGAGAAAATTTTTTTTTTTTTTTACTGTAGAACCCTCCTCTTAAGATAAAGATGCAAGATGAGTTCGTGACTTAAATGAATAATGTGACTTGGGTTTATTGGTAGAGTGGGTGTGATGAGTGAGGGGAATAACGTACGGTATTTAAAGTTAACGAAATTAGTAATCTCATAATATGGCTAAGATTAAAGCAGGTCAAGTGATTGAAGTGATCAAAAGGTTGGTAAGATAAAATGGTTCTTAAAATGGGTTAGAATAGTGGAGTGGGTTAGATAGATAATGCAAGTGATGATTGTAGAGTGGTAAAGATGATAAATATTTGAAATGTAGATATGAGGTGAATGTATCTAATATGCTTAATTCAACTGAAAGGAGCACTATAGAAACTTTTTTTTTTTGTTAGTGAGTATTTATCTTGTTAGAAATGAATTAACTTGTTTGAAATGCCACCAAAATATTTTTTACGAATGACAAAAAATTTGCGTATCTAACATGACTAATCTAGATTTTCATGTACGTTTGTAAATTAAAGACATAAGTTAGCCCTAGAAAAATTACTACTGAAAATTAATTAAAAAAAAAAAAAAAAATAGACTGTCGTTTAAAGATTTCCTCATGAGTTTCCGTAACTAATTAAACATTTTTTTTTATAAAACAAAGTCAAAAAAGTTTGGGGGGGGGGGGGGGGGGGGGGGGGTAAACCCTGGAGGGCAAAAAAAAGCAAATTTTTCATGATTTTTCTCGAACAAACGGCAAAAGTTATTTAATTTATAATTAATTAATAGTGTACATAATAAAGTAACATTTGAACTACTTTCTGTAATTTTTTTGAATAAAATTATTAAAAAACAAGCCGATGCCAGTGCTTTTTCGGAGAAGCCTTCGCTGGACGATTTTTTGCCGTGGTAAACGCCATTTTGTCCATAAACATCTGAAACAAAAATTTCAGGAAGATTCTGTTAGAAAATAAGTTTTTCCTGGTAATAACACGAGGATTTTTTTTTTTCCTTTTTTTCGATTTGGCAAGTGACATTTTTAGTCAAAAAAACGACCTTTGACTTCAAACAGCCGCCAAATTGTCAAAAAATGAAAAAAAAAAAATCCTCGTGTTATTACCAGGAAAAACTTATCTTCTAACAGAATCTTCCTGAAATTTTTGTTTCAGATGTTTATGGACACAATGGCGTTTACCACGGGAAAAAATCGTCGAGCGAAGGCGTCTCCGAAAAAGCACTGGCATCGGCTTATTTTTTAATATTTTTATTCAAAAAAATTACAAAAAGTAGTTCAAATGTTACTTTATTATGTAAACTATTAATAAATTAAATAACTTTTGCCGTTTGCTCGAGAAAAATCATGAAAAATTTGCTTTTTTTTGCCCTCCAGGGTTTACCCCCCCCCCCCCCCCAAACTGATTTCATGAATTAAATTTTGAGTAAAGCTCAAACTGCCCTCCCAATTCTAATTTTTATTAATTTTGAGCACTCAAATCATATTGATTATTATAATTTAATAACCAAACATAGAGCTTACTAATTATTATTTTGATCTTTTGTTTCAAATTTTTGCTTGAAAAATCTTTTTATTGTTGAATCCCTACTATTATAAAGCATAGTCGTATTTTTTTGTGGACACTAATCGCAAAAACTAATCAACCGATTTGACTGAAATTTTTCACAGTGAAAATTAATGGTCCAGCAATTGTTTCATTACTTTATTCATAAACAGAAATAATTTACATTATTTATAAAAAGTTAATCCAAAATTCAAGCATTCGGGCACTCTCAGGGTCTGTCTTTGTGGTCCTCAGCTGGGTCCTTCTTTTCCGATCATTCTAACTCACCAGTCGACGGGTAAGCAAACCTCGAGTGAAGCTGAGACGGGGGATGCTAGTATAATTATAATCATTAATATTTTAAAAAGTTGCATTTAATGGATTATTTAATTTAAAATAGCTCTTAAAAAATTCAACCGACGATTTCAATCTCATAATTGAGTCTTTTGATCACGTTACAATTTTATTAAAAATTTAACAAGACTTCTTGTAGACATCGGCCGATACTACTTCGATACGGTCTTGGAGTCTTCAGATCGCCCTGATGAAGATGCTGCAATGCACTAATCAATCATTAAAAATAAAAGAAACTAACTTGAACTGTTTAAAAAGCATTTATTTTATCGTAATTTATTAAAAAATAAGTAAACTTTTTGAGGTATAATATACCTAGAAAGAGTTGAGCAAATCACACAAAAAATTAAAAATCAATTTAGAAAATTCTTCGAGATTTAGAAAATTTATGAATTTCTTAAATAGAATTCATACTGCTTGCTTATATTCTAAATAGAAAAGTAAAGCACTGGAACTTCACGAAAAATGAAAAAAAAAAATTTCATGCTTTTGGTTTAGTTTTCTGGTTCTTAATATTGCTCGGATCGACCCCGGAAACTGACGAACTTATAAGGCCTCCCCAACCCTTTCGAGATCAAATTAAATTTTTTAAATCAATTTTTTCAAATGTTTTCATAAAATTTTTAGCCAACTTTTACATAGCCTAACTTAATTTCGAGTCTAAAAGAAAGATAATGGCAGAAACCTCATGAAAATATGTATTTGTTTAACAGTTATGGCAAATTAAAAGAAAAGCATTATTTAAAATCAATTTTTTAAATTTTCAGCTTTTTATTATTTCTAGAGTAAAAAGGAAGATAATGGCAAAAACTGCATGAATGAATATGTACTTTTTCAAGATTTATTGAAATTGAAAGAAAAAAATTTCATCTAACGATATTGATTTTTTTTAATCACACAAATGAAATTTTATATAACCTATTCGCTTGTAGGATGGGCAGAAGTGTCGGCCTCACCGAAAGAGTTAGTTATTTTTGCGGGACTGTCTCTGTGGACTATCATTAGTTCAGTCGTACTAAATTTGAAATGTTTGAAAAAGGAAGAAACAATCACAAAAAAAAACGAAAATTCGTCGTCGAAAACCTTTATGAAAAATATTATTTAGCTGACGAAACAAAATTTCGTCAACGAAGAGTTTTAATTTTTCACGAAAAACATAATAATAACACGAAAAAAGAGATTTTTTTGGCGACCAAAATCTTTCTGGAAAAAGTATGTAAATGACGTACAAAATTTCGTCGACGATAAATTGATCTTTTGAATTTTACAATTTATTATTTAGAGTGTAATAATAGTAATAATCATGATAATAAAAATAATTTTGTAGTATTCACTACCTACAATCATCATTTTTTCTTTTCTAATTGTTGACAAAAAATTCTTAATAAAAAACAAAGTCTACTTAAATAGCAGCGTCGAGATGCGCGCGCATTTTGAGGCTGATGTTGCCGTGCTTCCTTGGTATCTTAGGATAATCATTGTTTGAGTTTTAATAATGAAAATTTATTTCATGTAAATATAATTAGGTAAAAAAAATTTCTATACATAAAACGAAAAATGAAAAAATTCAATAAAGTTAATCAAACTTCAACGAAAGTCCTCAAAAGGGCACAACTTTAATATAAGTTCTGCTATTCAAATTGTATGATTACTGTATAGCTTGGTGGTTATGATTTCCGACTTCTATTTTGCTGACGTCGATTCAAATCTTGTCGTTAATTTTTTAAAGCGTAGCTTCTATAATTAGTTTATAACTCTGCACTACCGACTAATTCGCTCTCTCTTTCTTTGCACTTGGTTGGATGCATGTACCCATTTGTTCCCTCTCTCATTCTTCCTTGCTCTGCTTCTAGACAGCATCAGTTGCCGTGCAGCCGAAGCATGCTTGTACAAGTTTTGAAAGCATGATATTATCATTATTTAAGGTAGTTCTTTTGTTTTCAATAAAAAATGTGTTAATTAGTTAGGAACTGTGGTGTAACATCATAATTTAATAGAAAAATGCAAACCTACTCGGAAAAAGATTCTCAACCAGAAAATGAAAACCCAGCACAATAATTATAAGTACAATTTAAACATATTCTCTACGCAGGAAGTTGAAGCTGCGCTTCTGTTGACTGTCCCACGACGGGTGCGCTTTTTTCATACATCTTTTTTAAACTCTGAGCCGTTCTAAGGTTTTTAAGAACGTTTTAGAGGAGCTGGTCATTCGATTTAAAGTATTTAATTACTTATCAAACACTTTAATTAACGAAAAATTAAAAAAAAAAAAAATTATAAATTTATTTATTATTTATATAAATGTTGTTTAAACGCTTTCCCAATTTTAATTACACGATTTGTTTTAATTTAAGCCCTTTACTGATGGTTTTTTAAATTTAGTTACTATGTATATATATATCTCCCAAACCTTTTTTCTCATTATCATAATTAAAGACTAGATTGAACAACTTTGCTTTATGTATTGTTATAAATCAGCTTTACTAAGATAATTTTACTTTCTTTTTCTTTTTATTTATTTTTTTTTCTTTATTTATTTTTTCTTACCAACACAGTCAAGGGGCTTGGCTGGCTAAACCAACCAGTCACCCGACTATGTAACTGACTCTTGTCGGCCGGCTGCCAAGAGTCAGGGTTTTTGTGGAAGAGTCTTTTCCAGTCTTAACTATCGAAATGGTCCTGTATGCCTATTTACGTTACTCTTTTTGTTTATAAATAAATATGAGATAACTTGAATATAGTAGCCACACGCAGTTATTAATTTTTTGCCAAAGATTATTCATGTTCAATGCAATTTTCATGTTACCAAGCAATACATGAAAACCTTTCTCATTTAATAAAGAAACTTTAGGAATTCAATTTTCCATTCTATTTATTCATTTATCGATTTTATTTTATTTTATTTCTCATTTTCTTTTATACTTTTATACTATTCATACTTTATAGTTCATATTACACTCTAGCGTAGATTGTTTGCTATATGATACTGCTTGTATATTTATTTGTCAACCTGTTACAACTTCGCACTACTCTTTGTCAACCTATATAAAATTGATCGAGTTCTCATTATCAAATGGCACGTATGAACCAGTTGAACATCTTTAACCAATTTTATCAACCTAAGATTTACTTGTATTATCATTGTATTTTCACCTACGAGTATGGTAGAGCTTGCTCTATACTCGGAAATAAATAATAAACAAACAAACAATTATTATTACTATTTCTCTCTAAATAAAAAATTGTAAGATTCAAAAGATCAATTTCTCGTCGACGAAATTTTTTTTCGTCATCTGCATACTTTTTCAAGAAAGGTTTTGGTCGCCGAAAAATTAAAAGTCTTCGTTGACGAAATTTTCCAAAGTAAAAAAGGTTTTTCGTCGTAGAAAAATAGAAAACCCAGCAGTTTTATATAAGTCTTTCGTCGTCGAAAAATTAAAACTTTTGGTTGGCGAAATTTTCCAAAAAGAAAATTGTCTTTCGTCAACGAAAACTAGAAAACCTAAGAATTTTTATTTGTTTTCCGTTGACGAAAATTTTCTGGTGTCTTTTAAATAAAAGTCACGAGATTTTCGTCGATGAAAAAGTTTTTTCGTCGAAGAAGAAAGCCGAATAGCCTGACCCCTTTATTTTCCTTACTTTTTGAACGATATTAAATTTTGAGGGGTTATCAAAAAATTTTAGCTTCATGTAGCTCGTGTTCAAATGGTATTTATTTTTCTTCTAAACTCATTTTTTTAAGTCGAATAAAATTTTTTAGTGGAGAGTGCTTTGGACGGAACATTCTTGAAATTAAGAAATACCTTAGGGTGCATTGCAGGTCTAACTATTTCTAATATTAAAGTCTATTTATTAGGCAACATTTATACGGATACTTCGCTTTTTAAAAGAAATGAATGAATTTTTAATAGAATAATTCTGATTTTTTTTCATGTACAATTTCTGCAAAACCTTGGAAATTTGTTTCAATTCTTAAAATTGATTTTGAAATCTTCAAAACTTCTATTTGTGGAAAACAACTGATGTCTACAACAGGATTAGTCGTAACCTACAGTAAGTCTTTATTTTAAAATCTAATTTTTACGATGCTAACCAAATATATATATCTGTTTTTTAATGGACTGTATTTTCGATGTTTTAATTATTTCTATCCGCGTTCGCGAGGATTAGTTGGAAAAGGGAGTGTAAAAGGATGGATAAACTCGCTAACGAGACGTTACGGTTATGCTGTAACTATGCAGTTTATTAAATTTTGCAAACAGGCGCGTTTACAAAATGGTTGAGGAGAGAGCGTTCGCCGTTTGTACCGGGAACGTCTCTACCTCACAAAATCGTCGCAGAAAGAATCGGTGTCACGTCACTTCAGCAGCAGGATCGGCGTGGCTTAGCTGAAGGCAGCTTGGCGACGACTGGCTTCGCAGTCGAAAGCAGCGGAGCAGCTTGGCGTCAGCTGCTTGGTTGATCAGTGCGGTAGAAACCAAAGGCGCAAAATCTCAAAAAATATCTTACTATATTATATAGTTGTTTTTGCTCTCCCATGCCCTCCGCACGCCCCCTACAGGCCCCTCAAAAAAGTGCTTAACTAACCGTAAAAGTGTACCGAAATATGCTCATTTCTATGTGTTTTAATTTTTCCTATAATTTTCTAATCACGCCCTTCCCGCTCGCCCCCACGCCCCCCACACGCCCTTTTTTTACCCACGCCCCCCTTTTTTGATATATGTTATCACTTATATAATTATAGAAATTTAAAAAGTAACTATTGAAATACTAAAAAAAACTTATATTTCATAAAATAAAAATGACAAAATAATAGCAGCAATCAAAATATATAAAACAGTTTAAAAAAAAAAGTTTTATAATTTTTTCAAGTCAGTATAAATTCACTATTATTGCACAATACTTAAAAAGTGAAATCAATACGTCACTCCTGCAGTAGGCACAATGATACGTATAAAGGTATGAACTAATGTAAGTACACGAATATGCACACGGGTTGATACAAGTTTAGGCAAGAGGGTAAGCACAGGAGTGGACATGAGAGTAGGTACGGATTTGGTACAAGAGAGGTAGAGATAGTTCTTACAAGAATAGGCACGGCCGTAGAAATAAGGCTAGGTGCACGGATACATACAAGGGCGGGGAAGAGGATAGGTACAAGGGTATCCGCAGGAGTAGACACCAAATTGAGCACGTTGTTAGGTTCAGGATTAGAACTTTAAGTAAAAAAAAAGTCAAGAACAGAGTAAGCACAGTAGTACAAAAAAATAAAAGAACAATAAAAAATGAATCAGTAGAAAAAAGGGAAGTTATAAGGAAAGAAACCAGTGCATCTATAGAAGGTTCAACAGTATGAACAAGTATAAGAAAGGCACAAGTATAAGAACCATAGTTATACTACCAGAATTTCTAAATCTCTGTTCTCTCATTCTCCCATTCAAAGTTTTATAAAAATCGGTGCATTAGTTTTAACGCAAACCTCTTGACGAAATTTGCAAAAAATTGCTGAAAATCTGCCGAAAAGGGTTTTGTACTACTAGGCTAAGTACAAGGATATAAGTAATTGTATGCACGTGAGTAGGTACAGTGGTAGTCATAGAGTTACGAGGGTATGTACACGAGTTTAACAAACATAAAAACAAAGATATGCACAAGAGTAAATACAAGGATAACTACAAAAGCACAAAACAATAGTAGCTTCGAGGGTAGCCACAATTGTAGACACAATGGTAAGCAACTAGCATAAAAATCTGGGGGGGGGGGGTTGGCGAGCGGAGCGAGCAGGGGGGTACCCCTCCCCCCCTCGTCTTCTCCCACGCTCCCAAAAAAAAGTGCTTAACTAACCGTAAAAGTGTACCGAAATATGCTTATTTCTATGTGTTTTAATTTCTCCTATAATTTTCTAATGGGAAGTATTAAAATGCACGGGAAATAGAATCATTTGCACGGGATGTGGGTCGCACAGGAAAATAAAAACTTTTGCACGGGAATATAAATACTTTTGCACGATTTAGTTCAAACGTGTTTAACTGTCAAGCCTAGAAACAAAAGACGACGTGCTCTTTCACTAAGCATCTCTCCACCCATTTTATTATGGAAGTGTATAGGGACCAGGGCCGTGTATCGATCACGGTGCACGGTACTCGGTACACGGTGCACGGTACACGGTGCACGGTCCACGGGGTCTGTGTAAGAAACTTTCCTTCAACTTTTGCGTTCACGGTACACGGCGCACCGTACACCTGGTGAACTTTTGGTCGCACGGTGCACTTAATTATACATGTGTTTGCGTACACGGTGCACCGAGCACGAGGCACTTTACTATGCATGTGCTTGCGTACACGGTGCACCGTGCACGGTACACTTTAAGTTATATGTGCTTGGGTACACGGTACACCAAGCTCGGAACACTTTTAATTAGGTTTGCTTGAGTACACGGTGCACTGAGCACGAGGCAGTTTACTATGCATGTGCTTGCGTACACGGTGCACCAAGCACGAGACACTTTATTATACATGTGCTTGCGTACACGGGGCACCAAGCACGAGGCACTTTATTATACATGTGCTTGCGTACACGGTGCACCAAGCACGAGGCAGTTTACTATGCATGTGCTTGCGTACACGGTGCACCAAGCACGAGGCACTTTATTATACATGTGCTTGAGTACACGGTGCACCGAGCACGAGGCACTTTACTATGCATGTGCTTGCGTACACGGTGCACCGAGCACGGTACATTTTTAGCTATATGTGCTTGCGTACACGGTGCACCGAGCACGGTACACTTTTAGTTATATGTGCTTGCGTACACGGTACACCAAGCTCGGAACACGCGCACCGTACACCTGGTGAATTTTTGGTCGCACGGTGCACTTAATTATACATGTGTTTGCGTACACGGTGCACCGAGCACGAGGCACTTTACTATGCATGTGCTTGCGTACACGGTACACCGAGCACGGTACATTTTTAGCTATATGTGCTTGCGTACAAGGTGCACCGAGCGCGGTACATTTTTAGCTATATGTGCTTGCGTACACGGTGCACCGAGCACGGTACACTTTTAGTTATATGTGCTTGCGTACACGGTACACCGAGCACGGTACATTTTTAGCTATATGTGCTTGCGTACAAGGTGCACCGAGCGCGGTACATTTTTAGCTATATGTGCTTGCGTACACGGTGCACCGAGCACGGTACACTTTTAATTACGTTTGCTTGAGTACACGGTGCAGCGAACACGAGGCACTTTACTATGCATGTGCTTGCGTACACGGTGCACCGAGCACGGTACATTTTTAGCTATATGTGCTTGCGTACACGGTGCACCGAGCGCGGTACACTTTTAGTTATATGTGCTTGCGTACACGGTACACCGAGCACGGTACATTTTTAGCTATATGTGCTTGCGTACAAGGTGCACCGAGCGCGGTACATTTTTAGCTATATGTGCTTGCGTACACGGTGCACCGAGCACGGTACATTTTTAGCTATATGTGCTTGCGTACAAGGTGCACCGAGCGCGGTACATTTTTAGCTATATGTGCTTGCGTACACGGTGCACCGAGCACGGTACACTTTTAATTACGTTTGCTTGAGTACACGGTGCAGCGAACACGAGGCACTTTACTATGCATGTGCTTGCGTACACGGTGCACCGAGCACGGTACATTTTTAGCTATATGTGCTTGCGTACACGGTGCACCGAGCGCGGTACACTTTTAGTTATATGTGCTTGCGTACACGGTACACCGAGCACGGAACACTTTTAATTACGTTTGCTTGAGTACACGGTGCACCGAGCACGAGGCACTTTACTATGCATGTGCTTGAGTACACGGTGCACCGAACACGAGGCACTTTACTATGCATGTGCTTGCGTACACGGTGCACCGAGCACGGTACATTTTTAGCTATATGTGCTTGCGTACACGTTGCACCGAGCACGGAACACTTTTAGTTATATGTGCTTGCGTACACGGTGCACTGAGCACGATACACTTTTAGTTATATGTGCTTGCGTACACGGTGCACCAAGCACGGTACACTTTTAGTTACACGTGCTTGCCTACACGGTGCACTGAGCACGGTACACTTTTAGTTACATGTGCTTGCGTACACGTTGCACCGAGCACGAGGCACTTTATTATACATTTGCTTAGGTACACGGTGCACGTAGCAGGGTACACTTTCAATTATATTGTTTTCTATACAATGTGCACCTGGAGACACGTTGCTTGGTTTTCGAGTAAAAATTTTAGGGCTTGTTAGGGTACTTAACTTTAAACATTTTAAATAAGGATTGGTGACGGCGGTACTCTAAGCATTTTTAACAGCATTTATATTGCTTCGAGTCGTTTTAAGGTGGACGCGGCATCCCTTCCACTGCTTAGCTCACTCAAAATTAAAGTTTATGTGCTCTGTAGAGCGTCGACGAAACTCGACAATAGGTAAATAAGCTTTTTATGATGACTTGCGTACACTGTAAACCACGATGCAGGTAGGGGTGTGTGAGTACTTGAATTCTTGAGTTCGAGTAGCTTCGAGTTTTTTTGTCCGAGTTCGAGCCAAGTACTCGAGTTTTCCGAGTACTCAAATCCTGTCGAGTAACTCGAATTTTTCGAGTACTTGAATCATGTCGAGCTGCTCGAGTTGTTCAAGTACTCGAATTATTTTGAGTCACTCGAGATGTAAAATAAATTTGAATCCTGATAAAGTTGGTTTTAGATTATTTAAATTTTTTAATCAGTTGTTTAACTTCTTGTTTTATTCAATAATAAAAGAAATCATAAAAATTTTACTTTTTTCAATCTTAAAATTATTTTAATGAGTCGATTTTATTTTATGTCTTGAGTAATTCGACAAGATCCGAGTACTCGAAAAACTCGAGTATTCGACTCGAACTGTTCGAACTCGGAGAATCGAGTTTTTTGGTCGAGTAACTCAAGAATTCAAGTACTCGCACAGCCCTAATTTTATTCTTAGAATTCTAATGGTTCATTCCGATTTCACGGTTGAATAACGTGATACGACCGCGACCGATTTTTGCTCTAATAATCAAGTCATGTCATAGGTTTCAGACCACATTTTAGGTTGGTTATTTGAATAAAAAACATAACTTTCAACTGATCTATTACGGAAGCACTTCTTAAGCCCATGGACTTTTTTGATTCTTCACTAATTTCAAACTTAATGAATCACAGTATTTATTCGACACATGCGCACTTTTATACTTTGATTGGAAATATTAATGTCGTACAACAATAAGTACCTCAGAAAGAAAATTTTGATTCATAATAAAGAATTAAGATGAATATTTAATTTACTCCTTTCATCCTGCAAATTATTAAATAATTAGTACACGTAGGTTAAAAAAAAAAAAAAAAAAGAAAAGAAAATTCTTTGCATGTTTCTGAAATTTTTCGTCGACTATTTATAAGAATAAATTTTTTAAAATAAATTTTTCGTTAGAATAAAGTTACGCTTTTTCCGTATGGAAAATTTTAATGTTTGTTTAAAAAAGTTTTGAGATAAAAGTTTTTTTTTTTTTTTTTTTTTTTGTTTTGAATGAACGTCCATTAAAATTTCACATAATATACAGAGTGTGTTGACGAATAAGCAGATTCGAAGTAAAGTTCATTGTGCCAATCAGGCGCAAAAGGAGTTGACGGTGTCGTGAGCTTACACATGTAATTAAAAATCTCAAATTTTTTATTACGATGGAATTCGAATAAGTTTTTGTAAATTTTAAAATTTACTTGTAGATATAGTCAATTGAACTTGAATTCAACTTTTAAGTTAAGTAATTGAAGTAAAACAGAAATTATTTCTGAAATTAAGTTATTGGATTTACTTTTCCAGCATATTTGATTTCATGGTATTTCTAACGTAAAATGGAAATTTATAAATATATAGTGTGAAACTGTAACTTTACCAGTAAAATTACAAGAAACAAAAAATTGAAAATTAGTAAAAAAAAAATTTTGAATTTTAATTGGGATGAATTTATTAACTTATTAATTAAAATCAATTTGAAAATAAAAAAATAATCCAAAAATGAAATTGCAATATTAAATTTAATGTTTAAGTGAAAGGTATTAACGCCCATACAGAATGCAATGCAATTTTAGAAAGTATGTTTTTAGACTAAGAAACTCGTAAGAATAAGCTATTGCGCGTTGTTTTACCTTTTTCCCAAAATCAACAATGTATAGCGAAAAAATAAAAAATTATATCAAAGCTTTTTATTCTATGGGTAGGCAAGCCGTCATAAAAAGCTTATTTACCTACTGTCGAGTTTCGCCCACGCTCTACAGAGCACATAAGCTTTAATTTTGAGTGAGCTAAGCAGTGCAAGGGCTGCCGTGTCCACCTTAAAACGACTCGAAGCAATATTAATGCTGTTAAAAATGCTTAGAGAACCACTGTCACCAATCCTTATTTAAAATGTTTAAAGTTAAATACCCTAACAAGCCCTAAAATTTTTACTCGAAAACCAAGTAACGTGTCTCCAGGTGCACATTGTATAGAAAACAATATAATTGAAAGTGTCCCGTGCTACGTGCACCGTGTACCTATGCACATGCACAATAAAGTGCCTCGTACTCGGTGTACCGTGTACGCAAGAACATATAACTATAAGTGTACCGTGCTCGGTGCACCGTGTTTACAAGCACATGTAACTAAAAATGTACCGTGCCCGGTGCACCGTGTTTACAAGCAAATGTATAATAAAGTGCCTCGTGCTCGGTGCAACGTGTACGCAAGCACATATGACTCAAAGTTTACCGTGCTCGGTGCACCGTGTACTCAAGCACATGTATAATAAAGTGCCTCGTGCTTGGTGCACCGTGTACGCAAGCACATGTATAATAAAGTGCCTCGTGCTTGGTGCACCGTGTACGCAAGCACATGCATAGTAAACTGCCTCGTGCTCAGTGCACCGTGTACTCAAGCAAACGTATTTAAAAGTGTTCCGAGCTTGGTGTACCGTGTACGCAAGCACATATAACTAAAAGTGTACCGTGCTCGGTGCACCGTGTACGCAAGCACATATAGCTAAAAATGTACCGTGCTCGGTGCACCGTGTACGCAAGCACATGCATAGTAAAGTGCCTCGTGCTCGGTGCACCGTGTACTCAAGCAAACGTAATTAAAAGTGTTCCGTGCTTGGTGTACCGTGTACGCAAGCACATATAACTAAAAGTGTACCGTGCTCAGTGCACCGTGTACGCAAGCACATGCATAGTAAACTGCCTCGTGCTTGGTGCACCGTGTACGCAAGCACATGTATAATAAAGTGCCTCGTGCTTGGTGCCCCGTGTACGCAAGCACATGTATAATAAAGTGCCTCGTGCTCGGTGCACCGTGTACTCAAGCAAACGTATTTAAAAGTGTTCCGAGCTTGGTGTACCGTGTACGCAAGCACATATAACTAAAAGTGTACCGTGCTCGGTGCACCGTGTACGCAAGCACATATAGCTAAAAATGTACCGTGCTCGGTGCACCGTGTACGCAAGCACATGCATAGTAAAGTGCCTCGTGCTCGGTGCACCGTGTACTCAAGCACATGTATAATAAAGTGCCTCGTGCTTGGTGCACCGTGTACGCAAGCACATGCATAGTAAACTGCCTCGTGCTTGGTGCACCGTGTACGCAAGCACATGTATAATAAAGTGCCTCGTGCTTGGTGCCCCGTGTACGCAAGCACATGTATAATAAAGTGTCTCGTGCTTGGTGCACCGTGTACGCAAGCACATGCATAGTAAACTGCCTCGTGCTCAGTGCACCGTGTACTCAAGCAAACGTAATTAAAAGTGTTCCGAGCTTGGTGTACCGTGTACCCAAGCACATATAACTAAAAGTGTACCGTGCACGGTGCACCGTGTACGCAAGCACATGCATAGTAAAGTGCCTCGTGCTCGGTGCACCGTGTACGCAAGCACATGCATAGTAAAGTGCCTCGTGTTCGGTGCACCGTGTACTCAAGCAAACGTAATTAAAAGTGTTCCGTGCTCGGTGTACTGTGTACGCAAGCACATGTAACTAAAAGTGTACCGTGCTCAGTGCACCGTGTACGCAAGCACATATAACTAAAAGTGTATCGTGCTCAGTGCACCGTGTACGCAAGCACATATAACTAAAAGTGTTCCGTGCTCGGTGCAACGTGTACGGAAGCACATGCATAGTAAAGTGCCTCGTGCTCGGTGCACCGTGTACTCAAGCAAACGTAATTAAAAGTGTACCGTGCTCGGTGCACCGTGTACGCAAGCACATACAGCTAAAAATGTACCGTGCTCGGTGCACCGTGTACGCAAGCACATGCATAGTAAAGTGCCTCGTGCTCGGTGCATCGTGTACGCAAGCACATGCATAGTAAAGTGCCTCGTGCTCGGTGCACCGTGTACGCAAACACATGTATAATTAAGTGCACCGTGCGACCAAAAGTTCACCAGGTGTACGGTGCGCCGTGTACCGTGAACGCAAAAGTTGAAGGAAAGTTTCTTACACAGACCCCGTGGACCGTGCACCGTGTACCGTGCACCGTGTACCGAGTACCGTGCACCGTGATCGAGACACGGCCCTGGTCCCTATACACTTCCTTTTATTATTGAGCTCAGTTCAACTCACAGTGTCGCCTTACTCGACGAGTAAAGCAAAGAGCCAAGAGATGGCTGATGAGTTAACGTATTTTGAAACCTCTGAAGACTCATCTGAAGAAGATAATTCATCTGAAGTGATCCAGCAGACTAAAAAAATATGCAGGCGACCAACGCGAGTGCCGCTTTTACGTCACAAATACCCATCAGCAACAGAGGCAAAAAGTGCTGTAAAGTTAAAAGAAGTTTGGAAAATATCTTCAACGAAAATGGTGGCAGAAGTAAACCGAGTTGAAAATCGGTGCACAAAGGAAATTTATAGAGTGTCTGAGTGTCCAGCGTGCTTGTACCTACTATATCATTCTTCGGATACTTGCGTGTCCTTGTACGAAACAGAAGAGGAGCACGAACATAAAAATATTGATTCTACACTAAGCTTATCATCAGAAATTAAGGCTTTTGTAAAAGATAAATATGCAGATGGTATAACAAAGCCAAATGCACTACTAAATCTCATTCGTAAAAATCAGATGATAGAACCTGCAAAAGAAAAACTTAGAACAATCCGAAGTAATAAAGGCACTCCTTCCATATTGGCCACAGATCTGAGAGCTTGGTACAATGAGTGCACTCAAGTTCCGGATCATGAAGATGTACCATACGTGGTTGATTTCCACATTTTTGCAGAATCTTTTGATTTAGAAGAACAGGATTTGAAAATAATTTTATCAACGCTTTGATTGTTAGCATTAGCCAGGAAATTCATGAGATTAGTGCACAACAGATGCGACCTACAACCTGATCTACAGAATAAAAAAAAAGCTTTACTAATGCATTAATTTTTTATAATAAATATCGTTAATTTCAATTACAGTTGTATAATGTTTAATAAAACAAATTTTTTGCTTGATTTTTGTTGAGTTTTGCTCTCAATTCTTTTTCCCGTGCGAGATCAATTCTATTGCCGTTTAATAAATTTAACTTCCGCTCAAGTATTTTATTCCCGTGCATTTATTTTTTTTCCCGTTTAATCACTTATTTTTCCATGCAAATGTCTTTTTTCCCGTGAATTTGACCTAAAATTTCCTGTGCGATGCTTTTTTTTCCCGTGCTAATAAATCACATCCTTTTCTAATCACCCCACCCCCATGCCCTTTTTTTTACTTACGCCCCCCATTTTAGATTTATCTTATCAGTTTCTACCAACACCGCAAATTTTTGATACTAGTTATCAGCGTAACTATAGAAATTTAAAAAGTAACTACGAAACATTAAAGAAATTAACTAATATCCTAAGATAAAAGAGAGAACCCAAAAAGAATGTCAGCATTTTATTCGTGATGTGATTGGTTGATGAATAGAATTTAAAATTTGAATTTTTATTTTTAATTTTTATATTACCATTCAATCAAAACATCTACAGAATAGATATGATAATAAAATAATTATGTAATCAAGTGTTCGAAATTATCCGATTAAAATCATGGAAATAATAATTATTAGTATACAAACTGAAACAAAACCAACGAATCTATAACCATAAAAGTTTAAATGAATATGAACTCTGAACGTAGCGCAAAGGTAAAGGGTATATACAACTTATTGTACATTAATTTAAATGAAGCTTCGACAAAATTTGTTTTGGATCATATAATACAATTGCGCGTGCGGTTTGATTAGAGAGCTTCAAGGTTTGGCAAGAGGGTAGGTACATGGGTAGATTCGAAAGTCGGTAAGTGTTTACCTTAAAAGATTTGTACAGGATCGAAAACAATAGTAGAAAAGATGATAGTTTCAGGGTTAGATGTTGAGAAAAAAAAAAAAAAAGAACAATATACGTTCAAAGTTACAAATTGAAGTATGAAAATAATAACAATGTGAAAGAGGCTGCACATGGCTGGAAACTGGTGTCGTAAGGTAAACTTCGATATTAATCAGGATAGGTTAATTGGGAGAAACCTAGGTAGAAAAAGCGTTGATAACAAATGTAAAAGGATGTAGGAAATGCTTGTCAAAAAAGTTAAAGAGCTGTGTGGGCAAAATCGTATGAAGATGATTAGTTTCACGATTGTAATTACAAAAAAATTTGAGAAGAACAATAGAAAAGATAGTTTTCACAAAGATGAGAACAAAGATTCAGAGTTAGAGACCAAAGCATGAAAAAAAGAAGAAAAAACAGCTATCACCAAAATTAAAGCAAGTAGATTCATGTGAAAGAGATAGAAACAATATTAACCCTTAAGCGCCTGAAATGACAAATTTTTTTTTTCATTTTCAAGCTGAAGAATTTTACTGAAAAAATAAAAAAATCAATAAACAAATACCCTAGTCCACTATTTTCAAGTATGCTCTATACGATGGTGTAGTTTAAATTAATGAAAAAGATGATTTTCAATTGTTTATTAACAATTGAAAAAAAAAATGCCGAAAAATTAGTCGTTTTTTTTTTTTAATCGCAAATAAAACAGGGAAAAAATTTTTTTTCGTCATTGCAAATTGTAGCAAACGTGTTTTTAGACTTCAAATTTTAATTCTTTTTTTTATTCGTCTCTCTACGATATTTTCCGTCAAAATGGCGGCCGTTCAAAGTTCAACAAAATTTTTAGTTTTCACTAAAGATACTGTTTTGACGATTTTTGCGGTTTATTGTAATTTTAAACATATTCTGGTGATAAATTATGTTTTTAGTTAACTTTTTTTACTTAATTAAATAATTATATATTCAAAAAAACGAGTATCAATGAACAGATCATTTATAAGAAAAAAAATGGACTCATATATATATATATATATATATATATTTTTTATTGATTCGTCATTTGTAGTACTTTATTTATGAAAAAATATGTATTTGAGTAATTGTGTATGCTTTTAAATGAAATTATGAAAGAAAAAAATATTGAAAATCAATAGTCACATCTAAACCGCAAAAATCGTCAAAACAGTATCTTTAGTGAAAACTAAAAATTTTTTTGAACTTTGAACGGCCGCCATTTTGACGGAAAAAATCGTAGAGAGACGAATAAAAAAAAGAATTAAAATTTGAAGTCTAAAAACACGTTTGCTACAATTTGCAATGACGAAAAAAAATTTTTTCCCTGTTTTATTTGCGATTAAAAAAAAAAACGACTAATTTTTCGGCATTTTTTTTTTTCAATTGTTAATAAACAATTGAAAATCATCTTTTTCATTAATTTAAACTACACCATCGTATAGAGCATACTTGAAAATAGTGGACAAGGGTATTTGTTTATTGATTTTTTTATTTTTTCAGTAAAATTCTTCAGCTTGAAAATGAAAAAAAAAATTTGTCATTTCAGGCGCTTAAGGGTTAAGCAAAAATGTACATATAAGCGTAGGTTCAAAGTTACAAACGTAATGACCAGTCCAGCTACGGGAGTAGGTACAATGTAGTTACCACAGTGGTTATCAAGTTTGAAACAATGTTATGAACAAGGTTTTGTTATAATTATTTACAATAGTAAGCACAAGAGGATAAAAAAAGATTATGCACAAGGCCAGATTCAGTGTTAAAAATTTTAATAAAAAAAAAAAAAGAACTAGAGTTAGCATAGGAGTAGAAACAGATGTAGAAACAAATGCATGTGTCGAAAGTTCAGCGTTAGAAGCTTGAGTAAAAAATAGGTAGTAAGCACAAGATTATTAACATTTTTAGGATTAGAAAAAGTCAATAAACGTAGTAAAGAAAGTCGGAAAAAAATACTCAAGAGACGTGGATAGTAGCAAGATTATAAAGCAGGGAAAGTTAATAAATAAAAAGACGAAAATAAGTCGGTAAAAGCATAGAAACAGATGTTTAACTAAGGATAGGAATGAAATTATGATCTAAGATAAAAATAAAGTAGTCTTAGAGTTAGAAATAAAAGCATGAAAAAAATTCAAACTACAGTTATCACGATGATAGAAACAGATATATAAACATAAGCATATTCCTGGGTAAGAGCTTAGTTGTTAACAGCAGTAAGTGCAACGGTAAGAATAAGGGTAGTTACAAGGGTTTGGAGTAAGATGAAAGGTAGGAAAAAAGTAGGCATAAAATAAGGTGCAGGTGTAGTCACAAGCTATAAGAGTAGAAACAATGGTATGTATCGCAGTATGTACAGAGGTAGGCACAAGGGTATGTGTATAAGTGTAGGTACAAGTGTTGATTCAAGCATAAAATTCTGGGGGGTTGGCGAGCGAAGCGAGCAGAAGGGTACCCCCCCTAGTATATATACAGAGTGAATCATTTTAATCGATCCACTCGAATAACTCGCTTGGAAAGGCCCAAATTGAAAAAAATGTAGAGACTAAAGTTTCATGATTTTTTGGGGCTGATCAAACGGGCCCAAAAAAATTGGGCCTAATGGCTTAGTTTGGGCCCTACGGGTCCTAACTTTGATTTTTTTTTTAAATGGGAACCCCTATTGTTGACCACGGATTCGGAAAGAGCGGAAAATTTTACGATTTTTTGGTATTTTTTGAAAAAAAATTTTGGGGTCCTATGAGGCCCTGCAGGGTTTAAAGGCTTTCATGAGGCCCATTTCTTTTAAACGCGAATTAACTCGAAAATAACGCCTTTTTTACTGTACATGCATTGGGGAAGTTTTTTGGTTTTAAATTTTTGAAAAAATGGGGCCCGGGGCCTTATTTTGGGCCCTACGGAACCAAAGTCCATTATTTCAAATGGGAACCCCTATTTTTGGTAATGGATTCGGAAAGAGCGTAAAATTTTATGATTTTTAGGTATTTTTCGAGAAAACTTTTGGGCCTTATTGAGGCCCAAAAGTTGGGCCACTTCACTAACAAGGAGAGGTCACACCCTCTGGGTCACCGATCTTGACGAAACTTTGGGGATCATTTTCTTATACCAAAAGATGAAGAAATCTACCAATCAACCCGTCTAATGGGCCTTTTATACCTAGTTCCTACATAGCTTATATCGTATTTTAAGCTCTTTTGGGTTTTTTTGAGAATTTTCAAAAAATTCCTGTTCGAAGCCTATTACACTTACAAAATTCTGCAACCCCGCATTCTCTTTATTTTTTCATCTTCTTTTGCAATAGGCCCTTGAGCAGGAATTTTTTGAAAATTGGCACAAATAACCACAAAAGTCGCACAAAAGTGTTAAAAGTGTCAAAACAAGCTGATTTTCAAAAAATTCTTGTTCAAAGCCTATTGTTCTTACAGAATTCTGCAACCCCGCATTTTCTTTGTTTTTTTATGAATTTTTTAGAAAAAATATTTTTAGACATAATTTTGATAAGGCTGA
Organism: Encarsia formosa; assembly: GCA_038277355.1. NCBI lineage: Eukaryota > Metazoa > Arthropoda > Insecta > Hymenoptera > Aphelinidae > Encarsia > Encarsia formosa. Next base: position 62,525,146 of record CM076185.1, read on the forward strand.
CGACGTACAGTTTAAGTTCAAAAAACCAAAAAAACAGTAAAAAAAAATGCTTTTGGTTACCTTAATTTTACATGGACTATTTTTTCAAAATTAGATTTAAAAATATTTTTTCTGAAAAGAAGATGAAAAAATAAAGAGAATGCGGGGTTGCAGAATTTTGTAAGTGTCTTCGAACAGGAATTTTTTGAAAATTCGTAAAAAAACCCAAAAAGAGCTAAAAATACGATATAAGCTATGTAGAAACTAGGTATAAAAGGCCCATTAGACGGGATGATTGGTAGATTTCTTCATCTTTTGGTATAAGAAAACGATCCCCGAAGTTTCGTCAAGATCGGTGACCCGGAGTGACCCCGTGTGACCTCTCCTTGTAAGCCCCGTTAAAGTCCACTCAACTTTGACAGAATTATTCGTGGAAAAAAAATCATTTTTTGTGTAGCACGCGTATTGGGAAAGTTTTTTGGTTTGAAATTATGGAAAAAAATGGGCCCAAAAAGATGGGCTTTATTTTGGGCCCTAAGAATCTCTCTCCTCTCATGTTTTTAAAGGGGAACATCAATTCAATATCCTAGATTCAGAAAAAGCTGGTAAGTTTAAGTTTGGATAGAATCAAAAAATTAATTTTTGGTTCTTTTGAGATTCAGAACCGAGTTTAAAAAGCTTTTTAAAATTTTTAAATAAATTTTTTTCTTACATAAACATTGGGATTGGTGAATTAATCATCGTGAATAATTAATCAAAGTTTAAAATAAATTTTAGTATTTTTATAAATTTTTTAAGCTACTAAAACAAGTCCATGCAGTATTAACTTTTCGAGCGAGATTTGCGCCCTCTCGTTTCATACATAAAAATTAAATTTTTTCAAATATTTATAAAGTCTAACAAAATTTAACAAACTTTTCCATTTTAAAATTAGCGAGTTTTGCGCCCTCTCGTTTCATACATAAAAATTATATTTCTTGAAACATTTTCGACTTTTTTTGCATAACAAAATAACAAAGAGTTAGTGAGTGAGTTGTGCTCTGTTTGCAAAGATTTCTCTCGACTATTTAATGATTGTAATCTTTTTGTATTAAATTTAATTTTAAAGATGGCTGATTATCCAGCTAATGAAATTGTAGATGTACTGCTAATCCTAGGCAAATGTCAATATAACTACCGAGCAGCAGCACGTCGGTATGCAGAGCGTTTTCCTCAAAGGCGTCACCCAAATCACATGACAATACACAGGTTGACTAACAGAGCTCGAGGTGGACATCTCACCCGTCAACGCAGACATCACAAATATGGTATGAATGATGTTCGGGTATTGACTATCCTAGCGGTTACACACCTTGATCATCAAGTAAGCAGTCGTCAAATTGAACGAGAGATAGGAATTCCACAAAAAACGGTCACACGAATTTTCGGAAAACCTCGCTATCATGCTTACCATATTACTTTGGTTCACCAGTTACAGCTAACAGATTTTGAAAGAAGAATTACTTTCTGCAACTGGGATTTAGGTTGAATCGCACATGATCCTGATTTTTTAGATATGTTTTATTTTCTGATGAGGCTACGTTTAAAAATGACGAAGAACTAAACAGACATAATTGCCATTATTGGTCCCATAAAAAACCACATTGGCATAGAAGTGTGGATCATCAAAATCGCTGGAGCGTTATGGTATGGTGCGGCATAGTTAATGGCTATTTGGTTGGACCATACTTTTTTAATGCAAATGTCAACAGACATACTTACTTAGAGTTACTCCGAGATCGCTTACTAGAGCTGTTAGGAGATGTCGGTCTGGCAACTAGACAAAGAATGTGGATACAACAAGACGGAGCTCCACCTCATTATTCACAAATAGTAAGGCAATTTTTAAACCAAAATTATTATTGAAGATGGATTGGACGAGGAGGCCCGTTTGAGTGGCCTCCTTGCTCACCGGATTTGACGTCCCCCGATTTTTATTTATGGGGATATCTAAAAAACGCAGTATACGCCAAACGTCCAACAACATGAGAGGACATGGAGAACCGTATTCTCCAAGCTTGCAACGCTATACCAAGAGAGACATTACTGAGTACTGAACGAAATTTTCAAAGACGTTTACATTTGTGCCTTGAAACTCATGGTGGAAACTTTGAACATTTGCGTCGTGGTAAGTAAAAATAAATGTTTTCAAGTGAGTGGCAAGGGGACTCACGTTAAACAAGCACCCCATCGAGAGTGGCAAGGGGACCAACTTCTAAAGCCCCCGATTCCCTTTTGTCAAGCCTTATCCATCATTAAGCGTTGAAAAACCCTCTCATTGCTCGTGCACTACTAAAAAGCATACGTATCCTGTTATTGCAAGTTATTACTGATCAATAGGCTCAGCGGAGCCTTAAAAAGGCCCAAATTTTTTTTCGAAAAATACCTAAAAATCGTAAAATTTTCCGAATCCGTGGTCAAAAATAGGGATTCCCATTTGAAACAATGGACTTTGGTTCCGTAGGGCCCAAAATAAGGGCCCAGGCCCCATTTTTTAGGGCCTATTTTTTCAAAAATTTAAAACCAAAAAACTTTCCCAATGCATGTACAATACAAAAAATGCGTTATTTTCAAGTTAATTCGCGTTTAAAAGAAATGGGCCTCATGAAAGCCTTGTAAGCCCTGCAGGGCCTCATAGGGCCCCAAAAAAATTTTCAAAAAACGCCTAAAAATCGTAAAATTTTCCGCTCTTTCCGAATCCGTGGTCAAAAATAGGTGTTCCCATTTAAAAAAAAAAAACGAAGTTAGGACCCGTAGGGCCCAAACTAAGCCATCAGGCCCAATTTTTTTGGACCCATTTGATCAGCCCCAAAAAATCATGAAACTTTGGTCACTACATTTTTTTCAATTTAGGCCTTTCCAAGCGAGTTATTCGAGTAGATCGATTAAGGGGGGGGGTATTACCTAAGAGGCTAAAAAAAAGGTAATTTTTGGGAATTTATATTGAAAAAACGGTTAATATTATTTAAGTCATTTATTCACCATATAATTATACAACATTTCAACTACCTTCCATAATTTTTTCAAGTAAAATTATTAATAAATAAGCCGATGCCAGTACTTTTTCGGCGACGCTTTCGCTTTTCGATTTTTTACGGTGAGGAACGCCATTTTGTTCAGGATCACCTAAAATCAATTTTGAAAAAAGATTCTGTTAGAAGACAAGTTTATCTTGGTAATAACACGAGGGTTTTTTTTTTTTCATTTTTGACGATTTGGTGGTTGTTTAAAGTGAAAAACCGTTTTTTCGGCTAAAAAATCCGCCATTTTGTTGACGCCACAGCCGTAAAAATGAAAATTTTATCGGAAAATATAATCCTCGTGTTAATACATGGAAAAATATATATTAAAGAAATCCTCAAAATTTCAGAACGATCGGTGCCGCGGTCGCCGAGATATTTTCCTCACCGACTTTAAAAAGACTAGTTTTGAGAAAAACGCGTTTAAAGTTTTGAACAAGATAAAAGTAATGAATTTTTTTTTTTTTTTACCTAAAAAGGAATCATCGATTCCTGCACCATAAAGCACTTCTTCTGCTGCTTCTGCTTCGTCTTCAGCTTGTTTTTCTTTCCTTCTACGCTTAACCCTGGCATCTTTACTCTCTTTGGTAGCTTCTTTCTCAGCTTTGTCTATACGGCTTTCATCCTCGATCATTGCATCAAAACTGCTGTAACTTTCTGAGATCGACTCAGAATGACTTGAAATTTTGACTCAACATTCTTGAGATGTTGTACTTTAAGAAAAATAAAAAAAATCGATTTTTTAAAGTTGCTTAGGGTATACCCCCCCCCCCCCTTAAAATGACACATAAATTTTGTGACTTAGATGTTGAAATGTGAAATTTAACAAGCCTAGTGTAGAATTTTTGTTTCATTTTATGGTATTATCAGCAGTTACCCAAATTTTTGACTGAGTTTTGTCAATTCAGACTGTACTAATTAAAGTTACTGTTAATTATTAATTAAATTCAACAAAGGTCTAGAAACAAAGAAAAATTTATCAAATTGAAATTTTTATATGATTAAGTTAAAGTTTTTCAGATTTTTATTAAGGTAAAAGCTCGCCTAGATTGCATTGCACACATTTCCATTTTCAAACAGTAATGGAATCACAATAGCAAGCACATTAATAAAATGAAAGAGAAATTTTTTTTTTCATGTTAGAATCGATGTCTTACTATTTTTAAAATAAGATTTCCTACGCTGTTCTTCATTGAATAATAACAGAAGACGTGCTGTAATTTGTATGATTTGATTTACCTTTGTGTTTGTCTGCTTATCGAATAACTTGAAATTAAGTCTCTTTTGACAAGAAATTCCAACTAATTCTCATGTACAATCAACTCTCGCTACTATGGACCTACACAATGAATTTCCCCGCCGCCACTGCTCATTTTTCTTCCCTTTCGACTTGACCCACCAGCAGAAACAGAGGCGCTCTGAACACCGGATTCCTTACCCCTCTGATCTCGTTTTATACGTCATAGCGAAAGTTGAGTGAAACTGAATAGGTGGAGTGCAACCTATTCAGTTTCGCTCAACTTTTGCAACAACCTGGGAGTTTGCACTTTCCTTGCCTCCAGTAAAAAAATATATTACACACGAGGGAGTGCAAAAATGAGCTAACTCCTAGCAAACCCTTGGCACCCTCGCTTCGACTCGGGCGTCAATTTGGGTTCGCTAAGGGCTAGCCAATTTTGAGCTCCTTCAGGTGTGTAAAATACGATTTTATAAAGTAATTAAGGTAATAGTTACGGTGCGCCATGTGGTTCCACAAAATTAAATCCTCGTGCATCAACCTTTTGCACGGATTTTTTCTTCAGGCTTTTCACGCCTCTTACTCACTTAGCTTCTAAGCTAATTATTAGTAAAAATATTTCTCATGCTCCTTAGAAAAGGTGGCATGGAAAAGAGAAAAATTTTGGAGCACATGTTTTCATTAATCAAACCTTTTCTAACTCTTGATCACACTTTTTGTTCACTAAACCACGCTCGCGGCTACCATGTTGGAATAGAGAATTTAGTGGATCATGAATAATAAGTGTTGTGAGAGAGAACAATATAGTTGTGCGAATAAGGTAGAGGGTGTCAGGCAGAGGGTTTAGTGGATCATGAATAATAAGTGGTGTGAGAGAGAACAATATACTTGTGTGAATAAGGCAGAGGGTGTCACGGAGCTCTTCGTCTATCTCGCACTCGTGTAAAACATGGCAGCTAACCTAAGATTTCAGTGTTTGATGAATTTTTGAACTAACTCGAACGTTTCACAAAAAGTTTATTCAGGACGGAAAATTAATATTTAATATTTTTCTATCGCTCAGATTTTTTTAATGAAAATCTAACCCTTCTTTCAAATTGAATTTCGAGGTTGATTATGAAAAATTGTGATTTTCCAATATTGACACATGTTAAATCGTGCAAAATTAAAATCGGTCAAATCTTTGTTATTAGGTTCTATCATGTCCCAAAAATTTAAAAACATCAACACCAAAATCATGAATTTGATAGAAAAACTACTTTTTTATTAAGATGCAAAAAGACAGATATCTTCTTATCATATCCATGGCAGATTTGGTAAGGAATCTAAATTAGCTTGGCAGATATGGGCAAATCTCACGAGAATGCCAATTTTCATAAATATTCTTTAAAAAATAGTAAAAATTGAAGCACACTCACGAAATTTTAACAGCAGCTTTTTACAATCATTTCTAACTTAAACAAACTTCTATGTCTACTCTGAAACATACCATTGTTTCTACTCTTATAGCTTGTGACTACACCGGCACCTTATTTTATGCCTACCTTTGTTCCTACCTTTCATCTTACTCCAAACTCTTGTGACTACCCTTGTTCTTACCGTTGCACATACTGCTTTTTAAAACTAGGCTCTTACCCAAGAATATGCTCATATTTATATATTTGTTTCTATCATGGTGATAACTGTAGTTTGAATTTTTTTCATGGTATTATTATTAACTCCAAGACTACTTTGTTCTTATCATTGAGCATACGTGGGAGAAGAAAAACTATATAATATAGTAGGATATATCGAATTTTTAAAAATGATTTTCCGTATTCTGACGTTAGTTTTGATCCAAATTTGTTAGGATTGGGCTTAAAAGATACACAATCCTTATCTCCTTCGATTTCACAAAGGCCTTTGACACCATCCATCATTGTCTCCTCCCATCCAAAAAATCTAACGATGCATATAATTTTCCATGCTCAAAAAGTTTATATATATCCTACTATATTATATAGTTGTTTCCCCCCCCCCCCAAAGTGCTTAACTAACCGTAAAAGTGTACCGAAATATGTTCATTTCTATGTGTTTTAATTTTTCCTATAGTTTTCTAATCACGCCCCGCTCGCCCCCCCCCCCATTTTTGATATATGTGATCAGCTATGTAACTATAGAAATGTAAAAAGTAACTATGGGTAAACAGGGTTAGTCGGCAGTACTTTAAAAAAGGAATTAAAAGGTGAAGTAACGGCAGAGGTCAATAGCATATAAAAAATATTACAATAGAAACTAGAGTAGATGCATGGGTAGGAGGCTAGTTAACGAAAAATATTTTTACAATGGTAAGAACTAAAACATGAACAATGATAGGCACGATTATCTGTAACTACTTCTCCGTGACGCCCTCTGTCTTACTCGCACAACTATAGCGTTGTCTCTCTCGCACCGTATATACTACCTCAAAACAAAATTCATACTGTATTTTAAATAAATTACGAACTTATAATTCTTTATTATATACGTCATGGAGCTCTATGTCTCTCTCGCACTCGTGTAAAACATGGCGGTTAACCTAATATTTGAGTGTTTGATGATTTTTTTAACTATCTTACGCGGTCTATGAAAAATTCATTCTGGTCGGAAAACGTGTATTGAACATTTTACTATAACTCAAATTTTTTTTATTAAATTCCAGTCTTTCTTTCAAGTTTAATTTCGAAGTTGGGTACATATGAAAAGTTATGGTTTCTCCATAAGAGCACCTGTTAAATCGTGCAAAATTAAAATTGGTCAGATCTTTTTTATTAGGGTCTATCATGCTCTAAAAATTTAAGGGCATCAATATTACACTACTAGCAATATTTTTACCAAGTTTCGTGCCATTTTGATCTTTTATTCGAGGACCATAAATCAAAGTTAGGCCAACATCCAATTTTAATCAACTACAATAACATTCATAGTTTTGTATTAAAAAAAACTTTTTAAGTTTTTTTTTTTATTAAAAATTCTTTGAAAATTTGATAAAATATCTTTAAAATGAACAGTACGTCTGGTAAAAAAAAGTTGAGTCCAAACAGATTAGAACAGTATTTGAAGCTAACATTAAAATTTATCGTCAGTTAACTGAAACAACAAAAACAAGCTTTTACTACTCATCATTGAATCTGTTGAATTATGTGAATATTCCGACATCATTTATATTATTTGAATACACGCGGTATAAGTGTCGTGTGCAAATCTGTTATGCGCATGCGTGTGTTCTGAAGCTACTGCCGAAGACTGACGGCGTAGCTACACTCTCTCCGTTCTGGTTCTCGCGCTTACGGTCACGCGATGTAAGGCTTATCGAAGCCAAGTATTTATTTTATCCAATAAACTTATAATAACTATTTTAACCATACTGAACCTTTATTTCACGATCCACGATCCCTTTATTTACAACATGGTAGCCGCGAGCGTCGTTTAGTGAAAAATAAGTGCAGTTAAAAAGTAAGAAAAGGTTCTATTAGTAAAAACATGTGCTTAAAAATTTTTCTCTTTCCATCCCGAGCAAACACTGTAATGCGGCTGCCGTAGCCGTGAAGTTGGGCCGAATTCGGCTTCCGAACACGGGTACGAATTCGGTCGGGGGCGCGGCTAGGGTTTCGGCCCGAGCGCGGACTGCTGCATCTGGCCGAAGTTGCGGTATAAAGATGATTCCTACAAGAGGTTAGAAATCCAGTGTAGTCACGGTGGACACATAGTGCTCCAGGAAATAGCTTCCCCAAGACGTCTTGACTTCACGAGGGTGAACATCTGGTGCACTCGGTGATAGTTACGCCTTGGAGATGATTACCCCAGGAAGTTTTGACTCCAGAAGAGTCAGGGTGAACCTCCGAGGCGTAATTGTCACCAAATGCACCAGATGTACACCCTGACCATTGCGGATAGTGGTTGTACGGATCACAAAGTTAACTGCGAGGATTATTTTTGTGAGTACGTTAATTTAAAAAATCCAATTAATGTTAAGTTGCCAGATAGCAAAATTATAAAAGCGACTAAGTTAGGAAAAATTAAAATATTTTTTAAAAATTATGATAGCATAGTTCATGTCGATTTAAAGAATGTTTATTTTGTTGATGGAATAAGAAAAAATATTTTGAGTATTTCTAGAATAAGTGAATCTAGCACTGTTGTGATTAATAACGAAAATGCAAAAATTTATAACAACGATAGAAAATTGATAGCCATTGCAAATAAAATTGATAATTTATACGTTTTGGATAGTTTTTTTAATAAAAATAAAGATGAAAATATTTATGCAAATACTTTGAAATTAACAGATAAAGAAAAATGGCATAGGGCTTTAGGCCATGTAAATTTTCAATACTTGAATAAATTAGTTAAAAATAAACTGCTTGAAGGTTTACCAGATAAGTTAGAAAATGATATTTTGAAATGCACGAACTGTATACAGAGTAAAATGGCAAATGTACCATTTGATAATAAGAGTACTGAATCGTCAGAGATTTTGGAATTAATCCTTACCGATTTAAATGGTCCACATAAAACTACTGGTTATTGTGGAGAGAAATATTTTTTGACTTTTATAGATGATTACAGTAAATGTACGAGAACTTATTGCATTAAGAGTAAAAATGAAACAGCAGGGAGTTTCATAGAATATGTGAATTTAGTCGAGAATCTTTTCAGTAAAAAAGTAAAGAAATTACGTTGTGATAACGGGAAAGAATATTTAAATCGCGAGATTTATAATTTTGTTAAATACAAGGGCATTGTGTTGTCACCATGCCCAAGCTACGAACACGAATTAAACGGTGTAGCAGAACGATACAACAGATCCGCAATGGAAGTCGGTCGTTGTTTAGCCCGGGAAGCGGGAATTGATAACAGGTATTGGCCTGAATTTATAAAAACAGTCTTTTATTTAAAAAATCGTACAATTGCTCATACTCGGGAGAATAAAACTCCTTTTGAGATATTTTTTGGCAAAAAACCTAATGTGAAACATTTAAAGATTTATGGCAGTAAAGTTTTTGTGAGAATCCCTGAAGTTTTAAGGAAAGGTAAGTGGGATGACAAAGCTAAAGTAGGTATTTTGGTAGGTGTTTAGAATTAATAGTATAAATTTAAATTTTGGCGCTTAAGCCGTTAGTTTGGACTACCTCGGTCGGAAATCAGCCGAGCGACTCACGCGAGGCGTGGTCGCCGAGAAGACTTCCGTCCGCAGGCAGTCGGCATCAGTTAAAGAAAGCGAGCAGTCGTGTTTAGTGTGCTCCGCTACTTAAAGTCAATGACTATTGCCAGAGGTAGAGTGCCACCCGGTCAAAACGGCGTGACCACTCTCCTCTATTGTAAACAATTAGACACCGATTAATAAATTCACCTCAAATGTTAAAGCTTATAATTAAATGCCAGTGTTAGTTATTTGAAGCCCAGTGATTTCCTGCCTTCTCCTCGTCCCTTTTCACTCGCGTTAATTTCTATTCCCAAACATTTGGCATCCCTTGTGGGGATAAGTTCCCCGGAAAAAAGCGCGTCGCGAGTGAAAATAGAAGAGAAGTGCATCGACGCTGCCAGTTTCATCACCGCAAACGGCAAAGACGCCTCGCCGGAGAGCCACGTGAAGCTTCGCGGCCATATTTGAAAAGGGGAGGAGTCTCGCCTACAGCACGAGCCACGGAGCAACAAAGACGCTCAACGGCCCGACCAAAAACTAAGACGACGGTGGATCGGAAGGCGACTCGGCAACACCGCTTGCCATCAGCTGAAGACCATCGGCCTGCTACATTCCTGCCGCACTGCAGCCCCTCTGCAGTGGGAGAGAGAGAGAAGGCACCTCAACCAGCTGACTCCGCTAATACGGTGGGTCCGCTCCAAGTCGCAAACTTGTGTTGCGCAATTTAATAATTTCAATTTTTTCTTGTATTTGTTTAGCCTTGGAACTGTGTGGGTAAAGTTAGCTGCATTGTTCTTTATTCTATTTTGCCTTTTTCTTAAATTTATTTATTTTTATCCTTACAAAACAAATAGTCAGTTGACCCAATTCCTCAATAATTGAGTACAGCTGTTACTATTTTGGCAAACAATTGATTATTTTAGGGTGAAGTGACCAATAAAATTAGGAATAATTTTTTCAATTCTTACTTTGTTAATATTGAGCTCACCTGAAAACTTGATTTCATTCTATTTTGTTCCGCCTTATCTGACATTATTGAATTTGCAGGTGAAACTACATGTCAAACTGAGGTCCACGCTTACTGTCCAACCACATCTGAGCAACCTTTGGCACCTGTGGGAGCAAGCGAAAGGACTTTCTTCACCAACTGGTAGTCCTCGAGCCCTCGTACAGCTGCAGCAGCACTCCCAGAGTTCTTCGATAGCCTTGGGTTTAAATGTACTGTTTCCTATGGTTGTTAGAGTCAGCGTTGGAATCAATTTTTTGCCAATCTCCTTAGTATAGTATAATCAAATTATTTCTAGTAGCCAATCTGTTGATATCTTTTTTTCAAGTTTATATTTTCAAAAATTCTAATTGAATTTTTTTCATTTTTAGGTATTTGTCAAGATTAATAATCAAATACCATAAACCACCTACTCAATCATAGTTTGTTCTCTTGAATAACCTGGTTTGCCAGTCATCGACCAAGGATATCCAGCTTGTTTGGATGGTTTCAAGCTTTTTTATTTAAAAAGCTAAGCCTAGCAGTCAAGTGACTGCACACTACTAACCTATTGATACCCCTTCTTTACCTACTTTAGTTGCTTCGTTTTCTATTTTTTATTTACACTTAGACACTCAATCTTTCATTCCTTTTCTGTCCCTAGTTAATTAGTTTTCCTTCATTTTAGATTGTATTTCAATTTAAAATTATTTCTTCATGAACGATTCGTAAGTTTAAGTTTTTCTTTTTATTCCTTTATTTAAGGAATAATTGCCTCATCTTGATTGCATTTCAATTAAAGATTGTTGTTTAGGAACCATATCCACCCTTACCGGCCTATAAAAACATTGAAATATTTTTTCAGTAGAATTGTTCCCTTGGTGCACTACCTCAAGATGGAGAAACTAGTCGCCAAGCAGCTCACCATTCGTGGGTACATTGCAAATCATTACACAAATTTCCTCAAGAAGGGTGCCGCCAACTTGTCGGTGGAATTAGCCCAGAGGAGAATCATTCGACTTGATGAACTTTGGAATCAGTTCGTTGATAATGATCAAGTAATCAAGGACGACTATAGTGCTGATTCGGATCATGAATATTTCCAAGAGGATCTGCTTTTCCTGGTGCAGGAGGAGTATGATGACTCTCTGACCAGTTATCAAAGGTTCATTAAATCTCACTCGGTGGATCCGCCCATCCATGTGAATGTGCCGGATCCCACTCCACAACTAGATCTCAGAGCTCTGACTAAGACTCTGCCTCAAATACAATTGCCTAAATTTTCGGGTAAATCTGCCGAATGGCCCAACTTTAGGGATATGTTTGTATCTCTGGTCCATAGTCAGCAAATTCCCGACGTTATCAAATTAACTTGCCTTCGGTCCTATTTGACAAGCGAAGCCCTCGATGTCATTAAGGATTTGCCTATTTCAGATAAGAGCTATGCGCCAGCTTGGGAAACGTTGAAGCTCTTCTACGAGAACGAGCGTCGTCTGGTTCATAATCACCTGTCAGATTTATTCTCCGTCAAACCAATGATTTCCGAGACTTATATTGAAGTTAAGCGCTTACTTAGCGAAACCCTTACACCTCTGAATGCGCTCCAAGCCTTGGAGCGGCCCACCAAGTACTGGTCCGACATTATTGTCTTCATGTTAGTTCGAAACATGCACAGTAACACTCGTCGCGATTGGGAGAAAAGTCTCGGAAAACACATGAAGTCGCCTACTATTGAGAGAGTAAAATCCTTTTTGGAAGCTCAAGCCTTAGTGTTTGAATCTGTCGAGAGAATCGATAAACCTGCATCAGCCACTCCCCCTAGCACCCATAGGAAATCAGGTGCAACCACCACGGCAGTGGCCTCGGTCGAGACTCCCAAGGCTTCTTCGAGGAGGAAGGAAAGGGATGACAAGAGGTGTAGCTTGTGCAACGAGGATCACGCTCTCGCTCGTTGCCCCAGATTCAAGGAAAAGACACCGGCTGAAAGGAAAACAATTGTTTTTCAAAGGAGGCTGTGTCTTAACTGCTTCGGTCCTCATCACATGAGGGACTGCAAATCCAGATTCAGTTGTCAGCATTGCCAAGGTCAACACCATTCTTTGCTTCATTCTCCTTTTAAGGATAAACCTCCCGCTCCAACAACGACCTTGGTACCTGGTGGGCCTCCCAATACGGGAACCATTCCCGCTTCTAAGGCTAACATTCAATTGGACATTGGCGCTACGCCCTTCTTTAATGGGGCTACCGCTCAAACCGAACATCACTCGACGGTCCTTTTAGGGACAGCGCGGGTTTTCGTTAAAGGACCTGACGGTCGGAAAATAAAAGCTAGAGCTCTTATCGACAATTGCTCTCAGTCATCGTTCATTTCTCAAAATTTGAGAGAACAACTTGGCCTAGTCTGCTCCTCCACCAACGCTCAAGTGTCTGCAGTTGGCGGTGTCCAAGCCGTCACTAGCAAAGCTATCACACATTTCCAAATTAGTCCGCATTTCGATTCTCGGTTTTCGTGTGAGGTTAAGGCATTGGTAGTACCACGGGTGTGTAACTACGTGCCCCCTCAGAAGCGCCAGGTTTCAGACCTCTTGTATCTGTCACACCTCAACCTGGCCAATCCACAATTCTTGGATAACGCTCAGATAGACGTACTCTTAGGAGCCGAAACACATGCTCGGATAGTCCAAGAGAGCGTAATCAGAGGCAAGCCCGATCAACCAATTGCCACTGCCACTCAATTGGGGTGGCTGATCTCTGGCCCGATTCCACTACTGAATTCGTATGTGTCCAATTCAGTGTCATTACACTGTACAGACAATTCACTCAACTTCGATCTGCAAAGATTCTGGAAGCAGGAGGAGCTGCCCTCCAAATCTGAGTACTCTCGCCCCGACGACGAGGAGTGCGAGCAGCACTATGTAAGAAACGTTAAGCGAGACCATGACGGCCGTTACGTCGTCAAGCTGCCTTTCAGATCATCCAAACCAACTCGAATTGGTAACTCCTACAGTAAGGCTGTCGCCATGTTAAGAAAGATGGAGCGGCGCTTCGAGAAGGATCCTGAATTTAAAGAATTGTACAGTGAGTTCATGATGGACTACATTGCCGCTGGTCACATGATCCCTGTGTCCCACGAGGATCCGATATTCAAGCCCCTGGAAAACAGCTTCTTCTTGCCTCATCACGGTGTGCTCAAACCAACTAGCTCAACTACTAAGCTTCGAGCTGTTTTCAATGGGTCGAGCAAAACCGACTTAAACATATCATTGAATGACCTACTCCACACTGGTCCTAATCTACTGCCAGAGCTCCCTGACTTAATTTGTGGATGGAGACTGTATAAATTCGTCTTCGTTGCCGATATCAAGCAGATGTTTCGCCAAATAAAGGTCGACCCGGAAGACGTGCACTTTCAAGCTATCGTCTGGCGTTTCAATCCGAGCGACCCCCTTCAAATCTGGTACCTGCTGACTGTCAGCTATGGCTTGGGTTGTTCTTCATACCTGGCCATTCGTACTTTACGAGAGCTGGCCAAGGCCTATCGTAAAATCTACCCTCTGGCGGTACCTATCATCGACAATGAAAGTTACATGGATGACGAAACTTCCGGCGGGCATACGCTTAAAGAAACCCTTGAGAAGAAATCCCAATTGATAGGTCTTCTCAAAGAGGGTGGCTTCGAGTTGAGAAAATGGCTGTCGAATTGCCCGGATGTTCTGGCGGATCTGCCGCCAGATCACCTCGCAACTAACCCAGAATCGGTCTTCGAGGACTCGTCCTCGTCCACGGTGCTTGGTTTAGTTTGGAATTCTCTGGAAGATACGTTGAGATCCAACGTGAATTGTGAAATTAGTCCAGTTAGACCCACTAAGCGACTAGTTCTGTCTAGCATTGCCAAAATTTTCGACCCCATGGGCTGGCTGGCCCCGGTCGTTGTATCTACCAAAATATTTATGCAGTCCTTGTGGCTGCTGAAAGCTACTTGGGATGATCCACTCCCTGACGAATACGTCAGACAGTGGGAGCTTTGGATCTCGAAGTTGCCTGCCATAGGATCCTTGCGTATACCTCGCTATTTGAACTACTCTCCTGAAACCTTGATCTGCGAGATTCATGGATTTTCCGATGCGTCGGAGAGAGCTTACTCGGCTGCTGTCTACCTAAGATTCGTGAACCCTTCTGCAGTTCACTGCTCACTCCAGATCGACAAAACAAGAGTGGCCCCACTCAAGACGCTGAGCATCCCACGACTTGAGTTGGCTGGCGCTCATATTCTATCGAAATTGGTCAATCATCAACTTTCAATCTTGCCCATCAAAATCGACACGGTGCATCTCTGGTCTGATTCGCGAGATGTCCTGTTTTGGCTTCGAGGCCACCCATCGCAATGGCAAACCTTCGTAGCCAACAGGTGCAGCGAAATTCAATCCTTGGTTCCGGATGCTTTCTGGCATCACGTCAAGTCCGCCGAAAATCCTGCCGACATTGCCTCGCGCGGGATGAACCCCGAGTTGTTGTCGGATTGCAAATTGTGGTGGCAGGGCCCATCTTGGCTCTCAGAATCTTCAAGCCCTTGGTCTACAATTCCGGACGACTTGTCCTCTCACCATCCTACCCAGGTTAAAAAGACTGACATTGGCTTGTTTGCTCACGTCGCTACCCAAACTGCGCTTCCCGAAATCTGGAGCTTGGGCCTTCGCTATTCCACTTTGGGAAGGCTGTTGCGAGTTACAGCTTATGTGATACGATTCGTTCGGAAATTGTTTTTAAAAGTACTACATAAAAAATCGAACATAAGTTTTAAATTTTATAGCTTTTTGAGTCTCCCCAGTTTCGAGAGCGACGTCTTGGGACCGATCGAACTGACTGACGCTAAATTGTTATGGATTTACCATAACCAGCGTGCCTTTTTCAGTGACGAGATTGAAAGAATTTTGACTACTTCCAAGCATGGTAGGAAACTACCAGGAGCACTCCTCAAGCTCAATCCAATCGTTAAAGACGGCCTTCTTAGGGTTGGTGGTCGTTTGGACCGTGCCCTACTCTCTTTTGACCAAAAACATCCGTTCATTTTGCCTGGCGACTGCTACTTAAGCCAGTTGCTTGTCCGAAAAGCCCATCTTGATACTCTCCATGGAGGAGTACAATTGACCTTGGGGACCCTCAGACAAGACGTGTGGATCATCAACGGTCGTAAGACTGTTAAGAAAGTGTTGGGAAATTGTAAATCCTGTCTGAAGTTTTCGCACCAGACAATGAACCCTCTCATGGGAGAGTTACCAAGTGTTCGTGTCACACCAGCTCGCCCCTTCGCCCACTCCGGCGTGGACGACGCTGGTCCCTTTTCGATTCGGCTAACCAAGAGTAGAGGTCGCGGCACCACGAAAGGTTATGTTTGTTTGTTCGTGTGTCTATGTACCCGAGCCATCCACTTAGAGCTCGCCGAGGATTATTCTACTCAATCTTTCATCGCTGCATTCCACCGTTTCTCGTCTAGGAGAGGACATTGCTCTCTAATCTATAGTGATCAGGGCACCAATTTCATCGGTGCCGACGCCGAGCTTCACCAAATGTTCCGCGAACGTTCTGTGTTCATAAACGAAGTTATCGAGGTTTTTGCTCAACAAGGCAACTTTTGGAAATTCAACCCTCCAGGCGCCCCCCAT
The DNA here is from genome assembly GCA_038277355.1 of Encarsia formosa. Classification (NCBI taxonomy): domain Eukaryota; kingdom Metazoa; phylum Arthropoda; class Insecta; order Hymenoptera; family Aphelinidae; genus Encarsia; species Encarsia formosa. Next base: position 62,541,233 of record CM076185.1, read on the forward strand.
TTCGGGGGCATTTGGGAAGCCGGCGTCAAAGCCACGAAGCATCATCTACGTAGAGTGGTCGGGGACACCATTCTTACTTTCTCGGAAATGACTACTCTACTTTGTCGCATTGAGGCTTGTCTAAATTCACGGCCTTTGTTGCCTCTTTCAGACGATCCCTCTGACCTGAATTTTCTAACTCCTTCACATTTCTTAATTTTAAGACCTTCTCATTTGATTCCAGAACCAGACTTCACAACCGAAAACGTTCCTGTGGGCCGTAGGTGGCAGCTCATTTCCCAAAAAATGCAGCATTTTTGGGTTCGCTGGCGCAACGAGTACCTGTCTTCCCTGCAGCCAAGAGATAAATGGAGATCTCGCACTCGTTCCTTCCAACCAGGGGACGTGGTGTTTATCAAAGCTGAAAACACACCACCTGGACAGTGGCCTTTGGCGCGTGTAATGGAGACCTACCCTGATCCCCAGGGGGACAATCGGGTGTGTGAGCTGAGGACGGCCACTTCTAAGCTTCGCCGACCGTCAGTGAAGCTGCTCCTTTTAGTGCCAGCAGAAGCTTGCCAGACGCCCCCTCCAGCCGTGGAAGTTGGAGCTTGCAACTTAGTGTTACTTCAGCCCGCTAACAAAACTATCAATAATTAATCCATGCCCGCATGGATTAAGGCGGGCGGAATGTTTAGAATTAATAGTATAAATTTAAATTTTGGCGCTTAAGCCGTTAGTTTGGACTACCTCGGTCGGAAATCAGCCGAGCGACTCACGCGAGGCGTGGTCGCCGAGAAGACTTCCGTCCGCAGGCAGTCGGCATCAGTTAAAGAAAGCGAGCAGTCGTGTTTAGTGTGCTCCGCTACTTAAAGTCAATGACTATTGCCAGAGGTAGAGTGCCACCCGGTCAAAACGGCGTGACCACTCTCCTCTATTGTAAACAATTAGACACCGATTAATAAATTCACCTCAAATGTTAAAGCTTATAATTAAATGCCAGTGTTAGTTATTTGAAGCCCAGTGATTTCCTGCCTTCTCCTCGTCCCTTTTCACTCGCGTTAATTTCTATTCCCAAACAGTAGGCTACAATAATGATAGCTATAGAGTTTTGATAAACAACAAAGTAATTAATGCCAGACACGTTAAAGTAATCGAGAATGAAAAAGAGTTAATTTGCATGGAAAAAATGAATCTAAATGAAAATGAAAATGTTGATGATGAAAATTGTATTAATTTAAGGTTAGAGAATGAGGATGATTCTGAGAGAGATAATGATGATGATGAGTAAGAATCGGATGAAAATATTCCAAGCGAGCGTGATAATGTTGAGAATATGGATGAAATGGTTGATGAAAATTTGACTATTCCTACAAGATCGAGTAGGAAAAGAAGTCTTATTCAAAGATACGGTAATCCTATAACACATTGTGTTTATGTCAATTAAGTAAATGCGAATGTACCAAATACATTCAAGGAGGCGCTTAACTCCAGCGAATCGAAAAATTGGCAAAAGGCAATGAACTCTGAAATTGAAAGTTTAAATAAAAACAAAACATGCATAGTTGTTGATAAACCTAGAGATAAGAAAATAATTGATGTTAAATGGATTTATAGAAAGAATATTTAGAAAATGTTTATTCACCTGTCGGTAAAATGCAAACTTTAAAAATTCTATTAAGTTACAGCTGTGCGAATAATTTATTTGTAGAACAAATGGACGTTGAGACAGCATTTTAAAATGGCAACGTAAAATCTGAAGTTTACATTTATGAACCTAAAGGTTATGAAAAATAATGTAAGAATAAGGTTTGTAAATTATTAAGAGCTCTTTATGGTTTACGAGAAAGCTGTTTACGAACTTGGTACGAAAGTTTTCATGCTTTTGTTGAAAAGTTAGGATTTAAAAGAAGTAATTATGACTATTGTTTGTACGTAAATAACAAAGGCAAAGATCCAATATATTTTAGTTTTTGTTGATGACTTGTTGATTGTTTGCAAAAATCTTGATAAGATCAGAGAGATTAAAGCTAGTTTGATGCGAAGATTTGTTATGAAAGATTTGGAATGATTATTAATAAATTATTAATAAATTACAGTTATTATGATTTATTATGATTTATTATTTATTTATTTATTTATTTATTATTTATTAGTTATTAATTATTTTATTATGATTATTAATAAATTACAGTTTCAGAAACATGGCATGAGAAAAATAATTAGATATTTTTTTCTTTTAGTACCAAAAAACTTATTTTCAACTAAAACTTACTGTATGCAGTGAAAAATAATTGCAAAAAATCTAAATTTTAATCAATCTATGATCAATGACTTAAGGATAAAATAACTACATTGAACTCATATATTTAGAGCCATGATTTATACATATTTTTTAAAAATGTTTCTTGTAGTCTGAGTCTGTTGCATTGTCTAAATCGACCAAATTAATTTCATTATTAGCTTCTGGAACAAATTTGACATCAATTGTCTGCCTCTGTTCAATTTTGCTTGAAGGTTTACTATTTTCTTGAATCCCCTGTTTAATTTTTTTACTGACTTGTGGCTTAAACACTTGCAAAATAAGCATATTTTCAGAACCAAATGTCATACACACTGATTTTAAATAACACATGTAATTATCATCTGATCCACTGTTGGAATCAACTTTAGCATTAGCTTTCTGAACAAGTTTGACATCTTTTGTAATCATTTGCTCAATTCTGCTTGGAGATGCGATACTAATTTCTTGATCTTGACCACAAGGAATTGATCTGCATAATGAAAACTGATGGATAATAAAGCTGATGGATCATTTTCAAATTCTTTTATACTATATTTTTGTTTTTTATTTTGTGATATATTTTTTGTAGAGTTATCATCTGAAAACTCTGTATCTTTATTATTTTCACCTGCACTTTCAACGTTAAAATCTTGACTATTCTCTGTTGTTTCATCAATTATTTCTTCTTGAATTTCTAAGTTTACATCCATTATATCTGAATACTGAAGAGCATCTACATAAGATTGATAGTTTTGATTTACATTTTTTATTTTTGAACTTTCATCTGGCATAGCAATATCTTTATTAAAATAATCACTTAAATTCTCTTCTTGCTTCTCTACGCAATCATTTTTATTAGCATTATCAAGTGAATTCTCTTCTTTTTTTCCAGCGCGATTATTTTTATTCCAAATAAATATAGATGGAATTGCTCCATTTTTAAGATACGTCCTTTCCAAATCATAACCTGCAAATAATGTTTTGATCGAAAATTATTTTAGCATGTACATTTTAACATTGTGCATAGCCATTAGATGAAATTTTTAACAAACACTTACCTCAAGACTCATTTTTAAGTTGAAAATCTTCTTCTTTAAAATGAACACTGCATAATCCCATGTTTTTTGAAGGCACAAAATTAGGTCGTTTAATTGCTTTTAGCCAAAGTTTTCTAATTTTTTCGCATGAAGGAAACTGAAATTTCATTGCATTTTTACATTAAAATACACTACACGTTCTCGTCATTTTTAATTTTTTAAGAAACACGCGGTTATTTTCAATATAAAAGTTATAAATTATAAGCGATGCTTATTTTGGAGCAAAAACACAGATTTAAAAACCGCACAGTGAGCACACAAACTAAAAAAAATACTTAGCTCGGAGGGCGGAGGTGTTGCCAGTGACCCTCTCTAGGCATTTTTTTCTATAGGTTGCCATAGCTTCAATTCTATTTACCAAAGGTATGACCAGTCATAAAACTTTTAAATTACCGTTAATTTTAGATAATGTTAAAACTTAATTTTTTAAAATGTATTAGACAAAAAAAAAATACGCAATTGTGACATCATCGTCTGGGATGAAGCATCTATAATTCCAAAAAAAAACATTGGAAATGGAAGATGGAACTTTAAAAGACTGTAACCTTTTGTTACACTGCGGTCGGAAGGACCGGATAATTAATAAAACAATTAATACAATAATAATGAACGGGTTGGAATTCGGAAAACCCCAACGGGAGCGGGAACTAGAGGGTTCGTCCCGCTCCGAAATCGAGAAGAGGACCTCGAATGTGGGAGGCGCAAACACCGTAGAAGTTGAAGCTCAGGTAAAGGTGACAGAATGCTCGTCGGCGGACGAAGTTCCCATGGCTAGCCCACAAGTAAACAGCGACCAGTATCACTGGTTGGACATGTCCAACGTGTGTAATCCGGAAGCTTACAATCCCAACAGTTCAGCCTTTCTTTCTCACCCAGGTCAGAATCCGAATCTTCATCGTTGGACTCGGAAGTTGTCCACTTCTCCCCTTGACTTCGTTGTGGCTTTGGGGATTGTGGTGTGTCTTGCTGGCTTTTCTTCGGTGGTGTCTCAGGTTTTTCGGAGGGACCGGCTGGTTTCTTGTCCGACTCCCTCTTAGCGCGAGCTTTTCGTAGCCTCTCATAGCGCTCATTCATTGCCTGGGCCACCAGTTTCTTGATATCGATTTTGGCCGTGACTGGTTCTTGCACGGCTGCAATCGTCGTCACATTCGTGTTTTGTTTCTTCCGCCCGTCGTATGCAACGTCCGGCATTAACGACTCTTCGGGTGGAGGGGGTGGCCGGCCCAGGTGTTGTCGAGCCCAGTGTAGGGCCACCCCCGACATCAACTCGCTCAAGGCCATGAGCACGTCATCTTCGTGGAGTTAATCCAGTTGACGACATTCCTCCACTCGTTGCAGGAATTCATCGATGTTTTCAGACGGAGCTCCCGAAAATTTTAATTTCCAGCTCCGCATTTTACGGCCTACATCGGTGATATTTGCCGATGACGTAGGCGCACCTTGCTGGTGGGACGGCGGTTAAGCGCGTTCCCCCACTCTGGTTGGTGCTTCATGCCACGCGTTTGAGTACCCGCGTGGTTCCGGGGACTCGCGCCGCCTCCCCCAGCATCCGTGTACCGGTGCGGATCTTGGGAGAACGTTTTTGTCGTGTCAAAATTTCGATCCGAATAGTAGGGCCTTTGTCTTGCCTGAGTTTAATCTCAGGCCGTTCTCGGTCGCCCACTCAAGTATGGCGGCGGCATCAAGTGAGAGTTCACGCGAGAGGGTGGCGAGGCCGGCCTCGGTAGGCAGGGCCGAGCGGTAGATCTGCAGGTCGTCGGCGTAGAGCATGTGATAGGAGAAGGCAAGTACCCGGGGCAGGTCTAACACAAAAATCAGGAAAAGCAGGGGCCCGAGACCACTGCCCTGGGGAACACCGGTTGAAAGGCCGAGCCAGCTAGAGGTGGTGCCGTCTCCGGACCTGACGGCCTGTGACCTGCCGCTGAGGTAGTTAGCAAACCATCGTATGGCGCCATCGGAGCAACCAACCAGGCGCAGCTTCGCCAGGAGTCGCGAGTGGGGCAGGGTGTCGAACGCTTTGGAGAAGTCGAAGGCGAGGAGCCCCGTGAGTTTCTTGCGGTCCATGTTCTCGCGAACGTCCTCAAGGATGCCGAGGAGAGCGGTCTGGGTGGAGTAGCTGGCGCGAAAACCGGACTGGCGCGGATCGAGAAGGTCATGGGATGTAAGGTGGGCCATCAGTTGATCATGGACAATACGTTCCAGAAGCTTGGATGGAGTACAAAGTAGGGCAATGGGTCGGGTATCAGACAAAGATTTCGGGCAAGGGGCTTTGAGTAAGGGCACTATCAGGGCCTTCTTCCAGTCAGAAGGGAAGACTCCAGTCTCGAGTGAGGTATTGATCAGGGCAGTCAGGTGAGGCAAAACTGCTGGAGAGGACAGTTTGAGCATTTCAGCGGAAATGCCATCGACACCTACGCTGGAAGAAGTGCAAGCGAAGAGGGCCTTACTGACAGTCGTGGAGGAGACCTGTGCGAGCTCGAAGGGTGGTATGCCTGGAGGGAGGGGGGTGTTCAAGACGGCCACAATGTCGCTGTCGAGCAGGGGGGGAGGGTGAGGCGTCACACACAGAGGCATAGTGCGCATAGAGGGAGTCCGCAGTGAAGTACTTGAGGGGGGTATTTGTAGCCTGTGTGCCAAGGCCGAGTTTGCGCAGCTCGCGCCACTTATCGCAGACGGAGGATACGCGAGAGATGCGGGCAGCAATAAAACTGTTTTTAGTAGTGGCGATTCGGTTGCAAACCTCGTTACGTATGTTCCGATAAGCGGCGTTGTTTTTGGTGGAGGGTGAGCGGCGGGCTATGCGATAATAGCGGGTACGCTGGGCAATAAGTTGTCTTATGTCCGCCGTAACCCACGGCTTTTTGCGTGGCGAGGTGGTGAACGTCCGGGTAGGGGCGAGGGCGTCGAAGGTCAACCTGACCGCATTCGAGACCGTGGTAGCGTAGAAGTCAAGGGGGGGGGGAAGGGGAGATTCGAGTGAGAGAGAGAGAGAGAGTTCGAAGACTTACACGTCGGCTCCTGAAGTTCTTAGCGGCGGTTCCGGGTGTACAATGATGCTCGACGACGATGTCGGCACCCTGGCGCAGAGTCGGAGGTTGAGGCAGCAAAATGTCGCGATATTTCCACGTGAACCATGCACTAATTAACGACGCGTACAATATTTGGCGGTCGCGATCTCAACGTGGGCGCTGCTGCTACTCAACTCCCGAGCCTGCCGCCAGTCAGCCGGCGCGTAGCTTCCCCTCTCTGTCTCTCTCACTCTCGTGCTCCGCACTCGCTCGAGCTGCTGCTTGCGGGTGTTGACAAGGGGTTAGCGTTAATGCTAACTACAATTTTATTTATGTGAGGCCCAGGGGAGATGTACCGGAGTTACCCGTTACAAGACGTTTCTAGAAATGAATTATCTTTCGGAAATAAATTAATAATTTTAGGAGTTGATATTAGACCAATTCTTCCAGTAGTAAAAAGAGGTAATGAAAAAGTTGTTGTAGAAGATTCTATTATATTTAGTTAATTATGAAATAGTTTCAAAAAATTAAAATTAACTTAAAATATTAGATGTAAGGATGAAATATTTTCTAAATTATTATTTAAGATTGGCGAAGGTTCTATAGAAAATTTTCAAATTCCGAAAAAAAGGGAAACTAAAGATGTGAGTCATTCAATTTTTGGAGATATAAAGGATAATCATGAATTGAATAAAGTTATTTTAGCTCTTAAAAATGAAAACATACAAATGTTGAATAATGAAGTTTTCAATATAATAAAAGGTCAATGTAAAAAATATTATAGTGTAGGCAATACATAAAGAAGTTGACCAGACAGATAGCAACATTTATTTAGATTATCCAATTGAATTTTTAAATTCTATTAATGATGATCTACCTTAATTGAATTGAAGCTAAAAAAGAAAGCCATAGTAATGTTAATACAAAATTTAAGTATCAATGTTGGATTGTGTAATGGTACAAAATTAAAAATCACGAATTGATACAAACATAATGCCTCGTCTACACTGGTGGTTAAACCGCGTCTCGGCATAACTTTGTTTAAAGAATTTTGCAATGTTGCTATTCGAATCGAAGTTAAAGATGTAACCATCTTAATCTTATAAATTATTTCCTATTTTTAAAGTACAAATTAATCCTTTAACCATGCGGGAACATCGCAAAATTCTTTAAACAAAGTTAAGCCAAGACGCGGTTAAACCTCCGGTGTAGACGGGGCATAACATAGATAAGCAAGAATTATTACTGTCGATAAAAGTGAAAAATTGTGTTCATACCAAAAATTACTTTGAGCACCAATGAAAATTAAAGGTTACCGTTTATTTTATATAGAAAACAATTTCCCTTATAATTTAGCCTTTGCAATGACAGTTATTAGTTTAAATTATTGTAATTAGAACGTATTAGTTACAAGTGCAAAGTTTTAATAGAGTTGTTAAATATGTTACTATATTATAGAGTTGTTTTTCTTCTCACACTAACCGAGTTTTCTCCCTCCATTGGCACTATTCATGCTGTTGTTACTCACAACTAACAAGAATATAAGTTATTTTTTACTAATAAGTGTCTTGCTTTTTAATTGGAAATTTTTTGCCGATCGAACTAAGGATTGTTTCCTTACAATTTATACAAAAACCTATTCGCCTGTACGATTTTAACAAAATCGTAGTTGTTGGTCATAACTAGGGCAACAAGTCATTTTTTCGTACTTTTCACTCAATATTAGAGCCCTGATCGACTGTTTCCCCGCATATGGCTGACATACCAGGTCGTCGTTTTGAATTTTGTCTTGATACTAAAAATCTTATCCTATTTAAAGGTTTTTAGAAACCATCAAGGCTTATTCTAATTTATTTCAAACTCTTTAACTATATTCATTTGCCAAAATGCTGCTTTTTCGATGATTTACAGACAATTTTGACATTTTTTGACTCGTAGATGTTATTGTACGTTGTTTAGAATTAAAGGTTGTTTTACCGAAGGACCAAATGGATTTTATCGAGTCCATCAACTCGAGGATGAGGTGTGTGATTTTAGGGGGTTAAATAAATAAATTGAAGGCCTTTTCATAACAAACATTGAAACTTAACTATATTCTAAGTTAAAATATGTACATGAGAGTCGAGGACCTCACCGTTTTGGCCGGAAGGACTCGAACTCTCAGAGCGCCGAACTAGGGCTACTAAAGTTATACTAATTAGAATGCTGAACAACACTCAAAGGAGGATTCGAGTACGGATATCGAAGTTAGGTTATAATCCGCTTGCGTTTGACTGTTCGTGCGTGGGCCTCAAAATATTCCAGGCCTGATCTCGACTGTTCGTGCGCGAGCCTCGAAAAGTTCGCAATCAGATTGCGAACTGTTCGAAGCTCGCGCACGCACAGTCGAGAGCAAGCGGATTATAACCTAACTTCGATATCTGTTCTCGAATCCATCTTTCAGTGAAGGGCGTAGAAACGAGTCGCCTTCGCAAGACCCGCGATCACGGAAGGAGCGAGACTGGTGCGGGCGGATATCGGCAGCCGGGAACTTTCGTGGCTTGCGTCGCTCAGCTGACCGGTGTAGTTGTCGAAAAGAGACGCGAAATCTCAAACATACGTATTAACTTGAGTCTTTTTGTTGTTGAATCTAAAGATTTACACTATAGCATCTATTTGAAGCATTCGTTTAGTTTGAATATTCGACTCGAATCTTTTTTTCGTTATTTTATAGTTTATTCTTGCATCTGATTGTCAGTTTCAGCTCTTATAGCCACCATACTAGGCCGCCATTTTAATTTTCGTCTTGGCACCACTCAGCATTCAAAAGTTTAGGCTTTCACCAAAATTTTAAGCTCTTACTCGTCAAAATATGTCGTTTCAATTTTTGATGCCAGGGGTGTCCCGGTTCACGTGGAATGTCTCATATAATGTCTGCTTGAGGTTTTTTTATTATTCAATAATATTATAGTCATCAATTAAAATTAGGGGGTTGGCGAGCGCAGCAAGTAGGGGAAAACCCTCTAGTATATATGTTACATGCAAAGTCCGAAATTGTGAATTTCTGGTAATGCACAGCGTTTTTTGTGTACTTTGCAAAGTGAACAGGTACTTTTGTGCAAAGTCCGAGTTGTCGTACTTTGCACAAACAAAAATTGTGCATTTCTAAAAATGAACAAATTATTTGTTCAAAGTTTAAAATTCAAAGTTTTCATCAAGATGGAAGGCTAATCAAAATAAAATTTTAGCAACACAGATGAGAAGACATGCAAAAGTATATTTTTATTTTATGTAAATGATTAAAAGCATTACATTTTATTTATTTGTACACGGCATGGAATCATGACACCGGAAATTACATAGAAGGCCTTTTTTTCTACAAGCACACGTTTTAGTGGAACATTTTTTCTTACAACCACAACGTACAAAACCTTGTCCCATCACAATTGAAACAAGAATTAGCTGCTCTGAGAGTAATTGTTTTTTCAGGGACTTGTTCAATTTTTAAAAAACTTGTGTCGACTATACAACTGTGAGAGAATTTCGGAACTGACAAAAACGTAACCCTTCGCTCCACTGTTTCGAGTTATCATCATTCATCCATGCGGTGATAATACTTTCTACGTCTCTATTAGAACGTTCAACACTTCCTTGGCTTTGAGAGTGTCTTGGTTTACCGTGCACTATTTTCAAACCAGGCCACATTAACCTTAACTCATTAAGAGTGCTGCCTACCGCGCGGAGAGCGCCACCTAACGATGCATTACGGGCGCGTGGAAAAAGTTCCTGACGAAATACGCTTTCAATAATGATTTAATCATTCCCAAAAAAATCTCAAAAAATAGTTAAAATTATTCTACACTTGCCTTACTATCTGGTTTGCCCGAAAAATTTTTCTAAATGCTTGAAAACAATGATTGAAAATCTCGGTAAAATCGGCGTCTGCTGCGCATGTTAATGCCGATGACAAAGAATTACTTACTGCGAATTATTCCTTCACTTGATGAAAAAACCAGATAGTAAGGGACCTGAAGGCTGAAATAACGAATTTTTTGGTATTTTTTTCGTAACAATTGGTGGATTCTAGCGGCCACATTTAGACTGGAACTGTTTCAGCCGGCTGGTTGTTGTGATTTTAGTCTTTCGGGATAAAACAGAGCGGATATCTAGTTCGCCGCCCGACCGTAGATGGCGTCGATGCAAAAATTCAAGATCGTACATATTTTTGTGAGTTTCTGGGGCCCCGGGGCTTAGCGACAGCTGTTACGGTGTGAGTTCCGACTGCATGGCAGATTGTCTTGGAAAGGCTCGCTCCGCAGCGATTCACCGACTCGGCCGTTAGGCACTCCCCACTCTCGGGCTTGTTTTCTCAGTCGGAGATCGTCGATGAACCTTTATGTATGTACATTATACATGCCCAAAAATCATTAAACCATGATTTTTTTCAACCAACTAATGCTCCGCAAAAAAATCGTTTATCGATTAAAAAAAACAGTAGATAAAATAATTATTTTTTTTAGCTCCAATCTTTTGTTGATTTCATTCAATTTTAGTTTGTCAAAAGCCATGAAAATTACGAACTCAAAACCAAAAAAAATTATATATTTTGTAATCGTAAGAAACCGCTCTTTGCCCTCATTCAGTACCTTGGAACGTTTTGGATTTATAAAACCGATACAAATCATACATCTTTCTAAAGGTATTGAAAAGAGGAATTTTTTTGCAACTACCGAAACCCTGTATCTACAAAAAGCTCTAGCACAGTTAGAAAAACCAATGAAATGAACATCGCTCTTTTTAGCTAGCTTAAAATTTTTTTATTTGTTAAAACTATACGAATCATAGATCGTTAGAAAGGTAATGAAATAAGGAAGGATTCTGCGTGAACCACAACTCGATAACTTCAAAATAGCCTTCGCGCAGTTCGAATAACCGACTAAAAAATCAGTTTCCAATCCGTGAAAACTAGCTTTTTTGCGGAATGGAGATGATTTCAATTGATTAAACCTGGACAAATCATATATTTTCTGAAAGGTATTGAAAAAAAGAAGTTTTCTGTGTGAACCACACCTCGATAACTTCAAAATTGCCTTTACGCGATTCAAAAAACCAACTAAAAAATCAGTTTCCAATCCTTAAAAATTAGCTTTTTTGTGGAACGGAGATGGTTTTAATTGATTAAACCTAGACAAATCATATATTTTCTAAAAGATATTGAAAAAAAGAAGTTTTTTGCTTGAACCGCACCTCGATAACTTAAAAATTGCCTTTACGCGATTCAAAAAACCAACTAAAAAATCAGTTTTCAATCCGTGAAAAATAGCTTTTTTGCGGAACGGAGATGGTTTTAATCGATTAAACCTGGACAAATTAAATGTTTTCTGAGAGGTTTTAAAATAAGAAAGAATTCTACGTGAACTACATCTCGATAACTTCAAAATAGCCTTCGCGCAGTTCGAATAACCGACTAAAAAATCAGTTTCCAATCCGTGAAAACTAGCTTTTTTGCGGAACGGAGATGATTTCAATAGATTAAACCTGGACAAATCATATATTTTCTGAAAGGTATTGAAAAAAGAAAGTTTTCTGTGTGAACCACACCTCGATAACTTAAAAATTGCCCTTACGCGATTCAAAAAACCAACTAAAAAGTTTCTAATCCAGGAGTATGTATTATCTTTTTTGTGGAACGGAGATGGTTTTAATTGATTAAACCTGGACAAATCATATATTTTCTGGAAGCTATTGAAAAAAAGAAGTTTTCTGCGTGAACCGCACCTCGATAACTTAAAAATTGCCCTTGCGCGATTCAAAAAACCAACTAAAAAATCGGTTTCCAATCCAGGAGTATGTATTAGCTTTTTTGCGGAACGGAGATGGTTTCAATCGATTAAACCTGGACAAATTAAATGTTTTCTGAGAGGTATCGAAATAAGGAAGGTTTCTACGTGAACTACACCTCGATAACTTCAAAATTGTCTTAACACGATTCAAAAAACCGACTAAAAAATCAGTTTCCAATCCGTGAAAATTAGCTTTTTTGTGGAACGGAGATGGTTTTAATTGATTAAACCTGGACAAATCATATGTTTTCTGAAAAATATTGAAAAAAAGAAGTTTTTGGCTTGAACCGCACCTCGATAACTTGAAAATTGCCCTTGCGCGATTCAAAAAAACCAACTAAAAAATCAGTTTTCAATCCGTGAAAAATAGCTTTTTTGCGGAACGGAGATGGTTTTAATCGATTAAACCTGGACAAATTAAATGTTTTCTGAGAGGTATTAAAATAAGGAAGAATTCTACCTGAACTACACCTCGATAACTTCAAAATTGTCTTAACGCGATTCAAAAAACCGACTAAAAAATCAGTTTCCAATCCGTAAAAAATAGCTTTGTTGCGGAACGGAGATGGTTTTAATTGATTAAACCTGGACAAATTAAATGTTTTCTGAGAGGTTTTAAAATAAGAAAGAATTCTACGTGAACTACATCTCGATAACTTCAAAATAGCCTTCGCGCAGTTCGAATAACCGACTAAAAAATCAGTTTCCAATCCGTGAAAACTAGCTTTTTTGCGGAACGGAGATGATTTCAATAGATTAAACCTGGACAAATCATATATTTTCTGAAAGGTATTGAAAAAAGAAAGTTTTCTGTGTGAACCACACCTCGATAACTTAAAAATTGCCCTTACGCGATTCAAAAAACCAACTAAAAAGTTTCTAATCCAGGAGTATGTATTATCTTTTTTGTGGAACGGAGATGGTTTTAATTGATTAAACCTGGACAAATCATATATTTTCTGGAAGCTATTGAAAAAAAGAAGTTTTCTGCGTGAACCGCACCTCGATAACTTAAAAATTGCCCTTGCGCGATTCAAAAAACCAACTAAAAAATCGGTTTCCAATCCAGGAGTATGTATTAGCTTTTTTGCGGAACGGAGATGGTTTCAATCGATTAAACCTGGACAAATTAAATGTTTTCTGAGAGGTATCGAAATAAGGAAGGTTTCTACGTGAACTACACCTCGATAACTTCAAAATTGTCTTAACACGATTCAAAAAACCGACTAAAAAATCAGTTTCCAATCCGTGAAAATTAGCTTTTTTGTGGAACGGAGATGGTTTTAATTGATTAAACCTGGACAAATCATATGTTTTCTGAAAAATATTGAAAAAAAGAAGTTTTTGGCTTGAACCGCACCTCGATAACTTGAAAATTGCCCTTGCGCGATTCAAAAAAACCAACTAAAAAATCAGTTTTCAATCCGTGAAAAATAGCTTTTTTGCGGAACGGAGATGGTTTTAATCGATTAAACCTGGACAAATTAAATGTTTTCTGAGAGGTATTAAAATAAGGAAGAATTCTACCTGAACTACACCTCGATAACTTCAAAATTGTCTTAACGCGATTCAAAAAACCGACTAAAAAATCAGTTTCCAATCCGTAAAAAATAGCTTTGTTGCGGAACGGAGATGGTTTTAATTGATTAAACCTGGACAAATCATATATTTTCTAAAAGATATTGAAAAAAAGAAGTTTTTTGCTTGAACCGCAACTCGATTACTTAAAAATTGCCTTTACACGATTCAAAAAACCAACTAAAAAATCAGTTTCCAATCCAGGAGTATGTATTACCTTTTTTGTGGAACGGTGATGGTTTCAATCGATTATACTTGGATGAATCATATGTTTTCCGAAAGGGATCGAAAAAAGGAAGTTTTCTGCGTGAACTACACCTCGATAACTTCAAAATGGCCTTTACGCGATTCAAAAAACCGACTCAATATCAGTTTCCAATCCGTGAATATTAGCTTTTTTGTGGAACGGAGATGGTTTTTATTGATTAAACCTGGACAAATCATATATTTTCTGGAAGCTATTGAAAAAAAGAAGTTTTCTGCGTGAACCGCACCTCGATAACTTAAAAATTGCCCTTACGCGATTCAAAAAACCAACTCAAAAGTTTCTAATCCAGGAGTATGTATTAGCTTTTTTGTGGAACGGAGATGGTTTTAATTGATTAAACCTGGACAAATCATATATTTTCTGAAAGATATTGAAAAAAAAGAAGTTTTATGTGTGAACCGATCCTCTATAACTTCAATACTGCCTTTACGCGATTCAAAACCAACTAAAAAATCAGTTTCCAATTCGTGAAAATTAGCTTTTTTGTGGAACGGAGATGGTTTTAATTGATTAAACCTGGACAAATCGTATGTTTTCTGAAAGGTATAGAAATAAGGAAGAATTATGCGTGAACCGCACTACGGTATTTCCGAAATTGCCCTTGCGTGGTTCAAAAAACCAGCTGAAAATTCAGTTTTTAATCCATAAGAAATCGCCTTCTATGCTTCCTGAAGATGTTTTACTAAACCTAGAAGATCATATATATTTAAAAAGGTACTGAAATAAGGATGCCGAGCTAAGCGCGTGATTTCTCAACTACTGAAAAGTGATTAATTAGCGGCTGGTTTTTCGAATCGCTTGAAGGCATTTTCAAGGATACAGCAGTCCGGTTCACGCAGAAAACTTCTTTTTTTCAATACCTTTCCGCATATATATTATTTGTCCGGGTTTAATCAATTAAAACCATTTCCGTTCCACAAAAAAGCTAATATTCACGGATTGGAAACTGATTTTTTAGTTGGTTTTTTGAATCGCGTAAAGGCAATTTTTAAGTTATCGAGGTTCGGTTCACGCAGAAAACTTTCTTTTTTCGATACCTTTCGGAAAACATATGATTTGTCCAGGTTTAATCAATTAAAACCATCTACGTTCCACAAAAAAGCTAATTTTCACGGATTGAAAATTGATTTTTTAGTCGGTTTTTTGAATCGCGTAAAGGCAATTTTGAAGTTATCGAGGTATAGTTCACGCAGAAAACTTCCTTTTTTCGATTCCATTCGGAAAACATTTGATTTGTCCAAGTATAATCAATTGAAACCATCTCCGTTCCACAAAAAAGCTAGTTTTCACGGATTGGAAACTGGTTTTTTTTTTTTTTTTTTTTTCAATCGCGTAAAGGCAATTTTGAACTAATCGAGGTTCAGAGAAAACTTTCTTTTTTCAATGTCTTTCCGAAAATATATGATTTGTCGAGGTTTCATCAATTGAAACCATCTCCGTTGCGCAAAAATGCGATTTCTCACGGATTGGAAACTGATTTTTTAGTTGGTTTTTTGAACCATGCGACGGAAGTTTGAAAGTTATCGACGCAGGGTTCACGCAGAAAACTTCCTTTTTTCAATACCTTTTTAATGATATATGATTTGTGCATGTTCATTTCAATAAAAATATCTTCGGTCACCAATAAATAGTTCATAAATTTTATTGCTTTTGACATAAAAAAATTATTGTATGAAAAGCTTTCACAAATGTATAATAGATTGGAGCTAAAAAAATAAAAGTATCGTGTAAATGTAGAATAGAAAAAAAAAATCTTGCTATAAGTAAAAGAAATCGGAGCACGTTCGGTTTGTCGTGATCGGAGCAGCTGGCGCGGCACCAAGGCCCAGTTCGTGACAATGTCGTGTATCAACCTTTAACACAAATAATAATACTAATAATAATCATAACCAATACCCATCACCCTCCTAAGTTGCGCTAACGACTTTTCGAATATTCTTAATTAATCCCGCCGAAAGAGTGAGGAAGGGGGCCCGTCGCGAGCCAAGCTAAAAGCTCGAGCTAATTGGATGCAGCTCCGATCCTTAAGTCCTAGGTGGGGATAATCGGCGACCTCCCGGCTCGCGCGAACCTCAAACTCTCTCTCGTTCCCGACACCAAGCGACCCGGAGGCCAGCGCAAGCCGAAGGTCGCAGAGGCACACCTGGACGGAAGGAGCCGGAGTTCCACGGGCTTCGACAGGCCACTGTATTCGACAGCCCTGACACGTGGGTCAACCATAGGGATCACTGGGCTAGAAACCCGGACCCCTCTCCGTCTAGCCTAGGTTCGCACCTAGTTACAAGTAAGATTTTTTATTGTTAATTTATAACTTCGTCGAAGGACGATAAACTTGATTCGTAAAAATTTCTATTTTATAATTATTAATAATAAAATTTACATTAACTTTAAAAATTACATTTATTTTTCCCCAAATAAATCCCACCAAAGACAAGCGAAAAGGGTGACGAGCAGATTACTGCGTAATCTGCTCATAGTGGGTAAGTTCCCACTTAAATTAAATTAAACTCAAATATAATTAAATAATTATTGTCACGTTTGCACGCGACAACAAGAACACGGAGACAGCCGAAGCCGTCCGATCTCGAGTCTAAAAATAGCTGCGCGTCGTTCGGCCCAACGCCGAAAGCCAATACGGAATATAACCGGTAAATTGCCGATTGTGTTTTAACCAAATTAGAATAATTTATCATGATTGTTTCTAAATTGTAACTGAATTGAAACATCAAAATAGCTATAAGCCTTCAGTTTTTTTGTAAAGAGTATTATTTTACAGGCGTCCCTCGCTACTCGTGGTACTCGGTATTCACGGTTTCGCTTATTCGCGGTTACTCAAATGCGATCATCCCTCAGTATTCGTGGATGCGACTCACGTATTCGCGGATTTGAAAGCTACATTCACTGTATTCAAAAAAATTTTTTAACAGCAGCTTTTGGTTATTTAAAAAATTTTTTTTTAATTTTAATTTAAATTTTGCAAGAGTGTATCCAGGGTTTTTTGAGGTTAGCCAGAGAAATTGGAGGAGAAGGCTTTGAAGACTCAACTGAATCTGACATTTACGAGTTAGTGAGCACTCAACATGATGCGTTAACAGCGGAGGACATCGAAAGTATTTTAGAGCCGTCAAAAGAAAATCAGGAAGAATCGGTCGAAATTCCAAAAGACCAACAGATTCTTATAGCTGAAGTCTCAAAAATCCTCCATGCATTTTATTCTCTTATAGAAGAGGTTTCCGATTCTGATCCCATAATGACGAGAAGCTTGAAATTTAAACAAGACTGTGAACTAGCAATAAAGTCATACGAAGAACTGCACTGTGACCTACAGAGACGAGCTAAACAAACTCGACTTACAAGTTATTTTGAGCCAATTTTAACTTTTTACTCTTTTAAAAGCACTTATTTTGTGAAAATGTCTTAAAATATAATTTTATTATACATATTATTTTGAAATAAAAAATTTTTTTCTTTACAAGACCTCTTTTTTATACCCCTTGGAACCAATCTCCCCTTTTCCCATAAGACTAATGCTTCGGTATTCGCGGTTTCGGTATTCGCGGCACCTCTCCGGAACCTATCTACCGCGAATAGTGAGGGACGCCTGTATCTGTACGTACTAATTTATAATCACATCCACACGACAAAGAAGTGTAAAAAAAAAAATTAAAATTAAATAATTATTATTGAAACCCTAACTATTTTTATGTACTACTTCGAAAATAATTTTTCACTTGAATTAAAAATTTTTCGGAGCCCCTAGGCCCAAGCCCCCAGCCGATGCTTTCAGCGAGTGCCGGCCCTGCGTGCCGGTATAGTAGATCGATTATTTTTTTTTTCGGCCGTTTGTTTAGTTGACGGCGCCACGGTCAATTCGGAACTCTCTCCGAAGTAGGCAGCACTCTTAATAATTTGATTAACAAATTCTCTTCCGTTATCACTTTGTAGAATAGACGGGGCTCCAAATGATGAAAAAATATCAATTAAAACATAAGCTACCTCAGCTGTGGTTTTAGTTTTTAAAGGTCGTTACACGGAAAATTTTGTGAGATAATCTTGATAATTAATTATAAAACAATAGTATTTATTTTTACAACTTTGCATATCAATTAAGTCAACTTGAGCTCGAGCATTGGCCTCTTTGGAAATAATAGGTTTCACGACGAGCCCTTTTCTTGGGTGTGCTTTTTTCTTGACGCAGGTTTGACAAGTCTTTAAAAATGCTAATATGACTGACCAAGAAATATTGGCATAAAGTGGTAGACTCCATTTGGGATCACGTACCTATTTGGGATCAGCCATGGATTTGTATAACTATATACTTGCATCTCCCGTGCAGTTTGTACAGAGTGATCCCAAATAGGTACATGATCCAAAATGGGGTCCACCACCTTACTTGGTTTTTATTGAGTTGTCAATTTTATAAAGTCCACCGTGTCCAGTGTTATTATGAGCTTCGCATAAAATATAAAAAATTACGTCATTATGAACAAAGTATTTTACACTATTATTTTCTGGCTCTTCATGTATTATAGGGCGAATAAGTTTTGTAACACTACCAATAGTCAGAACATCCTATCTTTTTAGTCGACGGTAGTCAAGAGAAGTCTTCTTTGATTTTGCTTTGGCTTCAGCAACTGTAGTAATTAAATTATTGTGATCCTTACTACTTTCGATCAACAATGAATTTTTTTAAATTTTTACTTCTTTTAACAAACTTTCAAAAGCTTCTTTATGTACTTGTTTCAAACTTTCTTCTGCATTGACGTTATCTCTTGAAGAACACTGTACATTCTCCATTTTTATTTGAAAATAAATAATATTAATATCAAAAAACTAAACTTTAAAACACTGAATTATATTTAAGATTTTGATCTAAAAAAAACTAAGTCCAAATGCTTTCAGAGATGAATAAAACAAAGCTTCATACAGACGTGCAGGTCAGAATGACCTTTTTTTGGTTTGAACAATGCTGCTGACTGCAAAAGAGGCGGGTCTCAATCAGCCTCCTAACTGGCTCGGTGAAGGGTTTCTAAATTTTTGCATGTCTTTTAATCTGTGTTGCTTTATTTTTATTTTTATTAGCCTTCCATCTTGATGAAAACTTTGAATTTTAAACTTTAAACTAATAATTTGTTCATTTTTAGAAATGCACAATTTTTGTTTGTGCAAAGTTCGACAATTCGGACATTGCACAAAAGTACCTGTTCCCTTTGCAAAGTGCACAACCGCTGTGCATTTCCCGAAATGCACAATTTCGGACTTTGCATGTAACATATATATATAAATCTTAATATGTTACATATTTATCAGATAAATTTTCACTGTTTTTTACTTATTACTCTTTGAATTACTGAAATATTTGTAAATCATGTTATGTTAAAAACCAATTTTATGGGTCAACTCACGTTTGTCGACGTCTTCACTCATTGGTTTTTTTTTTTTTTTTTCACTCCCCGCTACTGCAGTGAGCAGTCTGCAACAATTGCAGTCTGCAACAACCACGCACAAGTGCGAGGCCTTCACGACCTCTTGTATCATACGATCGTTCTGTGCACGTCTAGCCTACCTGCACGTCTTACTGGCAGTAAAAGTGAGACAGCGAGTAAACATTACGTTTTTTCGGCTTAAGCCACATGCAGCCTATGCAGATTAAACTGAAAATTAAACTGCTATGCAATGCGACTTATTGTAAATTAATTGAGTGATGGCATTTGTGACAAAACTAATAACAAATTCTGTTAGTTTTATTAATGCATAAAAGAAGAATCTCAATTTTGTAAAGTCTACTATGAACATTTTCCCTCTATTACCTTACGAGTGGCCTTTCTAAAAAATAAAATATAAGGTGTAAATCGCAAATAGGGGCCTAGCTCGTGCCCTGTCAGAGCTCTATTACACGCCTAAATAGGTCTTTGCAAAACTGCCTTAGAAGGACCTCTTTCGTTCCCCAAGATCTTTCATTTGGGTTGTAGAGAGTGGTAAATATTTTGTCTTGTTTTTGCAGATTTTTAGGAGAGTGTGAAGGGTTAATTTTAACCCGTGTATTCTTCAGAACTTTAGTGGTTCTCTATACGTAATTGACATTAATTTTGAAGTCGATCTTTTCCTGTGCTTATACGAGAAGACCTCAGTTTTCTTCGAAATACATTTTATCGCATCGATGACAGTATCCATGAAAGTCTCGTACTTCTCTGATTTAAAGACCAGCATGTATTCGTTAGAATGAAATACTGAATAATTATCTTTTCACTTTTTGTTAACTTCATCTCAATTTGTACAAACGGACCTTACTTTGAAGCTTTTCTTGTGATAGACTTAATCAGTAGTATTGATTTCAATTGAGATTGGATAATGATCAGAGCGCATAGTGTTGTCTCAAACTTGGACATCGATAAACTTGGAGATGTAGCTAGCTGAAAAAACGTGATCCAAGTTTGGAGTTCTACCAGTCTTCGGATCAATGTGAGTCTTGAAGTCAGAGGTATAAAGAATAAGTTCGGTATCAAGTAGATTTTACTGTTGCCATCTATGCTCTTGTAGTTACAAAATTAATGATGTGCTCTCTCATAAGAATAGCATTTTTCGAGTGCGAAATGCTGTTGATAATTTCGTGCCATTCAGGACGTGAAAGGGCACGATAATAAGCAACGATATCAACCGGAAGAGAGACATTATTGAGTCTCTAATAAATTCAAACTTCTCTAATAAACTCAACTAATAAGTACAAACATCTTCCTTTTCTTGCTTTTATTTTTGGTTTGCGCGCAAAATCTTCGGCGGTGGGCGTTACACTAATCTAGGTTTGGCAGTGGCTGCTAAACCTGCTTATTGCTGACTACCAAACATGCCTCTTAGACTCGGTTAAAGTTGTTTTATATTTACAAAATGACTATCAAACAAGTATATACCACATCTAGTTAGCAAAAATAAAGAATATTCATGCACTTTTTATTATTAACTGAGTAGTAGGTACGCATGATGAAAATGTGATTTGATTTTCCCCATTAAATTATTTCTATTTTAGGAGTATGTTCGTAAATTTTGAAGTCGCAATTATTTTTCGCCGTGGGATTTTAATTATATATGTGACGACCTATAAGTCTTCTCAGAAGTCAGCACAACTTAAAACAGTAAATTTTTTTTAAAGTATTTTATTTTTTAATGCGGGGAGCTCCAGCACCCCTTCTCCTTTCCCGACTACTCCCAAACCTCAGTACATTTCTCACTTACAATATTTTCCACGCACTGGTGGCAAAAAATAGTGTGTGTAACTCATGCGGATGGCTGCTTGCACTCGCTCTGATCGTGCACCCCTCTTGCTCAAAGTTTCCACACTCATTGTGCATCGTACTATGAAAATCGTATGCAAGTATCATGAATTGGTTTGATTTTTAAACCTAAAAAAAACAAAATGTTGTTTAACTCTAAAAAAACATTAAAATTGATTATTAATTTGATACCTTTGAAGTTATTAAATGTTTATAAATATCTATTGATCAGAATTGACAGACTACTCCTTTTTCACTAATCTACTGAAAATTAATTTTTTGATGCAGTGACGACTCCATTGTTCACGCCTGCAGTTGGTGCCTCAGCTCCAGGTGCCGGTCAAGGAAGCAATGGTGCTAGGAGCTACGTCGATCCTCATACTTACGAAGATCCGAATCAAGCGGTGCGGGAGTTTGCTCGAGAAATCGATGCAGGATACATAACAATTGAAGCAATCATTGGTTTGTACAAATTCAATTTTTAATCCTACAACTACAATTTACTTTTTTGAGTCAACCCGAGCTAGAGCTTTCTTACAAATGACAATGTTTTTAAATATTAGTGCCATTAGTATTTTGAAATAAGTATTAATAACTTTTAAATCTATGGTAACTGAATTTATTAGTGATTAAAAAATTAAACTGACTACATTCAAAAATGAATGAATAAATACCCTTCCAATTTTAAACATTCTATTCGATTGTGTAGTTTGAAATAATAAAAAGTTGAAATTTGTTCTTTTTTTAGTATCCATATTTTTATACAAATTTGAAGTTGAAAATAATGGTCACTACTATGTCACTCCTACATGAACAAATGTCTTTGAGGTCCTTAAGGTGGTCCCCTACCAAATAGATCTAGCCCACAGATTTTGATTCAATTTTACGTACAGTCAATTTTTGATGTAAGAAATGGTTAGCTAAAATTACAAGACGCTTAGGAACTTCAGAAAAAAGAAATTAACATTTCAGTTTTGACTCATTTAGCATAGTCTCTTATGGGAAATTTATTTTTATTAAGAATATTTTTATTTCTAGCCCACAGATTTTGATCAAATTTTTTAGAAAATAAACGCAAATTAATTAAAATTTTTAATTTCTTTTAATTAATCATTAGGAGACTCTAAGTAATAAATAAAAATCGTTTACGTGAAATATGCATGCTTGCGAGGTTACGGTACACTGCGCGTGTATACCTGTATATACAGAAATCTAATCGTAGCATCGCAGTTGACATATATATTGGTAGGGAACCTCCTTAAGGTTTACCTAATTTTGACTGTCCTGTCAGAACAATCTTAAGAATGACCAAACTCTCCCGATACATGTGATGTCCTAAAAATTCATATTTTTTGAGTACTTCAAGTTTATCGATCTTTAAAAAATGCTGGGACTTAAAAGTTTCCAAAAAAATTTACAAAAACAACTATTAAAATTGGTCAAAAACTAAGATTTTCATTTAAAAAAAGGACTTATATGTTATAAGAACCAAAACAAAGCTTACTGGCCCTTGTAGTTTGTGCCAAAAAATTGTTACGATGAAAATTCAAATTTATAAAAAAAATGCCTAACTTTGCTCATTACTAGCATTATTGTAAATGTCTTAGAATCGTGAAAGTAGAATCCAAGCATATCGAAGGCAATTTATCATTAAGGCAAATATACGTAGTCGATTGCGTAGAAGACTTCTTTTTTGAGTAGTTCCAAAATTAGTTTGCGAATGCATACTTAAAGTTAGTTGCATCCGAAATTACAAAGAGATAATTGACGCTGCGCAAAAAGCAGTCATCGTCTAAAATAAAGTGATATCGAAAAAAAAAAAAAAAAAAAAAAGGTTAAAAATAATTTAAATTGGTGAATAAAAAAATCCAGTTTTTGAAAAATTGATCAGTATTTTATTTTTATTTTATTTATTTAATCATCATCAACGGGCTGAAAGCCCTTTACAAAAGTAAAAAAATATAATATATTTAAATGTAACAACAAAAATATAAAATATTGAATGTAATATGGTTCATAATAAATATATATAACTTTACATTGAGACAAAAACTATTAAAAAATTTAAGAGAATACTTTACATTCTTTCTTAAATAAGCTAATACTATTACTATTCCCTAAGGTAGCTGGAGATGTGTTCCAGCATCTTCTCAGTCTACATACTGAAGAAAAGAATTCAAAATCTGACTTAGAGTCACTTTCAATTAATGATCTAGGCAGAGGCAGCTTACCCGCCACGCTAACCACGCTAAAGCGTGGGGCGGCAGCTTCGTAAGGAGGCGGCAAAACCAAAAAACAATTTTTTTTTTTTTTTTTTAGTAAACGAAAAAAGATTAAGTTTTTTTAATTTATACTTCGAATTTAATAATTGACTTACGAATTATACCTCAAATTTTAAACCCCCAAATACCCTGGGCGCCTGAGTTCAATAAAAAAAATTGATCAGCTATCCCCCAAGCTTCAAACGCCCGAAACCCTGGGCGCCAGAGTTCAACAAAAAAACTGGTTGGCTATCCCCCAAGCTCTAAACCTCTAAAACCCTGGTTACCGAGTGGAATCATTTTACAGGTTCAGCGTACTTTATATTTGAATATTAAGTCCATAAAAAAGTTTTTTTTTTTTTTTTGTTCCACAAAAAGGTTGTGGTGTACTTTTTTACATCACTTGTGAGTACTACAAAATAATAAAAAATCAATATAAAATAATAAAATAAGCTCCAAGCCCCCAAATACCCTGGGCGCCCGAGTTCAACAAAAACCTGATCAGCTTTCCCCCAAGCTCTAAACCCCCAAATACCCTGGGCGTCCTAGTTCAACAAAAAAACTTATCGGCTATCCCCCAAGCTCTAAACCTCTAAAACCCTGGTTACCGAGTGGAATCATTTTACAGGTTCAGCGTACTTAATATTTGAATATCTAGTCCATAAAAAAGTTTTTTTTTTTTTTCCACAAAAAGGTTGTGGTGTACTTTTTTACATCACTTGTGAGTACTACAAAATAATAAAAAATCAATATAAAATAATAAAATAAATAACCAATAAACAAACGAAAATTTTTACGCTTTTCTCGAAATGTGTCTATCATAGAAGCATTTAATTTATAGTTAAAATAAAAAATTTGTTAATAATTTTGCAAACAAAGAGTTTAACAATAAGTAAAAGCTTATAGTGTTTTCCTAGTCAACAAAGCAGTTTTGAAGTTAAAAATTTCAGATTTACAACTATATGGTATAATTGCACCAGTGCAGCGTAATTAGGTATTGTAACAAAATTATTTATTTCATGTTCAAGTTAACTAAAATGCATTCATATTTTCGGAATAATTCAACTCCGGCTCCCAAGGTTTTCGGGGGTTGAGAGCTTCGGGGATAGCCGATAAGTTTTTTTGTTGAACTGGGGCGCCCAGAGTATTTGAGGGTTTAGAAGATCAATTTTTTTGTTGAACTCGGGCGCCCAGAGTTTTGGGAGGTTTAGAGCTTGGAGGATAGCCGATGAGTTTATTTGTTGAACCAGGGTGCCCAGGCAGGGGCGTTATTTCCCTTATAGTGGGTCTGGATTCATCCAGACCCGGGAATTTCCGGGCCTGGAAATCCAGTCCCGGGCACGTTCAACCAACCATTGATCAGTTATCCCTCAAGCCTGAAACCCCCCAAACCCTAGGCACCGAGTTCGATAAATGATCGATCGGTCATTCCCCAAGCCTTAAACCCCCGAATACCCTGGGCGCCCGAGTTCAATAAAAAAACTTATCAGCTATCCCCCAAGCTGTAAACCCTCAAATACCCTGGGCGCCCAAGTTCAATAAAAAAACTGATCAGCTGTTCCCCAAGCTGTAAGCCCCCAAATACCCTGGGCGCCCGTGTTCAATAAAAAAACTGATCATCTATCCCCCAAGCTCTAAACCCCCAAAACCCTGGGCGTCAAGTTCAATGAATAAACTGATCAGCTATCCCCCAAGCTCTAAACACCCAAATACCCTGGGCGCCCGAGTTCAATAAAAAAAACTGATCAGCTATCCCCCAAGCTTTAAACCCCCAAATACCCTGGGCACCCGAGTTCAACCAAAAAACTTATCGGCTATCCTCCAAGCTCTAAGCCCCCAAATACCCTGGGCGCTCGAGTTCAACAAAAAAACTGATCAGCTATCCCCCAAGCTCTAAACCCCCAAAACCCTGGGCGTCAAGTTCAATGAATAAACTGATCAGCTACCCCCCAAGCTCTTAACCTCCAAAACCCTGGGTGCCCAATTTCAACAAAAAAAGCTATCGACGAATTTATTTATTTTTTTTTAACTAGAAAATAAAATCCACAACCTGATTGTGGATCAAAACAAAAAAAAACACTTTTCATGGACTTGATATTCAAATACTATATAGAGTACGCTAAGCTTCTAAAATTATCCTACTTGGTAACCAGAGTTTTGGGAGGTTTGGAGCTTGGGGGATAGCTGATCAGTTTTTTCGTTGTCTTAGGGCGCCCAGGGTATTTGGGGGTTTACAGCTTGGGGGATAGCTAATTAGTTTATTTATTGAGCTCGACGCCCAGAGTTTTTGGGGCTTAGAGCTTGGGGGATAGCTGATCAGTTTTTTGGTTGAACTCGGATGCCCAGGGTATTTGGGGGTTTGGAGCTTGGGGGACAGCTGATCAGTTTTTTTGTTGAACTCAAGCGCTCAGGGTTGTGGGGGTTTAGAGCTTGGGGGATAGCCGATAAGTTTTTTTGTTGAACTTGGGCGCCCAGAGTATTTGGGGGTCCAAGGCTTGGGGGATAATTAACCAGTCCATTTATTGAACTCAACGTTTTTTTTTTTTAGATGCATTTTAAAGGGCGGCATCTTTCTTCGCGTAGGGGCGGCAAATTACCTAATCCGCCTCTGGATCTAGGGTTTCTAATATTATATCTAAGAGATCTACTAGGAAACAGTCTAATATCACGATCTAAAATAAACTTTTTTAATATTGTAACGGGGTATTTCTATCTACAACTCAAAAAAAAAGAAAAACTCTTAAAACAAGTCTACGGAAAGAAGAACTTAGAAATTTTTAAATCACACTCTCGAAAACACTACCTCACACTGTGGCTACTGAGAACAGAGTGACGCTCCCCGCGTCTCTCTGACTCGACTTCCTTCTTCACCATCCCCTCCAAACACTCTCCGCCAATCAACACAAATTAATCTAATTAAGCCTCATTCATACTCGAGGAACAGTCATTTGTCCACCAATCAGACACATTCACGCCACAACACCCAATCACGCTCCCGTCTACAATCTTCCGGTGGCGATCGCCACGCCACCTATAGTACGCGCGAAAATCCAAAATAAAGAATAAAAATAATGCACACGAGGCACTCACCGCGTTAACCTATTCCTCGCGCACATACTTTCTCTCTCTCGCTCTCCCCCATACGCACACATTGTTCGCGCAACGTACACAATACAAAAAAAAATAAAATCTCACTCACGCCCGTGTCTACTGTGGTGAGCGTGCGCGCACGCGCTTGACGACGCCGTTGCGTCGTCTGCCGACACGCGCCGCGCACCTCCTCCGTCGCCGAAAACTCCCCGACGGAGAATCGGAACCCGTGTGTGGTGTATGTGTGTGTACGTGCGCGCCCTGGGCCGGGAGAGCCTTCCCGGGTGGTGAACATGTGTGTGTGTGTGTATGTGTTGTGCGCGCGCCGTGTGCTCGTGTTGCTACAGCAGCGTTCAGCCGACGGCGACCGTTGCCACGTGGTCGGCTTCTGCTGCGCGAGAAAGCGGCATGGTTATCACCTGGGAAAGTAAACAACAAATTAATTATTTCACGGTTTCCCAGGTGACCTGACACTGCCAGTTAAGAAAAATAATTTACGAGGGATTCACTCTCTCGCAACTCCCCCCTGCCAAGCCGAAACATACCCGTTATGTTTCGCCTTACAAAACACCTGGCAATGTCACTTCTGGAAACCACAAAGAACAAGATTGGTGGTATACTCACTGCTCAGTCTACCCAATTTTTCTCGCAATGGTCTACTCGTCTACAGTTCGTCAGTCTACATTTCGTTTTGATCCTTACCTTTCCCGGACTACACAGCACAGCACAGTCTACTACATTACAAACTTCACGTTGACCTGCTATTCCTAACCCAAAAATAAACTAAAATAATACCCAGACGACACAATGTTAGTCTACACATACCTGAAAAAAAAATTTAACAATAAAAGAATAATCAACCACACATTATCCATTCCTTGGCTTCAGATATTTCTTCAACCGACTCACATGGATCATACTGTTAGCCTTAGATCCAACTCCCTCTAACCAATAAGTCACTGGAGGTTCGAACTTAGCAATCTTGAATGGTCCGTCCCACTTGGGTGCTAACTTTCCAGACCTTCCTTCTGCCGCGTTCGATAACGTTTTAATTCGTCTCCATACCCAATCTCCCACGTTAAATGTCACCTGTCTACGACCTTTGTTGTACGCCCTTGCCTGTGTCTCCCTGGATTCGTCAAGATGCCTCGCCACTAGATCCCTCAAAGCATCCAACCTCTTCATCCAATCTATCCATACCTCTGGATTCATCTCTAGTTTCGGACCTCTCACTTCCAACTCTCGCCGATGACTTTTGACCGGTTGCGGTTGTCTACCAAACTTTAGATACGCCGGGGACACCTTTGCTGAACTTTGTATCGCCGTGTTCACCGCATGTCTGAACTCATGTAAGTGTTGATCTCAAGTTCGATGATCGTGTCCCACGAAGATGGCGATCATGACCTTAAGAGTTCTATTACTCCTCTCTACCGGATTTGATTGCGGGTGATACGGTGGGATCAAAGCTCTCTTGATACCGAATTCTTCCAGGAGTTTGTCCAGATCTTTGTTTTGAAACTCCTTGCCATTGTCCGACAGGAAGAAATCGGGGGTTTCCCAACGGAACAAGATTAATTCTTCAAAAGCTCTCGCTATGCTCTTCCCTGTAGCAGTACGCAGAGGTTTCAGCTCCACCCATCGCGTAAATAAGTCCTGGAATACCAAGATGTATTTGTTTTGAGTTTTGCTCATTGGAAACTCCATCAAGTCGGCTGAAACCACTGCCCAAGGCCGTTCCACTATTCGCCTGCCCATGAGTCCCTGCGGTCCCAGTTGAGAGACCTTGTACTGCTGACAGAGTTCGCATTCATATATGTAGTTCTGGACATCGTGCCAAATGCCCGGCCAATAATATTCTCCGGCCACCCTGTTGTAGGTCTTATTTCGGCCCAGATGTCCTGACGACGTCAGACAATGAGCATCGTGAAGAATTCTCTCTCTTTGGTCCGTTGGAATTACCATTTTCCAACCTTCCTCGTTGTTTGACACTGGATCCAACAACTTATCTCTGCGGTAACAATAAAGCAAATCCCCGTCTACCCTCCATTTTTTATACTTGTTTGGATACTGTCTAACCTCTTCCAATTTCTTGACATACCACGGATCTACACTCTCTACAATTTCTTCCACCTCGTCTACATCATAACTCCTTGACAACCAGTCGGGCAAGTAATGATTAGCACCTTTGCGATGAATTATCGTGAAATCCCATTGTTGTAAAAACAAAGCCCATCTTGCCAGTCTACCAGTCGGATCCTTCAGGTTTTTGAGATATTTCAAAGCACTGTGATCGGTTATTACCGTAAAATGAGTACCCTCAATATACGGCCTGAATTTTTCGATGCCAAATTTAACAGCCACCATTTCTTTCTCCGACACTGTGTAGTTTTTCTCATAGTTTTTTAGCATACGGTTGGCAAAACAAATAGGATGTTCTTCGTCTTCAAAGTCTTGGGTCAAAACCGCTCTAATTGAATCTTTGCTGGCATCGGTTTGGACCGTGAAAGGTAGCGTGAAATCTGGTCTCGCTAACACTGGAGCTTCGGTGAGTGCCCTCTTCAGAGTGTCGAAATCTTCCTGTTCTTCAGTTTCCCACTTCCAAGGGAATTTCTTCGACGTCAATCTGGTCAGTGAAATTTTTATCTCTGACTCATGTTCTATGAATCGGCCGTACCAGTTAATGACGCCGAGGAAACTTCTCAAACCTTTCATCTCTTTTGGCGCGGGAATCCTCAGAATAGGGTCTACCTTTTCTGGATCAGGTCTCAACCCTTCCGCGTCCAGCAAATAACTCAGGAATTTCACTCGTGAGCAACAAAACTCACATTTCTTTGCATTCACTACCAAACCAGCTTCTGTCAACCTCCTCAGTACGAAGTCTACCCAATACAGTAACTCCGTAAATGTGAGGGCAATGATGATTATATCGTCTAAGTAGGCAAACACATTTGGTTCTACATCCGGGCCAAATAACGCGTCTATCAGTCTTTGGAAAGTTCTTGGGGCATTTGAAAGACCAAAAGGCATTCGCAAAAATTCGAACAATTCTTTCCCTAGGACTGCGAAAGCTGTATACTTGCGACTCGCAGGATCCATGGGAATCTGAAAGTACGCCTGTTTTAAGTCTATCTTACATATGTACCTGGCTTTTCGCAACTTGTCCAAAACCGTGTCTACACTGGGCAAGGCATACGCGTCCTTGCGAGATACTTTATTCACATCTCTGTAGTCTATGCAAAACCTATAATCCCCATCACCTTTCTTTATGATTACCGGTGCACTTCTCCACTCACTATTTGATGGTTGAATGATCCCGGTCTCTAACATCTTGTCTACTTCTCTACGGGCTACTTCCTCCATAGCCGGTGACATTCTACGATGAGCATGGCGTACCGGCACTGCTCCTTCGGTTAGTTCTATCCGATGCTGCGTTAGCGTAGTGAAACCCTGGAATTCTTTCGGTGGAGGCAAAATTTTCTTTGCGAGATCTTCGATCTGTCGTTTTTCTTCCTCGGAGATTTCGACCAGACCTGCACATTCAACCAATATCTCGGCCACCATTTCGACCCGCCGTTTCTCTTCCGGTGTTTCCTTCACTACTGCACATTCTGCAATTAGCGTTTCACCGTTCTCTCCATCAGCCTTCGTAAACTGGTGCCGTATGCCACTCGAACCACTTTTCCAGGAGCCATCCGCATAGTCACAACAAATCTCAAACGCTTGGATGAAGTCTTGTCCCAGTATTATGTCGTTAGAGATGCCTTTCACCGCTCTGGGCGAAATCTTCTCGACTCGGCCATCTATACTCATCATCAGATCTAACTGGCCTAATACTGTGAGATAGTCATTACCCACTTGTTTGAGACTTGTAGCGCAAGGTTTTAGTTTCTCTCGAAAATGCTCAGCCACCGACTCCCCCACAATAGACACCGTGGCACCAGTGTCGTGTAAGGCTTGGAATGGTTTCCCATCCAACAAGACCTTGAAGAAAAACCTGTTATCTCTCACTAAACCACTTACTTCATCGTCTACTTCCTCAACTGGGCTTCGCACAGTTCCACCCCCCCCCCTCCTTGACGTGAACTAGTCTGAAAACCTTCAGCTTGTTCACTCACACTTCCAGTAGGGGCTTTGTAAAACCTTCGATTCGGAGAACAGTCGATTTGTTCCACAAATTTCTGCATTGCAACATTTATCTGTGTTAGTTGCTCATCACTTATATTATCCCCACTTGCCAACCTTTCAATCAATTGTCCTATCTCTTCCTCATTAACCTCTAAATCACCTTCCTTCCCCGTTTCCACATTTTCCACCTCATCCCTTTGTCTACACTCAACGCCGATTTCACCACTAATTTCACCAGCTTTTTCACCTGTCGTCACTTTTGTCTTGTTTACTTTGTCGCTAATACTTTCGTTTACCTCCTTGTAAACGATTTCTGTAGGATTTTCACAAAACTTTTCACTTGTAGTTACTCCTGACCTCGTTACTCTACTGCTAATACTCATGTCTACCTCCTTGTCTACATTTTCTTTGGCATTTTCACAGGTCCTTTCACTTTCGGCTACTCCTGCTTCTGCTACTTTATTACCATGATTACTTTCTTCCTGCGTTGGTGTTATTTCTTCCTCACTCCATTTTATCCCACTCTTACTCTTAGGAATTTCTCCTGTTCTCCTGGCCTTAAAATCATTCACCACCTTCCACACATCCCA
Source organism: Encarsia formosa (assembly GCA_038277355.1). Taxonomy (NCBI): domain Eukaryota; kingdom Metazoa; phylum Arthropoda; class Insecta; order Hymenoptera; family Aphelinidae; genus Encarsia; species Encarsia formosa. The sequence goes on from CM076185.1 coordinate 62,572,603, forward strand.
TTTTTCACTCTCCTCACTCTCACTTTCTGTCTCCCTAAACTCCCCTACCTCCTCACTTTCCTCCTCACCCGTCCAATCTTCCTCCCACTTCTTCTTCCACCTGTTGTTCCACGTCCACCTCCTTCTCCCCGTCTACTTCATTACTGTTGTCTACTGTTGTTGTGGCCCCTGTTTGTTGTTTGGGAGTGTTGGGCCACCCGACGCTCCCGCCTTGGCGTTTCCCAGCAAGGCTAACAACTTTGAGCAATTTCCACAGTTTCTCACTGTAACACCCTTTGCACCACAAACTTGACAACTTGTTTCCTGGGCATTCAATGGGCAACTATTTGCAAAATGTCCAGTCTGTCTGCATTTATAGCAGCATAGATCTGGGCATTCCCAAATCCGATGAACAGGTCTACCACAACTACGACAGTTACCCATCGGTCTACCTTCACTTTGAGTTTGTTGTTGTCGTGATTGTTGTTGTTGAGTTTGTCTATTTTCTCGTTCTAATTGTTGTCTAGCTTGCTGGGGGTTGTTGGTCTAGTTGTTGTTGTATTTGTATTTGAGGTCCTAGTTGTGGTGGCCTCATTTGTTGTTGTCTATTTCCGTTTTGTTGGTTATACCGGTTGTTACTTAACTGGTTATTTTGTACCTGAATACCTGCTACTTCATTCTTCTGACTTTGAGTCGGACTGTCTATGCTTTTTCTCTTCATATCTTTCTTTTTCGCATTCTTTCCTTCGTTACTAACCATCGCCACTTCATTTACTGCAGCCACTTTGCTTTTTGTGCTCGTAAATGCCGCTATAGGTATTCTGCATTTGTCTTTGGTTGGTGGTCCTACAAATCTGTTACAATCCTCTCTCTGTCTTTCATATTTTCTTCCGTAGTGTTCCAAATCGTCTACCGTGTCTACCCTTTTGTTGTCCAAGTATCATTTGTATTCAGGTTGCAACCCTCTTCTTATTATCTCTATCTGTTCGTCTTCTTCCAAAGGACGTTTTAAGTATTTAAATAGGACGCCCAGACAAGTGATGTAATTTGAGATCGTTTCTCCTTTGCCTTGAGTCCTATTCCTTATTTCATCCATAACCTCATACTGTGAGTATTGGCCAATAAAGTTCCTCTGGAACGACTTTTTAAACTCATGCCACGTTTCAATCTTCAAAATCGCCGTGTCGTACCATCTTAGCGCACGATCCTCCATCACACTCGCCACTGCGTTTATTATTTGAGTGTCCGACATGTTACTATTTCGTCTACACCTGTCTAGCTTGTTCAGGAATTGTTCTGGGTTTTCTTTTCCCTCATCCCCTGAGAATTTTAAATTCCAATCTTTTAAGATTCTCACACAATTGATATTGCCAGACTGTGTATACCCGTGTCTACAATGTCTTACTGGTGATCGGCTGTCTGATGATGAAATACTGCGATTTCGTCTTGAGACATGTCTATACTCTCTCGAACCAGATCTACTACGATAATTTCGTCTACTTCTACTATGTTCTCTATCACATCTATGGCCTCGGATCCACGACCCATGACGACGTTCCTCCGATGAAGAAAACGATCGGTGTCGATGGCCTCGTAGTCTACTATTGACTCTTCTATGACTCCTTTCTCGTGACGATGAATCCCTTCTCTTACGAGACGGGGAACCGTGACGATTGTGTCGAGTTATGGAAGTTCGTAGTTTACTACCATGTGAATGTCCATGATGTGGTTCTTTGGACCTCGATCTTCGATCTCTTCTTTCTAGAGAACTGTGATCGAGTTCCCGAGATTTAATGTTGACGTGACGTCTATCCCGTGATGTAGATTTATATCTCTTATGACCAGGTGTAGATTTGTAGTGGTTCTCCCTAGAGGAGGATCTATAACGTTCTTCACGACGACGAGATGACTCATTCTTTTTACTGTAATGAACCTTATTACTCTTACGCTGTCTAGTTATCTCATCATCGTTTGTATCGCTACCACTACTTGTGTATTGTCTGTTTTGTTTTCTTTCATTGTCCCGTTTCTTTTCTTTTCCGAATCTTTTCATCTCTTCTTGTCTACTTTCCATTGTTCAATTTCTAGTAATTCTCTTTACTAGCCGTTTTCTTCGTTTCTCTTTCCTACTATCACCTGAATCTCCACTCTCATAATTCTCTTCTCTTTTTCGGTCCATTGATCTTTCTATATGTCTACTCGTGTCTACTTCTTGTTTTCTCAGACGTAAGTCTAATTGACTGTTTTCCCCTGCCGAGTGAACACCATGTAAAGGAGACATCAACAAGTTTTCCATTTCCAGAGGTGGTTGAATTATGGTTTTTCTCAAACCCGTCTCACTTATTTTCTTGCTTGTGCCATCGTTCTCTGGATTTGAATAACTTGTCTTTGCTTCTTGTTCTTCATTGTTAGGTGTCTCATTCACTACTGACTGTTCCTGTGTCCTCACTACATACATTTTCCTTTCTTTCTTTCCTTTCACTGTCTACAATTAATCTTGAATCTGAGAAACAATAAAAAAAAATATTTTATGTCTACACTTAATCTTGAACCTGAAAATAAATTTCACTGTCTAACCTACTCTTGAACCTGAAAAGAAAATGTCACTTTTTTTAATTCTCTTCAACCACAAAAAAAAATTCACTGTCTACACTGTTCTTAAACCTGAAAGAAAATTTTCACTGACTCTAATTTTCTTTATTCACAAAAAAAAAATTTACTGTCTACCATGTTCTTGAACCTGAAAGAAAATTTTCACTGACTCTAATTTTCTTTATTCACCAAAAAAAAATTTACTGTCTACAATGTTCTTGAACCTTTGCTTTTCAGTAGCTGTTATTTTTATTTTATAAACTCTTCTCTCTTGTACTACAAATAAATCTTCCTAAAACTTGGTAAAATCCAAAAAATAAAATAAAAATTTCAGTTGGACACTAGCCAACAATTAAATTATTATATTGGTTGGACACTAGCCAACAATTAATTATAATATTTGCCACAAATATTCCCAAATATCCCCAAATATCCTTCACCAATTGTTAATTTCCATAAATCCACACTCATCCGTTCAAAGTTCAACCTTTCGAAATTTTCCTGTGTACCACCCTGGAAAATTCTACTAAGTTCAACTGCCGCGAAAGAACAAAAAATTCTAACTTCTATCACCGAAAAAATTTCTGAGTCCAACTTTTCGAAATTTTTCAATGTTCCACCTATGAAAAATTCTACTAAGTCCAACTTCCGCGAAAGAAAACAAAATTCTAATTTCTATCACCGAAAAATTTTCTAAGTCCAACTTTTCGAAATTTTTCAATGTTCCACCTATGAAAAATTCTACTAAGTCCAACTGCTAAGAAAAAAAATTCTAAGTTCTCTCGCCAAAAATTTTTCTAATTTACTCTCCTCCGAAATTATTCTAAGTCCCTAACCTGTCTACAAAAATTTTCTAAGTCCCTAGCCTGTCTACAAAATTTCCTAAGTCCCTTTGTTCTCGGGAAAAAAAAAAAAAAAAAACAAAACACCCTTAGTCAAAACTAAACAAAATAAAAAAAATGCAATAACCGAAAAAAAATAAAATATTTCCCCTCTCCTCACCAATTCTCCGTGGATTAATTTAAAAAAAAAAAAATTAACAAAAAAATTATGTTCGGGCGCCATTTGTAACGGGGTATTTCTTGAGAAAAGGGCATCCCTTAAATAATTAAGAGAGTTTCCCGGGCCCTTCCGTTACAAGGTAATTCTTTCTAAAAATAATTCAGGGAAACACTCCTTAATCTGGGGTCAGGGTTTCCGCGGAGAGAAAACCTCCGGGAATGGTTGGTGAGCTAGAGAGAGAAGAAGAAATAAATTATTACAAAAATTTTAGGTTAATTTCATTTATTCTTGTCTACCAAGAAATCATTGTCTACATTTACAAACAAAATTTAATTTGAGAACAAAGGAATATACTTGAAGATTTTGTCTACAAAATGGCGGGATGCCACGTAAAGGAAAATCGCATTTATTTATTGTTTAAGTGTACGCGAATAAATTTTTATTTGTAAAAACCGCAACAAAAAAAACAACAAAAAAACATGCTTTTCCAACTTTCCAATAAATACTATAGAAAACCTTACTTTTACCCAAAATTCCTATTTCCAAAATGGCCACTTCAATTACTCTCTCTTTTTTTTTTATTTGCTTTCCAACTCTCAATGTGCAGTGGATTAAGCCAAGTTTTTTTTTTTATATCTGGTATCAACCTAGCTGTAAATAAAAAAAAAATGTCTACAACTCAAAAAAAAAGAAAAACTCTTAAAACAAGTCTACGGAAAGAAGAACTTAGAAATTTTTAAATCACACTCTCGAAAACACTACCTCACACTGTGGCTACTGAGAACAGAGTGACGCTCCCCGCGTCTCTCTGACTCGACTTCCTTCTTCACCATCCCCTCCAAACACTCTCCGCCAATCAACACAAATTAATCTAATTAAGCCTCATTCATACTCGAGGAACAGTCATTTATCCACCAATCAGACACATTCACGCCACAACACCCAATCACGCTCCCGTCTACAATCTTCCGGTGGCGATCGCCACGCCACCTATAGTACGCGCGAAAATCCAAAATAAAGAATAAAAATAATGCACACGAGGCACTCACCGCGTTAACCTATTCCTCGCGCACATACTCTCTCTCTCGCTCTCCCCCATACGCACACATTGTTCGCGCAACGTACACAATACAAAAAAAAATAAAATCTCACTTACGCCCGTGTCTACTGTGGTGAGCGTGCGCGCACGCGCTTGGCGACGCCGTTGCGTCGTCTGCCGACACGCGCCGCGCACCTCCTCCGTCGCCGAAAACTCCCCGACGGAGAATCGGAACCCGTGTGTGGTGTATGTGTGTGTACGTGCGCGCCCTGGGCTGGGAGAGCCTTCCCGGGTGGTGAACATGTGTGTGTGTGTGTATGTGTCGTGCGCGCGCCGTGTGCTCGTGATGCTACAGCAGCGTTCAGCCGACGGCGACCGTTGCCACGTGGTCGGCTTCTGCTGCGCGAGAAAGTGGCATGGTTATCACCTGGGAAAGTAAACAACAAATTAATTATTTCACGGTTTCCCAGGTGACCTGGCACTGCCAGGTAAGAAAAATAATTTACGAGGGATTCACTCCCTCGCAATATCTTAAAACCAAACAAACAGTATTAATAAAAAAAAAAAAAATGCATACTATATTACTTTTGAAACGTTTTCATCCACGTAAACTTAATGTGAGTCAACTTTAAAATAATTATTATAATTAATAAACAATGAAGTACTGATTTAATTTTTTTAAAGTGTATTTTAATTGAGATTAAAAGAAGAGAAAATTTAGAGAAATAAAAAATACCACTGTATTTTACTCAAAATTTTAAGATAATGATTATAGTTGGCATTTTTTCGATTGAGCAAGCCATTTTTGCGTAAAGATTCATCGGAGGTGGTTCTTTCGCGATAAAATCACAGCAATACATTCCCCTTAGCCTTCACCGAACCTAGTAAGTATTATAGTAAAAAAAATAGTATCGAGAATAGCTGGTAAAATTACTGATCAAGAATTTAAGGTCAAACTTTCAAAATCCCAAAAGTAAAATTGTTGCTGTGAGACCAATAGATCAATTTTCCCGCAAAACCCATTTTTTCAATCACAAAGATTTCAAGATTAAATTTCAGTAAAATAAAATGGTATTTTTAATCTTTGACTACTAAATTTTTATTTTTGGGACCGGTTATTGAAATTTTGAAAGTTTGACCTTAAATTATTGATCAGCAATTCCACCAGCTCTAGATACTATTTTTTATACTTAAATACTTACTACGTTCGGTGAAGGCTAAGGGGAATGTATTGCTGTGATTTTATCGCGAAAGAACCACCTCCGATGAATCTTTACGCAGAAATGGCTTGCTTAATCAAAAAAATGCCAAGTATAATTTACTATTAAAATTTTGAGTAAAATGTAGTGGTATTTTTTATTTCTCTAAAACTCAATTTACATTTGTGCCCTAACGGTATTGAGCATTATGTTTCGAATTTTGCAATTTTAATAATGGAAACTATTGTCAATAAAATAAAATGAACTTTTTTATCCTCAAGTTTTATTCAGTTCAAAGTAAAATACGTTTTTTTATGTCGATTATATCATTGGCCGTAGTGTGATAATTTAAGTGAAAATCTTTTGGCGGCCATTTTGTAAAAAAAAAAAATCAACAACAATTTGAAAGAAGATTCGGAAACTTGTACTTAGTATCCCCCTTTTTCGAATTTTTTTACCTTAAATTTGCGATTAAAAAAAATTGAAGACAAACGCCTCGCTAGAAACAAAATATGTGATGTATTTTAACTAAAATTAACCGCTCCGATTTTTTCAGATTTTAAAAAAGGGTGGAAGGCATTTTTCTGACAGATTTATTAAAACTCTTTACATAAAAAGCCGTCTAACGGGCGCATATTTAGTCAAAGTTGAAAATTATATGTACGGTTGAACTACATTTTATTTTTTAGAAAATTTTGCCACAAACCGCGCTTTTCTAGCTATTTTAGGTTATGAGATTAATAATATTTGGCTCCGCGCATGCATAGTTGAGGGAAAAAAAATTGCGCCAAAAGTTTCCTTTTTTAAAGACCTTTCGGTTGATATATATATTGTAGGGATTTCTGCGAAAAAGTTTTTTAAGAATCATCCCAGGGCCAGTTTATAACCTAAAAATCCTAAAGGTTATTACAACCCTATAAATAATTGGGGGGGGGGGGGCTGGAGCGCAAAAAAAAAGTAAATTTTTCATGATTTTTCTCGAGCAAGTGGCAAAAAATATTTGATTTTTTAATAGTGTACATAATAAAGTAACTTTTAAACTACTTTCTGTAGTTTTTTTGAATAAAAATATTAAAAAACAAGCCGATGCCAGTGCTTTTACGGAGACGCCTTCGCTCGACGATTTTTTCCCGTGGTAAACGCCATTTTTATGCCGATAAGAAACCTAATTATTTTATATTTCATCATTAATATTACAAATGATATAAACCAATCTAAATAATTTTTAACTTAACTTTTGGTATTAAAAAGATTAAATAAGGTTTTAAGGTATATTAAATTTTTTATTTGTCATAGTTGATTAAAAGAGGTTTTGTACAACATAATAGAAAAGCAAATGAAGCACTTATTAAATAAAAACTTACAATGATAGAATATGATTATAGTCAAGGACTCTAATATCAAAGTTTTATATCATGTTTTTTTAAATAACAGAACAAATTTTTTTTATGATGTTTTTTTGGTAATAAAATTACAGTGAAACTTGAAATAATTTTGTTTGTCTTATCTTAATCACAGATTAAAGGGATCAAATATAGCTTCATAACAAATGTTCAGATTTTTATACTATTTTTGTTACTTGAAAAAATAAGAAAAGTTTATTTTGTTATGTTATTGGAAAATATAATAAAAAAAAGTTTCTTTTTTTATTATTTTTTGGTAACAAAATTTCTGTAAAAACTCAATTACTTTTATTAGACCAATTTTAACCACAGATTATAAGAGAAGATGAAAATTTTGACCTAAAAATAGTTTTAAAACAAAATTCCTAAACTTTACACGATTTTTATTACTTGAAAAAAAACATCACTAAGATTAGTTTTGTTATGCTATTTTTCAAATAGAAAAAGTAAATTTTATCATTAACAATTTGTAAAGTAACTAAAGATAAACTAAAGATAAGTTACCACGTTAGTCTAAAAAATTTAACGAAGTTACTTTGCAGTTACTTTTTTTTTTAAAGTAACGAATTTACTCAAAAAGTTACAAGTAAAATAACTTTTTAAGTAACTTCATTACTTGTAACGAGTTCCTTCTCAACACTGTTGGTGACCGTCAACTAGCGTATAATTAAACTTGTTATTGGAATTACTGATGTAGATGAACACATGTTTTAAAAATCAAGCAGTTGGCGAGAGTTATAATAGTGATAGTGGCGGTGTATTTTAATTATATTTAATTTTTTTAATTTCTAGTTTTTTATTTTATTTATTTTGCATTTGACAAGCGGGCATGTGCGTGTATGAGGTAAGAATGATTATTTCATGATGTTATTATTACGAAGAGTAATCCAATATTTAAATATTGCTTTTTATAAAATACTTTATAGAAAAAACCTCATAAAAAAATTTTAAATTAAATTTTTACTGATATTTTACAATTTTTTTCTTACACATTTTTCTTCATCAAGTTGAAGAAAATCTCAATTTATTATAAAGTACTCTGCATTGCAGTTGTAGACTTTAGAAAAAAAAATATGATTGCATTATAATAAAGTTCTTATCGCCCAATAAATAAAAAAGCATGTGGCCTATTTCTTAAGCCTTTGACCCCAAGCTCCACCGCCAAAAAATCACTTGGCTTATAATTTATATAAAAACGAGATTTTTATTTTATTTAAAAGGGCATATAGCCGAGAACTCTAACTCTTAAACCCCAAGCTTGTAAACCAAAATATCCTTGAACCTCGAGAAGGATAAAATAAACGAAATTATCCAATGACAAAGGGCATGTAGCCAAGTTTTTTTTTAGCCTAAACCTCCAAGCTTGTAAACCAAAAAGACCCTGGATAAAAAAACTGATACCTCAAGCCCTTACACTTGAATGACGCAGGGCTCATGTAGTAAAAAAATTTAATCACTCCAGCTCCTACACTTACATAACGCTGGGCTTATCAAGACCAAAAATCTCATCCCTCAAGCTGCTACACCTAAATAACGCAGGGCAGAACGATTGAAAAGATCTCAACCCTCAAGCTCCTACGCCTCAAGCTCGTACACCTAAATAATGCTGGGTTCATCAAGGCATTAAATCTTATCCCTCAAGCTCAAGCTGCTACACCTAAATAACGCAGGGCAGAACGATTGAAAAGATCTCAATCTCCTACACCTCAAGCTCGTACACCTAAATAACGCTGGGCTCATCAAGGCATGAAATCTTATCCCTCAAGCTGCTACACCTCAATAACGCAGGGCAGAACGATTGAAAAGATCTCAATCTCCTACACCTCAAGCTCGTACACCTGAATAACGCTGGGCTCATCGAGGCAATTAATCTTATCGCTCAAGCTGCTACACCTAAATAAATATGTAGCGTTATTCAGATGTACGAGCTTGAGGTGTAGGAGATTAAGATCTTTTCAATCGTTCTGCCCTGCGTTATTTAGGTGTAGCAGCTTGAGGGATAAGATTTCATGCCTTGATGAACCCAGCGTTATTTAGGTGTACGAGCTTGAGGTGTAGAAGATTAAGATCTTTTCAATCGTTCTGCCCTGCGTTATTTAGGTGTAGCAGCTTGAGCTTGAGGGATAAGATTTAATGCCTTGATGAACCCAGCATTATTTAGGTGTACGAGCTTGAGGCGTAGGAGCTTGAGGGTTGAGATCTTTTCAATCGTTCTGCCCTGCGTTATTTAGGTGTAGCAGCTTGAGGGATGAGATTTTTGGTCTTGATAAGCCCAGCGTTATGTAGGTGTAGGAGCTGGAGTGATTAAATTTTTTTACTACATGAGCCCTGCGTCATTCAAGTGTAAGGGCTTGAGGTATCAGTTTTTTTTATCCAGGGTCTTTTTCGTTTACAAGCTTGGAGGTTTAGGCATAAAAAAAACTTGGCTTCATGCCTTTTGTCATTGGATAATTTCGTTGATTTTTATCCTTCTAGAGGTTCAGGGATTTTTTGGTTTACAAGCTTGGGGTTAAAGACTTAGAGTTCTCGGCGGTGTGCCCTTTTAAAAAATAAAAAATCTCGTTCATATATAAATTGTAAGCCATGTGATTTTTTGGCGGTGGAGCTTGGGGTCAAAGGCTTAAGAAATAGGCCACATGCTTTTTTATTTATTGGGCGATTAGAACTTTATTATAATGCAATCATATTTTTTTTTTCTAAAGTCTACAACTGCAATGCAGAGTACTTAATAATAAATTGAGATTTTCTTCAACTTGATGAAGAAAAATGTGAAAAAGAAAAAAATTGTAAAATATCAGTAAAGATTTAATTTAAAATTTTTTCATGAGGTTTTTTCTATAAAGTATTTTATAAAAAGCAATATTTAAATATTGGATTACTCTTCGTAATAATAACATCATGAAATAATCATTCTTACCTCATACACGCACATGCCCGCTTGTTAAATGCAAAATAAATAAAATAAAAAACTAGAAATTAAAAAAATTAAATATAATTAAAATACACCGCCACTATCACTATTATAACTCTCGCCAACTGCTTGATTTTTAAAACATGTGGTCATCTACATCAGTAATTTTAATAAAAAGTTTAATTATACGCTAGTTGACGGTCACCAAGATTAAATTAACTATTTCATATCTTTGCGAAATAATTATGATAGTTAAAAACTTGCTAGATAAAGTGAAATAGTTGACAAAAATTCGTAAAAAGTATTTTTCTAGGGGAGCAGACGAAATTTTTCGCGCCGCAAGATCTGTGGTGTGAACTTAGCAAACCGTGCCCATGTATCAACGTTCGAAACCAACGCTGCCGCAAGTTTTTTTTCCCTCAACTGTGCATGCGTGGAGCCAATTAGTGATTTTTGAACTTTTATTAATATCTCATAACCTAAAATAGCTAGGAAAACGTGGTTTGTGGCAAAATTTTCTAAAAAAAAATTGTAGTTCAACCGTACATATAATTTTTAATTTTGACTTAATATGCACCCGCTAGACGGCTTTTTATGTAAAGAGTTTTAATAAATCTGTCAGAAAAGTGCCTTCCATGCTTTTTAAAAATCTGAAAAAATCAGAGCGGTTGATTTTCGTTAAAATACATCACATATTTTTTTTTCTAGCGAGGCGATTTGTCTTCAATTTTTTTTAATCGCAAGTTTTAAGTAAAAAAATTCGAAAAATGGCCCAAACGGTTTAAATTTGGCGCTCAAAATAATACTAAAAATTATGGGTGAACAACATTTTTTTTTAGAAAATTTTGCCGCAAACCGCATGTCTCTAGCCCTAATAGGTTCTGAGATAAAAATTAAAGTGGAAAAATCACTGTTTTAGACCCTAGGGTCTCTAGATTGGGAATAGGGAGCTGCGCCAAAAATTTTCTTTTCTTATGCCCTTTCGAATGATATATATATATTGTAAGGGTTTGCCGTGGGGGCCGATTCAACTGTCTTACCCGGCTATACCCTTTTAAAGCATGATATTTTTCAGAATTCAATAACTTGCAGGGGAGTTGATAAAAGTGAACCGAATTTTAATGATAATTTATGAAAAAAAAGATAAATAGAATGTGGAATTTGTCGTAAAAAAAACTGTTTATTTATTCATAAAAATAAATTTTTCTATAAATAATTGAAACTTTATTAATCTTCTCGTAGGAATAGACAGAAATTCTTTTTATTATTTGATGCGTTAAATCCTAAGTTAGTAATAGCTGCAAAAAAATTTTTGTGTTCTTGAATGGAAAAAAAGTTATGGACGTTTAACTAGCCAAAATGCAGGCGAGAACGGGCTGCCATGCGGCGAACTTGCATATATATCTACAGATGGCGCGCGTCGAGATTAGCATCACATATCTTACTATATTAAATAGTTGTTTTTCCTCTTCCACGCCCCCCAAAGGCCCCTCAAAAAAGTGCTTAACTAACAGTAAAAGTGTACCGAATGATGCTTATTTCTATGTGTTTTAATTTTTCCTATAATTTTCTAATCACGCCGCCCCTACGCCCTTTTTTTACCCACGCCCACCATTTTTGATATATGTTATCACTTTTACCTATACCTTCTATTTTTGATATATGTTATTACTTATGTAATTATAGAAATTTAAAAAGTTTCTATTGAAATACTAAAAAAAACTTATATTCCATAAAATAAAAATAACAAAATAATAGCAGTAATCAAAATATATAAAACAGTTTAAAAAAAAAATTTTTATAATTTTTTCAAGTCAGTAAAAATTCACTATTATTGCACAATACTTAAAAAGTGCATTCAATATGTCACTCCTGCAGAAGGCACAATGATCAGACAAAGGTATGAACTAATGTAAGTACACGGATACGCACACGGGTTGATACAAGTTTAGGCAAGAGGGTAAGCACAAGAGTGGACGCGAGAGTAGGTACGGATTTGGTACAAGAGAGTCTAGATAGTACTTACAAGAATAGGCACAGCAGTAGAAATAAGACTAGGTACACGGATATACACAAGGGCCGGGAAGAGAGTAGGTACAAGGGTATGTGCAGGAGTACACACAAAATTAAGCACGTTGGTAGGTTCAGGAATAAAACATTAAGTAGAAAAAAAGTTAAGAACAGAGTAAGCACAGTAGTACAAAAAAATATAAGAACAACAAAAAATGAATCAGTAGAAAATTAAGTAGAAAAAAGGGAAGTTATAAGGAAAGAAACGATTGCATCTATAGAAGGTTCAACAGTATGAACAAGTATAAGGTAGGCACAAGTATAAGAATAATAGTTATACTACCAGAATTTCTAAATCTCTGTTCTCTCATTCTCCCATTCAAAGTTTTATAAAAACCGGTGCATTAGTTTAAACGCCAATTTCTTGACGAAATTCGCAAAAAATTGCTAAAAATCTGCCGAAAAGGGTTTTGTACTACTGGCTAAGTACAAGAATATGAGTGATTGTAGGCATGTGAGTAGGTACAGTGGTAGTCATAGAGTTACGAGGGTATGTGTTCTTGAATGGAAAAAAAGTTATGGACGTTTAAGTAGCTAAAATGCAGGCGAAAACGGGCTGCCATGTGGCGAACTTGCATATATATATGGGTCAAAATAATACTTTTTTTAAAAACCGTCCGCTCGAGGTTCACCGATTTTATTGCAATTTTTTTTGGCAAAAGAACTATTTAATAGAAGACTTTTGCCGCAAACTAGAAGTCTCTATCTTATTTCTGCTTGGTGCTAGATTTTTTCAAAGATTGAAAAATGGCCTATTTTTAAGCTATTGTAAGGAATTTTAAGGTATTTTTCGAAAAATTCGAACTTTTGATCAAAATGAAATAGAAACCTCTAGTTTACGGCAAAATTTTGTTTAAAATAAGTTTTTTTTTGTAAAAATATTTTGACAACATAGTTTGGTTATTTTTATAATAATACAGTCCTACACAGATATTGCTATTTTTGCTCATTGGCAGGTATCTTCAAACGACCGTAGCTTTATCTAGGCTAAAATTGTGTGCATATTAAAAAAATTTTGCGACCGACCGGAACCCTGTACGATCTTCCGCTTCCAAGATACAGCTGTTTAAAGTTGTCAAAAAACACAAAAAACGCGTTTTTTACGATTTTCACACGCATTTTTGAAAGGTTTCGACCTTTTTTTTTCTTTCGAAAATATGTGGAATCTTCTCTTCATATGTTTCCAAACAAGTTCCCATAGTGATTATAGTGTAGATTTGGGGTTTTAGTTGATTCCAAAGCATACACTTTTGACACATTTTATGTGCTAAACTAGTGTTTTTTAGCAATATACACGCTACATTTAACTTTTTCGTTCATTATAGATGTTTTGAAATTATTTTTTGACTAAAAACTAATTAAATTCCAGCCAAAATTAGGTCGCCTGCTATGAAAAAATTGATACTCAACGAAATATTGATCTCAATATCAAATTGATATACTACTTTTATTCAGTTTTTTAGTTTTTTGATTCGTTAAAAATCTATGTTCAAATATTGTAAATAATATACCACTTGTCTATTTATTTTTTTTCTATTTTTGAAATTACAAATAATTCACCATCGTTTATCAATTATTTCGATAAAACAATCATGGATTACTATTGCTTACTCTGAAAAAAATGAGCCCAAATTAAAAATGTTATTTTTTGAATGCTATGAAGCATGAAACAATCTACCAATCTACATTCTACTTATAATTATATCCACTTATGAAAAAAAGAATGAGAGATTCGATTAGAAAGTCGAGTCGATATATCGAATCGAAACTTGATCTTTGATTCTTGGAGCAAGAGCGCCCCCTTTCAGGCCTCTCAAAAGTGTGAACAGCCAGACGCGCCAAATTTAAAATCTTCAGGCATGCTTGATTTGAATTTTTTGTTTTTTTGTTTTTTTTTTTAATTAATAAAGTGAGTAACGAAATTTAAATTTTTAATAGACAAACAAGTGGACAAGCTTACAACCCCATAACCCTAGGCGTAGTGAATAACAAATAATTAACTTTTGTAATAAACAAATAAGCCGATAAGCTACAACTCCATAACCTTGGGCATGGCTAAAAAAAATGTAAATTTTTTTAATAAACAAATAAGCCGATAAACTAAAACACCATAATCTTGGGCATGGCTGAAAAAAATGTTAATATTTTTAATAAACAAATAAGGCGATGAGCTACAACCCCATAACGCTGGTCGGAGTGAATGAGAAATAATTAAATTTCTTAACAAACAAATAAGCCAATTAGCTACAACTCCATAAAATTGGGCATGGCTCAAAAAATTTTTTTATCCATGTCCAAGAATATAGGGTGGTAAACTTATTTGCTTAGTTGTTTATTTAAATATTCACATATTTTTCATTCACTATGCCCAATGTTATGGGGTTGTGGCTCATCGGCTTATTTGTTTATTAAAAAAATTAATTATTTTTTCTAAGTACGTCCAGTGTTTTGGAGTTTAGCTCATCGGCTTATTTGTTTAATAAAAAAATTAATTTTTTTTCATTTGCTACGCCAACCGTCATGGGGTTGTAGCTCATCGGCTTATTTGTTTATTACAAAAGTTAATTATTTGTTATTCACTTCGCCTAGAGTTATGGGGTTGTAAGCTTGTCCGCTGATTTGTCTATTAAAAATTTAAATTTCGTTACTCACTTTATTAACCAAACTATGTTGTCAAAATTTTTCACAAAAAAGAACTGATTTTGAACAAAATTTTGCCGCAAACTAGAGGTTTCTATCTCATTTTGATCAAAAGTTAGAATTTTTTGAAAAATACCTTAAAATTGCTTCAAACAGCTTAAAAAAAGCCCATATTTCAATCTTTGAAAAAATCTAGCACCAAGCAGAAATAAGATAGAGACCTCTAGTTTGCGACAAAAGTTTTCTATTAAATAGTTCTTTTGCCAAAAAAAATTGCAATAAAATCGGTGAACCTCGTGCGGACGGGTTTTTAAAAAAGTATTATTTTGACCCATATACTATGGGGGGCACCCCCCTGCTCGCTTCGCTCGTCAACCCCCCAGAATTTTATGCTTGAATCTACACTTGTACCTACACTTATACACATACTCTTGTGTCTACCTCTGTACCTACTGTGATACATACCGTTGTTTCTACTCTTATTTCTTGTGACTACACCTGCACCTTATTCATGCCTACCTTTGTTCCTACCTTTCATCTTACTCCAAAACCTTGTACTACCCTTGTTCTTACCGTTGCACTTACTGCTTTTTATAACGAAGCTCTTACCCAGGAATATGCTCATGTTTATATATCTGTTTCTAACATGGTGATAACTGTAGTTAGAATTTTTTTTATGCTTTTATTTCTAACTCTAAGACTACTTAGTTCTTATAATTGATCATACTTTCATTTCAATCCCTAGTTAAACATCTGTTTCTATGATTTTACCGACTTATTTTCGTCTTTTTATTTATTAATCTTTCCTGCTACATAACCTTGCTACTATCCACGTTTCTTGAGTTTTTTTTTCCAACTGTCTTTAGTACGTCTGTTGACTTTTTCTTCTTCCTACATATGTTAATGATCTTGTGCTTACTTCCTTTTTTTTACTTAAGCTTCCAACGCTGAACCTTCTACACATGCATTTGTTTCTACATCCTAAAGGGCGGTAGCCCTTTATCGGCGATCTGTTTTTACTCCTATGCTAACTCTAGTTTTTTATTTTTTTTATTTTAAATCTTTAACACTGAATCTGGTCTTGTGCATAATCTTTTTTAATCCTCTTGTGCTTAATATTGTAAATAACCTCATAACAAACCTTGTTCACAACGTTGTTTCAAACTTGATAACTACTCTGGTAACTACATTGTATTTACTCTCGTACCTGAACTTGTCATTACGTTTGTAACTTTGAACCTACGCTCATATGTACATTTTTACTTAATATTGTTCCTACCTCTTTCACATGAATCTACTTGCTTTAATTTTGGTGTTTGCTGTTGTTTTTTCTTTTTTTCATGCATTGGTCTCTAACTCTGAATCTTTGTTCTCATCTTTGTGAAAACTATCTTTTCTATTGTTCTTCTCAAATTTTTTTGTAATTACAATCGTGAAACTAATCATCTTCACACAATTTCGCCCACACAGTTCTTTAACTTTTTTGACAAATATTTCCTAGATCCTTTTACATTTATTATCAACATTTTTTCTATCTACACGGAAAAAATAAAATCCTTGCAGCGTAGCTGAATTCAGCGATATGACGAGGCGAACAGTTAACGACGCTCCAACGCAGACTTTTCATCGTGGCGAGGCAAAGTCTGCGTTGGAGGACGTAAAGTTAGCTATAGCGTGCCTTCCTTACCAACAGCTGTAGCAGAGCTCGACTCACGCTTGACGCTTGTTTACTTGTGTACTTACTCTCTGCTATCGCGGCTGATAAAAATACTGATATAAAAAATACTTAAATTAATTACAACTATCAATAAAGACATTTTTTATAGTTATGCTGCCGTAAACCCGCGATAGCAGAGAGTAAGTACACAAGTAAACAAGCGTCAAGCGTGAGTCGAGCTCTGCTACAGCTGTTGGTAAGGAAGGCACGCTATAGCTAACTTTACGTCGCTCCAACGCAGACTTTGCCTCGCCACGATGAAAAGTCTGCGTTGGAGCGTCGTTAACTGTTCGCATCGTCATATCGCTGAATTCAGCTACGCTGCAAGGATTTTATTTTTTCCGTGTAGGTTTCTCCCAATTAACCTATCTTGATTAATATCGAAGTTTACCTTACGACACCAGTTTTCAGCCATGTGCAGCCTCTTTTACTTTGTTATTATTTTCAAACTTCAATTTGTAACTTTGAACGTATGTTGTTCTTTTTTTTTTGTTTTTTCTCAACACCTAACCCTGAAACTATCATCTTTTATACTATTGTTTTCGATCCTGTACAAACCTTTGTCGGTAAACACTTATCCACTTTTGAATCTACCCATGTACCTACCCTCTTGCCAAACCTTGAAGCTCTCTAAGCGAAGCGCACGCGCAATCGTATTATATTATCTAAAACGAATTTTGTCGAAGCTTCATCTAAATGAATCTACAATTAGTTATATATACCCTCTACCTTTGCGCTACGTTCAGAGTTCATTTTCATTTAAACTTATATGGTTATAGATTCGTTGGTTTTGTTTCAGTTTGTATACTAATAATTATTATTTTCATGATTTTAATCGGATAATTTCGAACACTTGATTACATAATTATTTTTTCATCAAATCTCTTCTCTAGATTTTTTAATTGGATTGTACTATTAAAATTAAAAATTAAAATTCAAATTTTTAATTTTGTTCTTCAACCGATTACATCACGAATAAAATGCTGACATACTTTTTGGGTTCTCTCTTTTATCTTAGGATATTAGTTTATTTTTTAATGTTTCGTAGTTACTTTTTAAATTTCTATAGTAACATAGCTGATAACATATATCTAAAATTGGCGGTGAGGGTAGAATCTGATAAAATATATCAAAAGTAGGAGGCGTGAGTAAAAAAGGGCATGGGGGGGGGGGTAATTAGAAAAGGGTGTGATTTATTAGCATGCGAAAAAAACGCAAGCCCACGGGAAATTTAAGGTCAAATTCACGGGAAAAAAGCCATTTGCATGGGAAAATGAGTGACTCAACGGAAAAGAAAATAAATGCACGGGAAAAAAAACTTGAGTGAAAAGAATTGAGAGCAAAACTCAACAAAAATCAAGCAAAAAATTTGTTTTATTAAACATTATACAACTGTAATTGAAATTAACGATATTTATTATAAAAGATTATTGCATTAGTAAAGCTTTTTTTTTAATTTGTAGATCAGGTTGTAGGTCACATCTGTTGTGCACTAATCTCATGAATTTCCCGGCCAATGATAACAATCTAAGCGTTTATAAAATTATTTTCAAATCCTGTTCTTCTTAATCAAAAGATTCTGCAAAAATTTGGAAATCAATCACGTATGGTACATCTTCATCATCCAGAACTTGAGTGCGCTCATTGCACCAAGCTCTAAGATCTGTGACCAATACGGAAGGAGTGGCTTTATCACTTCGGATTTTTCTAAGAAATGCAACAAGTTTTTCTTTTGCAGGTTCTATCATCTGATTTTTACGAATGAGATATAGTAGTGCATTTGGCTTAATACCATCAGCATATTTATCTTAACGCTTTTACAAAAGCCTTAATTTCTTATGATAAGCCTCGTGTAGAATCAATATTTTTATGTTCGTGCTCCTCTTCTGTTTCGTACAAGGACACGCAAGTATCCGAAGAATGATATAGTAGGTGCAAGCACGCTGGACACTCAGACACTATAAATTTCCTTTGTGCACCGATATTTAACTCATTTTCCTTCTGCCACCATTTTCGTTAAAGATATTTTCCAAACTTCTTTTAACTTTACAGCACTTTTTGCCTCTGTTGCTGATGGGTATTTGTGACGTAAAAGCGACACTCGCGTTGGTCGCCTGTATATTTTTTTAGTCTGCTGGATCACTTCAGATGAGTCCTCAGAGGTTTCAAAATACGTTAACTCACCAGCCATCTTTTGGCTCTTTGCTTTACTCGTCGAGTAAAGCGACACTGTGAGTTGAACTGAGCTCAATAATAAAATAGGTGTAGAGATGCTTAGTGAAAGAGCACGTGGTCTTTCGTTTCTAGGCTTGATAGTGAAACACTCTTTAACTAAACCGTGCAAAAGTATTTATTTTCCCGTGCAAAAGTATTTATTTTCCTGTGCGACCCGCATCCCGTGCAAATGATTCTATTTCCCGTGCATTTTAATACTTCCCATTATAAAATTATAGGAGAAATTAAAACACATAGAAGTAAGCATATTTCGGTACACTTTTACGGTTAGTTAAGCACTTTTTTGGAGGGCATGGGGAGAGCGTGGGAGAAGAGAAGAGGAGGGTACCCCCTGCTCGCTTTGCTCGCCAATCCTCCCCCAGATTTTTATGCTAGTGCTTACCATTGTTTCTACAATTTTGGCTACCCTCGTAGCTACTATTGTTTTGTGCTTTTGTAGTTATCCTTGTATTTACTCTTGTGCATATCTTTGTTTTTATGTTTGTTAAACTCCTGCACATACCCTTGTACCTACTCTCTTCCCGGCCCTTGTGTATATCCATATACCTAGTCTTATTTCTACTGCTGTGCCTATTCTTGTAAGTACTATCTAGACTCTCTTGTACCAAATCCGTACCTACTCACGCGTCCACTCTTGTGCTTTACCCTCTTGCCTAAACTTGTATCAACCCATGTGCGTATCCGTGTACTTACATTAGTGCATACCTTTGTACGTATCATTGTGCCTACTGCAGGAGTGAAGAAAAACTACTTTATAAGATCGTACCAAATCCGTACCTACTCTCATGTCCACTCCTGTGCTTACCCTCTTGCCTAAACTTGTATCAACCCGTGTGCGTATCCGTGTACCTACATCAGTTTATACCTTTGTCTGATCATTGTGCCTACTGCAGGAGTGACATATTGAACGCACTTTTTAAGTATTGTGCAATGATAGTGAATTTTTACTGACTTGAAAAAATTATAAAAATATTTTTTTTAAACTGTTTTATATATTTTGATTACTGCTATTATTTTGTTATTTTTATTTTATGGAATATAAGTTTTTTTTAGTATTCAATAGTAACTTTTTAATTTTCTATAATTACATAAATAATAACATACATCAAAAAAAGAAGGTATCGGTAAAAGTGATAACATATATCAAAAATGGGGGGCGTGGGTAAAAAAAGGGCGTGGGGGGGCGTGATTAGACAATTATAGGAAAAATTAATACACATAGAAATAAGCATATTTCAGTACGTTTTTACGGTTACTTAAGCACTTTTTTGAGGGGCCTGTGGGGGGCGTGGAAGAGGAAAAACAACTATTTTATATAGTAAGATATGTGATTCTAATCTCGACGCGCGCCATCTGTAGATATATATGCAAATTCGCCGGATGGCAGCCCGTTTTCGCCTGCATTTCGGCTACTTAAACGTCCATAACTTTTTTTCCATTCAAGAACACAAAAATTTTTTTGCAGCAATTACTAGCTTAGGATTTAACGCATGAAATGGTAAAAAGAATTTCTGTCTATTCCCACGAGAAGATTAATAAATTTTCAATTATTCATAGAAAAATTTATTTTTTATGAATAAATAAACAATTTTTTTTACGATAAATACCACATTCCATTTATCTATTTTTTCGTAAATTATCACCAAATTTTGGTCCACTTTTATCAACTCCCATTAATGTACATTTTATTTTTCCGTTAGATACTTGGACAACTCTATAACCAACGTTATAATTATTCGGTCTTGCAAAATTTATATTTATATCTACATTACTTATTTATGAATTTAGAATTTTATTATTTATGTGGCATTGTCTTACTCAAACTCCACTTACCAGAGATTATAAGAAATTTTACACGGAATACTATTATAAAAAACTATCATTTCTGAGTAAAAAATATCTGTTCGATTATTAAGAGTTTTATTTTTCTTAATTTTTCTGCAGTATCAGTAGAGATAGCGACGAAAGTTTGGCTTTATTTACTAACTTTTTTAGGCTATTAAAATTTTTTGCAAGTGCAAAATATAATCAAAGTTTGCTTAAATCTTCAGGTTTCATTAATTTTTTTTTCTGTCAAAAAGTGGTAAAATTTTTAAAAGTCATTTCTCAATAATGCGAGGAATCCGTTAGAATAATCAACAGTTTCTTTAAATTTTCTGATTCGAAGATTTGTTTTTAAGTAATTTATATCTGTGCAAGAACTTATTTTTCAAGTTTATTTTTAACTCAAAGGTTAAGCCACAGGCTTTTTCTAATGTTATATTTGCTTTTTATGAACTGGTTTTATGGGTTTGCGGTACATCATCGACTAATTCTACCCTTTCGGTAATACCTCTCTATTAAAAAATTCTCAGCTGAATTTTTCAGTGAACCGTCCACTATCAATTCACTGAAAGAGTTTTAGCATCTTTACTTCCGCGACTATCCCTTTTAATTAATGAGACGCTAATGGTTTGTCTCTGCACACGGATAAAAATAACTCTTTGTATCAGAGCGTACTATCTCACTCTAATCTAGTGCTGATTTCTTATCCTGCTGAAAAGCATTTTTACCTTTCTAGAGAGCGTTAGACACGGTTCGCTAGAGCGAAAGTGTTGGCTCTGCGGCAGAGCCATGCCTTTGCTCTGGAGAACCGTAATCATAATCGCTCCGCAGTTCAAATGTTTTTGGATCCACTTTTTATAGTCGTGCGCGCGTCTGGATTTTTTCTTTACTGGATGGTTTTATGGGCCACGTTGAAAAGTTAATAATCAATCTACATTATGAATTTAGTATCCAAACAAAAAGTTTAAAAATAATTATTAAATATATATTATGTGCACAAATATATTTGAAAATATTTCCCCAGACTGAAGAGCAAACATACGCTCCTCCAGAGTGAAATGGCCTTTGCTCTGGAGGACGCTCTACCATAGGGCCTGACTATGCTCTGCCCCGGAGTTTTTTTGACTCTGCTACAGCGAGTTATTTTTTTTCGTATGGATGTGCAGTAAGAATGTAACTTTTGGAAAAAAATGTAACCGTTGATTTGAAGGGACTTAAAAAACCCGCTATTACGAAATCATCAATCAATATTGAGCAATTGTTTAAAGGGACATTCGAAAGATTATGCGTTCGGTTCAGCGGCCCCGCGGTTAAATGCGCTGTCTTGGAGAGCAAGAGGTTGTGAGTCCAAACCCACCTTTGATTACCTAATTAAACTTAATTTTTAATTTATAATGCTATTCATATAGCAGTTTTGGTGGCGAGGGACGTTTAGTGCGTTCGAAGCTTCTAAGGACTTATGCTTGTAATAAAGTAGACATGATTAGAATTTGTCTTATTTACCTTATAACAAGCAATTGTTTGTAAAAAATAACTATTGAAGTAATATATGATAAGTTTGTACCTCAGCTTTATTTGTAACTTCATTATAAAAATTGTCATCTATTGTACATACATTTAAAACCAAGTTTTCATTAATCATAAATACTAATCAAATTTTTACGTATTAACAAATGAATTCATTTAGGATTGAAAATAATAAACAAATCAATTGTAAAGTTCTAATTTAAGTAAAAATTTTATATACTGAAAAAAAAGTTCATAAAATTTTTTATACATGTAAAGTAGGGTGTCCCTTATTTCCCAAACTGCTCCGATGCTTGCTCCCCCCCCCTCCACTTTTTTGTTTATGATAAAAAAGAAGCTTTGGCAAAAAAGAAAAAAAAATTTCCCCTTTTTTAATATTGCCGCAAGAGCCTCGAAGTCTTATGAAAATGACGATTTAAAATTAATATAATTACAAGTTAAAGTTGAGTCGGATATGGAGGGTTCGATCGGAACCCTTACATAATATATATCATTCGAAAGATCTTTCAAAAAGGAAGCTCTCTGCCAAATTTTAGATCTCTCTCATGAAATTTGAGGTCATGGCATAAAAAAAAAACACTTTTTTACCCTTTTTTTTACTATATTTTCAAGTACTTTTCGACCTTTTTTTCACTGTAACTTTTTTATTATGCATTTTCAACAAAATCGGCCACGAAATTATAACTTTGTCTTGAATCAAAGAATCGAAATATCCTTGGTGTTAATTTTTTTCCCCTGTTTTTAAATACCTTTAGAGCGCTTCAAATCCGTTATGACGAAAAAAAACGTTATTTTTTTTTAACTATTGCGAGACATGTAGGTTTCAATAATCGAAATTCAATCGGGATCTTGTAAAAAAATATATGACACGATACATCATCAAAAAACAAAGCTCTCGATAAAATTTCAGGTCCCCATCATCAAATCTCAGGTCGTGGCATAAAAAAAAAAACCATTTTTCACTCTTTCTTTTGACTATATTGCGAGATATCTGGGACGTAATATTCAAGATTCATTCAAAATCTCACAAGCAAGTTTATTTTTCAAAAAATCATTGATAAATAAATCTCTCGGCCGAGTTTCAGACCTCTTTTATCGAATTTTTAGCCATTATCAACCGAAAAATTATAGTAAAAAAAATTAAGATAATACTAAAAAGACGATTGTAAAAAAAATTAAGGGTTTGTGAAAAAGACTTACAAGGAGAGGACCAGACATTTGGGTCATGGATTTGGCTAAAACTTGATATATGAGCTCCAAATATGCCAAAAAGAAATCTCCAAGCGTCAGTTTCTCTGAATGAGCCTGTTAAAGTCATGTTCCTCTACACCCCAATAAGAAGTTGTTTTTGACCTGATTTTCAAAAAAATATTGCTTAGACCCTATTACACTTACAGAATTCTGGAACCTGGAATTTTTTTTGTCTTTCCAAGTACTTTCTGGAAAAAATTATTTGAGATTTTTTTTGTATTAGACCATGTAAAATTCAGATGTTTTTCGTCATTTTTTCATTTTAAATATCTCAATTTTACATTGTCTAATACATAATAAAAAATCTCAAATAATTTTTTCCAGAAAGTACTTGGAAAGACAAAAAAATTCCAGGTTCCAGAATTCTGTAAGTGTAATAGGGTCTAAGCAATATTTTTTTGAAAATCAGGTCAAAAACAACTTCTTATTGCGGTGTGGAGGGAACATGACTTTAACAGGCTCATTCTGAGATTTGATGATGGGGACCTGAAATTTTATCGAGAGCTTTGTTTTTTGATGATGTATCGTGTCATATATTTTTTTACAAGATCCCGATTGAATTTTGATTATTGAAACCTACATGTCTCGCAGTAGTTAAAAAAAAATAACGTTTTTTTTCGTCATAACGGATTTGAAGCGCTCTAAAAGTATTTGAAAACAGGAGAAAAAAAATAACACCAAGGATATTTCGATTCTTTGATTCAAGACAAAGTTATAATTTCATGGCCGATTTTGTTGAAAATGCATAATAAAAAAGTTACAGTGAAAAAAAGGTCGAAAAGTACTTGAAAATATAGTAAAAAAAAAGGGTAAAAAAGTGTTTTTTTTCATGCCATGACCTCAAATTGGGTCGGCAACTTTTTGAAATTTATAATATTTTTTTGCTTATTTAGTTAAAATATCGAAAAATAATCGACACGTATTTTTTCCTTTTAAAAAAAAACTAAAATTAAAAGAACTACAAGTGTTTAAATTTTTTTTAATTTCAATATATATGGATATACTTTTAATGGAATTTCGGGTTAATGACGTCATCAACCCGTAGTTTTAAAAACTTTTCTTAATTTTCTTCTTGCTCAATTATGATAAAAAAATTCTTAAAAAAATGTTAAAATTCATTATAAATCGAGTACTTTTAAAAAAATATTTTTTTAAAGTACCGGTTGCCAACCCTATTTCATGATATAGATCTAAAATTTGGCAGAGAGCTTCCTTTTTGAAAGATCTTTCGAATGATATATATTATGTAAGGGTTCCGATCGAACCCTCCATATCCCACTCAACTTTACCTTGTAATTATATTAATTTTAAATCGTCATTTTCATAAGACTTCGAGGCTATTGCGTCAATATTAAAAAAGGGGAAAAAAATTTTTTTTTGGTGCCAAAGCTTCTTTTTTATCATAAACAAAAAAGTAGAGGGGGGGGGGAGGAGCAAGCATCGGAGTAGTTTGGGAAATAAAGGACATCCTAATGTAAAGTGATTCATGGAATAAATGGTGAATTGGAAATTAATTAATTAAGCAGTAAAAATTTTATAATTTGAGAGTAGGACAGCCAAGCTACCTCGGTCATCACGCTCAGGCCCGTGGTTTTTAAATTTTCCGTCATGTGGCAGCACCTCTGAGTTACCGGCTGAGTCGTCTGACCTTACCACGCCCAGCGCTACTTGCCTTCCAAGCGCGAAAATTCAAATTTTAATTGCGGGTCTGATAAAAATTTATGCACACTACTCGCCTATAAAACTGAAATAATTTCTGGTTTGGGATTCGATCTAATGTTGCAAGTTATTCAAAGCAAAATTGAAAAAGGTAAATTATTTAGTTAATGCATAAAACTCCAAGAATTCCTTTCACATCTCCACCACGTACTTATGGAATACTCTACCTCCCAACATTCACTCAGCTCCTACCTTACCTATTTTCAAACGCCTCAATAACACTCATTTGCATACTCTTACTTATTTCAACATTAGAATCACCTTGAACTGATGTAATTTTTGAAATTGTTTTTACCGTATACTGATATTATTCAACCTATATTTACCATCCTTCAGTACACACTTGATCATTTGGTTTGTTGTTGGACCTAGGACCCTTGTTCGTAAACTCATATTGAGCGCTAAACCCTTATTTGGCTTTTTCGCTGAAGTCTGGTGGATCCTCCAACAACAAATCTGCTCAGCGAGCACTCAGACCTGCTTTGCTTTAATTCTTGGTTGTCATACGAGCACTTCATCTGGTGGTTTGGCTCACTCGAAGGACCTCCCAAGTCTTCGATGGGACTACCTTTGCGGATTAGCTGTATCGTATAGCCTTATATAGTTATTTTTCTCATTTGCAGACTATCACTTATTGGGAGGTCAGTCATCAGATTTCTTTACATAAAATCACCCACATTATTCGTTTATGTTTATTAACTACTATGCTCAGCACATATTTTATAAATTTAAATTACTAACATAGATTTAAATACATACACTTTAGTTTTAGCTGACCCTCGATCAGCTAAAAATTCATCTTTTGGATTAGTTGGCATTCGCTCTACTAAAAATACTCAGTTTTGGTTTGGTTGACGCTCAGTCAGCTAGAGTACACTCTTTGGATATTGTTGATAATTACTCAACTGCTCCTCTTTAGAATTTCACATCAAATTTCTAGTCTGTACACAACATCACCCTTCAAGTCATGCTTGAACCAATCTTACTTTTAGTAGAATTCAAATTGGCCATCTACCTGGCCTTAGCTTGTAGTACATAGATTTACAACCTCTTGCTTCAACACCCTAAACTTAAATCACAGTAAATGTTTCCAACTACTCCCCACTCTGTTGATTAAAATCTTGTTTCTGTCTGGGCCAGGTCTTGACATAAAATTTATTGTTTGTGCCTAATAAAGCATTTATTCATAAAGTTTATTCGTACGTTCTAAATGGATTATCATCTTGTTCTGAGAACATTTACATACTTTTACATCTTAACAAAATACAAATTTAAGAATTTGTTCTGGCTTAGAACATTTTCATTTTTTATATGTTAAACCCTGATTTAATATGTTCTTACGTCCCGGTGGCATCTCTTCAGAATTCAAGTCTTGTTTGAATTATAATTCATACACTATGCTCACTTAATTAACACTTGCGTAATTAAAGTCCATTTCAAGTTTTTAGTTAACATTCACGGAACTAATATCAGTTCCAAATCTGATTCAGTTTAGTTAATCTTCGCTTAACTAAGGTTTCGTTTCAGATAACATTCACCCCTTGCTAACTAAAGGTTACGTTTTCATTTAATTTTACCCCGGTTAACACTTATGTAGCCGAGGTCACAAATTTCCATTCAAATCTAAAAAAACAGAATCACACTGAATCTGTTACTAATCATCTTCACATTATGGCCAGATTGTTCACTACAAATAATCTGGATTCTCTTCTTTTGGTCACTTTTAGTTAACAATTGTAACTAAAATTCAATTCGAGTTAGACTCAACTTAGTTTACCCTCGCTTAACTAAGGTTTCATTTTAGTCAGGTCCTCTCGGCTAACAATTGCGTAGTCGAGGTTGCGGCTTCTCGAAGCAAATTCACACTCGTGACAGGCCTTACAACCCAGCTCAGTTTCCATCTGTGCTTAGCCACGCAACGCGGAATTCATATTCAGCCTTCTTAATTCTCAATTAAGGTACAACATTTTATGCACTGCTACACATTGAGTTAAGCCTTGCTTAACTCAAATCCATTTAGTTTTACTTGTACTTTACCGAGTAATTTTGCAAGTTTCAAATATGGAAGCTGCTATTTCCAAACAGTACACTACCTTAAATAGAATTTCCAATCACTTTTACAATTTTATAGCCATGAATGCAGAAGACCTTACAATTCTTTTTACTGAAGTACGATTACAGAGATTAGACCAGCAGTGGCAATGCTTTGTCCAATTCCATAAGGACATACGCCTGCTCACTGACTGCGATCTTTATCATGAATACTTTACTCAAGATATTTTTTATGAAGTTTGAGATGCCTATGATCTCAAAAAATCAAGGTACTTGTCATTCATTTCTAATCCAGATGCTAAGTTGTTTACATTTTTATCTGTCCAGCCTGATATCAAAATTACAACTACTCGTTTTCCAAAAGGTCAGGTACCTAGCTCATCAAGCATTCACACTTCAAACATGGAAACTATGCAGTATAATTCAAATCCAAGTCAGATTCATACCATGAAGAATTCTGATGTACAGATCGGTCTAGTTTGACATCTTTTTTCAAACAATCTGCTAAAACTCCTCACATTTGTGAATTTATTCACAATCTTACTCTCACAAACTCTATTGCAAACTCCGATTACCCTCCTAGTTCACATTATTATGATCAGCTTTTCAATGGGTTTCTCAAGGTGGATGAATTAGACTTAGTACCAACTCACCATTCTTACAATTGTTACTTTTTACGTTTTTTCCGGTGGGTCTTCAACCCTGGAGTATCAATCGCAAAGAGCGAAAGCTCTACCCTAGAGCCTTCAGTGCAAGCTCCCTCGCTGTAACACTTGGAGTTCTGCCAAGTTCTAAGGCAGGATTTGGCAGAAAATATCTTGTAAATATTGTATATATTAGTTTTAGTTTTCTTTATTAAAAATGCGGTACCTTAGCCCTGTCTCAGTGCTAATTATTCAACACATTGATGCAAGCTCGGAGCTTGCGAGATTTTTATTACTCATATTGCAGTTATGTTTTTAGTTGCAAGCTCACTTCTTGCAAGCTTTAAAACATATACACTTTTTAACTACTTTCAGTTATATTCGCAGTTCTACAGATTTACAGATTTCAATTATTGATCGCTTACTTGGAAGAGGCCGGAATGTTCATGATTTCGCGCTTCTTTGAGCCACTACTTTTGTTAGCTGCCCATATCCGCCGACAGCAGTCTCTCTCTGCCCGTGATCGCGGCCACAACGCATCACGGGTTTTGGGAGTACGACTCAAAGTCGTTTTCCGTTTGCACGCAGCAGCCACGCATCGCGGAGAATATTCACATTTAGGTCAAACTTGTGGCATTACAGATTAAATAAAGTTAAGCCTATCGCAGCAGTTCATTTTGCAAGTTATTATAAGTTTAAAAGCCCTAGTTTAGTGCTCTGAGAGTTCGAGTCCTCCCGGCCAAAACGGCGAGGCCCTCGACTCTCATGTTCATATGTTTACATAGAATATAGTTTAGTATTAGTTTATAAAAAGTGCTTCACATTTATTTCATCCCAGTCACACACCTCGCTCCTTGAGTTTGTAGCTTCTCGCTAAAAAGCTACTGGCCTTTCTAAAATAACCTATAATATTAAATGACCTGTTATTACAAATTGTTATTGTAAATTATCCTTATTTTTATCTTTATTCGTATTCTCAATTATATATATATATATATACACTGGGGGGTACCCCCAGCTCGCGTTGCTCGCCAACCCCCAGAAAAATTAAAAATAAAGGGAAGTATTAAAGAATGTATGATTTTTTGTGCGGTAATAATAGATGTTTAATATTGTGTTTAAATTTTAAACTTTTTGTAGTTATACTTCAAAAACTTATTCTAGGATTTAATAAGAAAGTTGAGTTTATGAAATGAATAAAAGTTCAAACATGCCAGATTAGGTAAAGTTGTTGAATATAATTAAAATTGAAAAATGAAAAAAAATTTTCATTGGGGTGAAACTAAAAAAAGAGATATAATAGTTGAATAATCAGTTAAAATACTTCAAGCACTTCAAACATGTTAAATATAAGATTTTTCAACCGTTTTGAAGTACTCCCACAGATAGAGCTTTCAAAATTACGAGAGGGACTTCTATGGGAGAAGAGCCCTTCAAAGAGGTTAAATGTAGAGTTTTTTGACAGTTTTAAGGTGCTCGTACAGGTGAAGCATTTAAAATCATCTCCTCCGGAAGGAACCCCTTAAAACATGTTAAGTATAAAGTTTTTTGACGGTTTTAAGGTGCTCCTTAGGGAGGAGCTCTTAAAACTACTGCTCCTCCGGGAGCAGCCCACTTAAAACATGTTAAATATAAGGTTTTTTGACGTTCTGAAAAGTCCATAGCGTACTCACTCATAACGTACACACTCAAACACCTGCTCCAGGCTAAACTGCTGAGAGAGAAGGCTATAGCCAGTAGCGCCCACAGTGCCGCGATTTTTTTAAACATCCTCATATTTGAAAAGTGAGTGATAACGCATAAATTCGTGGAATAGAAAAAAAAATTCAGCCGATCGTCTTATCTTTAAAATAATCCTTGTCCGTTGACTACGGTGACCGATTGCAGCACCTTGGGCGTTCGACAATACCTAATTGAAATGAAAAACAAAAACAAAATTTTTACACACGCAGCATTATCACTGCTCAAGTAATCAAATTATTCCGTAGCATTGCGTCGGCTTCTTACTGGTGCGTAATTCATGTATCCGGTCGAGGAGAAACAGAGTACTGCACGTTTGAAGTGCGCGGTGTTGGCACTTCTCTCCGCTGTTGACACTACAACTGTCTATATTGCCGCTGCTGCAGTGTCTAGCCACCACACACACAAATTAAAAATTAAAATTTTTATTCCACCTTTCTGAAGGAAAAATTCTAACATATGTAAAAGTTTACTTCTTCTTGCGTAGTGTAAATAAAAGTTGGGAAATGCTCAATAAAGAAAGACGAAAGTCGACAAATTTGGGCACTTGCAAAGCTCTTTGTCTGGCATTAGTAAAAAATAATCTAAGTATCCATGAATTATTTCAAAATTTAACATTCATTTTTTTGTAGGAGGTGGAGAATTCGGAGATGTATGCAGAGGGAAGCTAAAACTGCCTGCAGATGGTAGATCCGAAATCGATGTTGCTATAAAAACTCTAAAACCAGGCTCAGCTGACAAAGCTCGAAATGATTTTTTAACAGAAGCGTCAATAATGGGACAGTTTGAGCACCCAAATGTAATCTTTTTGCAAGGAGTCGTCACAAAAAGTAATCCTGTAATGATAATCACAGAATTTATGGAGAATGGTAGTCTGGATACTTTCCTGCGTGCTAATGATGGCAAGTTTCAAGTGCTTCAACTTGTTGGCATGTTGCGAGGTATTGCAAGTGGTATGCAATATCTTGCGGAAATGAATTACGTGCATCGAGATCTTGCGGCACGAAATGTTCTTGTGAATTCAGCTCTAGTATGCAAAATTGCTGATTTTGGTCTAAGTCGAGAAATTGAAAGTGCAGCAGAAGGAGCCTATACAACACGCGTAAGTATTGTAATCAAAACATGTGTTATTTATAACTGATAGTTTTTTATTATTTTTTTTCAACCTATTTTTCAATTAAATGTTTTTCTGTCTCAAAAAAATTAAACTGTAATATGATTCTAGATCGATAAAAATTCTGAAACAACTTACATAAATCTAATCATAAGAATTTTATTTTGACCATTTTATAGCTGAGACTTTCAAATTTTAAATGAGTTTTGAATATTCAAATTAGATTCTTTGGATTATGTCGATGAACTATTAATTTTTTTTTAAGTCTAATGTCTCTTATCACAATCTTCAT
This sequence comes from Encarsia formosa, assembly GCA_038277355.1. Classification (NCBI taxonomy): domain Eukaryota; kingdom Metazoa; phylum Arthropoda; class Insecta; order Hymenoptera; family Aphelinidae; genus Encarsia; species Encarsia formosa. Next base: position 62,603,553 of record CM076185.1, read on the forward strand.
CGCTCTTGTACATAAATCTCATGTGATTCAAATATTTAATACTCAAAGTCAGTTGCGGTTTTCATCACAAGAAGCTGTGCAGGAACTTATATTTTTGGAAAGTAAGTAATGTCATCGGCTTCGATGCAGTAACTGGGTTACAACTGAGTATTTATCTTATTGCTGGGCTGTGCTTTGATATTTATTTTTAAAATTAACAATTACCATTCCCTTGATTTTTGATTTTTTCATTACACAAGTGTAAGTAAAAAATTAATGTGCCTTTACACCTTTGTAAATTGAATGAGTGTTTTGCTCGGCTTTTGAGGTTATACTAAAAAGTTAGTGATTAAGGTAATAGACCCAATTAGCGATCACTTAAGGTTTCCCCTAAATTCAGAAGCTGCATAAAAATTAATTTAAGGAATATATTGAATGATTTAGGGTACAATTTATTAATAAGTTGTTCAGGAAAAGAATTTCATCGCTTAATAGTCGTGGATCAATTATAAATCATAAAAAACTGCATTGGAAAAAAATTATGGTCGATGTATCTAGTACCGATCACTCGGGACCGGCCTGACCCTTTTAGCGATCAGTGGAACCCAATTAACGATCACTGATCGAAATGCACATTTAAAATAATTTAAACTAAAACAATAATCTTATAAACACTGCAATCTCAAGTGTCTTCAAAAATTCGATATAGGTATACTGGACGTGTATTTTTTTTATGATTTTAAAACACTTCCAAGTGTCTTAAGAACCTAACCTATAAGGTCAGGTGCATAAGACACTTGGAAGTGTTTTGAAATCGTGACAAAATAAGACACTTGGTTTTGCAATGAAGTTGCTGATAATTAATATTTATTAAATAAAATATATTAAATTAACACATCTGACTTTTAACTTATGAAAATAATAAACAATTTTTTTCAACTTTTTAAATCAGTTTACACAATAAACGTACAATTTTTTTAGGGACTACTTATCAATAGTTTGCAGAGTTTTACTAGCTTTCATCTAGCATTAATTTTTTCTCTTGAGACACATATTCATCTTTATTTAATTTTAAAGCAGACTTTTTAGCGACATCCTCGTATAAAGATTCTTTGATCGATAATTGGTTATGTTGTTAATTTTCCGTGCTATTTACGATCATCGTTAAAAAAATTGGTTTTATAAAATATTTTTAATTGTTTATCTTCTTCTGTTTCTTTATGATCTCAGGAAGATTTTGAGTCTAAAAAAATTCCGTACCTTACTATTTCACTTAAAAAAACTCTTCCAAAGATGCAACTCCCGCTTACGCTTCAGGTTCAGGATTGTCACTGAACTGCTTGCAAACGTCAGTTTTCAAAATTGTGACAAGATTTAAATATAATAATTTAAAAATGTCGTTTTAATAAACGCAACGAAATGAACCTTATACCTTCAAATTTCAAAAAAAAAAAACATTTATCAAGTCTTACTTATCATTATAAAAATTAATAAAATTAAAAGTTTTCAAAAGTGATCGCTTATTTGGGGGGTGATCGCTGAATGGGTCGACTACCTTACATTTTAAACTCTGTTCTTAAATTGTTGATTTAAAATGTCTTTTTGTTCATTTTGAGAAAAACTTTTTGAAGATACACCTGTTGTTTGTTGTAGGGCCTGCCAAAAGCCTTTTTATGCAAATATTGGTTGTACAAACTTAGCTGCTACAATAAATACCAAGTCAGCAAAGTTTGAATACTTAAATGCAAACTTGATTGAAAAATAACAGCGCTGCTTATGTTTCTGATCTGAGAAATATTATTTGTGATCTTAAGGATAAGGTTACTAGTATACCAATAGATAATACTGCATCTGAGTGAGACACTGTTTTACAAAGTATCAGTATGTCAGACAAGGAACTCTATAGTGACGTAGTCGAGCAAAACGATTATTATGCTAGAATTTTCTCTCCAAAGTTGAAATTCATTAAATGAGTGATGTTTGTACAGTTTTCACAAATAATTCCAAGAAAATATTGTAAAACTTCATTTTTGAATTATAAAAATGATATTGATGCAAAAATCAAAAATTTGTGTAATAGCAATAATAAAACTACTAGGGTTTCAACGAATCCTATGGATTCAACTGTGAAGTCTACGCTTTCAGCAAATAATTCTGATACAACTACCAAAACTTTCAGCGACAATTTTCAGCAATTTTACTAGGAATTAGAATTCAGACAGTTTATCAAAAATAATTGAATTATTTAAAATATTTTGGAGTCAGATGGTCGTGACAAAACAACAGTTTATGCACAAAGTATTGTTGATGTGTTAAGGGGAAAAAATCTATTTAAAGCATTTTTTCAGTCATTTTCAGGGATTTTTTTTTTTTTCTTAAGAATTATTCATTACAGAATATTAAAATTTAAAAAAATGATGGAAAAGTATTAAAGTACACCGAAAGAAGGTTGAAGTCAAAAAAACCGTGCTTCCCGATAGCACCTGGAAATGTATGCTTCAGAACGACTTTCTCGATACCAAACACTAAAGTTTTGATGCCATGCACTGTTTTTTCCGTACAATGCATCATTTTTACCAAGATTCTTCGCTTCAGTGCTAGACACCGATAGTGCGATGAAGAAGTTTTACTTTTTGAGGCTAAATTTTTTTTTTATTAAATAATAACAAATTAGAATAAACTTTCATTTTGTTTTTTAAAGACCTCCTTAGTATTATTTACTTGAATAAAAATTATGTTGAAAACGATATAGTTAAAACAAAAACTATTAAGACATTTAAATGAGTGAACCTTTCTATAGCTCACAGCAGACGCTACGGCAACTGTAAAATTTTTCCATGCATCGTACAATTTTTTGACTTCAACCTTCTTTCGGTGTACACAAAAAATTGTTTTTTCTTTCAAAATGGCGGTTCTGCAGCCTTGCGCGCCTATGCATATTTTTCTTCTGCGTGCACGATAGCGGCTGTCAAAAAAACCTTAAACTAAAATTTCCAAATGTAGTACCTTTTTTGTTTCCATATGAACCTCACAAATAAAAAAAAAAGAAAAATTTTACTGAAGTTATTTACTTTTTTCGAAAATCAATTTTTTTTTTGAAAAAATCCACTCATAAATGAATGAGGCCAAAAAGAATGTCAGCATTTTAAAATGAATGTGATTGGTTGAGAACATAAGATTCAAACGTATTAAATCTGAAGTTTTTTTGTTGATAAAATAAAAATGTAGGTAACGCGTTGTTTAGGTATGAATTTGCATTAAAATCAATTAAAATTCCAAGTAAAACCATAATTTGGAACCAAACAAATTTCAAATCATTGAAAACTCGAATTATAACGCAACCATTTAAATCGTTATAGATATGGATTTTTTGTAAGCAACCAGAAAAATTGAATTTCACGAAATATTATAAAATTTACTCTTAAAATTTATTTCTTTATTTAATAATAAAAATATAGAATCGAGTTTCTGTAAATAAAATAATTCAATGAATATTTTTTTCGGGTTTTTTTTTTTTTTTTTTTTTTTTTCATTTACAGTTAAAAATACTTTAAAAAATCTAATTTTCAGAAAAACAATTGATGAAAATTTTACGGTTGAACAAAAAATAAATCAGTTTTAATAGTATACTATAAGTATAAAAATGGATATTTTTTATAACTTTTTATACAGTACATTCAAAATAAAATTAAGATTAAGAAAATTGTTTCTTTTTTACAAGATAAAAAAATTGACTAAATAAGTTTGTGTCTTAAGATGATCATCTTGTAAATAAGTATTTAAGTATTTGAGCGCGCTAGCGCGCTGACAGACACTAGTTATTTTTAAAAACGTTTGTGATCAAAATTAAAAAATTCTGGTTTATATGGTAGCTTATACTATTATAAAACTTACCTCAAAATTAAAGCATGATTGGATAAATAGTTTTTAAGAAATCTCGCACGCAAATTGTAAACATGCAGTTTCGAGATATTCACGTTTAAAGTTTTAATAAGCAATTATTATTAAGGCTACTTTGTCTACAATTTTCACTGAACACATAAAAACTGCTAAAAATATCGCTTTAAAATTTTACAGTATTTTTGAAATGTTAATGTTATTTTTGAAAAATATTTGAACAAACCACAATTTAAACAATTTTTGTTTTATGCCGAGCATAAGTGTTTGTGAGTTCAAAATTGTTAATAAACAATGCATTTATTACAAATGATAAAAGCAACATATTATTTTGATTCTTAATATTGCAGTAGTGCAACAAATTTAAAATATTCTCCTAAGAAATACTAAAATAAAACTTAAGAATTATTTGATTAAACTTAATATTGATTTAATTTTAATGATAAATGATTTTTAAATGTTCTAAATTTACTAACAACTTTCCAAGAGTTAGACTGAAGTTTTTACTATAGTTTCAATTGCGAGAGAGATTGATTGATTGATACGTTTATTAAGTGTACATTACGTTGTACAAAAAATACAAATCAAGCAGAAAGTTTTTAACATTAGGTAATGAATACAAATAGAAAAATAAGATAACAGTAGAGTATCGCATAAAATATATATAAATATAACAGTTAAATTTTTATTAAAAGAACTTCCCCTCGAAGAAGGGTACAATAAGTGTGTGTCGATGAGTGTGCTTAATATTGGTTAATTTGAGTCGCACTAGCTACTAATACATGTATAGACTTTTTTTTCTAACATATCATATAGTTACAATAATTAGTCCTAGTATCACAATTCTCATATTCAATCAATACTTCATGTCTTTGTGTATGTGTCAGTGTGGAATAATATCATTTTTACAATTGCTAGAATGTTTACAGAGTAAAAGTAATAGTTTTTATTTTAATATCTTTAACAAGTGATCACAGTCAAAATGAGAATCACAGTCGGGTGTTTTGCTAGCGAATCAGTCATACTCCAATGCAGTAAAAATTAGAGATCAAAAAGATTATACATAGATGTGGAAAAAATAAAAAATACGAACATTACAAGATAAACGTTACGTTATGTTACAATCAATCATGTGGCAGGAACGCGCCCTGGTGGGAGTCAGGTTAGGTCAAACAGAGTAACAAGGAGAGGACCAGACATTTGGGTCATGGATTTGGCTAAAACTTGATATATGGGCTCCAAATATGCCAAAAAGAAACCTCCAAGTGTCAGTTTCTCTGAATGGGCCTTTTAGAGTCATGTTCCCTCTACACCCCATGTTAAAAAATCAGCATTTTATCAGCATTTTTCAATAAATAGCTGTTTTTGACCTGATTTTCAAAAAAATATTGCTCAGACCCTATTACACTTACAGAATTTCGGAACCTCGCATTTTTTTCGTATTTCCAAGTACTTTCTGGAAAAAATTATTTGAGATTTTTTTTTTGTACTAGACCTTGTACAATTAAGATGTTTTTCATCATTTTTTCATTTGAAATATCTCAATTTTATGCTCCAGCATGGGGGGCTTGCGGAACATCCGCAGTGGAGTGTAGCACGTCCCGAAAACAGAAAAAATCAGAATTAGAACTGCACAGGTTAAAATAATCAAAAAAATTGTCTAACAAAATATTTTAGGGCGTTAAAGCAGTGTAGGGTTGGCGGTTGATGGGGGCTCGATGACTCCTCGGTGTCGACGAGTTGCTGCCACCTCCTCTTCCCCTTGACAAACGCTTGGAGGCTGTCAGCCATTCTGGTGACGGTGGTGGTGATGGCCCTAGACGACCTTCCTCCGGCGTACGTCTATGTAGAGGCCCTGGCGTTGATTCTGGCTCGTCTCTAATGGTGTCGAGAGGCGGCGGTGATGATGGTAGAGCCGCGACCTGAGTCAGAGGTTCGGCAGCAAACGTAGGTGTGGGCGGCAGGGATTGGGTTGCTGACATGACCGGGCTGGTGATGGTGGTAGTCGTCATCGTTGTGCACGTTGTGACAGTGGTGGCTGTGTCTGTCGACAGCAACGTGAGACACCAGGAGGATGGCGATGTTGTGTGGCCGGTCTCGAAGGCTGGCTCTGCTCCTGTGGATGTCGTGGGGTGTCTCATGGTGTCGCCGGTTGAGCTGATGAATGCCGGCATTTATGGTGTCCTGGAGGGACCTGACGACTCCGGCGATGGTGATGTTGATTGCCGTTGCCCGGTCACTCTTGTGCCCATGTCCTTGTGCATAGCTCTTAGGGTTCTCTGCTGGACTCCTTGTGAGCCGACGAGGCCTTTGCTCTAGCAGCCTCCTGCCTGAGGCGCTCAGCTCTCGTCAGCCGTGTTGGCGATAATCTGGCAGAGGACGAGGACCGTGCAGTGAGGCTGGTCTCACTAGCGCTGGGACTGCTTTCAGTGACGGCGACCCTTCTGCGGCTGACTTGTCCTTCCCATGCTGTTGTTGTAGCTGCCACCCTCCCTTGCGATGGCATGATGGACCTACGTGTGACTGCTGGCGCTTGGACCTGAAGGGGCGTTGTTGCGCTGCTGGTGGACGGGGATGCATGTCCAGCCATGGCCGGGCCCTCGTCTGAATAGGGTGTTGTGACGAGGCCTGATTCGTTGTCCTGAAAGGTCTTGATCCAGATCCTTATGGTCGACACAGAGGCACCCAGTCTCCGGCTGATTTCGGTGTTGTTGAGGCCCTGTCGAAGGAGTTCCAGGGCCTGGCGCTTAACCTCGTCGGAATACTTGTGCCTGCCGATGCTCAGCTAGAGACCCCTGAACTTGATGACATGCCCGGATTCGCCCCTTGTTGGTAGTGTGCCTGAGGTGGTTGTTTGGGCACCAGGTGGCTGGACCTGTGGACGAAGAGACCCTCCTTGCGGTGGGAGGCGCGTGGATGGCAAGGGCGCCCTCCTCGTCTGGTTTACACGTCTCGGTGGTGAACGTGGGGGGAGAGAGACAGCACGCCTGCCCCAGCCAGCCATTGCTGATGCTGTTATAGAGCACGTGGTCCTGCCCATCGATGCTGCACGCGATGTCCTGGCAGGCTGGGCGCCGATATTGGGTGCGGCTGCGTCTCTAATCACGGCTGTTGTGTCCCCGTCATAGGTTGCGGCGCTCCTTCATTGGAGCCCGGTTATTAGTTTACCGGAGCTGCACTTTGGTCCTTCGCAGGAGGCCGAGATAAAAGTTTATTGCTCAGAAGCACACCGGCTATATGCTCCGGATTTGCGGTTTTCACTTTCGGAGTAAAGCGGAGCGACGCAGCCGCCTAGAGGTAGAAAGTCAAACTACCTAGGAAGTGCTGCCATCTAGTACCAGAAGTCGAACGTCTTGCGGCTCGATCGGTAACCGGGAGATGCTACCATCTAGCGGCCAAAATTGAACTAACCGTACTGGGCGAGGTGCACAAAAGCTATAGCTTCTCTAACCTCAAAACACAAAATACACAGTTTGTCACACCAAGAAAAAGTTTACCATTTCACAAAACAAAGAACAAAGTGGCTCACACGAAAAAGGAATGTCCATTTTATAACTAAATGTAATGAATATAAATTATCGTATAACATATGTATAGTATCGCATAAAATATATATAAATATAACACATATTAATAGAGTATTATACAATCGAATGATAAAATAATTATCAATAATGAATATAACAATATAAAAATAAATAAATGATAATGATTGTAAAAAAAAAGGTAAACATAGAAGCATAATAAATATAAGTTATATCAGGCGTACTTGAATGACAAAAAAGAACTACAGATATCACACGAGTGACGCATTACTGCACTTCTCCCTCGGCGGTAAAAATGTGTGACTTGATGTGTTGTTGAAAAGTGGTAAGTGATGGCGAGAGGTGAATATGAGGGGGTAGACTATTCCAAAGATAAGTGGTTGATACATGAAAGGAGTGTTTCAGAGATTCTGTGCGGAAAGAGGGATCAGCACGTCCGTAATCATTCCCTTCGGTAGACGCTAGCTGTGCTTTTCAACAAAAAAATTCGCCAGATATGGTGGAACACCCGTATTCAGGATCCTATAGAGCAAGGAGGCCTGGAAGTAATCCTTCCTGCCCCTTACTCGAAGCTAGCCGAACCCACGTCTATAAGGGGTAACATAACTACTCTTCTGAATCCCGTAGATGTACCTAATCCCTCGATTGAGCAAACGCTGAAGCATAAGATCCAGCTGATCAGAGATATTATAGAACACCAGGAAGCAGTAGTCCACTATAGGGACAAGGAGGGTCTGAATCAGATGTTTCCGCAGTTCGAAGGTGGTACTGAAGTGGTGAAGACGGTACAAAAGAGAATTGACCCTGCGACATACATAACGAACATGGTCCTTCCAATTCAGTTTTGAGTCCAGCACCATACCAAAACTACGTGTAGACGAAACAAAGGGGACTGTGCAAGTGAACTGCAGCGAGTGGATGCCTATGGCATTGAGTTCATTCACATAGGTCGGGATCTAAAAAACCATAGCCTTAGTTTTAACCAGCATTAAAAACCAATCCATTTCAGCATTGATTTATCGATAGTAAAAAACGCACGCAGCTTTTAATATAAAAAATAAACTTTTCAAAGTATTCTTATTATCTTACACATATTTACAGTTCTTAATCTTAAATGCACATATAATGTATAAATATTTACAAATACAACTGTCGATCAATAATCAGGCAACGATTACAATGTAGACTTCGATTTTTTTGAAGGAGGTTCATAGTCAAGTGTGTGCTCTGCTTCTGATTCGGTCTCGCTATCTGAATCAAAGTAACTGAATGTTTCTTCAGATTCTTCCAAATGAATGTCCAAACAATTACCAATAAAATCTGAAGCTTCTTCGTCGTCATCACTTTCTTCTGGCACAACTTGCTCAAAATTAGTGCAACTGTCACAGTCACAGTTGGTGCATAAATGTGTGCACTGAAGACCATGTTTTCGGCATCCACATTGAAAAGATCCACAGCCTTTAGTACAGCTGCAGCATACTTTTTTTTAGCAACTCGTCCGGAATTAACTTATCTTCCGTGCACTTAGGTGTTATTCCATCCATAGAGAGTTTCCAGCCCCAATCGATTGCATTTTTTTTATTACCAAGCCACGTTTGCAATTGCAAATACGCTCTGAAACTATGCTGTTTGGCTGCTCCAGTAGTCGGTGGTAATTTTTCAAGTTTAAAACTATTTTTAACTTGTAAAGTTTGATATAGCAAATAACGAAGCTCTTGCAGGAAAGCTTTCTTGTTTTTACCTCCATACATGCGTGCTAAAAGTTTTTGCCCATTTTCAGCGATTATCTCGGGATCTGCATTTTCATCGTAAAAAATGTCAGCTAGGTTTTCGACATTTTTTATTAACGACTTAACGGCAGTTAATTTTCCTTTTCCAGCGTACGCCGATGTTGTGTCGCAGCCGGAAAAACAGTGGATAAATGCTACGTAGCGCTTATCGTGTTTGTAACTGCTTGAATCGTAAATCGTTTCGGTATTATCATTTCCAACTTTTAAATAGTATACATTCAAATTATTTTTATTTAGCTGGCATAATACCACGAGAAGATCGATTTCTTGACCAATAATAACAACATTAAGGGGAGGTTCTGGTGGATTGACTTTTTTTTTTTTTTCTAAGATTTTTATTTCATAGTAAAAATAATATGAGACATCCAAATTTTTTACACCTTAAAGAATAAATATAAAACAATTGAAAAAAATTTTTTTTTTTTTTTTTTTTTTTTCGTTGCTTAATGATGGCCTCAAAATTGTCCTCTTTTTCGGTCAGGGAAGTGATAACTCCCGAATGATGAGCCTGAAATCAAAAAATCAAACATTTTCTGAATCTGTATAGATTTGGCTATGGCAGGAACTAGAACAAAAAAAAAAAAAAATTTTACCGAAGTTATAAACAATTGAAGTTGCAAAAATATTGCAAAAAAATTTACGCGGCCGCCATTTTGTTTTTTTTACTCTTAAATTACTCGTTCTAGTTCCTGCCATAGCCAAATCTATACAGATTCAGAAAATGTTTGATTTTTTGATTTCAGGCTCATCATTCGGGAGTTATCACTTCCCTGACCGAAAAAGTGGACAATTTTGAGGCCATCATTAACCCATTACCGCCCATGGAAAAATCAAAAGTGATATAAAAAAACTAACTGTTGGAAAACCTGTCTCATGAAAAAATAGTAGATACGTGTTTTTTCTTTTTTCAATTTTCATTGTTTAAACATTATTTATTTAAACAAATTCGTAAAAAAATTTAAATTTTTATAAACTAATAACGGCATTCGATTCTTTGACCAAAAATAAGGCGAAAGTCATCTAAGTAATTTTTTGATCAGACGCTTAGATCTTTTGCTACGAGCGCTCAAACATGTAAAAATATGGTTTTATAGTGGTGAGCTCCGAGGCGCCGCACCGAAGATACACTTCTACGAGTCAGAGCTCACCACTATAAAACGAGTTTTTCACATGTTTGAGCGCTCGTAGCAAAAGATCTAAGCGTCTGATCAAAAAATTACTTGGATGACTTTCGCCTTATTTTTGGACAAAGAATCGAATGCCGTTATTAGTTTATAAAAATTTAAACTTTCTTTCGAATTTGTTTAAATAAATAATGTTTAAACAATGAAAATTGAAAAAAGAAAAAATACGTATCTACTATTTTTTCATGAGACAGGTTTTCCAACAGTTAGTTTTTTTATATCACTTTTGATTTTTCCATGGGCGATAATGGGTTAAGGTAGTTTAATTAAAGTCTTGGTGCATGCTAGCTCAATGTCTCAGGTGGTAGAGTGTCTGCCTGTCATGCCTGGGGTTGGTGGGTTCGAATCACAGTCGAACCAAATTTTTTCTTTGATAATTTTATTCGAAATAATTTTATTATTGTTAATAAATCTATTGAAGAACACAATATCAGTAACTAATAATGATATTAAATAAATAAATAAAAAATAGTATAAAAATAAAAAGAAAGAAAAAAAAAAAATACCCGTATTAAAACCCGTACGGAAACCCTGACCAAATATCAGTATCGGGATCCCGTATGGGGTCCTTTACGGGTTCCTTATGGGTTCCCGTACAGGTTTCCTTACAGATTTCCATATGGATTCTTTCAGCTGGGAAAGGGTATGGAAAAGTAGTTTGCACTCAGAGCACGGGTGTAACAGGTTCTCTGCTAAGCTTTGGCCGTTTGCAGAGTGAACAGATATTATCATTGAGCATCATGGTACTAGTACAGTTCAGAAAGTCCAAAGAGAAAAATGGCATAGCTTTAAGGCAGGCGAGTAGTATAGTCAAGAAGGAGTGCGACAAATACTTCAAATTTGAATTTTCGGGGTAGAGAAGATGGGTAATACAATCAGGGTAAGGTCAGACTTCACTCGGTCGGTAAGGCTCACAGTGCTGCCACCTGGCGATAAAAGTTTAATTACGGAGCGCAGCTACGTTACCACAACAAAGCGTTCAAACTAACCTCAAAGTCACTAGCCGCAATAAGATTGCACTAAAACTTTAAATAAACAAAGTTTCGCCACTTCACTATAGTCACGAACAATAGCAGAAAGTTCACCCGATACGGCACACTGCAAGACGAAGCTACGAACAGGTTAAAAACACTGATTTTTGATAAAAGTTCTGACGCACTTGCTGTCGCGCACGAGTGAGAGAGAGATATAGATAGATAAGTTTTATTTAACGCGCGTGTGTACTATATATATATATATATATACATTGTACTACACACACACGCACGCACGCACACACACACACACACACACACACACACGCGCGCGCGCGCGCGCACCTAGTGAAGCCACATTAGAGTTACAGTTTTAAATAAGTCTGAGGAAAACGCTAACTCGTTGAAATAGCTGTCAGTATTAAATAAATTTGTGTAGCCCACAAAAAACTTAACTGTGTTTTGTTTTTAATTTGTCTTTATTAATATGGAACTACATCAAGTTACACTAAAAACATTAAATTTATGAGAAAAAAAAAAAAATTTTAATTTTAAACTTCGACATATCACTTTCATTATTTGGTTTATTCAGTTGTTTTTGAGTTTAAAGCGTCCTCCAGAGAGTCAACGTTTATCTCATCTTCTAAATCTTCATCTTGTACAAGGGAATCTGTCACAAAGACTAAAAGTTCTGACTTTAAGCTTTCCTCCCAATATACAGTAGCGGTCAAAAGTTTAAGCCACCCCCCGATTGCGTATTTTCACCGTTTGATTTTTGAGCTTGAAAGTGATAGAAAACATATAAAACTTCAAACGAGTTGTAACTTCTATTTTTTATCTCTTAAAATACCTAATAACTCAAGAAAAAACCATTTTCTATGTATAAATTTATCATTTAAATTCATTTTATCTCAAGTTTTAGTCCAAAAAGTTATTTTATAAAAAAAGCTATTTTCGACGATTTTATCGTTTTCAATGAATTTTTAAAAAAATTTACAAATGTCCAGCATCATAATTTTTGTTTCCTCGTATTTCTATTATGATTAAGTTTAAAGAAAAAAAATTTCAAGTCGATTTATGAAGAATTGTTCAAACCACAGCAAAATAATAAATTTTTTTTAGAGTTTAAAAATCATTGTTTTTGCGCAATTTTGCGTTATTTTAAGCTGTAATCAAATTTTTTTTCAGAATAGAGGGTCAAAATCATATAAAAACACATACTGAATGTAGCTTTAACTGTTTTATTTAAAAAAAAAACTTAAAAAGACTTAGGAAATCATAAAAAGTTATTTTTAACAATATTTTTAAAGTATTTTAATTTTAACGAAAAACTTGAATTTTTTGATAATTTAATCACATCGAGAGAAATCTTTTTTCATCGATCAATAAAACTTCAATAACAAATCATCAACAAGCTTGTTTAAAATTCAAAAAATCTCGAATTTCTGTTATGCTACACTGTCACGCAGTTGCGCTACCTATTTATGTAAGTTTGGAACTAAAAAAGATAAACAAAGTTTACCGCATAAATTTTTTATCAGTTGATGTAAAATTCATGATGGGCAAAAGAGCTGTATCTGAAGCAACAAAGTGGCAAATCATTGGCCAATTTAAAGCAGGCAAAAATAAATCACAAATAGCTAGATCGTTAGACGTAAGCAGATGTTGCGTTAGAAACACAATCGATATTTATCAAAAATCTAAAACAGTGAAAAACAGAAGCCGTTTAGGTCGACCTCGTAAAAAAAGTGCTAGAGATGATAGATTCATTATTAATGAAGCAAAAAAAAATCTTACCGTTACAGCAAATACTTTAAAAAATAAACTAGAAACACAATCTTGTGTAAAGATTTCTAGAGAGACGATCAACAGGCGCTTGCTAGAAAGAAATTTGAAATCTGCTGTGGCGTTGCGCAAACCTCTTTTAACCTCAAAAAATAAAAAAGCTCGATATGATTGGTGCAAGGACAAATTATCATGGACTGCGGAAAAATGGAACTTAGTACTTTTTAGTGATGAATCATCTTTTCAACTTTTTTCTAATCGACCTAAGCGAGTGCGTCGTACACCGAGTGAAAAATATAATCAAGATTGTCTGTCTGCAAAAGTACAAAAAGGTGGCGGATCAGTGATGGTTTGGGGCTGTTTATCTGGTAAAGGAAAGGGTGAACTGCATTTTGTAAATGGTACAGTTGACAGTAAAAAATACATTGTTATTATGAAAAATTTCATGCTTCCCTCCAAAAAAAAAATTTTCGGAAGAAGAAAAAATTGGCTGTATCAATAAGATAACGCCCCTTGTCACACATCGAAGAAAACAACACGATGGATGGCTAGCAAAAAAATTCCACTTTTAAAATGGCCAGCCCGTTCTCCGGACTTGAATATTATTAAAAACGCTTGGGATCAGATTGAAAGAATGATAAAAGATAAGCATTTAAAAAATATTGACAATTTAAAGCTAGAGATTGCAGCTACTTGGCAAAGTTTAAGCCTTGACTACTGCAAGAAGCTCGCCGAGTCAATGGTACGCAAAGTACGTGCTTGCTATGAAGCCAAAGGTGGAGCTACAAAATATTAAAAACTTATATTTTATTTGAAAACAAGTTAAAAAGAATCAAATTATGAATAAAAATATCCAATTACAACATGCTCGTTTATTTTTATAAAAGATTATTTCTCTCGATGTGATTAAATTATCAAAAAATTCAAGTTTTTCGTTAAAATTAAAATACTTTAAAAATATTGTTAAAAATAACTTTTTATGATTTCCTGTAAGTCTTTTTAAGTTTTTTTTTTTTAATAAAACAGTTAAAGCTACATTCAGTATGTGTTTTTATATGATTTTGACCCTCTATTCTGAAAAAAAATTTGATTACAGCTTAAAATAACGCAAAATTGCGCAAAAACAATGATTTTTAAACTCTAAAAAAAATTTGTTATTTTGTTGTGGTTTGAACAATTCTTCATAAATCGACTTGAAAATTTTTTTCTTTAAACTTAATCGTAATAGAAATACGAGGAAAAAAAAATTATGATGCTGGACATTTGTAAATTTTTTTAAAAATTCATTGAAAACGATAAAATCGTCGGTAATAGCTTTTTTTATAAAATAACTTTTTGAACTAAAACTTGAGATAAAATGAATTTAAATGATAAATTTATACATAGTAAATGGTTTTTTCTTGAGTTATTAGGTATTTTAACAGATAAAAAATAGAAGTTACAACTCGTTTGAAGTTTTATATGTTTTCTATCACTTTCAAGCTCAAAAATCAAACGGTGAAAATACGCAATCGGGGGGTGGCTTAAACTTTTGACCTCTACTGTATACCTTGCCATTAAGTATAATGTCGGTATACACAGATTTAAGCACTTGATTGTCTCTTCAGGATCAACACCAAACCGACCAATCAGTTAAGTGTCCAAATCCGAATTTTCTTTCCGGGCTGCCACTATGAGCTCAATACATCCGAAGTACGATAATTTGTAATCATTCTCTTCGTTATCTATAACTTTTTTATAGAACTGCTGTATCTTGTAAGGTTTCTTAAAAACTTTGATACTGTCCTTATCGTCACCGGATAATTTTTCAAGCTCACTATTTTTACTTGTTCAAGGTTTATTTTCGATTGGTTCTGTGATAAATCCGCCGAGGAATTTTTTTTCCTCTGATCAAATCTTGAGCTTTTGTTGTGATGAGTCTCACTACTAGACAAATCCGAAAAATCTTTCATTCTTATGTTTTTCCGCGAGGTTTGCTGTTTGACAGTTGATTCCGAATTTGGTCCAGATTGTTCAAATTGATGATTTAACTCTATCTCTGCCTCGCCCGCATTTTCCAAATCCACGTTATTTATCATTAAATTATGGCAATCTTTTCTAATGTGACCTTTGACACCACAATTACCGCACTTGATTTTCTCAGATGATAAGTAGAAGTTATAGTTAACGTTCTCAATTGTGAATTTCAACTCTTCAGGCATCTTGCCCACATCTTCATCTATGCAAATTTGTCGACGGTGGCTAATTAAACGATCGTACCCTTTATCTGTGATTCCAGTTTTAATAGCGATAACTGTATCTAAAATTCTCACTTTACAAATTTTAATTGCCTCGATGATGATTTCATTCGCTATCCATGGACAGACGTTGAAAATAATAAACCTTTTTGCTGTAGGTCGATTTGATACTTACGGGAATGTTGTTGATAAACACCTGTTTCGTCACGTTGAGTAAATGCTTAGCGATTTCTATATTGTTTACACACACGCACACTCTTTTGTAGTAAATTCTGGAAAAAAATAACAAATTCTTGTGACTAATTATACTTCCTATCGCAATAGCATATTACAGTTAATTAAACAAATAACAACACTTCGAGAGTCAGAGCATGCTTACTACTGACGACCGATAACAATAAAAGAAATAAGTTTTTAAACTTAAAATTGTTAAGTGATGATGAGGACACCTAACACTCTTCCGAATTTCAGCAGCCCGGACGAAAGATTTTACCGGGGATCTCGGTCCCCATTTGTATGTGGGCGGGAGGAAAAGAAATCTATTACCTAGAGCTACTTCAGAAATTTATAATATATTAAGTTACTTGATCGACTGTACCTTAACTCCTGTGTACTGCTGTTGACCCGGACTCCACGTCGCGGTCGTACTGGTTCAGGGTATGAGAGTTAAGTAGTAACAAACAATTTACTTGTTATTGTGATATTTATTAGGTTCTTTCGCGATTGCACAAATAAGATACACTAGGTTATTAAATACACTACACGATTATGAAGGTATTGAACTAGAGTATAATAATGATTTAATTATCGCACAATTTATCCGGCAAAGGCGTAAATTGGTGTGCGCATACTTATATACTTATCGGTACTTAGAATTTACGTGACGATTTATCCGACAAAGGATTAAATCGTCTGAACTTAACTAGCGGTTAATTACGTCTAACTCACGAGTAAGGCACCTGACAAAGGGTCAACACTCGCACGCGCACTTAACTTAGAGAAAAATAACGCGATGTTCCGGCAAAGGAAGATACGTCCTCGCTTGATTATATTAAAATCCGTACTCATCTTAGCGCCTCCGCGCTTGCACCTCCTCGCTGCACCTTCCCGCCACTTGTCAAGGCGTGGGAGAACGGTTGCTAGCGTGAGTGCCGCATCTTTACTTGCAATTTATGTGACTTATTTCAATAAATAAAATATGTCACATAACAAAAATAATTGAAAGAAAAGACAGGTTATATCGAGTGTAGTTTGACCAACTACATCCCGCGTTTTACAATAACAATTTGACTTACTAATTGCCGTTTGCACGAAGTACAATCAGTTGTTCGTTACGGAAGAACAATCCTGAACTAACACCGCCGAAATCTCGGAATAAATGCACTACAAATTGTTATAAATAACGAGACGCTGCTGCTTAGCCAGCAACTAGCAGGAGTCTTTTTTTTAGCTTCTCTTGCGCTTCTCCGGCGGGAAATCCGCTCGGCCGGTAACCCACCTGATTACCTCGCGTTATGCATTCGCAACGAGATTTGAATTAATAATTTAAACCTCGGTTATAAAATATGCGTTATGGACGTTATTCTCATCAATGTAACATATGTAACGGCTACTTTTGACTATTCTGTCTTATTTAATTCATTAATTAGAATTAGTATAATTTTTATTATACATTGTATTCATTAAATTGCCTTGTGCTAGGAACTATTTTTTACAACTTTTTTATTCTTATAAATTTTACTTTTTTTTAAAACTACAAAATGTAACAATACACAATGTAGCAAAATATCCGGAATAGAAATCACTGATCTGATAAGCAAGTGACGGGTAGTCGCCGTAAGTTTAGATGACGGTCACCCTTAGGTCTATGACAGAACATCAAAACGACTTAGAGTTAGTGACAAAACGTCATACGACAAAAGACAAATGGAAAAACGTCGATCGACAAAATGTCAAATTGATAATAATCGCAAGGTTGATAAAATAAAAGTCTATAAGACATGTTGTTAATCTTTACTATTAATTAAAGTAATAATACGAAATTATGTGTCAATACGGTCGTTTCGGTGCACAGCTTTATTTATATTATTCAGTTACACAGCTAGTCAAGTTTTAATTTTAACCTTACATTTGACTTGCTTCACGCTGATACAGATATAAAAGTGCGTTGAGAGCAGACATTTTTTTACCTATTTTACAAATAATTTATAATTGATTCTTAGAGGTCACGAATGCATAAATAATTTGCAATTACGTGTTTCTTGAATAATTTTCGTATTGTGAAAAAATTTACACTTTGTAGAGATATTTCGTTGCATAAAAATTTCGTAACAAATGTTATCGGGCGTTATTTAAATAGGCAGACTCAGGAATACAACCCACGTTGATTTGTCGAGTTCGCCGTGCAGCCTCTATAAGCTCTGCCGCAGTCGGCCACACGCCGACAAGCTTCCTGAAAAAGGAGAAAAGTCCGACCGCGACAATAAATCCCTAAACGGTTTATAAATCGAGGAGCTCGTTGAATTCGGTAGGTGGGAGCGGGCTAGAGGATGCGAGCGCGTGGAACACCGGTCAGAAAAATAATTGTAACTCGAAAGTTAATTTTTATTATTTAATAACCAAAATCAACTTAAAAACTAATACAAAAATTGATGCCTAACACGGTAATAGGTTCCAAATAAATACTCGTGCGATCGAGTATTCAAATCGACAACAAAGAGTTATTGGTGCTCTTTAAATTGAGCTGCACGCGCACACAACAACCTGCTGCTATCAGCAGCTTACGCGCGCGCGAGAAAAAAACAAAGAATATTTTACAATCGATTTCAATCACTCACGCTCATACACGATCACGATTATGGTCGCTTAACAATTAACAACTCACGAGGACGCTGCAGGTGTACCTGTCATAAGCCGTCAGGCTGAAACTCTAGCCTCCAAGCTAGACGCCAAAATGTAGACTGCTATGCCTTGCTGCCGGCGTTCGGTCCAGTGTTGTCGCCTCGTTGTTGCAGGATACCAAGTAGTCCGAGGATGACAATCCTGTCGAGGACTTGGTTTCGTTCCGACAATAACTCCCGAGCACGCGCGACACAACCAAATCGTTCTCTCACTCGTAGTTTTTATAATTATATGTAATTTCGAACCGTCAACGATACGTACTCGAACGCGTGCGGCGATTGGAATGACTCCAGTCCTCCTTCTACCCGGCCCGATATTCTACCGATTCCCGCGCGTTCCATTCCCACTCGTGCTGCGTTCTAACGGTCGCGCGGCGAAGATGAAATTAATTTAATGTCGTTGCGATTAATTAACTCGACCGTTACACAAATGAGCCACAAGACTGCAGGTAAAAAAATTAAGAATGTTTTCGATAATAGGTCAGCTTAAGTCTTGAAAATTTAGCAGCATTTGTTTTTGATATTTATCTTGAGGTAAATTAAATTATACATTTTTTGGACATAAATGGTAACTGAGGTTCTACCTTAATTATATTCATAATAATAAAAAAAAAATAAAAAAAAATTATCAATTTAAATTAGGTATAAATATTATTTCGTTTTTGATATAATTCATAATTATTGGAAAATCGAAATTACATAAGCAATAAATTAAAAATTACTATTGAAAATTTTTTTAATGATAATGACTCAATAATTTTGATTCATAAAAATAAATAGGAAAATAGTGACTGTTAGTAGCACCTCAGTAACAGCTTCATGCACAAAATAAAACAAATATCTACATTTCGCACCTTATTTTTTTATGTGGGATGGCTCTGCCTTTGAAACCTCCCGTGTGTATGTGTGTGCACGCGCGCTTGCGCGCGTGTGTGTATACACGGGAGAATTTGATTTGCAAATTGAAAGATATGGTAATATTTTAAACCAAAATTTTTGTAGCACTCTGACACACCCACATATTCACATTTACAAATCAATAAGTGCACATACATAGTTTAATCATTATTTTCTCCTGTCTTTTACTTATGTTAACTAACAAGGAGATGGTTTGTCCTTTGGGACCTGGATTTTCATAAAACTTGGCACACAGTTTTTATTCATCATAAAAACAAGCCCTTCAGTGTTCTTTTTCCAGAATGGGCCTTTTTTCACCTACTTCCCATATAACCCCTGTATTAAAAAGTAGTCTGTTTCCTGTAAAGAGCCGTTTTTGGCCTCATTTTCAAAAAATTCCTCCTTGGACCGTATTGCACTTAGAAATATCTGGAACCTCGCATTTTTTTCGTTTTTCTTAGTACTTTTGAAAAAAAAAATATTAAAAAATTTTTTTAATGGTTTTAACTATGAAAAATTAAGGTTTTTAAAGTCAATTTTTAGTATATTTGGGTTACAATGTACATAGACAAGATCATTCAAAAAAATTTTTGAATATTTTTTTTTCAAAAGTACTTAGAAAAACGAAAAAAAGGCGAGGTTCCAGATATTTCTAAGTGCAATACGGTTCAAGGACGAATTTATTGAAAATGAGGCCAAAAATGGCTTTTTATCGGAAACAGCCTACTTTTTAACACAGGGGTTGTATGGGAAGTAGGTGAAAAAAGGCCAATTCTGGAAAAAGAACACTGAAGGGCTTGTTTTTATGATGAATAATAAAAACTGTGTGCAAAGTTTTATAAAAATCCAGGTCCCAAAGAACAAACCATCTCCTTGTAAAACAACAAAGTATTTAGTTTATAATTTAAGTTCATCTTGACGTTTTTTCGTTTGCTGTTATTTCATTTCGACATTAAATTTCGTTTAACAGTTCATTTTTTGTCGTTTAGGCGCCCAGCTCTCTTCACACGGACGGTGCTCGAAAAAAAGCCTTTTACTGTGTACAATCCTATTTAACTTATTAAGAAATTAATTTATTAATTTTCTCAATTTTTCTTAACAGGGAGGAAAAATTCCCGTACGGTGGACTGCTCCTGAAGCGATAGCTTTTCGTAAATTTACCAGTGCATCAGATGTATGGAGTATGGGAATCGTATGTTGGGAAGTCATGTCCTACGGGGAGAGGCCCTACTGGAATTGGTCAAATCAAGATGTTATAAAATCTATTGAAAAAGGTTACAGGTTACCAGCACCAATGGACTGCCCTGAGGCAATATATCAATTAATGCTTGACTGTTGGCAAAAAGAACGAACTCACAGACCAAGCTTTTCCAACCTTACGCAAACTCTTGACAGACTAATAAGAAGTCCAGATTCTCTTAGAAAAATTGCCCAAAATAGGTAAATAGCTGAACCAATACTGATAAATAAAATTCTATGATCCTTCTTTAATATTCTTTAGATCTTGATTATACTTGCTTTAAACATTTGATTTTCATTAGAAAAAAGGAGAAAAAGAAAATTGCGTTGTTATAATTTTTTTTCATGATACAATGTTATATCTGATTTGACTTTTAACAAATATTTAGATCTTGTCATTTTATTTCATGTCTGTCATGCTTGACTACTTTCCTTACTTAGAAAATTGCTTTGAATCAAAAAATAGAAAATAATCTTTGTATTTTGGTTAAAAAACAAGTGCTTCTGTTACTTGTTTTTATATAGGGGTCAAAATAATACTTTTTTTTTAAATCGTGCGCATGGGGTCCACGGAGTTTCCCAAATTTTTTTGCCTAAAGTACTATTCGATACAAGACTTTTTCTGCAAACTAGAGGTCTCTATCTCATTCCAAGTGTGTTCAGCATCGTTTCATAGTTAGAAAAAAGGGTTTTTTCTAGTTTTAAGGTTTTTTTTAATTTTTTTTAATTCTATCTTTAGTTAAAATTGAAAAAAAAAAAGATAGACACACCGGCAAATTTTTTTTTTAAGCAAGTACTTTTCAACAAAAATTTTTTTCTTAGTAAGTTTATTTTATTTTTGTCTTATAACATCTCTTAAAGAAAACTGTTTTTCCTTATCCAAGGTATTTATAAACAACTATGACTCCCTCTAAGGTACATTTTTTTGTATATTAAAAATATGCTAAATTTTCACGTTAAAAAAAAAAAAAAAAAAAAAAAAAAAAAAAAAAAAAAAAAAAAGCGAAAACTTCGCAAACGTAAAGAAACTTTTTTTTGTCTTTTTATGTAATTTAAAGAAAAAATATTTTTTATTCCCCCTGGCCGAAAGTTCGAGCTTGTTTCCCCGTGCTACGGGAAGCAAGTTCAGCATGGAGACCCTAAGTCTACTTTCTCCCCGCTGATGTGTGCATGCGCGAATATCGTTCTCTATGTTCCTAAATAGTATTAACTCGGCAAAATGGCTGCTTTGCGTGAGATCTTCTAAACAAATAACCAGCCTAATCAGCATTTCCTTATTGCTCCTTTTTTATTACCTAATACAATCACAATCTCATTTGTTTAAAAAGTGTTCGTGTATAGTACACAAAGTAATATGGATTCAGACTCGGAAGACGAGGATTTCTTAGATGCTCTTGATCCAGATGTAGTCGCCGAAGAGATTATATCAAGAGATTTCGAGGAAGAAAAATGCTTGATAATGGAAAATATGTTGCCTAAAAAATCAAGGGCAGCGTATGAATTAGCTTATGCCAAATTTCTCAAATGGATACATGAACACAACACTAGTGAAATAAATGAAAGTATACTAGTTGTATACTTCAACGAGCTCCAAACAAAGTTCAAGCCTACAACACTGTGGAGTACATGGTCAAAACTCAGAACGACAATCAGTTTGCGGCATAAAATTAACATTAATCAGTATGAAGATTTGAAGATGATCTTAAAAAGATATGGAAAAGGCTATAAGTTGCTGTAAGATTTATCGTCCAAAAATCGTTGTAATATGTTTTCAATTTCATTCAATGATTTGGTATAAAGTTATCAATAGGTTTATTGTACATATTAATAGCAAAATGTAAAATCAACAAAGATTATAAGCTTCAGCTCACAGTAACGTTTGATGTATATCTATATACATGAGCTGTGTATATAGCTGTACTCAACGCTGACATAGCTGCTGACGCGTATTTTCTTGACCTCGCATAGAACAGTGATTTTTCTACTCGAGTTGGAAATTTTTCTGTACTCGACGATCATTTTTTCAAATGTGCCGTACAGAAAAGTTCCAAATCTCGTAGAAACATCACTGTTCCCATGCTTGGTCGAGAAAATATTATTAAAAACTCAAAAAATACTAAAAAATACTTACAGTAAAAATAAAGCTAAAATTCCTGAAGTGGGCCACTGAAAAGTATATGCTCCAAGCGTCGACGCGCGTTTGTTTCTAGTCATATGTATGCGACCCCGTGGCTTTAACACAGCTTTTTCGTGCGTTTTCAATTTTTAAAAATTCAAAACTTTTTTAATTATAGAGTGCACTAACCTTTTATTGCAGATATCATTAGTTTATTCATTGAGGTTTAATATGCCGAAAAAAATTTAGTTCTAAACATATGCGAAGTCAATTATATTTTCAATTGTTTACTGCAAAAGTTAATTTTAATAAACAAACGTAATTTTTTTTATGAAATGATAATGTCTTTGTTCTTTGATTATTTTCTTTCTTACCATCAAAATTTCGTAAGCTTTTATCAAGTATTTTCAAAATTATAGGCGATTGAAAAAAAAGACCGCAAAGTTGGATTGTTTATATCTTTTACAAAAATTTAAATTAAAAAAAAATATTTTAGAGAGGTGCTCTTTAGTTTTTACACATAAAACTTCAACTTCACGTAAAAAAAAGTTTCAAAATCGAATAGTTGATTTTCAGTGTCTCATTTCAGGAATTTTGGCTCATGGAATTTAAATTTTTCGAATAAAGATTTGAAAATATTTGTTCCTTAAAGATTGTAGTAAAAACGAAAACAACGCAAGACCCCGTATCTCTGTAAGTAGATCTATGAACACGGACTTTTAGAAAACCAGCTAAAAATGAAAAAATGATAAAAATTGCTATTATTAGCATAGCAAACCGGCAGAAAGGTCTATTCTGAGCAAGTATTAATAGTTTCGCTTATCATTGGGTACTAGAAAACTACCCCTAAAGTTTTATTAAAATCGGTGACCCAAATGTCTGGTCATCTCTTTGTCGGTAAGACTTGCCTATTATATCTTGATTAGTTTTGAAAGTTATTATAGGGCTTCAATTAAACAAAGGGTCGTAGCTGGGTCAACGAGTACCCCCGCAGTCGTAATTGGTTCTATAATCTATAAAACATGACACTGCTGACGTTCTGCCTAAATACCTGTGAATAAAAAGGAAAACGCAAATTCTTAATTATTCCACGGGCTTAGCTACTCAGCTTATTCGATAATGAAAGCGGGCAAAAAAAGGAACGAGCGCGGGAACACCGGTCAATCAAAATAAAAAAATCAATGATTTTATTTTAACAAATTTAATAAAAATAAGCCTTGAATTTGATAAAAATCACTCTGACTCCGAAAATAAAAAAGTTCTACGGCTATCGAGCAGTGTATCGATTTTTCTCATACACACTCTGCGCACACATTCATAGAACGCTAGTAGCTGTAGCAAACGTGCGCTCGAGAAAAACGAATAGTCAAATTCAGACAGTGGGCGAGGTACCCTGTGACTCTCTTCTTTATCACACAAACGTAAACCAAGACACTCAAACATTGACTCTTATCTTCGCTTATTTTTAACAAATTAACTTTACCGCAGGTTCACCTAGAACGTAATATTACAGACGCTCGGCTGTTTAAATATCTTCAGGCTTTTATCGCCAAGTAGCGCGCACAGCAAAATTGCCGTCTCTTACTCAACCCCGTGTAGTAGAATCGGCTCGTCTCGTACACTCACTGAACGATGACAATCGTTTGCACACTCCCTACACTCACGCGAAAAAAAATTTCAAAAAAATTCGTGGACCTCGTGTGCACGGTTTAAATAAAAAAAGTTTTATTCGACTCATATTTTTATTCACCTTAAACTTTCTAGATTTTCACTTGAACGCTTTGAAGGCAATAGGAATCTCAATGTCTGATAGTGCTTTAATGGTGAGTAGGTTTTACTCAAACAGCTGTGAAAACTTACTAAGCTTATACTTCTAATTTGTTAAATAATTCAAATGTTTTATTTTTCATGCAAGTTTTTTGGGATCTGACATGAGTATAAATAGGTATAGTAACCTATAGAAAAAGCGTCTGATATAATTCACCAATTTGCACAAAATTGCATGGCGACTTTGAGGGTTATTATTTAATTATCGTTTAAATATGTAAATGATCAAAATCTGAGTTGAGTAATGTCTTTAAAAACCACCAAAGATTATTTAAAAAATACATTTGATTATCTCTAAAGAACTGAGAATTATAATTAAATAAAAATCACTCAGCTCCCACCTGACTCTGTAGAGACTGGTGGATTGTGGCAACCATCTTGCCTGTAGGTCAGTATACCTGTATATATTTTCGTCTGCTATCATGTCAGTTAACCCAGTATAAAAAATCGTAATGAAACAATGGTAAATGATTAAAGTATTTCAATACTTCACAGATATTAATTTTGTTATCAGTTTTTCAAAATTTTAAGTCCTTTAATTTAAATAAAAAATTTCACTACTGCACAAAATTGAAATTATGGAAATTTGAGCCATTTTTTTTTACCATCATCCCATTCTAATAATCTTCGCGCAATAAAAAATTTCTTGTTGATTTATATCCAAGTTAACGATGATGGATTCGATAGATGACGGCATGATTAATCAATAGGATCAAAAAATAAAAATCTTAAACTTGAAAATCAAAACCGTTTAATCAATTGTAAAGAGTGGTAGTTTGTAATAAGAATCATTTAAGTAAGAATGACATTTTTGAGACGTTCCTGGCGACGTAAGATAGATTTGGTCAAGTTTATTTATCTTTATATTTGATTCACATTGAAACTCTAAGCTAAAAAATTCTTCATTAAATCTTTGCAATTGTATATTTGAATTTTTTTGCTTTCTCAATTCTATTTTTCAAGTACTTTTCAAATATCTGAGTAAATTTTACACATTAGTCAAAATCGATTACAATATAATCAACAAATTTTTTTTAAATTCATTATTTCACTTGCAATTTTGTCTGTTTTTCATCTAAATACACTTTTCCAAACTACATTTTCAATTTTCTCTTTATCTTCTGACTCATTTTAAATAAAAATTTTATCCGAATTTTTAGACCTAGGTAACGATACATATAATTGTCCGTGCGAAAAAAGTTCAGTTTTTATATCTGTGACAATTTCATAAAAATTTTGCCCTTGTGACTTATGAACTGTCATTTCAAAGGCTAAAACTAAAGGAAAATGTTTTCTATGTTGCTATCTGTCTGGACGACTCCTTTATGTATAGCCTCGTCTAAACTATAATTTTTTTACATTGACCATAGGGAGCGTACACAAACTTCATAGCCTAATTTTAGGAGTATTTCGACCCCCCCCCCTACCCCCATGTGACTCAATGAAGATTTTTCGTCGACCCCCCCCCCCCCCCCCCCAGTAGAACGTAGATTTTTTTCTCAAAAAATTTTTACTGTTTCTTATAGAATTAAAAACTTTTGATAATGATACTTACATTATTTTATTTATAATATTATATCTAACATTTACTTACATTTTTTGAAGGACAAGCTTTTTTCAACTAATTATAAATAATTGTAATGAGATCACAAACTTTAATTCAGAAATAAGTTCAATCTAGTCTATGTCTTCCGTGAATATCACCATGACTCAGGGGCGTTATTTCCCATATAGTGGGTATGGATGCATCAAGAGCCGAAAAATTTCCGGTCTGGAAATCCAGAACCAAAAGTCGCGCTGGGATCCAAGAATAATCAATCAAGTATTCACCAAGCTTTAAACCCCAAAAACACTGAGCGCTGAGTTCAATAAATGATTGATCAGCTATCCCTCAAGCTCTAAACCCCCAAACACCCTGGGCGTCGAGTTCAACAAAAAAACTTATCAGCTATCCCCCAAGCTCTAAGCCCCCAAAATCCTGGGCGCCCGAGTTCAATAAAAAAACTGATCAGCTATCCCCCAAGCTCTAAACCCCCAAAACCCTGGGCGTCGAGTTCAATAAATAAACTTATCAGCCAACCCCCAAACTGTAAACCCCTAAATACCCTGGGCGCCCGAGTTCAACAAAAAAACTGATCAACTATCCCCCAAGCTCTAAGCCCCCAAAACCCTAAGCGTCGAGTTCAACAAAAAAACTGATCAGCTATTCCTCAAGCTCTATACCCCCAAATACCCTGGGCGCCCGAGATCAACAAAAAAACTGATTAGCCATCCTCCAAGCTCTAGACCTCTGAAACCCTGGGCGCCCGAGTTCAACAAAAGAGCTGATGAGCTATCCCCCAAGCTCTAAACCCCCAAAAACCTTGGGAGCCCGAGTTGAATTATTCCAAAAATATGACTGCATTTTAGTTAACTTAAGCATGAAATGAATAATTTATAACACTACCTAATTACGACGCACTGGTGCTATTATATCATAAAGTTTTAAATCTGAAATTTTTAACTCCAAAATGGCGTGGTTCACTAGAAAACGCTATAAGTTTTTACTTATTGTTTAACTCTTTGTTTGCAACATTATTAACAAATTTTTATTTTTTTTTAACTATAAATTGAATGTTTCTACGAATGAGACACTTTTCGAGAAAAGCGCAAAAATTTTTGTTTGTTTAATGGTCATTTATTTTTTTTATTTTATACTGATTTTGTATCATTTTGTAATATTTTCACTCGGTAACCAGAGTTTTGGGAGGTTTAGAGCTTCAAGGGGAACTGATCAGTTTTTTTATTGCACTCTAGCTTCCATCGTTTTGGAAATTCAAGGCTTGGGGGATAATTAAACAGTCTATTTATTGACTTAACGCCCAGGGTTTTGAAGGCTTAGAGCTTGGGGGATAGCTGATAAGTTTTTTAGTTGAGCTCTGGCGCCCAGGGTTTTGGAGGTTTAGAGCTTGGGGGATAATTGACCAGTCTATTTATTGAACTCGGCGCCCAGGGTTTTGGGGGCTTAGAGCTGGGGGGATAGCTAATCAGATTATTTATTGAACTCGACTCCTAGGGTTTTGGGGGCTTAGAGCTTGGGAGATAGCTGATAAGTTTTTTAGTTGAACTCTGGCGCCCAGGGTTTTGGAGGTTTAGAGCTTGGGGGATAATTGACCAGTCTATTTATTGAACTTGGCGCCCAGGGTTTTGGGGGCTTAGAGCTTGGGGGATAGGTGATACGTTTTTTAGTTAAGCTCTGGCGCCCAGGGTTTTGGAGGTTTAGAGCTTGGGGGATAATTGACCAGTCTATTTATTGAACTCGGCGCCCAGGGTTTTGGGGGCTTAGAGCTTGGGGGATAGCTAATCAGATTATTTATTGAACTCGATGCCCAGGGTTTTGGAGGCTTAGAGCTTGAGGGATAGCTGATCAGATTATTTATTGAACTCGTGGCGCGTCATTGAAATTTTATAGTAAAAATTTTTTTTTTCCAACAGCAGCTCCCTAAAAAAAAGGCACGTGATATAAGCTCTGCCCCCCCCCCCCCCACGTGGCCCAGCGTAGACATTCATGAAACCCCCCCCCCCTGCCCTAAATAAGGCAGCGTAGTTTATGTACGCTCCCATATAATATATTTAAAACTTTATTATTTAACATTGGTACGTTTCACATTTTTTTGAGCTAATTTTGGAATTTTAAAATTTTCTGTAGAACCTTTGCCTTCGGTTATGTAAAAATTGTACGTTTTATCATTGACTTTGGATTAAGAAAAAAAAGTTATTGAAACTAAAGAAATTATGTTGTGAACATGGAAAATAAAAGTTAATTTTTTTTTGAAAATATGTTAACAAACAGTATATTACATTAAAACTTTACTTTTATATATGTTACGGCTAAAGCCCATAGCCTTCTAAAGTTGACTTTAGCTTAATCCTGTTGGCTAAAGCTAACTACAGCCGGGCAAATCCTGTCGGCTAAAGCTAACGGTGGCCGGCTAAAGTTGCACCGCTCAGTTTGCGCAGTAGTGTACTTTGCCCAAATTTAAGTGCTTAGTTAATGGCAATCGAATTATAGTAGCCTCTTTCTTCGTCTTGAAGGCACAAGAACGTTTTTTTTTGTTCTTTTTAAAATTTTTCTTTTTTTAAAAATATATTTATAAATAATAATAATAATAATAATAATAACTTTATTCAGATGTATAAGTGATATGTATACATAAAACCGTAAATACATAATTTTGCATGAATGCAAAAATTGCCACTATGACTTTAATAAGTCAGCGCGTGGCCTGAATATAATAACTTATAATTAATAAAAATTTTAATTTAAATTCACACTTAAAATTACTTACAATAGATATAAGAATTACAAATTTTCAGATTATCTAAAAGAGCTTAAAACGAAAGTATTTGTTGTGTGATTATCATTATCTTTTATAATTCAAAAATATTTAACAATTATAACGACTGAAGAATATCTTCAATTCAAAACTAAATTCAATGAAGAATTTTAAAAATTAGTGGCATCAAAAAGCTCAAGCAGTTTTTATAATAGTGAAAATGAATATTCAGATTTGTTAGTTAGTGTTAAACAAACAAAGTTAGCCACTACTGGGACATTTTACCTAAAATCAATCACGTTTCGGAGCAGAATTCGACCCTACTTCAAATTTGGTACATGTTTTGGGTGGTTCAAAGTAAGTATTTTGGCATAATATGAGGTGTTTATCTTCAACCCCCTCGTAGTTACAGCCCTTGGAGTGTTTTAGGGGTGTAAATTTTCAAAGTCGCCATTGTATTATTTCTCAAATTATGTATTCCTTACAAAAAAAAAAAAAAGGCGTTACCGTCTCTGGTGGGTAAGCTTGAATTCGTTTACGAAGTGGTTTTTTCGAAAATTTTGCGAAAATCTTTTTGTTTTTTGTGTTCATAAAATTTTGAGATTTCTGAGGATTCCTGAGATTCCAGGGGAGATTTAAAAAAATTTTGAAAGTTTATTTGATTTTTAGAGAATATTCGTCTAATTTTTCAATAATTTTTTTCTTTTATTGACAAATTTTGAAGAAAGGGTTTAGCAGGGTAATATAGTTGAATTGGCCCCCAGAGCGAACCCCTACAATATATATGGGTCATTCCAACATCTTTCAGCAAAATCGTGGGCACGAGCTCAACCGATTTTTCTAATTTTTTAGTATGTTAAAGTATAACTATATTTAGGAGCTTTCCCAAAATTTTAGCTCAAAATATGCCATAGATCCTGAATGGCAGCCAT